>CM056050.1:94786798-95386798 GCA_029574335.1 Rana kukunoris | reverse complement strand
CAGACGACGTCACGCTGGATGACTTAATCATGGCAAAAGATGACCTGTCTGGAGCAGATATAAAGGCTATATGTACAGAGGGTGGCCTGATGGCTCTGCGTGAGAGGAGGATGAAGGTCACCAACGAAGATTTTAAGAAGTCTAAAGAAAATGTCTTGTACAAGAAACAAGAAGGCACCCCGGAAGGCCTCTATCTCTAACTTTTTCTTCTTTTTTTTTTTGTTCCACTGGGTAGGGGAAAATGTTAATGTATGTTTGGTTGGCTTTGTCCAAGTTCTCTAGAGGTTGGAATCGGCCTTTGGCAAAAGGGTCTGTTTATAGTGTTTGGCGGAGGTGTTACAGGACACCTGAAACATACCAGGCCGGTATTTAGCACTGGAGGGCACTAAATAAAATTGTGTAAAACCCCCAAAAAAATTAAAAAATAAAACTCGACATGGGGGTCTAACCCTCTCGCAACTTTATCCAACCATTTGCCTTTACATAAGCCTTTAAACCTGGTCAGGTTAATGTTAAAAAATATTACCTTAATTACACCATGCTTAGATTTTGCATCACAAATGGGTGTAGCCAGGTGCTGGGCTACAGAAATATGGGAGACGTTGCCTTTTTTTTCTTCTGTTCCTCTACTGAGATAATAGTGTTATGCTGCAACCCTCTAAATGGCCACAATGTTAGCAGAAGAACAACTCAAAGGACCGCCTCTCCTGTAATAAATATTTTGCAAGCCCCCTTTGTTACCCTGCCCCCTCCACTACTATCTACCTTTACTTTTAGATAGTATATATCCAGTCAGTATAGGACTAGCATCACTGTCATAAATGTGCTCTGTCAGTAAAGTTCCATCAAACTGGTCACTGCTACACATGAGATGGCCTTGCTACTGTTAATGCTGATTTGGATGCCAAATGTCATCTTATGCCTAGTCTCTACTGTTAATCACTTATTACTATTGTTATTCCGTGTTATACTTGCCTTGTTACCAACCATTTTAGGTGACAATATATTAAGTTTGCCTTTACTTTGGTGCCTGTTTTCTTAGATAAAGCACTATTATTGGGTACTAAATATTATGTTCATGAATTCCTGTGAAATTGTACGTTTGTACACTCTGGTGTGTCAGAGTGGTTGAGGTTCTTGAGAAGGTTGAGGCAAATAACAGAGGATCCAGCATATCCAGCAGCTCCTACTGGCAGGGCCGATCCTAGCCAGGGTGCATAGGGTGCATTGCACCCAGGCGCTTGCAGAAGTGAGGGCACCGAACAACTAACAGACTCTCTAACAGAAGCCCTCTCTGTGTCCATCACAGAGGCCCCCTCCAGGTCCCAATAAAGTACTCTGCTTCTCTTCCTGTATTCTGTTTATTGTTAAGAGATCATGTAAGGATCCAAGAGTAATGAAGACTTTGTGGGGGAGCATCTCTGTGGTAGAGTCATTGCCATAGAAACATTTGTAAAGGGGAGGAGTTAGTAAAATTACGATGCCCATGTGGGGGCGCCAGAAATATTTCTGCACCCAGGCGCCTGTGACCCTGGGATCGGGCCTGCCTACTGGGGAAGTGCTACATGGGATATTAAAGGAGAAGTCCAACCAAAGCTCATTTGGCTATACTTCTCCTATGGATCATAGGAGTGCAATTCGTTTTGCACTCCTGTGACCCATTTTCAGCACTAAAGTCCGCTCTCTGCTGATGTCATCGATGTCAGTCCAGGCACAGTGTCATCCCGACAATGGAAGTCTGGATCCACCAGGTGCCTGGACTGACACCCGTCTCAGCCCCTCAGCGAGCCGCTGAGAGGCTGAGACGCCCGCTCTGCCTCATCCACAGCTCATCACTCCAATGAGCCTGGAGGGAGAACAGCAGAGAGCTGTGACTGATAGTCTACTACACCTGCGGTGGTGTTCAATTGCTCGGTTCTCAGCAGCATCAGACTCATCCTGCATCCACCTAGGTAAGTATGAATCAAAAAGAAACCCTTACTTCTCTTTCAATGCATCCACTTCATGTATAGGAAATCTTAGCCACAATGTTGCTAGTTACATTGCTAAGGAAATCTGAAATCCTGTCCATGGCTGTGTTAACAATTTGGTACTGAATTAAAGGGAAATGCACTAAGATACAGCATTTTCAAAATGTATCTTAGTGCATTTAATTTTAATTCAGTACCAAATTGTTAGCCATGGACAGGATTTCAGATTTCCTTAGCAATGTAACTAGCAACATTGTGGCTAAGATTTCCTATACATGAAGTGGATACATTAAAAGAGAAGTAAGGGTTTCTTTTTGATCTATACTTACCTAGGTGGATGCAGGATGGGTTTTATTTTCTTTGAATCTTGTTTGATCAACTCCAGATCCTTGTTGGGCAACTCTAGCATTGGAATTATAGGGGTATGAATGAAGTAATTGTTACAGTATGTTAAAAGACTATCAAAAACAACTCTTGCCTTTTACCCTTTTCTCTGGTTGTTGGGTGGACTGTACAATCAAAAGACAGCAGTATGTGGCCTCAATAGCAAACTTTAGTCATTTATTTCTAACTTAATTTCTAACTTTATTTCTAATAATAACTATATAAACTGGTTGGTGATAAAGGTGGACAATAAAAGGGGCCATTGTATATTTATTTACAACACTTATAAACCTGTGGAATTTACCAAAACACTGTATGAAAATTAAAGAACCATTATTGTAGAAGGAACATGGGGCACACATATAAAACTTACACAAAAGACAAAAAACTCCCTATAGATATTGTCCCTGGTACAATTTCAATTTGTGAGTTCAGTACTATAAGGTTACAGTCAGTGCTACCCATGTGCAGCTAAAGCATCACTGAGGGTAATTTAATAAGATGTTTGCGGCATATTTCTGAATGTGTATATGTAGTTGTAAATCTTTCACCAAAATTCATAAAATCCCCACAAAACTATCATTGTTAGTACTGATGCATGCAAAAAATGAAAACACTTATTTGTAACACATATATTATATGGCACTATGCAACAAATACATAAAGAAAGATGATAAGGAAAGTGGAGGTTAATAAGGTCTGTTGGAGTAAAGTACCGATTGTGTTGCATCTATAACTATTGTGTCGTTGAGACTAGGGTTGTCCAGATACCAATACTAGTATCGGTATCGGGACCGATACCGAGTATTTTCGATACCCAAATAGAATACTTTATTTTTTATTTTTAAACATGTTCTGTGAAAATTCTTTGAGTTTTTTACTACTGCGTGACAAGAAAATAATTTTTTTTAATTAATTTTTACTCATTTTTATTCTTTTATAATGTCTTGAGTTAGAGTTCTTCATAATTCTAAAGAAAATATCCTTAGTCTGTATTGTGGTTTGAAAACTGTCACATGACATTTAAAAAAAGTATCGGTATTCGGTATCGGCAAGTACATGAAAAAAAGTATCGGTACTTGTACTCGGTCCTAAAAAAGTGGTATCGGGACAACTCTAGTTGAGACAATTCTGCAACAAAATTTGTCTTTAAGTTTCTATAGAACTAATATTTGAGACATGTTATACAGGCGATCTGCCTTCAGATATTTTTTCAGAGGCATTTAACAGGCAGTAAGTGGGGCATTTTCAGTGTTTCCATGTTCACTTAAACAGGTCAGATTCCACAGCAGTACTGCCCTCCAATTGATACAGGAGTGACAGTTTTTGCCACGGGCATGAAGCAATAAGCATCACAATTGTGGCATTTGAACACCCTTGTTTGCTACTTTTACAATCTGTAAAAGTAATCCAGCAGCTCTTTAGCCGCTTGGATTCCTTAACCAACTTCACAATAGCTGAAAAAAATGCAGCAATGACCAAGATATCACCCTTTCCAATCCAGTGGCATACAGGTACGTCGCTGGTCATCAAGTGGTTAAAGTATTTATTTAGTTTTTATTTATGCATTTACTTAAGAGCCCATTCACACAGGGGCAACACGACTTCTAGCAAAACTTTGGGAGGCAACTTGGACACAACTTGAGTATGAATCATCAGGCAACCTAAAGTTGCCTCCAGGACAGTACAAGGCAACTTCAAGTCGCCTCCAGGACAGGAGGCTTTTCAGTGGCCAATTAAACAACAATCAGCTCTGTGGGAGGGAGGGATTTGCCTGAGAAATGTATGTTATCTTCCTGTATTGTTGCTTCAGTTAAGACAGTGATCCGACTTCTGAGGCAACTTCCATTAAAATCAATGGGTACAAGTTGCCTACAAGTTGCCTAGAAGTCGGATTGAAGTAGTAGAGGAACCTTTTCTGAAGTCCGAGCGACTTCAGTAGTGTGTATTAAGACGGCTCCATTCACTTCCATTAATTTTCTCAACCGCGCGACTTGGGGCGACTTGAAGTCCGATCCCATGTCGCCCCAGTATGAACCGGCTCTTAGTGGTATTACACCTAAAAGCAAACATTTTTTTCCTTTATTTTCATCTGGTGATCCAGCCAGTAAAAAGATGAACAAAAGAGGACGCACCAGGCTAGATGGAAGCAAGGCCTGAAGTAACATTCCTGTAATGTGGGGTTTGTATTTATATTTCTAGTGCATTCGGAAAGTATTCACAGCGCTTCAATTTTTCCACAATTTGTTACGTTATAGCCTTATTCCAAAATGGATTCATTATTTTCCTCAAAATTCTACAAACTATACCTCATAATGACAATGCAAAAAGAAGTTTGTTTGAGATCTTTGCAAATTTATTAAAAATAACAGTTTGCTATGTAAATGCCTATAAAGTATTAGCTGGAGTTTGGCTTCAATTTCTTAGTGTATTTAAAGGATTTGTAAAGGATTTTTTTTCGTCTTAATAGCTTCCTTTACCTTAATGCACTTCCTAGTTGTCGGTTTCCTGATAACCACAGTGCTGGGAGCTTTCTCTCTGTGGTCACTAATCAAGGAGGTGTGATTACTGTGTGTCTAAAACCCCACAGCACCAATCAGTTTAGTTTTCCAAACCATCACTACCCTGTATTGGCTCTGTGGCTCTGTACAGCAGAGAGGCAGGAAACAACATGCAAAAACAAAACTAGAAACTACAGGTACATTATATGATTGATTTGTATCTATTTTTTATCGTTTTTATGTCTCTATACCCTGTAAACAGTCATTTCAGCATACATTTTTTTTATTTATAACTCCTTTAAATCTGCAAGTGCATATAACACTCCCCTCCCAGCAGACTGGCAATGCTGCTGTCCAAAGGTGCCTCCTGTGATCCTTCATCCAAAGTGGAGGCATTCTAATACAGGAGATGTGTTACTGGCCATATCACCAGGGAAAAACCTAAGAAACTAACACAGCCACAGCCACCACATCTAATGATTGGTATGTTGCAATATATTACATATTTGGGTTTGGGTTTATTATTGTTTAATGTATCTGCCGGTCCTGAAATGAATGTTCAAACTGGCTGCATATTGTTTAAAGGATCACTAAAGGATTTTTTTTTTAGCTAAATAGCTTCCTTTACCTTACTGCAGTACTGATTTCATGTCCTTATTGTTTGTTTTTGCTTTGAAGTTGCTGTAATCCTGCTCTGTTCTCCACACTTCCTGCTTGTCTGTTTCCTTATAACCACAGTGCTGGTTGCTTTCTCACGGTGTTCTAAGCTGTCATTACTGTGTGTCTAAAACTTCCCAGAACCAATCAGATTTATTTTAAACACAAAACACTGCCCTGGATTTGTTTGTTTTTGTTCTGTGTGTCTATTTCTACTTCACAGAAACATGAAGCCAGTTCAAAAGTGAAACTAACCTGCAGACACATTATATGATTGATTTGTATCTATTTTTAATCATTTTGAAAATGAATCAGTTAACTTTTATGTCTCTATACCCTGTAAACGGTAATTTCAGCAAAAACATTTTTTTCCTTTAGTGACCCTTTAACTTGCTTAAAAATAGGCACATCGGCAAGAAAAGATGCACCTAGATGATGCTTTGAAGCCAACTAGAGAATGACCATAATTCTCATAATGACAATAATCTTTTATACTATTGGAAGAAAGTTTGCGTTGTATTTGAGGAGAGGCTCCATTTCCAGCTCAGATGATAGTTAGATCGTTAGATGATGAGTTAGGATTATAAGAAGAGTTTTCTCCATACAAAATGTTCCTGTATACAATCTGATTTTGTTATGTTCCAAAGGTTTTCTCCATATTTCTAGCTAGTTCATTCCCAGAACAGCTTATTTGGCAATTTATGGCTGTTCAATATCATTCTAAACAAACACAGATGAACAAAGATTAGAATTTTACTTTTCCATACCAGGCTGCACACCCAAAGAGATAATAAAGTTACGTGGGCTGTGTGAATTTAGGATCCCAAGGAATGTTTTTCATAGAGTTTATTTCAGACATCCTCTAGCAAAATAAACCTTTATTTAAAGGATCAGTAAATGATTTTTTTTTTAATGCTAAATAGCTTGCTTTACCTTATAGCAGTTCTGCTTTCATGTCCTCCATGTCCGTTTTTGCTTAGAAGTTGCTGTAATCTCTTGCTGAACTCCACACTTCCTGCTTGTCTGGCTCCTTATGAAAAAAACTCATGGTAGCATTTCACTGTGGTCCATGATCAAGAAGATGTGATTACTATGGGCCAGATTCAGGAACACTTGCGCTGGAGTATTTCGATATGCGCCGCGTAACTGTGATGATGCGCCGTCGTTTCTATGTGCCCGTACCCACCAAACTAGATGCGCCCAATAACGGGTCATTTGCGACCGGCGGAACGTTCCGACGCCAGAGTATCGTCAGCGCTTAATTTCGCTGTGCGCATCAGTCGCGCCCATTGATTTCCCCTGCAAATATGCAAATGAGGGATTTTTCACAATTCACGAACGGATTAGCACCATACGCCGGCTACATGCGCCGCGCGTATCTCGTCCGTCCGGCGCAAAGTTATTTCTACAAAAGGCTGCTTTATCTTTACTCCAGATGGCCACAGGTCAGCAGGAGAGCAGCTACAGCAGCGTTACCGACGATAGGAGCTAGCTGAACAACCACACTTGCAAGGACAACACCTCTGTGTGCCAACATGCCAGGGGCAGTCGCGGTCCTAGCACTAGTACTGGGTCCCCCGGAACGAAGGAGGCGGGCACGTGAGAGGATATACCGCACACGTATGAGCCTCTTTGGCATGGGGGATGAGGAGGTGTATCGCCTCTTCAGATTCAGCCCTGATGCAATACTTGAACTAACCACAACCCTGCAGGGTGACATCACCAGCAAGACACACCGCTCACAAGCAGTGCAGCCACTGGTGAAGGTCCTGGCAACACTTCATTTCCTTGCAAGTGGATAATTCCAGCGTACAAGTGGAGTGGTGGCTGGGATGTCACAATCCTCCATAAGCAGATGTGTGCACCAGGTTGTCCCTGCAATCCTCAGACGCATGTCCAACCAGTTCATCAGACCCACCACTGAGGAGCTGCGGCTGAAGGCAATGACAGATTTCTACAGCATTGCCAGATTCCCACGCACCATCGGGGCCATTGATTGCACACATGTGGCCCTACAGCCCCCCAGTGCCACAGAGCACATATACCGCAATCGGAAGCATTGGCATTCCATCAACGTACAGGTGATAGCCGATGCCCAGCGCCTCATATGGCACGTCCGTGCCAAACACCCCGGGTCCAGCCATGACAGCTTCATATACCGTCAGAGTCCCATCCCAGCAGAATTCGAGCAGAACATGTATGGGGACAGCTGGCTGGTTGGTGAGTGACATGGGTGGCAGGCATGACTATCCCCTCCCGTGATGCACAACAGAAGTCGCACATGCATGACTAACATCCTCCTGTATTTTCCCTTACAGGTGACTCTGCATATGCACTGGGACCCCATCTAATGACTCCTTTCCGGAACCCCCAAACCAGAGGAGAGAGAAAATACAATGAAGCACACATCAAAACCCGTGCAGTGGTGGAGCAAACATTTGGGCTCCTGAAGTCCCGTTTCCGCTGCCTGGATAAGTCCGGGGGGACCCTATTGTATTCCCCTACCTTTGTGTGTCAGATCATCGGTGCATGTTGTATTCTGCACAACTTTGCTATGAGAAAAGGCCTGCAGATTGACATACGTGATGACCTGACCCCCGACCCACACAGTCCCCACCTGCCAGAGGACACCCAGTCTGCTGATGGAAGAGCAGTCAGGAGGGTCCTCGCCGTAGGCATCTTTGGACACTAAACCAAAACATTAATCACACAGACAATGCACGCGTGTACACCACTGATGTCCCTAGATCACACACACCACATGCACATCGCATTGGATTAGCCCAAGTCCAGCATGTAGGAGTTGGGAGCAGCAACGCCAGCGTCAAGGCCCCAATGATGTCACTGTCCATTCACACACCTTTCACACGTCATTCATACAGCCGTGGGGTTAACTTCACCACCACGGCCGAGGGTGACACCCCTTACTGTCAGGAGTGCCACCCCCTCACATTCACACACCATTCACACTGTCCCCTGCACTCCTGACCGTGTGCAGTACAAAATAAACAAAAATATCTCATAACCTGAGAACAAAAATAAACAAAAACTCATGTCCTGAGTATAAACAAAAATATATAACAACCAAAAAATCAAAAAACCCTCATCTGGGATGACGGGGGCTCCTCCTTGGGGGCACTCTCGGGCTCCTCAGCTGCCTGGAGGGAGTGGGTGGTGGTGGGGGTGGGGGGGCATCAGGAGGAGTCTGATCCCCGGGTGGGCCACTCCTGGGAGCTGTTGGCTGCATGCCCTCCAATGCCACAGCAATACGGCTCAGATACAGGTTTGTCTGGGCCTGCATCCTTAGCTGGCGGGTGATCTGATGCCGCTGGTCACGTTGCCGCTGCCTCCCCTCTTCCCGGATGGCAGCTGTGTTGTCTCGAACAGCTGCTGTCAGGTGCCGGATATCAGCCTGCACCTCCCCCAGGCTGGTCACAACGCCCTGCACACGACTGGGCAGCTGTGACAGAGAGCCCAGGCTGTCTGCGACCCTGTCTAAGTGGCCAGCCATCTCCCCCATTTGCTGGGTCTGTTTGGCGTGGTCCAACACTACCTGGTCCTGGACCAGATCAGACACCCCCCTGGTCTTCCGGGTCGCCTTCCTGGGGGCAGAAGAAGGTTGTCCCCGTGGGGATGGAGTCGCCCTTGAGGGGCTACCTAGGATGGGGGAGGGGATCACAGAGGGCCCTGCAGAGGAGGAGGACTCCTCCAACATTAAAATAAACTCCTGTTCAGGGACAGGCTCCTCCACAACCACCTCTGCTGAAGTGGTGTGGGTACTCTCCTCCTCCACCTCGGTGTCTCCAGCACCCAGGGCCTCGTCATCAGCATCCCGTTGGGAGGTTGGGGTGGACTGGCCGGTAAGCGATGATGGCCCAGCTCCATCATCTGTGGATGACACAAAGCAGACACATGTTGGTGGTCCCACACACTTGGCACATGTACCCCCCCCCCACATGCAACACACCAAAAAGGGGGTAAAAATCACTTACCTGTCCTGGAGCCTTCCTCTACGGAGTCATAGCCAGGGACCCCCTCCAACTGCTCCCTGTCCAGGCAGCGGGCGACCACCTCCTCCTCCGCGGTCAGGGTGACAGGACATGGGGGACCACCACCTGTGCCCCTCTCATGGCTCCTAATGGTGGCCACCTTGCCCCTCACCTTGCGCCGCAGGTCGTTTATTTTTTTTTGAATATCGCCTGCATTCCGGGTGGAGTACCCCAGCACATTGACCCTGGCAGCTATGGTGTCCAGGATGCCCTGCTTCCTCTCCCGGCTGGTCTTCCTGCTTTTTTTCCCGTGGAGGAAATCATTAAACGTCTCCATAGCCGAGATTATCACAGAGACCTCCTGGGCATTAAAGTTGAGGTTCCTCCTCTCTTTGGGGGTAGCGGGAGCAGCCATTACAGTGCAAAAGTATCTTCCCTGGGGTGGGGGGAAACGGATATACTTTTGCGCCGGAATGGCGTTTCCGCCAGCGCTTTTAAGCGCCCAGCGGAACGCATTGCGCTGACGTTTCCCAGGAAGTGGTGCCGACGGAAGTTGTGAGCATGCGCACAAGGGGGGCGAGTGGAGCCGCACTCACTGCGCATGCTCCGTGGATGATGCGCTGAACGTAAGCCTCTGCGCTGGGCTCCGCCCATCATTTACATATGATCACACCCACTTCCACTTGCGTCGGGTTACGCCAGCGCATTATCGTTACTCTGGCGCAAGTTTACGCGCAACTGCTATGTGAATTACAGGACTTGCGCTGAAAGGGTCTTCAGAGTAACGTAAATGAGAAGCGTTACTCCAGAGGAAAGATACTCTCATCTACCTGAATCTGGCCCAATGTGTCTAAAACTCCTCAGAACCAATCAGATTAATTTTAAAAACAAACACTGCCCTGTGTTTGTTTGTTTTTGTTCTGTGTGTCTCTGTACACACAGAACAAACTGAAACTAGTCTAAAAACTAAACTAAATTTCAGGCACATTATATGATTGATTTTTATCTATTTTTAATATTTTTTTAAAAGGAATCAGTTAACTATTATGTCTCTTTACCCAGTAAACAGTCATTTCAGCAAAAACATTTTTTTTCCTTTACTACTCCTTTAAGGTAATAAAACAGGGTGTCCCAAAAGTCTTCATACATAAGAAAAATGATCACGCTCATATCATTTTTTATTATACTTTTAATAGTTGTAATTATTTTTAAATTTGCATTAATAAGTTGCAGTGATTTTTTGATTTTTATTTTGAGCGTGTCTGTATTCATCATGATTGATGCTGGATTTACATGTTTTTTTTTTTTTTTTTAAATAAAAGACTTGTTAAAATACTGTAGAGTTGATTAATTAAAACTGTAAAGTGTAAAATCTGGTGCAGCTGGACATAGTAGCCAATCAGCTTCTAACTTTAGCTTGTTCAATTAAAGGGATACTAAAGGTTCCTTTTTTTTTTTTTTAAATAACAAACATGTCATACTTACATCCAATGTGCAGCTTGTTTTGCACAGAGTGGCCCCCGAACATCCTTTTCTGCCGTCCCTCGGCGGCTCTCGCGGCTCCTCCCTGCATTAGATAACCCCCTTGGAGAAGAGCTCTCCGGAGGGGGTTACCTTGCGGCTTCCATAGACGTCAAGTGTATGACTAGGCCCCTAAAGGGTCCTTTTTTTTGTTTTTTTAAATAACAAACATGTCATACTTACATCCACTGTGCAGCTTGTTTTGCACAGAGTGGCCCCCGAACATCCTCTTCTGCCGTCCCTCAGCGGCTCTCGCGGCTCCTCCCTGCATTAGATAACCCCCTTGGAGAAGAGCTCTCCGGAGGGGGTTACCTTGTGGCTTCCATAGACGTCAAGTGTATGACTAGGCCCCGCCCCCGGCACCCACGTCATTGGATTTGATTGACAGCAGCGAGAGCCGATGGCTGCACTGCTATCAATCTATCCTAGGGATCTCCAAACTACGGCTCTCCAGCTGTTGCAAAACTACACGTCCCATGAGGCATTGTAAAACTCTGACATTCACAGACATGACTAGGCATGATGGGAATTGTACTTCCTGAACAACTGGAGGGCCACAGTTTGGAGACCCCTGAATCAACGGCAGGACTCCGTGGAGAAGAGGACGCCGGGGACGTGCCGATCAGGTGAACTGGCTCAGGTAGGTAAAACGAGGGGGCTGTGGAGCCAGTGATTAACAGGAACATTTACAACCCCTTTAAGCTTTCACAAAAAAAATTGCACGTTGATTGGTTTCTATGCAGAGCTGCACCAGTTTTTGCCCTCTCCAGTTTTAGTAAATCAAGCCCCGTGTTTGTGTTTTTATTAACTTTTCTGATTATTTTGGGTGACTAAATAGGGTACTATGTACCCCATACTCATTCACATAGTGGGAGCATGATCTGGGGGCCCCTTTGTTAAAGGGGGCTTCCAGATTCCAATAAGTCTCACCACCACAACCACTGGGCCGGGGTTGTGGAGAAGAGGCCCTTGTCCTCATTAACATATGGTTTACATTCTGCTGCCAGCGGGGAATCCCGCTGACAGTAGATGAGTCTTGGTGGTTAAGCACGCACTTTATGATTACAGTAAACAGGACAAATAGGGAGGGGGCATATGTAACAACAAAAATCTTTCAGGTGTTCTAATCCATCTCCACTCTTTCCAAAACGAAAAAAAAAAAGTTTTGCCTTTAGTTATACTTTTTTGTTTACAAAAGCTTTATTTGGAAGACAATGACAAGACAGAGTAACTTTGTTTACAGTATAAAAGTGTTAAAGGTAAAAAACATTATACAAGGATTATACAAATATAAGGGAGCAGTCGTGAGGCTAACAATTTTACATGGACTAGGGGATGAGGCCGGATACTCATTAGTACTAGAGAATATGTGTTATTAGAATATGGGTAATCAGCAATATGAACAGGTAATTATCATCTCTTTAGTTATACTTTAAAGTGGAGGTCCTACAATAAGAAAAAATATTAAAAGCCAGCAGCTACAAATACTGCAGCTGCTGACTTTTATTAAATGAACACTTACCTTTCCAGCGCGCTCGCTCGCTCGTCTCTCTGCTGCCACCGCCGCGATCCTCGGTGAGGGAATACTTGCGGCTTCACTGCCCGGTTTGCTACTGTGCATGCGCGAGTAGCATGGTGCTTTCCCAGTGGTCCCCGCTATCTCCTGGGACCAGTGTGTTTCCCAGAAGGCAGTGGGGGAAGACGACGGGAAGTGGAGTGACTCCCATAGGAGTCATTCTCGGAAGTAGGTGCCAATACCTGTATTATACAGGTATCTGCACCCCCCTCCCACCCTGAAAGGTGCCAAATGTGACACTGGAGGGGGGAGGGTTCCGAAAAGAGGAAGTTCCATTTTTAGGTGGAACTCCGCATTAAGCAATATTTTCTTGGAAGGTTATAAACTCTATCAGTATATTTGTTGTAGACCCTGTACCCACTTTGAAAATTCCAAGTCCTTTTCTAGAAACAGGTGTCACCTGGAATGGGAAATTAGGGAAAATAAACAGATACCAAAAATACATTGGCTGAGTTTCAAATTGAAGGGTTAGGTTAGGACCTTTGTCATTGTGTGTTTGTTTTCTGTTTGTACCCCTGTTGGGAGCATTTCTTGACTTCCTGTCCCAGTTTCAGCAGGAAGCAGGTTCGAATCTCGCACACAAGGGCCCCCTCACCACTCTATACAAAATTAGACAAAGTTCTGGACAGACCTCTGTTTTAATATCAATGTATTTAACAGAAAGAAAAAGAACTGAATATTAAGTTGTCTATCTGTTCCTGAATGGGACTCAAAGTGATCCAACAGGAAAAGTGTGGACTTGGTGAACTTGTTAGTCCTGATGCTCCTCTCAGCTGGAAACCATGTGATTAGTGAAAGTACATGTGTTTAGTAGCCAGCAGGTGTTAACAAACCAGTTTGTGAATCCATTGTGCTTCACGCAGGATCATTTATTAGTGGATATGCTGTTAACAATTATAGAGTTTGGAGCTACCACAGCAAGACGAATAGAAGGAATCTAAGAAAATTGAAGAAGAAAAAACATGGTGTCACCTATAACAACCAGCAAAGGCTGGCACCCATTCATGATGGGAAAGGATACATGAAATCTAGTTATATGGTGCTGTCCTATAAGATTCCTAGAAATGATAAAATAAAGTGCTGTGCTACCCCTAACAGCCAACTAAATATTCTTATTCAGTGCAAATAAAAATAAAGGAGGAAAACTTGACTGGCTGGTCTCTATGGACAGTGCTGAAGATAGCGACACTGGTCTGGTATGCTACAGTATAGCTACTGAATGTGCTATGTAGAAGATTTATTACTGGGATGTGATTTGTGGCTTTTTATTCTCTACAATCATAAAAACAGCTTTTATGGGAATTGTTTGTAGCAGCAGCTTGTTATTGTCTATACCAGGGTGGAGATCACTGGTCTATGCGCTTATTGTAGCTTGAATCTTGCTGCCCGGCTTTAATGATTGAGAGAGAGCTGTTCAATTATTGAAGGCGTTCTTGGTGCAAAGCACACTTTAATTTTATAACATCAGCATTCTAATTTCAATACAAACAGAAGTTATTTTTGCTAATCCATTATAAGCTTACTTAACAAATCTCTTTTATGTTTTGACTTTTCCCTCTCTGCTGGTTATCTTTTTACACAACTTCCTCTATTCCCTTCATGCTTTATAGCTTCTCCTCTGTTATTACTTTCAGTTTCTAAGGACTACATATCCAATGGTTCCTTGCTGCCTACAAGCATTGATTCCTGTACTGACTCCGCCTCCTTAGCTTCTTGCCAACCGCCCCACGTACGTTTGTGGGGCAGCATCTCCTGTGTACAGGTACATTATTCTGCACTTTCAGGTCTGACACGCACGCCGCTGGCAAGCTGCTCATGCTGTGATTGGACACAGCAGGAGCCAATCGGCGTGTTCGGCAGGCCCCGTGTCTGCCAGGACCCGCCGATCATTCTCGACAGAGACAGAACGGTGGTCTACCTATGTAAACAAGGCAAATCACCATTCTATTATTAGGTAAGACAGAGATCTTGGGCCAGATTCACATAGAATCGGCAGCAGCGTAGCGTATGCCATTTACACTACGCAGCCGCAACTTACTGGAGCAAGTGCCGTATTCACAAAGCACTTGCTCCGTAATTTGTGGCGGCGTAGTGTAAATGGCCCGGCGTAAGGCCGCGTAATTCAAAGGGGGCGGCTTGTATTTAAATTAAGCGCGCCCCCTGGTCTGATCGAACGGCGCATACGCCGGCCGTAAAAATAGCCCAGTGTGTATGCTCCAGCTCACGTCGGAAAACGTCAATGAAGCCGACGTGAGTGTCATTTACGTAAAGCCCTATTCGCGAACGACTTAGTAAAACGACGTAAACAACGGAAAAAGACGACGCTGTCCTGACGCCATACTTAACATGGCATACGACGGACCTTGGTAAACTTACCCCTCATATAGCAGGGGTAAGTTTACGCTTACGGAAACGACGTAAACGATGACGAGGCGGCGCAAAAACGTTCGGGAATCGGCGTATCAGGCTCATTTGCATAGTCAAATGAGAAATCAACGTAAACGCCACCTAGCGGCTGACATAACATTACATTTAAGATCCGACGGTGTAAGCGACTTACACCAGTCGGATCTTAGCGTAAATCCGGCGTATCATGTTTTCTGGATAGAAAACAATGATACGCAGGTGGGAAATTCGAATTACGCTGGTGTATCTGTAGATACACCGGCGTAATTATTTTGTGAATCTGGCCCCTTGTGTTTCTGCTAAGCAGGAACACAGATCTCTGTCTTCCCACCATTATAGCACATCCCCCACTCACTGGGCATAGTGAATACATGTCAGAAAATTCAAGGAAGTAATTGTGACATTAGTCCTTAAATAGAAATAGCACGGAAACAGCAGAGGAGATAATGCTGATGCTATAAAATGAAAGTATATTTTGTGACCATAGAACTCCTTAAAGCAGAGTTCCACCCAAAAGGTGAAGCTCTGCTTGTTTGCTTCTCCCCCCCTCCGCTACCTCATTTGGCACCCTTTGGTGGGGAGGGGGAGCGGGGTACCTGTTTTTGACAGGTACCCATTCCCACTTCTGGGAGACCTTGCCACAGTGAAGTTTCCTAAAAGTTTGGCCCCCCTCCTCCTTCTCCCGTCGCCGGGCCATAAAAAAAAACACACTAGGGAACCGGTTGTGAAGACTTCACTGCCAGTTTCCCTTACAAGGAATGGTGGCGGCAGCACCCAAGAGCCAATTGAAAAATTGGCTGAGGTGCCAACATCGGTGGATCCCTGGACAGGTAAGTGTCTGATTATTAAAAGTCAACAGCTACAGTATTTGTAGCTGCTGACTTTTAATTTTGGAGGGGGAGAGGACTGGAGCTCCTCTTTAAAGTATAACTAAAGGCAAAACTTTTAATTTAGTTTTGGATAGAATGGAGATGGATCAGAACACCTGTCAGGTTTTTATTGCCATCTGTGCCCTCGTTAGGGAGATTAGTCCTCTCTATTTGTCCTGTCTACCATTATAATTGAAAGTAAAAGTAAAAGAAACCCCAATTTTGGGTTGTCCCCAGAAAAGTAATAGAGGTAACTTTTTCCAATGGGGACACTAGTTCTGGTGTGACCTGGGGGACCCCAAGGAATTCCCCTTAATGTGCAGTGATTTCTTCTCACCTCCTGCCACAGAGAAGATAGTAGGAGAGAAAGCCGCTGCAGTAGCAGAAGGCCCAACAGGAGGATACACTGGTGAGAACAAACCTTAAAGCCCTGTACACACGATCAGATATCTGATGGAATCTAATCCGATGGAATTTTTCGTCGGATAGCCGATGAAGCTGACTTTCATCAGTCTTACCTACACACCATCGGTCAAAAATTTGACCATGTCCAAACGCGGTGATGTAAAACACTACGACGTGCTGAGAAAAATGAAGTTCAATGCTTCCGAGCATGCGTCGACTTGATTCTGAGCATGCGCAGATTTTTGACCGATGAACTTCCACACAGACGATCGTTTTTTTATCCATAGGAAAAAATTAAAATATGTTCTATTTTTTTTCACCAATGGAAAACAAACCGTTTTCATTGGATAAACTGATTGTGTGTACAGGGCTTAAGTTCTCTGCCTGACATCCGATTATGCCCTAGGCGTTATTGCAGATGACTGCCAACCACCTTGTTAGATGAAATTTCTGAGGATAGATCTAATGATGATCACAGAGTGTTTCATTTGACCGGCTATTTTTCCTAGTTTATAAATGGATTCTTGAAATAGGTGAATGCTAATGTGTGAGTTTTCAAGGGCATTGGTGCAAATGAGCCCTCACCAAGAGTACCACTAGTGTAGAAACAATGTAGCAGACAAAGCTCGCACTATTCTTTCAATTTCACCTTCTCAGATTTTGACTTCATTGTTGAGCAACAGTTGTGAAGCACTGCGGTTTCTGGCTGTGTTTTCATAGTGATTGGCCTGAGTCTGACTCCAGGCAGACAAGCATACCTTGTTTTTCTCTTTTTGGCACATCTAACAGCACTGAGCTGCCGCTGCCTAAACTTTTCCCTTCACATGGCTAAATATTAAGGAACTTGTCACATGAGATTTAAATAATCCTGCTGAAGATTAATCATTAACCAAAATCGTGTAAATTAATAGAGCTGTTTTAAAACTGGGGCAGACTTCCAGCACAGACCTGAATAATCCTCAACAGAAACAGAGAAAACAATCTTTTACTTTCAATAGATTTTTATTTTTTCAAATAAAGGATACAGATAAATTATGACCAAAGGCTGAAATTACAACATCAAAACATTCAACAAACCGGGCATAATGACAGTAACAATGACTCAATTGATTTCAAATTACCCAACTGTGGGTTGATTAAAGGAATCCAGCGAGCTTGATAACAGAGGAAGGGGCGGAAAAAGAAGTGTATATGGTGATCTTGCGCTCAGGGGAAACCTGCCTGTCCCGGACACCCCTAATGGGATCAATCTGTGTCCCAGCCAGGCGCCTCCCAATCCGCCTCCTCCTATAAAATTATTTGATGGGAAATTAGTGGGTTCGAATTTGGCTTCATTGAACCTCTAGCTCATACTTACGAAATAAGATAGGCCTATAGTGTTACCAAATTGCCCATATGAATAACCGGACGAAGAACAAAGAACATTACCTTCTGGTCATACAACTGTCTTAAAAGAATAGAAGTAAGAAAAGAGAGAGAGAAAAGTGGGGGTAAGAAAAAGGGAAAGGAAGGGAAGCATGAGCCTAACTTGTACTGAAGGATGCGGGTTGCGTGGGGTGTACCCCAGTCGCCAAAGGTATACCACAGTGGGATGCCCATGATCCCCACACGGCTTCAAATTTCTGATTCGTGTTTGAAAGAATGCTGGCCAGTTTTTCCTGCACCATGATCCACGAAATCTTGCGTTTTATTTCTGCAATGGAAACCCTGGGTTGTCTCCAAGCCCTTGCAATGGTAATTTTAGCCCCGAGGAGCATAAATCGGATCAGCTTCTGATTGGGCTTGGATATACCCGGAATCCGAGCATTTAGGAGAGCTACAGAAGCCGTTCTGGGGACCGAGCAACCAGTGACTGTACAAATGAGGTTAAAAATCCTCTTCCAGATTGGTCTGATTCTGGGACATTCCCACCAGACATGCACCATCGAGCCCAGGAGCTGACAACCTCTAAAGCAGCTGGGATCTGATGATGGGTAGATGGCCGCAAGCCTGGCGGGAGTCATATACCACCTCATAAGGACCTTTAAGTTTGCTTCCATCAGGGAAGTATTTAAGATGCCCTGAAAAGAATCAGAACAAGCTGCCTGCCAGGTCTCCAATTCCCACCCTAGCTGGAGGTCTGCCTCCCAAGCCGTCATATAAGAAGACTTCTCAGTCGGGCGGGTGAGTGAAGAGTAGATGACAGATATTCCTCCCCTTTGTCCCATGGTCTGCCCGCACCAGAGCTCATAATCTGTAAATTTGGGAGGTAGAGGCCTATCCGTCCATAAAGTGTGTAGGAATTGTGATATTTGTTTGAATCTGAATTTTTCAGTGTCAGGGATGTCCAATTTAGTCACACAGTGGTCTAGTGTAAGAGGGCCTTTGGATGTGAAGAAGTGTCCTATGCGGTACAGCCCCTTATCCAACCACCAACTGAATGCTTTCCTGTCCATTCCAGGTGGGAAATCCGGATTTTGGAATACACTGGCTAGAGGTTGACCTTTCGAAACCAGGGCTGGAAGGTGACGAAATCTATCCCAAAGGGCGTAGGATTGAGAAAGGGAGGGGGACAAAATGGGTGGTCTTCTCTTTTGGGGGCACCAGAGTAAGTATTCTAGGGAGAACCGGGGGACAGCTTGACCCTCTATGTGGACCCAGTCTGGTTTGTCCAGTTTAGAGTAAACTACGGATAGTTGAGCTAGTCTGGCAGCTACGAAGTACTTATATAGGTGCGGTAGTCCTAGTCCTCCTCTTTTCCTATGGTTATATAGAGTGTTTTGGGGGATTCTGTAACCTGACTTGCCCCAAATGAATTTGAGTATTTTGCTTTGTAAAGTCTGCACGTGATCTTTTCTGATGGGAATGGGAAGGGAGCGGAATAGATATAAAATTCTAGGAAGCAAAGTCATCTTTATAGAGTTAATTCTGCCCAGCCAGGAAAGATCATATTTAGCCCAGTTATTCATGTCGGCTGTAAGTTTTCGGTATAGGGGAGGATAGTTATTTGTGTAAAGGGATTCTGTCCGAGCTGTTAAGGAAATCCCTAGATATTTGATAGATGAGGGACACCATTCAAATTTGAATGACTGTTGGAGGAGGGATACTGTAGGAGGTGGAAGGGATACGTTCAAGGCTTGTGATTTGGCATAATTGACTTGGAGACCTGAGAATTTAGAGAATTCCGAAATTACCTTACAAAGGTTTGGTAGGCAAGTAATAGGAGAAGTTAGAAATAGTAGTAAGTCATCGGCAAAGAGCCCACATTTATGAGTTTGATCTCCACATGAAACGCCTCGAATGTCGGGGTTCTGTCGAATGGCTATCGCTAGGGTTTCAATTGCCATTGCGAAAATGATTGGGGAGAGGGGGCATCCCTGTCTGGTACCCCTGGCTATGTCTATTGGAGAAGAGTAGTACCCTTGGATTCGAATTTGGGCCTTTGGTTTAGAATAGAGAGCTTGTATTACCCCCATAAATCTTGGGCCAAAGCCCCATCGTTCTAGTAGGGGGAGAAGATATTGCCAGGACACAGAATCAAAGGCCTTCTGCAGATCAAGAGATAGGAGAAATCCTTTTTGTTTCGGACCTCCGTCCCAGTTGGATTGCAAAATTGAGACAATGTCCACTGCCCTTCTCACTTGATCTGGGCCTTGTCGACCTGGAATAAATCCGACTTGGTCCTTGTGAATATATTTATTAATGAAAGAGGAGATACGGAGAGCTAGAATTTTTGTAAGAATTTTTAGGTCATTATTTATCAGAGAAATGGGGCGATAGTTACAGACTTCTTCTGGGTTTTTATCCGGCTTTGGGATAACCGTAATGTATGCTGTATTAAGTTGCGTACCCAGAGGGGTGCCTTGAGTCTTGGAATTAAAAAATTTTGTCATATGTGGGACTAGGGTATCTGCAAATGACCTATAATAGAGGGCCGACAGTCCATCTGGGCCTGGGGCCGAGCCCTTTCGGAGGCCCTTGATTACTGTCGCCACCTCTTCAACCGAAAAGGGTGCTTCCAGCCTGTCTCTATGTTCTACGTCTAAGGATGGGATGGGTAGGCTGTCCAAAAAGTTGTCAATCGAATCCCTGGGAATCTGTGGAGGGGCACTATACAGGTCAGAATAGAATGTTTCGAATGCCTCCAGGATCTTTTTAGGGTTGGACGTAGGTTCTTGACCTGCCAAGCGTATCTTGGGTAAGGAGTGAAACCTTGTTTTAGGGGACAATTTGGTCGCTAACAACTGGCCTATTTTTCCTTTTTGGGTGTAAAATTTATTGCCACTCCAGCGGAGAGATCTCTCCGCTTTCGTTGTGAGAGCTAAATTAAGTTCTAGTCTCAGCTTGTCAATATTCTCTAGTAAGGCTAAAGATGGTTTCTTTTTGTGTTGTGCCCTTAGGGTCCTATAAGACTTCTCCAGACGTACAATTTCTGCTTCGTGTTCTCTTTTGATTCGCGTGGAGATCTGAATGATCTTACCTCTAATAGAGGCTTTATGGGCTGCCCAAAGGGTCTCCGCAGAGATATCCTCAACATTGTTAATTGTGAAATATTCTTGAAGGGCTTTATTAATTTCCGTTGTAGTGGTTGGATTGGAAAGAATGGACTCGTTTAGCCGCCAATGTCCGTTCCTTGCCATACCTGCTAAAGAGCGGATGGACATGATGACCATAGAATGGTCAGATAGGACTGTGTCTCTAATTTGGGCCTTGATCACTGCCGGAAGTACAAATGAAGGAATTAAAATATGATCGATCCTGGCATAGGTATTATGCGGGTGAGAGTAATGAGTGTAGTCTCTCTTTGAGGGATTAGACTCCCGCCAAACATCCGTCAACCCCCTGTCATGGAGTAGTTTGGCAATTTTCAGGCTGACCCTAGAGGGTCTAGTAAGTTGAGCGGACAGAGGTCTGGATTTGTCCAAACCCTGGTCAAAAGCCACATTGGAATCCCCCCCCCAAATGACTGTGCCTTCCAGAAGTGGGGTTAAAGTATCCAAGATTAATTGGAAAAACGTGTCTTGCCCTTTGTTGGGAGAATAGTATGAGACCAGGGAGTATAGATGACCCTCAATTTTACCCTTAACCAGTATAAACCGTCCCTCTGGGTCTTTGAAGTCAGAGAGATACTCAAAATTACAGGATTTGGAGAAAAAGATTGCGACCCCCTTGGTCTTGTTCTCGGCATTAGCCAAGTAGAAGAGGGGAAAGTGAGAGTGGACAAATTTGGGACTGTACCGCCCAGGAAAGTGGGTCTCTTGGATCATGAGAATGTCAAGTCTGAGTGATTTGTAACTATCAAAGATCTTTCGCCTTTTGACTGGGGAGTTCAGGCCTTGAACATTGTGTGTGGCTATGTTGAGGGAGCTCTGTACGTGGTCAGCCATGGGGAACTGAAAAGTAACTATGTCTGTCTCTACCTCCACTCACCCTGAGATGTTTTCTGTCCTCCCAACCTTGCCATTTGTCAGGATGGACGACTGGCAGCCTGGTGGACACTCCTCGATCGTAGGTACTGCAAGCTGAAAAATAATAAAAGGTTAGGCTCATGTGGGAAAGATGGGGAATAGAAAAGGAAAGGACAGATTTGAAAGAGAGAAAGAGATGGTGAAGAAGACTCCCAATCCAACTAAGGAAAAAGAGAAAAAATAAGAAAAAATACATTCTCGGGGAGGGGAGATGCCCCTCGAGAATTTCTACCAAGGTAGATCAAAAAAGGGCTTGCTCCAAATGAGAACAAGCGACCTCGCCCCCAGAAACCTTCTGGAGTCTAAGGGAGAGGTGGAGGTACATGGGGCCCACCCCAGCCAGGGCGCCCCTGAAAAATTGGTTACAGCAACTATCAAAACCGAAACCGGAAGGAATTGAGTAAATCTAAACCCAGTTTGGTCGGATCTAATTCCGATCCGGATGTCCCCCCGTCCCCCCCCCCAACGGGGATCGAGGAGGAGGGGACCTCAGAAGCAAGGTGGGGACAACCCCCTGCGAAAAAACTTAGAATAGATAAAGAGATCTTTTTAGCAGGAGAAATACTGTTGAAATATCAATTATCCAAAAAGTTGATTCTCTGATCAGAGAAAGTCTAATTCTCAGGCATAGGACCGACCAAAAACCTTGAAAGTTCAAGGAGTATATGACCAATGTGTCAGCCGAGATCTGGGTAAGTGGGTCCACTGTCTCTAGCTTTCTTGGATCTCGACCTGGTCCAGAGTAGGGAATTAGGACTGGTGGGGGTCGGTCTCTTGGAGGTGTTTGGGATGCTATGAGAAGTGTCCATGGCGGGTTCTTGCGAGATGAGCTTAAGGCGCATTAGTAATCTTTCTCCATCAGGAAAGTTTGAGAAGGAGTAGTTTTTCCCTTTATCCGAGAACTTGACCGCAAAGGGGAATGCCCATTTATATTTTATATCCTTTTGGACCAGGACTAGGAGTAGCGGCTTTAATGACCGTCTTCGCTGCAATGTGGAGGGAGAAAGGTCTGCGTATATTTGGACGGGATGACCTTGGCACAAAACATTGGGCACAGAACGTGCTAGTCTCATGACTTCATCCTTTACTGCGTAAAAGTGGGGTTTGGCGATGATGTCCCGCGGTGAGCCGTCCTTTCTGGGTGGCCCCAGGGCTCTGTGGGCTCTATCAAGCTCTAGGCGATCTTGAGGAATGTTTGGAATCAAGTTCTGGATCAAATTTTGTACCGCTGCTGGAGTGTCAGTGATGGATTCGGGCAGCCCCCTGATCCGGAAATTGTATCTCCTGGATCTGCTCTCCAACTCGTCGATCCTGGAAAGGGCCACATCCAATTGCTCCTGTACTGTATGAATATGTTCTGAGTTCTGATCTGTGGCTGCCACCGTTTGATCAAGCTTGTCTTCTATCGCTTCAATTCTGGTGCCCAGATTCTGGAAATCTGCTTTCAAATCTCCTGTTATTTTGGTAGCAGTCTGAGCGAGTCCCCTATCCAGGAGTTCAGCCAGAGCCTGATATAAGTCAGTCACAGAGAATGCAGAAGTTGCTGACAGGGTGCTGACAGAGAATTGAGCAGGCTGGCTCCTTATGTTAGGTCCTATGAGGGGTAGTGCAGAGCCCTCCCTGTTAATGCCCTCCATATTACTGCCTACCAGGGGTTCTGTGGGAGTTGTTGAGGGGGACATGTCCTGCTGGTAACTTACTTGGACCAGTGGGGTAAAAGGCAGGGGTACCATATTTGGAAAAATCCTTCCCTCAGGCATCTCTTCAGCTCCGTTCTTGTGAGGTGCTGCAGCGGCGGCCATCTTGGATTTTTGCCGTTTTTTCAAATGAATAAAAAGCGGCTTTAAAGTGTCCCTTTAAAAAAATTATAATGATAGGGGGGTGCCCTGATGTCTGGGGGTGCCGTGTGTGGTGAAAGCTCCCCTTCCAGCCCGATTCTGGCTGACTTATGGGCGCCGCTGGTCTGGGGTGATGAGGAGCTCCCGGCTCAAGCAGCCATCCTCAGAGCTCCGCGCATGCGCCTCGTCGAGAAAACAATCTTATTGGAATAGGTTAGTTGAATCTGATGGAATGAGATAAAAGACTTATTTCTACTTCTGCTTGTGTTCAACAAAAGGGAAAATTCAAGCATCATCTAACCTGGACAGGGACCACAGCTTTCAACTTTAAATATAGTGCCACTTACAATAATGTCATCCATTTAGATAAAGTTGTGTTCTATAAAAAACAATGTATCTCTGTTGCTGGTCTTTAGTCCACCAAGCATGGATGCAACAAGGATCCTGGTTGGGACATGAGAGAAGTGGGCCTCTCAGTGTTAATACATTGCAGACCTGGAGCTGACATATTTCCATTTAAAAGGAAAGTGGTATTTTTTTCAGGAACCACATACTTAAAGCCCAGGTTCTGCCCACCTTGGAGCCTCTCCCAACCTCCTAGCATTTTCTATGGTCACCTGATGGACAAGGTCTTCTTGCTTTTTCTCCAGAAATGGGTGGTCCCAAATGCAGAGGGAACATTGTTCACATACTGTTACAAAAACAACATAGAATATCCAAGCTCAAACTTACCGACCAATTAGCAACCAACCAAATTCACCTATCTAACAGTATGCGTTAGTTGCACGCATTTGCAAATGCATGTGTAAGCTGCAGGCCCCATCAAGGCTCTCTGTGTACTGCAGTCATAACTCTAAAGTTTAAAGTCTCCTCAATGGAAGCACATGCATGCTGATGGATAGATAAGGGGCAGATGACTGGAGGTAGCCCAGCCCTCATTAAAGGGGCAGGAGCACACTAAACACCCAGCACATAGAAGCAAAAGGTGCCAGTGCGTTGCCTGACCACAATGACATCAATACAAAAAACAAATGTCACTGCCCCTACCTATGACTGGTCTATGCAGTAAGAAGCACTGGAAAAGGCGCGTATACATACAAAAACAACATAGAATATCCAAGCTCAAACTTACCAACCAATCCCGTACTGACATGAGCACAGCTCTCTGCAGCATTCTCTTATGAGTCCAGGCAGGCCTCATGAAAAACTGCAAATGTAACCTTATAATTTACATATTTACATAATATTTCTTATGCATTTTTATTATTGTCATATATAAAGAGGTCTGTAGATAGATTTTTAACATCTGTTGGTGGTCTGTTTGGAATGTTGTGATGGTTATTTTTGTAGCACCCCATAGGTTGTTAAGCAAGTTTCTGCCCTGCGGCCTAAATCAAAGTCTTATGCTAAAAGGGTCAGAGACCCTAGGGACCAACCCTCCAGTGTACTCCTAGCAGTTTCCTTTACTCTTCTCGTTCTTGGGCCACATTGGGAATCATATAATACACCTTTTTTCCAGAGGTCTCTTTGAAGCTCTGTTCCAGGTTCAGTCTGCAGGGAGGTTCCACCACACCCCAAGACCCATGAGGCATGAGGGCCCAAGTAACCGGGCCTGTACACACAGAATAAACTTGTATGCCTCTGGGTTGCAGATGGACCCTCCTCACTAAAACACTAGTAACACCAGACTCATCTCATTCCACTTCCCTGACCAAGTATTGGCTGTACAGTTATTTTCCCACAAGGACTCAGTACAGCACATTTAGTAGCAGCACAGTACTGTCAGATTTAACAAACACATCACAGAGACACAGATGGCATTACTATATTTTCTTAGAGGCATAATAATCAGAACAGTGCTTTTAACTATAGCATTAATCAATATGTTTACTTATATGACCATATCTTGATTAAGTTGAGAACATAACTTATCACATTATCAGGTGTTAAGTATGGGTGTTCTGGTACTCCCATGTTTATTGGGTTCACATATTTATTTCTTCCTACTTTTGTCCTAAGGGCTGGAGTATCCAGCGTGTTAGCAGATAGGATAACGTGTGCTCTCCTGCTTAGCTATATCGTGATCTAGTTGCATATCTCTCTCTCTCAACCAAAAGCCATCTTTCCCTCAAACAGAAAAAGAGCCTGGGATCTAACTATTCACTCCAGTGCACCACGATATACATCGGCAGAATGGCACAGCTGCGCAAATGGGCGTACCCGTACATCCCCTTTAAATTGCGGGCTAGCGCGTGTGAGCACGCAGCACGCCGTAGGAGCGTGCCCGTGGGTCCCGCAGACTCGATGTCCGCTGGTGGCTCGTGATCATGGCACGGAGAGGCAGAACGGTGTAAACAAGGCATTTCCCGGTTCTGCCTTGCAACATGACAGAGATCAACATGACAGTGATTGGGAGCAGTGATTTCTGTCATGTTCTAGTGAGCCCATCCCCCCTACAGTTAGAACACACTGAGGGACACACATTTAACCACTTGATCACCCCTAGTTTTTAACCCCTTCCCTGCCAGTGACATTTTTACAGTAACCAGTGCACTTTTAAAGCACCGATTGCTGTATAAATGTCAGTGGTCCCAAAAAAGTGTCAAAGTGTCTGATCTGCCTGCCGCAATGTCGTAGTCATGATAAAAATCGCAGATTACTAATAAAAAAAGAATAATAAAAATGCCATAAATGTATCCCCTATTTTGTAGACTCTATACATTTTGCGTAAACCAATCAAAATGTACTTATTGCGATTTTTTTTACCAAAAACATGTAGAAGAATACATATCGGCCTAAACTGGGGAAGAAATCAGTTTTTTTATATATATATTTTGGCAGTATTTATTATCGTGTATTATTATTATTATTATTATTATAGGAAATATTCAGCGCCAATAATACTACATAAAGTTAAATAAACTCTAATTAAAAGCTGCTTCTCTGTGACAAAAATTAGCTGCAATAGGTGAGGGTGAATATAGAAGGGCGCTCCCTAAAGACCTTAACCAACGAAACGTACGTCGGCGGCGGTACCTGGTCACGTGATAGCCCAATGTCCTCTCCGACCTGTGGAGCTAGGAGTACCCGGCGACCTGGACATCCACCACGGAGGTGGAAACAGCTTTAGCCGCACAAGTTTAAACCGCTACGAACGGAGACATACCTGCAGCCCCAGTGCTGGGAGGCACTTTTTAAAGTAAGAGGCCACTTGACTCCCTTTTCATATACTTTTTAACAAAAATAAACAGTATTACGCTATTGTATTTATCTCTGGTCTTTCATATATCCTACCTGGAACGCTAAGAATGAGGTTCATACAAGTTATTTTCCTGTCAGCTAAAGCTTTACCCGACTCAGTCAGACATTTCTGGTAAGCGCATCCATATGTTTGAGCACGTTTTGGGTGAAAGAAGATTTTAATGTTTGGTGGTGGCATGCTATCACTTAAACAAGAACACAGTTAATAGAATATCTGATTTACTGTAATTACACAGATTGGGACTATCTATTTAGACACATTATTAAGCACTGCAGTTGTGCTAAAGCACTTTTGTTATATTGTTTTTTGTCTATATATTTAATGTTATATGTTTAACAATATAAATATTGCACAACTATAGGGGATATATATATATTTGTTTAGCGCCCCCTATATTCACCCTCAGTATTTATTATAGCAAACAGTAAAAAAATATTGCTTTTCTTTCAAAATTTCACTTTTTTTGTTTATAATTCAAAAAAATAAAAACCATCAATACCTTCAAAAGAAAGCTCTATTTGTGGGGGAATTTTTTTTTTTGTTGTTGGGTGCAACGATGCATGACCGCCGAATTGTCAGTTAAAACGGCGCAGTGGCGTATCAAAACAAATGCTCTGGTCAGGAAGGGGGTAAATACTTCCAGGGCTGCAGTAGTTAAACAAGGGTTCACTGACCTTTATAATGACTATTAGCTGATTATTCTGCCATGCTGGTAAAAAATAAATAAAAATATTCAGCATAAATCCCAGGTTGGAACTGTATTATAATAATCTGTGTCCAACCTGTGATACAATCATAAATACTAGAATGATTAACCTGGGATCTTATCTTCCTTCTACCTCATGGACACCCTTTATAGTCTGGCTAACATCCAGTTATCTCAAAGTTAACAAAATGTGCATTTAATGTGGACTTTTTTTACAACTGTTTACAATTTACAATTTTTTTTGCACTCTTGATTCAACAAGTAGAAACACAGATAAATACCTTTTCCAAAGAAACAACAACCGTGGGATCCCAGGGGTGGTGGGTTATTTGACCAATTCTGCCAGTATAGGTACCTAAAATGTGCCTTCATACAAAGACCATTGGAAAATATCCCTTCCCCTTTATCTTCTGTTCTGTTAATTTTAAAATGTCAAATTTCCCATCATCCCGTCTTAATATTAGTGGACTCCAGGACAAATAGGAGGAAAGAATCTATCTACTGGGAACATATAATTGTTTTGGCTAAGCATAAACAAGAATAAGGAGAATTCAAGATTGTCTTTGTTCACTAGTAGTCCGAAAAATTAGAGCATGTCTTCTATTTTCCTGCCGGGATTCCTGGCGGTAATTTTCTTGGCAGTTTCCCTATGGGGAAAGCCTGCATTGGAGAATACACATGGCTGGGATTCCCGGCCAAAGCTCTCATGGCAGTTTTCCCGCCAGGAAAACCGGCTGTGTGTAGGGGGGGGGGGAAGCTGCCGAGTAGGTTCTCGGCTTTCCCCTCGGTTTTCCCAGCGGGAAAAAGTCCACGGGAAAACCGAACGCTTGTAAGGAGGTATTTCTGTGATAGGCTGCCTCACTGCCAAAGGCAGTAAGGGGAGAGGGGAGGAGGGAAATTTAATCAATTTTTTTTTATATATAAATATATTTTAAAATATCTCTTTGAAGAGCTTCTTATGTATTATCTTTTCCATTAAGAAAAATATAAACAAACTACCTTGATAACGGTAGCTAAACTAATAATCAAACAATGAAAATATACACTTCTATAATAATTATTAAACATATCCCCATTATAGATCTAGTACCTATACATCCCCGGTTTTGTTTTTTTATCCCAGACACACAGTGAGAAATTTCCTCCCGATTGATATGCTGGAACCTAGGTCCTTTGTAAGTAAAGACACATATATTTACTAATGAGATATTAAACCAATATAGTTGCATAATACATTCAAATCATACATTTAAATATGCCTTTCATGTAGCCTGGACTTTTTGTCCTCCCTATGGCCATCTACCCAGCTGCCTAAGCCATCGTTCTATGGGCTCCAATTGCCACTGCAAGCACATATTATATTCATGTGGGATTTAACAAGTATGTAACCTAAAGATAATAACCATAAAACAGCCAGTATGTTATCGGTTGTGCAACGCAGATAAACAAATTAAACTGTCTATGATCCTAAAAGATTATATTTATTTTCATTATAGACAGATTGAGTTTCAGTTCAGATTGATGCATAAACTCCTGAAGAAGCCGAAAGTTATTTGGCAAAACATGTTGAGTTTGATGCATCCACTGTAACATGGAATATGTAAACTACTACAAGTTTGTCTATGACTTTTGTATTTTTACAAAAAATGGTTTTAAGTGGCATGAAATAAACAATGATTGAATTTGATGGATTTTGTTGCAAGGTTTCTCAGGGGATTACTGCACAGATCTGGAAGAAATACTCAAAGCACATCATGATTCAAATAAAAATATACATTCCTCTTATATTTAGACAATATTTGCTTATCTTTTTTTTTTATCCAATAATAAGCGCTAGAGCATTGCCTTTTCACAAACGCCTAGCATTTGGGCATAGCATGGGGACCCAAGGCTACGGCTAAATATTTTACATTGCAAATTTTATATCTTAATACGTGCAGCTTAAGTGTTTTTTTCACAGAAAATAAATGGTTCAGTGAAAAACAATGAATCTACTGGAATGTGTATAGCTTCAGTTTAATGACATTTCCTTATCTTTAAACTGAAACTGTAAATATTGATGCAGATTGATTTTTATCTAGAACACAGGTCAATGCTTTAAAAAAAAAAAAAAGACCACGCAGCCTGCATCAATCAGTAAAGTGCATTTCATGTATTTTGCTTAAAGAGGAAGTAAACCCTGAAGTAGAAGTAGACCCTCTTTGTTTCCCTGCAGAGGTAAAGCATAATGGGCTACTATGCATCGCATAGTAGCCCATTATGTGACACTTACCTGCACAGGAGAAGCCCGCGATGTCCCTGTCTTCCTCACTAGTAGCGAGCGACCATTCTTCACCCCTCTTCCCTTTGGGGCCGCGAACTCCGGCACTGTGACGCCACTCCCTTGCATGCATGTGGGAGCCGCTTTTAACGGCATGACCCAAGATAGAAACGGCACAGCGTGCCTTTTTTTTATCTCCGGCGCATTTGCAGGACAAATCACCATACGGCGATTTGCAAATATCTCCTATACCGTGCAGGTCTGGGAGATATTTTAAGCACCTACAGGTAAGCCTTAATCTACGCTGCTTAGGAAGTGATAACAAAGTCAACAATTAAAACCTTTCTGCTAAAAAAAAAAGTTTTAGTTGACGTTCAACTTTTCACTGACTACAATTAAAACCTTAGTCCTAACCCCCCCCCCTATTTTAAAAATTAGGTTTTGGCTGGAGTTGCACTTTATTCATTGAACAGCAAAATTACTTCATACAGCTACCACATTTTATTTTATTCAGCTTTGTGATTAATCTCCTTTTCAGAGACAAAAATAGTCACAACATTGAACAGACTTACACTGCAGTGACTCTCATGTATGGGTTGACTTACTGCTTGCACATCATCATGAGTCCACATTGTTATATGGTCAGTTCCCAAGTCAGCAGAGTGATTTGCGGTACATAATAAAACAGGATGGTAGTCTGCAAACAGTTAGCTGAGAATTGCTTGAGAATAACAAGAGGTCAAAAGTGAAGCATAAAACAGAAGCTTTCCATACCTGAAAATCCTCAGTGTGTTTATATCATTACCAAATTTACCACGGCCTATAAAATGTGACTGCTGAATAGGGAACTACTAGTGTATAATTTATGAGGATTTATTGATAGGAAGTTATGCATAAGAATTAGGTACCCAATAGACATGGGTATTAGAAGATAGCCAGTTGTGCATGTAAAACCCAATCAGCATGCTAATTTAAAAATGCACACTCAGATTGTCATATACTGGACATACATATGGCAATTTGATCGATTAAACTTTCAATTTCATTTTCTGCTAAAATTGAAAATCTATTGATGATAATATACAATAATTGTAATTGACCACAAGGAGATAGAATTAACAGGATTTAGCAGAAAAATCCAACAGCTTTCTATGAGATTGTCAGTTTTTCCCATTTTGATTTATTTTCAATACCATTCCAATTTCGCTTCTTTATTAAAGATGAACTGGTGGGTGGTAGGTTGCTTATTTTACAACAATTGCTTTCAAAGGAACTGATTGAATATGGTTGAAATGTACCCAAAAATTATATGTGTATAGCTAGGTTAAAGTGTGAACCCAAACATTTTGGTGTTTTGGATAGAGTAGGAAATCATTACCCCAATAGGCCTTTTTTCTTATTCTAAATATCTCTTCAAACTATGGGGGTTACATAGTTTGTATCCTCTTAGACAGTTGTCCCAAAAATAAGTTTACCAGCTGTAAGATTTGCCATCTCCTTTTCTTGTGACAACTCAAAAATATTGGCCCAGATTCATAAAGCAATTACGCCTGTCTAACTGGTGTTAGACAGGAGTAATTTCAAATTTCGCGCGCCGTATCACTAGTTTGAATCCTCAAACCATGATCCTCCATGATCCTCTCTACAATCAGACCCTGTATTCCAACCTATATGGATACCAATGTGGGCCCCAATTCTCCTCTTAGGGGCCTACTGAGCCCTGAGCCCTCAGCCAACTGTCGCATTCCCAAAGTTCTCATTGCTCCCTTTGGAGTGATCCTTATTTTGGGAATTCTCTTTCTCCCTCCTTTTTCTATAAATACTTCAAAAATCTATTAATTGTTCATCTCTAATATTCATTCATATGATATTCATACTAAATTGGAAATGTTTCAATAATAACCAAGATCCACTAAACATAGTTAAAATAGGTAGATTCTATGAACGAAATTGGTACAGAATCTTCTTATATATTTTACTTTGTATATTATTCGCCTGTACTTGTTTACATGCCTTTCTTGTGTGGCCCGGGTCCGTGGCGGGACGTTTTTTGCCAATCGGGGATACAGCCCATTATTGGGAGTGGGCTCTCTCCCCCATATGGTCCCTCTACCCAACCTTAGTTTGGTTTCCCTCCCCTGTCTCCTCCCCCCCTCCTTTCCCTTCCCTCTCCTTTCTTCCCTCCCCCATCCTTCTCCCCCATCCCTTCCCCCTTTCCCAGTGAGCTCAATACCCCTTGTTATATCCTGCTACATCTGGATGCTCCTTTTGTCTATACTATCCTCTATATAATTTTATATAACTGAGTATTTATATTAATCAGTTATACCTTAATAAGTGACTTTGTTTTTGTAATATTCAAAAAATTCTTTCCTTCTTTTTTTCTCTTTTTTTCTTTTTTTCCTCTTTTACTCTAAGAAAAATCATTTCCTTTTTTATTTTTTCCCTTGTTCACTATTCATTCTCCAGCAATGCTTTGCACGCTGTGTATCATTTTGACGGGCGGATGGGCGGCGATCTCCCTGATCGCGCCCCTCCTCCCCCTGTCTGAAATGACATCTCTGTGTGTTTACCGCAGCAGTGATGCGCGCGCTGTCTTCGTTCCTTCTTTCTTTTTTCTTTCTTTCCGTGCCTCGTGACTGAGCGCAAGATGATGGCGTCATGACGTTTGTCGATGCCGTGACGCACCCTGGGATTTGTAGGCGGCAAACGCAATAGCCGTGGCGTCCCTGTGACGCAATTGTTCACTAATTGGGCTGGCTATTTATAGCCTTGTCAGTTTCAACTATAACCCAACCTGCTAGGACTACTATCCCTCTGTGTGGCAACATCAAGGTAACCTCTACATCTATAGAACCATATACTTCTAGTTTGCCTGCTTATCCAGAGACACTTCTTTGCTCTTATGCTACCTCTTTCCCTATTCAGTGTATCCTTATCCTAAATTTCACCACTTGGAACCTCCTTTCGTTAGACACCATCTGGCACGCTATGTCCAACCTTTTGGAAGGCTGCTTTCCAGATAAAGACTGTTGCTGTAAGTCCCTCAAAATCTGTTTAATCCTTTTACAGATATGCTATCGCTCTTATGTTGCTTTTACATCTCCCTTTTTATTTTTATTTTTATCGTCTATAGTGTTCCTTTGATTTTTACCTTCAATCGATTGGACTCTTTCTATGCTGCGTGCCTATGGCACCCCGCATTTAGTCTTTGGAAGTCTTGTTTCAAATAAGGGTCACTGCTACACTGACTGCATAACGCCCTCATCACCTGTTTAGCTGATCTGCAAGGTGATTCATCTACTCTTCAATCTAGCTTAATAGCACTGATTTCTGAAGGTAGGTACTTTTACATAACTTTTTTTATTTTTGTTCTGTGACATGTCTATGATATGTATACTTTGCTATACATATACCATACCTATTCCCTCGTAATCAAGATGTCTTTTTTCTATTGTCAACTATTAGATTCATCTATATCTATTCAAGTTGCTTCCCATATGTGAGGGCACCCTCCTGCCCTTTAGGAAACCATTTTTCCTTCTAAAGGTCCATCCGCATGTAAGCAGGTTCACCATCCGGGTAGGTTAATTTCTTGTACCTTCTCTTTTACAAGGGGTTATTCTTTCCCTCTCTGTTGTTTTTATTCGCACTTGTGTTGTTCACACCTGCGAATAATCAGTCAGGCCAGCCACTAATTTATCCTTCCCCTGTATTCCTGTTACACCTGTTGGGTTCGGTGGGGTACCTGGCCTGTTTGCGTCCCGCCGCGTACCCTAGTCACACCTTCCACAATGATGTTAATGTGAACCATTTTTTGCTGTGTTTTGTTTTTGTATCCATTGAAATATATGTTCTAATTTAAAAATCTTTCTGTACTAGAGTTCTCATAACTGGAACGATCCTGCTATAAAATCCCCTGAAGAAGCCATACCTGGCGAAACTAGTAGGGTTGTCTGGATCACTTACCATATATCCCAACGAGTACTCCCAACTGTGGTTTTATTATACTTGTTTTCTTATGGTTTTCCTTTTTTCTTGTTTGTGTGTACTAACTTATTAAGTAATTTAAATATTTAAAATAAAAAATCTTTTGTACTGAATACTGATGCAGTCTTCTTTGGTTTCTACTTATAACTTCTTTTCCCAGGCACCGCTATAATCCCCCCTCCCTTCCACACCTCTTTAATGCCTTTTTAGGGATGAGGTGCCATATACCAAAAAAGGACTCTTGACCACTAACTCCACCTTCTCCATGATACGGCGGCTTCGGGCTTCGATCCGAGAGGCTTACGTCTTCGTAAGCCTTCGGATCTACGCTGCGATATTTTTGCGGCCGCTGGGAGGAGTTCGCGTCGTTTTCATGCGTCGGGATATGCAAATGTGTTTTTACGGCGATCCACGAAGATACGAGCGGTCTTCGCAATCGCTTACGTCTGTTTTTTTTTACGTACTGTTAGACCAGCTTTTTGCTGGTCTAACGGTGCGTAGCCCATGTTAAGTATGGCCGTCGTTCCCGCGTCGAATTTAAATTATTATTATTTTTTTTTTGCGTAACTCGTTCGGGAATAGAAATGTCCGTAAACGACGCTACTCAAACAACGAATGACGTAACGACGTGATTTCGCGCAATGCACGGCGGGAAATTTGCGAACGGAGCATGCGCAGTTCGATCGCCGCGGGAACGCGCCTATTTTAAATCCTTCACGCCCCCAACTCGTCTAGATGGATTGCGACGGGAGAAATACACTACGCCGCCGTCGTTTACTGGACAAAATCTACCTGGATTCCACGTAGAGCCAGGTAAAAAACGGCGGCGTAGTGTATTTCTGATACGCTACGAGAATCCAATTCTCTCTGAAACTGGGCCATTGTTTTTTCTATTACCTTCTATACTGAAGACAATGGTCACTATACCAAGCTAAAAAAAAAATGGCTTGAGGAAAAAAACAAAAATGTCTAGATCATGGCTATATCAATGGAGGCAAAAGAGATAAATGTAGACTCTGGGGTAGATTCACGTAGAGCGGTGTATATTTATTCCGGCGTAGCGTATCGTTTTTACGCTACGCCCCGGCACAACGTAGAGAAGCAAGCCTGCTGTTCATGAAGAATATGCGCTCCACATTGTGGCGGCGTAGTGTATAGTTGTCGGAGTAAGCCAAAGTAAGTCAAAGTAGGTGGAAGTGGGCTGGAAGTGGGCATGATATATTTAAATGACGCTTGACCCCCTGCAAATGATGGTGCCAGCTTCAAAAAACGAACTGCGCATGCATCGTCTCTTGGACGCATATCAGTGCACATGCTCACAGTTACGTCAAAATAGCTGCCTAAGATACGTCGAACACTGCCTACGACGTGAACGTAACCTATGCACAGCCCTATTCATGTAGTACTACGTAAACGGCGTACGCAACGTAAAATTTGATGCCGTCGCTCCCTGGCCCATACCTTTGCATTACCTGCGCCTGCTATATGAGGGGTAACTTACGACGGAAGTAAGCATTACGCAAATCGCGTATATGAAGTGGCCGGGCGCATCTACGTTTGTGAATCGGCGTATCTTATTCATTTGTATATTTAAAATGGGAACGCCGAATGCGTTCAGCGTAACTATGCGCCCACGATACGGCGGTGTAGGCCTTGCTTTTCAACGTATCTAGCTTTGTGAATCGGCGCAGAGATGCGACGGCGCACATTTGTACTTACGACGGCGTATCTTTTGATACACCGACGTAAATCCATCGTGAATCCGGGCCAGACTCTTTTGGTGCCAGCCTATCTAAAATAAAATCCAGAAGTGGGGCTTTAAGCTATTCATTGATGAATTTGCTAACAGGCTTCAAATCTTTATCTGCTGAAAGATTCAGTTTAGTTTCAACCTCAACTTTCAGACAGATGGCCTCATATCATCATCAAACACATTTTGATGTGAAAAAAAATTGAAATAATTCATAGGTTACTTGTAAAGGTTTGTTTTTTATTTTCTAAATAGGTTCCTTTAAACTAGTGCATTGTTGGTTCACTTACCGTTCTGGCTGACTAACCCCCAGCCAAAATGGCTCAGATGATGGGGGCAAGCTTACTGAGGAGAAACAGGAAGTGAGAAATTCGGGCAAAGAGAAAAAACATTTAGAAGGCAAATCGAAGGAAAAGCTAAGTGAACCAACAATGCACTAGCTCATGGGTCTTCAAACTACGGCCCTCCAGTTGTTCAGGAACTACAATTCCCATCATGCCTATTCATGTCTGTGAATGTCAGTGTGTTACAATGCCTCATGGGATGTGTAGTTCTACAACAGCTGGAGGGCCGTAGTTTGAGGATCCCTGCACTAGCTTAAAGGAACCTATTTAGAAATGAAAAAACAAACCTTTACAACCCCTTTAAGCTGCCCAGGGCCTGAAGTAGCAAAGCAAACCCCAAACCATACAATTTCCACCGCCATGCTTTACAGCTGGTTTGAGGGTTATTTCTTAATTTGCTGTCTTCTGTTTACACAAAAATGTCTACTGTTGCTGTGATCTAGCAACTCTATCTTTGCTTTATCAATCCACAGCACATTGTTTCAGAAGGCCTGATCTTTGCATATACTGTATGTTCATAGCCAACTTTAATCTTTTTTTTAGGTTCTTTTTGGACAGCAAATGCTTGTTTATGTCACACCTCCAATACAAAATAATTTGGTGAAATCTTTCTGACAGTAGATGCATGCACTTTGACACAAACTATTGCAAAAGTTATCTGGGGATCCCATAACAAAATGATGTGGTTCTTGTAGACTTATTTTATCATCAGCTCTTGGACTTATATTGCTGACAAATTAGCTGTTGTTGAATAGTGATGAGCGGAATACGCCATATTCGATTTCGCGATATTTCACGAATATATAGAAGAATATTTTGCTAAATATTCGTTAATATCGAATATTCGTGATATTTTATAAAAAAAAAAAAAAATTGCGAAATTTCGCTAATACGAAATTTCGCTAATACGAAATTTCGCTAATGCGAATGCAAAATTGATTGCGAAATTCTCGTCAACAAGCGAAAACGGAGATCATTTCCTGGATTACTAAACTAATATGCACTAAACACTAACTCTACTTACACAAACTTATATGACTAAACTAAATCTAATTTTTTTTTTTTTTATACACAAAACACAGAAGGGCAGAGAAAGTATTCGCGAATATTCGTAATACGAATATTTGCATTGCGAATATTCGGCAATATAAAACGATTGCCTCAGCTACTCGGCCCAGGGTCTCTAATCATACCAGCAATGCTTTTAGACGTCGATGGAGATCACTAGGATGTGATCTGTTTTAAAAATACATTTTAAAAAATACGAATATTCGCAATAGCGAATATTCACTGCGATATTCGATTTATTCGCGAATACTCGAATATGCAATATTCTAAACGAATATTCGCAATGCGAATATTCGTGAGCAACACTGTTGTTGAAAACTATGGCCCAGATTCACAAAGCACTTACGCTGACGTAAATGCAAATGTGTGCCCGTGAGTGCAAATTTGCGCCGGCGTATCTGTGCGCCGGACCCACAAACCAACATACGCCTAAAAACTGGCCACCCTACTTCGACGTAGCTTACTTCCCCGGGTTTATCATGGGCGTACTTTTCGTCTGGACGCATGTTGCTGCTCCCATTGATTAGGCATTCAAATATGCAAATTAGGGAAATACGGCGATTCACGAACCTACATGCGCCCTACGCATGCTGCGCGAGGTGCACGTAAATTGTACGTCCGGCGTAAAGTTATTCCCCATAGATGAGGCGCAACCCGCCAACAGATAGGCAAAGGTCTGCCCCACAGAACTCAGGCCGGCGTATTGGGTGTACGTTACGTTCACGGCGTACATGGTGATCCGGCGTAGCTTAGGCAGTTGTGCCGGCGTAGTTGTGAGCATGCGCATAAGGGTGCAGTTTCATGCGTCCACGTCACGGCTACGTCACGGCGAATGCGCAGTTCGTTATACGCCGGGCGTAAAATACTGCACCATGCTCGGACTATCATTTGCATGGGGTCACGCCCACTTCCACTTACGCTGGCTTGCGCCTTTGAAAATACGCTACGCTGGCGTATCTTGGTGAACAATGGCTTGCTGAATGCAGTGCTTGCCTCTCCGAGCTGCGCCGGCGTAGCGTACTGTGTGTGCGCTACGCCGGCATAAATGTGCGCCCACTCTCTGTGAATCTGGGCCTATGACAATAAATATCTTCTTACATTGGAATGTTTGAATTTAAATAATTTGGTTTTAATTTAAATCCCTTGAATCCAGATCCAAATGCATCCACAACTTTATTTTTGAGGGCTGTAGAGAGCTATTTTGATTTTGTCATGATGACCCCAATCACCCCAATCACATCAATAGCCAAGAGAAAACTAGACCTGTCTGAGGTTTATATAAGAGATGTTCTGCCTGCATATTCACTAAGATGGTTCTCATCATTTAAGGAACTCCTAAATGTAATTTAATGGATTTAAGGTGGTGGTAAAGCCAGGTTCACATATGTGCAAATTGGGTGCGGGTTTCCCATGCTGGGAACCGCGACACCACATATATGAACCCGACCTAAATGTAAAGTTGGACTTACTTTTTCCATGTGACAAATCTGCATTATCTTTTTGATATTTCTCAATTTAAAGTCATCCAACACAATCACAATCTACTTGTTTCCCCAGCTGTAGCCATAGATCTGAAGTACTACAGCATGGAGGGAAGATATTTTTTCCCAGAGAACTTGCAGCTGGAATTTATAAGTCTTAGATGGTTTGAACAGACACATACTTAGACAACATTCTCAATTTAGTCATTAAGCCTGCTTCTACAAAGTATTTTTTATATACCAGCATTTCTCCTGGGCCCTCACAACCATTGTCATTTAGGAGTTAACAAGCAGCAAAAAATTATAATAAAAATATATTCACATATTGAAACTTTGAAGCAGAAATATCAAAATTCAAATTCTAGAATAGTATTTTAATTATTTCACTTATGATGGGAATCATTTGTATAGCATCTGGGAAACTGCTGACCTTTCAACTATAAGACAGTCAGTGTCCCAGCACTTTACTGGCAATGTCTGTATGTCTGAATTTTATAAGAATGTCATATACTGTACAGTTATGCTGGATTGTTTTATTTATAAATTACTTTATATGTGTCCAAATGTAAAATGTTCACACTATAATAAATATGTAATAAATGCTATCCAGGGTAAAAGTTAGCCTCATTCCCACATGCACAGATATTCCTTGAAGGATTGACAGATAGGAATGCAGAGTTCTCCTGTTTAAAGTAACTATATAACTTTAGTACTCTCCATTGTTAGTCTTTGTTAGTGCATTCTCTCTTGCCTTAGTGCCATCCGAGCAAAGCCTGCTGCCTTCAGAAGCTCCATCAAAATGTATTTACCGCCATTTAGGTCATTTTGTTTCTAATCTATCCTACTGGGATAACTCCTCTTAAACCATGAATTATATTTAATCAAGTCTAGTTCCATATGTAGAGAGGGAAAATAGATCTGTAGTTCAAAGTGCCCCTCTTTTTATCCTTCTAGCATCCAGTGTGACTCCTTCTGTCCCCCCAATGGGCTCCCTTTGTCTCTCAGGGTAGCTACTCATCAGCACAAAGGTCATGTTTGCCCCTCTCTTCTCAATTTGTCCTGGTGACCTTTGACAAAAAAGAATTTACAGTTGTAACTGAAACAGGAGGTTAGGGGAAGTCTTAAGCCTCGTACACACACTCGGTTTTCTTGGCAAGAACCAGCAAGAAAACTGCAGAGTAAACCGAGCGTGTGTACGAGGCTTTCAGGTTTCTCATCTGGAAATCTGGCCAGAATCTCGACGAGAAAAATAAAGAACATGTTCTCTATTTTCTCGTCCAGATTCTTGTCGGCCTGTTTCCAGACAAGAAAACCTGAGAGTGTGTATACTTACCTGTCGCCGTGGAAACCCGCGCATGCTCGAAATGACTGACGCATTTGCGGTAGCTTCCATGGCATTGTTAGGGTGAACAAGATGGTGGTGACCACATCGAATAAGATGAGCGCATGCTCGTCGTACGCGATGACGTCACCGTGTTCTTGCCTTTCAAGAGAACCCGCGGTTCTTTTAAAAAGGTCTGTGTGTACACTCGGGCGGCAAGGGATTCTTGCTAAGAATCTCGTCGGGAAAAACGTTTTTTTCCTGACGAGATTCTTGCCCGTGTGTACAAGACATAACAAAAGGGCATCTATAACTCTTCCAGAGGGGGTATTACCCTCACTTTGAAGAGATTTCCACCCATTTCCTGTTGTGTCTCAGGGATAGGAAGCGAAGGGAGATCTCTCTCAAAAAACAAAAATGGAAAGATGGCAAAAAAAAACCCTGACAGCAGTTTAACTCACCCTTAAGCCCCATACACACTATCAGTTTTCCTGCTGGTTTTCTCTTCAGGTTTACCAAAACCATCTAATATGAAGTCAAACCTTAAGCGTTTCAATTTGAATGCAATCAGGCAGGCCCTTGCACTACATGGTTTTGGTAAACCTGAAGAGAAAACCTGCAGAAAAACTGAGTGTATGTGGCTTTATTCTATCTAAAATTATAAAAAAAGTTTTGGCTTTAGATATACTTTAAGGGCTCATTTACACTTGCTTTAAAACATGGCTTTGGACACGCTTTTTTAAAGCTCTCTGAGTGCCAGTCAAAGCCAACTAACTAGTCAACTAACTAAAATGGTAAGCTTACAGTCCTGTTTACACCTTGCTTTTGTTTTGCTTTGCTTGGCTTTGCTTCAAAAATTATACCCCATGTCGCTTTAATGGTGCTTCAAAGCATCTTCAAAACCTCCATAGAACTCTATGACAAAGCTCATTTGGAGCACCTGCAGCTTTTGAGAGTTTTTTTTTTAATTCAGTTTTAGCTTCGCTTTGTTTTGGAGAAATTGCAAGTATGAGATATCAGAAAACACACACATGGCATCTGCCAAGCTTCATTAAAGCTTCAAAAAAGTACCACTGAAGCATAATCGAAGTACCCTCAAAGCATTGCAAAAGCATCAAAAACACATCAAAAAAGCATGTTGAAGCAGTAGGTGCTTTGAAGTTGAAGCAAGTGTAAATGAGCCCTAAGTACTGTGCTCCTAACAAGGGGCCAGCACTGGCAGCCCCTGTACTTTTCCCTTGTTAGTGGTACTAACCCCTTAGGCTGCTCTCACATTGCAGCGTTACCCGCGGTGGCGGTATAGCAGCGGTTTTAACCCCCGCTAGCGGCAGAAAAAGGGTTAATACCGCCCACAATGCGCCTCTATAGAGGTGCATTGCGGGCGTTATTACCGCGGTTTCCCATTGATTTCAATGGGAAGGAGCGGTATTGGAGCCGTAAACACACCGCTCCTATACCGCTGTAAAGATGCGGCTAGCAGGACTTTTGGAGCGGTCCTGCTAGCGCACCGCTTCAGTGTGAAAGCCTTCGGGCTTTCACATTGAAGCCTGCAGGGCAGGTTTTTTTCACACGGTATAGTAGCACTAATTTTAGCGCTGTACCGCGTGAAAAACGCCCCAGTGTGAAAGGGCTCTTACTGTTCTTTCCAAACTGAAAAAAAATGTTTTGCCTTTAGTTACCTTTTAATGTAGAACTATAGGCAAAACTTTTTTTTTATTTTGGGTTGAGTACGGGAGGGTTATAACCCCTGTTAAATGTTTTATTTTTGCCATCTGTGTCTTACTGGGGAGATTTACTTTCATTCCTGACCCATAGCCAACATAGGAAGTGAGAGGAAATCCCTGCCAATTTTATTTCAAAAGTTCACTTATAAATACAGAGAGTGAATCTCCCTAATAGGGGAATAGACAGCAATAAAAACATGGGGCCAGATTCACATACACTTAATATTGCGCTGCGTAATCGAAATACTCTACGCTGCCGTATTTTACCAGGCTCTACACCGAATTCTGGTAGATTTTTGCCCGTACGCTACAGCGGCGTAGTCTATTTCTCGCCGCGTAATCGAAATACGCGATTAGGGGGCGTGAAGCATTTAAATTAAGCGCGTCCCCGCGGCGATCGAACTGCGCATGCTTCGTTCAGAAATTTCCCGCCGTGCATTGCGCGAAATCACGTCGTTACGTCATTCGTTGTTTGAGTAGCGGCGTTTACGAACATTCCTATTCCCAGACGACTTACACTAAAAATAATAAAAGACGTCGGAAAACGTAGAAATTCGACGCAGGAACGACGGCCATACTTAACATGGGCTGTCTAATATTAGAGCAGCAAAAAGCTGGTATAGTGTTACGCAAAAAAAAGATGACTAAAGGTGCCGTAAGAGATTGCGATTGAAGATCGTAATTTCGGGGATCTCCGGCAAAAGCTCATTAGCATACCCCGACGTGGAAAATGACGGGAACTCCACCCAGTGGCCGCAATTTTATTGCAGCGTAGATCCGAAGGCGTATGAACACATAATCCAGTCGAATTGAAGCCCGCAGCCGTCTATTCATGGTTTGAGGTTTTCGACTAGCTAAAAAACGCGCGTAATTTGAAATTACTCCAGTCTAACACCAGTTAGACAGGCGTAGTGGCTCTGTGAATCTGGCCCTTGTAGTTCATTATACTTTAAACATGCATGCATAAAATGAGCTTCAGAATTCATTATCACTATTCTGTACCTATTGTAGGTGAGTAGTGATAAGCAAAATTAGGAGTTTTATTTTGTTGTATTCCTTCCCTACCAAATTAAATGCATTGAAGACAATAAGGGAGATCTTTGTGTTGGTTTTTCTCGGTACAATTAGCTTTATATGGCTTTAGAGGGTTACAGAAGTGTCTTCCAATTATCCTGGACCTGAAACATAAATACAGACACTCATTGACCTCATAAATGACATATTTTTATTTATTTTTTATTAAAAAATAAAAGCTGACAACAATAAAATTTGACCTACACTAATAATACATATATGCAAAAAAATAATAAAGAGACAAAATTCAAAGTACACTAAAGGATCTGATTATCAATGTTTTCACCTGAAATTGATAAAACTATCAAGATTCACACGTTTCTGCTTTAATCTGAAAAATATGTAAAACTTGGATGAACGTTGTGTGAATCCTAAGTGACACATGTTGAATAGACCATAGATTCATTTAAATAAACACCCCTCAATACAACCCCCAAGAAAACACACCCTCCAAATTAAGATTTTTTTTTTTAACAAAATCACTGTAAGAGGTTGTATAGTCCCATAATTTTTATTTTTTTTGTCACCTGTAAGGCAAAAGGCATAATGAGCTAGTATGCACCGTATACTAGCTGATTATGAAATACTTACCTTGGAACGAGGCGTCAGTAACTTACCTGGTCCACGCCGAGGTAGCTGACATGTTACCTCGGAAGGTCTTCCAGGTATCGCGGCTCCAGCGCTGTGAGTGGCTGGAGCCGCAATGTCGTCACTCCCGCGCGTACGCGTGGGAGACTTCTTTCTGGCAAGGTCCGGTCTCTGCCAGTCTTTCAGCCAAAAATCCCCTGTGCTCATGAGCCTCTGCAGTCAGCGGCTCATTTTGAGGGGAATATCTCCTAAACCAGGGGTCTCCAAACTTTTCAAACAAAGGGCCACTTTATTGCCCTTCAGACTTTAGGAGGGCCGGATTGGGGCCAACAAGTAAAGAAAAAGTCACGGCCCGGCATGAGTGAGAACATATATGGCCTCAGGGTTGGTGGTCAATAGGAAGAGGAGTGTTCCCCCTATTAGTAGGAGGAATAGTATCCCATCAATGGTATCAGTCGATAATATAGTGCCCCATTGTTGGTGTCAATAGGAGGAATAGTACCTCATGTCAGTGTGAGTAATTGTGCCCGAAAGGGCCAGATAAAGGCTAGCAAAGGGCCACATCTGGCCCTCAGCCACAGTTTGGAGACTCCTGTCCTAAACCATACAGGTTTAGGAGATTTTTTTTTTTTAACCTACAGGTAAGCCTTATTATAGTCCTACCTGTAGATAAAAGTAAAACAACTGACTCTACAACCGCTTTAATCCCTAAACGGTGGCGATGTGCTTAGGTTCAAGCCTGTATTTAGGTTTAGATTAACAATTACTATTTTGGATGCAATAAAATACCTTTTATGGATGTGATATATAAAATGTATTTTTTGAAATGTATTTGTGTTGAACATTTGCAGACTGTACTTTCCGGTACAGAAATACACACCAAAAAATAACCAAGATAACTGACAGCTTAAAATGTAGAGCTTTGCAGGAGAGGTGCGGCATTAGGAAGAAAAACTGTGATAAAGGTTTCCAAGCAAATGGACTTCCATGGAACACCTAAAAGCTGAGCTATATCGGTGAAGAATCCTATGAACCTATAATGCCCTGTACAGACGATCGGTTCATCCGATGAAAACAGTCTAATGGATTTTTTCATCAGATATCCGATGAAGCTGACTTTCATCAGTCGTGCCTACACAACATAAGTTAAAAAAACAATCGTGTCAGAACGCGGTGACGTACAACGACGTGCTGAGAAAAATGAAGTTCAATGCTTCCGAGCATGCGTCGACTTGATTCTGAGCATGCGTGGATTTTTAACTGATGGACATACCCACAGACGATCTTTTTTTTCTATCGGTTTTTTAACCATCAGATAATTTTAAAACAAGTTCCTAATTTTTTAACCGATGGATAAAAAAAACGATGGGGCCCACACACGATTGGTTTTCTGATGAAAATTGTCTAATGGACCGCGTGTACGCGCCATAAGAAGTTATTACTTTCCTGTGATTATAGACAGCTTGACTGTGATCCAGTTGACAGCTTCTCTGATGCTAAGACAATACACTGGAAAAGTGGAAAGTTTAAAAAAAAATATATATTTTATGGACACTTTTGTCTACAAGTGGAAGTAATCCAGTGCTAGCGTGGTCCAAAAAAACGTAACTGAACTGTTTTTTATGCAGATCAGTTGAGCAGAATTGTAATCCCTTCCAGATGATGTTTTAGTTTATTGTATCCGGTGCAGACAGTAAGCATACCGATCACTTTATGTGTGACACCATGTCACAGCTATAACATAGTTGGATTGAAATTTTTCTCACCGGAGCTATTTTATTGATAAGGTGCACATTGTATTAATAATGTCATAACATGGCACTTTGCCGTCATCTCCTGGGATCAAGTTTTGTATTGTCAATGATTTGTGACTCGGCTTTTATCCCTAATGTGCCATAACATGTCAGCAGTGTTTATGGTAAGCCTTACTACTATGTCTTTCTTTAGTTACCGCTAAAGGGTCACATGTGGCCTATATAAATCGTACAGGTCTATAATTACCACGTCTACAAAAATGGAAAACAAGACTTATGCCCTGTACACACGATCGGTTCGTCTGATGAAAATCATTAGATATCTGATGAAGCTGACTTTCATCAGTCTTGCCTACACACCATCGATTAAAAATCCGTTTGTGTCAGAACGCATTGACGTAAAACACGACGTGCTGAGAAAAATGAAGTTCAATGCTTCCTTACATGCGTCGACTTGATTCTGAGCATGCGTAGATTTTTGACCGATGGATTTCCCACACAGACGATCGGTTTTTTAACCATACGAAAATTTTAAAACAGGTTCTATTTTTTTTCACCGATGGGAAAAAACTGATGGGGCCCACACACGATCGTTTCCTCCGATGAAAACGGTCCATCGGTCCGTTTTCATCAGACAAACCGATCGTGTGTACAGGGCATTAGAATGCTGTTATCTGTATTTAAAGGGAAATGATTATATTATTTTGATTATATTATCATATTATGACCTAAATATATATAAATATTTTATGATATGGCTAAATAAAATAATTATTGGTAAAAACTCTGTTAGGAATGATTTGTCCCCAGTCTTGTTGTACGGTATAAACTTAAATCAATTGTTGAAAAATAACCATTCATCAACAGGTTACTTTGGCTTATTAGTTAAAGTTGTTCTCTCCATTCTTTTCCACCTTTTAGGCTCAGGAGCCATTGACTCCCGCTGCTGTCAATCACAGCCATTGAGGGGGGAGCAGGGGGCGGTGCTGAGACCCTTTCTGTGTGTCAATGGGCATAGTTAGTGTTAGCAGGGCTCAAAATTTCAAGTCCTAAACTACTAGCCAGGCCTTAAAGTGGTTGTAAACTCTTTACAATCACTTTATGCTACAGGTAAGCCTATATTAAGGCTTACCTGTAGCTACCCAGGATATCTCCTAAACCTGCACGGTTTAGGACAGCGGTCATCAAGCCTGTCCTCAGGGCCCACTAACAGGCCAGGTTTTATGTATTACCTTGGGGAGATGCAGACTAGTTTATTGCAATCACTGAGCAGCAAATGATATCACCTGTGATGTATTTCAGTTATCTTGCAAACCTGGCCTGTTAGTGGGCCCTGCAGGACAGGGTTGATGACCACTGGTTTAGGAGATATCCCCAGTTCCCTGCAAGTGCCAATGTCCTGGGCACATGCACACTGGGGCAAAATGAAGGTCCGTTTTATCGGTCCAAACCGATCGTGTGTGGGCCCCATCGGTCAGTTATCCTTCGGTCAAAAAAAAAGAGAACTTGCTTTAAAATGTAACCGATGTACGCCTAACCAATAGGTCAAAACCGATCGTTAGTATGCAAAAGCATTGGTTAAAAAGCCGCGCTTGCTCAGAATCAAGTCGACACATGCTTGGAAGCATTGAACTTTTTTTCAGCACGTCGTTGTGTTTTACGTCACCGCGTTCTGACACGATCGGTTATTTAACCGATGGTTTGTAGGCACATCAGTCAGCTTCATCGGTGAACCGACGACAACGGTCTTTCAGACCGTTCTCATCGGATGGACTGATCGTGTGTACAAGGCCTAAGAGTTACTGGCAGCCAACCCCTACCCAGTCCTGCCTCTAAACACACCCTCATAATTATCTCATGAAATTACATTGTTAAATGTTTTATGCAGAATTAAATTGCAAAAATAATGTGGACGGAGATGCAGAGGTAAGCAGCTGTGGAAGAAGGCTGAACTCTGCACTCTGGGTAGCTCACCCCTAAGCTCTACACATGGCGCAAGCCTAAACTCTGCACTCTGTGTGTAACCCCCCCCCCAACTCTGCACTCTGTACATAATGCACTTCTGGTATTTAAAGCCCCCATAGGCGTGCGTACAGGGTGTGCCAGGTGTGCCTGGGCACACCCTAATCACCTTGTATGCTGCAGATGCCCCCCTGTTTAGACCCATAATATTTCACAAAAGCCCCCTAAAAAAATGGAAAAAAATAAATGATACATAATAATATTAATAATAATAATAATAATGATAATAATAATAATAATAATAATAATAATAAAAAAAATAGTAATTTAAAAATGTAATTGTAAAAAATAAAAATGTAATTGTAAAAAATAATAAAAAATAAAATAGTTAAAATAAAAACAAACAGTCAACTGCCCCACTGACACAAAACTATGCCCTACTGACATAATGGGTCTCCTTAAAAAAAAATGCCCAAAAAATATTTAAAAAAAAATCATAATTTTTTTTTTTAGATAATAAAAATAAATGTAATTGTAAAAAATAATAAAATAGTAAAAATACAAACTACTGACACCATCCACTGCCCCACTGACACCAAACTCTGCCCTAGTGACATCATCCACTGCTCTACTGACACCGACAGTATATACTGTATACACACACATATGTGTTTGAGCTTTGGGGTGCACACCCTAATGCAATAGGCTGCGCACACCTGTGAAAGCCCCTTTAATTCCCTCCTATAATGAAATTTGACCATACCCACTATTTGATGGAGGCTGTGTGTGGGGTAGAGGGTGATTTGGGGGGGTCGTGGTCGAGTTCCTGCACCTATTTTATGAAAAAAAGGCCTTTATATGTCTCTATAATGAAAAGATATAAATATATATATATCCTTGCACAGCTTGTCAAATTGATAATGAACTGATGTTTTTTACTGGCCATTAAATTGCAGAAAGAATAAAAATAGATGAGGCGAACAAAGTTCTTTTCTTGTAAGCTGCTCTGAACAGAAAGGCAGGCCAGATTCTAAGAAGGAAAGCATTGTCCCTTATTATACTAAGACAAGATGCCATTTCCGATTCTGGCTGAACCTGAGGTCATTACTGTCCAATGACATTCATGTTTGCTCCCAGATGCATGTGCCTAATACTTGGCTCATCGCTCGCTCTCTGATGAATGTGTTAATGTGCTATGATTTATTACAGAGCTCATTTCTGAACTCTTACACGTGTTTTCTCATTTTCACTCATGCACGGCGGTCATTCCCTGTTGACTTCGGCCATTAAAACTCCCACTTTGAATGTATGATGCAGCTTGAAAGCAGATTGTAGAATGTTTGTTTTTCTTATGGGAAAGAATGGTTTAATCATGACTTATGATCCATCCCACTGGAGTTTATTCTGGAAAACTAACAGCGTGTGTGTAGATGAAAATCCTACCATGTATTTATTAAGCTGCCCACACAGGAATACCAATCATCTGTGGCATGTGAAATATGACGGAGCACATTTTCCATAAAGTTTTGCAGGACAATTTATAATATATAATCCACCAGTGAGACTGTAAGCCTATGCAATTACAACCATGGCGGCTCAAACCAAACTGATTTATATTACCCATCAAACCTACTATTTGATTTGGTCAACTTCCAAATAATTATATACATTTAGCTAAAACTATAGTTTTATATTTTAATTTATTCATGATTTATTATAGTATATATTTTTATATTTAAATATTCCATTTAGTAGATCATTTATGTTATGCTGACTCACCGGCCACTTTATTAGCTACACCTTGCTAGTACTGGGTTGGACCCTCTTTTGCCTTCAGAACGGCCTTAATTCTTTGTGGCATAGATTCAACAAGGTGTTGGAGACATTTCTCAGAGATTTTGGTCCATATTGACAGGATAGCCTCACGCAGTTGCTGCAGATTTGTTGGCTGCACATCCATGAAGCGAATCTCTCCCGTTCCATCACATTCCAATGGTGTTCTATTGGATTGAGATCTGGTAATGGTGGAGGTTATTGGAGTACAGTGAACTCATTATCATGTTCAAGAAACCAGTGGTGAGATGATTTGAGCTTTGTGACATAGTGCACTTTCCCGTCTGGCACCAACTACTATACCACGTTCAAAAGTCACATAAATCATGTCACATGACGTGACGTCACGTTCAAAGTCACCTAAATCCCCTTTCTTCCCCATTCTGATGCTCGGTTTAAATTTCAGCAAGTAAGCTTTACCACGTCCAGATGCCTAAATGCATTGAGTTGCTGCCATGTGATTGGCTGATCAATTTGTGTTACCAAGCAATTGAATAGGTGTACCTAATAATGTGGCCATGAGTGTATGTTGGTACCTATATTAGTTGCAGGCAGCATATCTTACTGGTTATTAGCAGATCTCTCAGGCCGCATACACACGACCGGTTTCCTCGAAAGAATTCAGCAAGAAACTCGATGGGAGACGTATTCTGCTGAGGAAACCGGTCGTGTGTACACTTTTCGCCGAGAAACCCGTCGAGGAACTCGTCGAGCCAAAAAGAGAGCATGTTCTCTATTTACTCGATGGGCAATGGGAAAATTTGTCTCGACAAGTTTTTTGACTGCCAAACAAGGAACTCGACGAGGAAAACGATGTGTTTCGCCCGACGAGTTTCTCGGTCGTGTGTACGCGGCCTCAGTCCTCATATGGATGACTGAGCACCATAAAGCTGTTCAAGAAGCAAAAAGAAGAAAAAAAAAAAAGAAGCAATTTGACAAACACATACTCAAAGAATTTTACTCTATTCCTAAAGTGGACCTAACATTACATATTTTTTTTTTCATGTCAATGTTTTCATCTGTCTTTCTCCCTGAAAGGATGGCACCATCTTTGTTTAGGGATCATTCAGAGTCAGAAAATGAATAGTTAGATGTGGATTTAGATGCTGACTCAGAAATGCCAAAATCAGTTGTGACGAAACGTGTAGGTAGGAGGGAGGTGCTGACATCACTGCACCCGGAGTGACGGGCTGCAAAAGAGAGTCAACCGGCTCTGTGTTTTATATTGACGTTTTTATTCTTCTTAAATGTACGTTTGAACATTCATTAAAGCTTTAAAAGATTTTATACTATAAAGCTTCTATTTACTTATGGGAACCTATTGAACTCATACAACTTCGAGGAACTCTGCTGAGAGAGTCGTTGAGATCATTGCTTTGCTCCAGAGAGGCCTGGGCTGGGTATTAAGCCAAAAGCATAAGTGATCTCCCATAATAGGAGATCATCTCCAGCTGGTAAGCGGCAGTGTGTGCAGAGGTGTGCAGAGGTAGAAGCTCTATTCTCCCCACTTTTCACATCTGCAGTGTACTCATCTGAAATGGAATTTACTGTGTAATAGCATGTTATAATTGTTCTCCAGATTTGTACCACTACTAATTATTTTTGCACAGAGTCACTTTATATTCATATGCAGCATTCACTATTGCTATTTACACCAGGTTTACTGAAGTATTTGGACTTTCTATTGTGTAACAGTATGGGATAACCAATATTCAGATGTGTGTAATCATTCAATAACTTTATATGCAATATTCATAATTGTCATTTGCACTAAGTTCGCGTTATTAGAAAGTTTAGGGCAACTTATTATTGAAATTTATAAATTTGTGACACAGATCAGCCCCTGCTGCAGCCTCTCACCTTGCACAGGCAGAAATCTATATACTTCAATAGAAAACCTGTACACAGCTCAGGTCTGCCTCACGTACTGTATATTGTCTAATAATATATCCAATATCACTTTTTCCAGCAGCAATTCATGTAAAATGACAATACACAGCACTGGTAATGCCTGCCCTGTCTGGTTTTCAATAATGTCAAGGAATACATATTCTCTCATACAACAAAAAACATAAGCTTGCTTCATTATCATATGTTTACTGAAAATACAACAATGATAACTTTATGACCACCATTCTAATATTTGCCACCAAAACAGCTCCTTTTGCCACCAAAAAAGCCCTGACCCATCAGGGCATGTGCACAACTAGATCTCTGAAGGTATGCTGTGATATCTGGCACCAAGCTGTCAGATCCTTTAGTTCTGTTATGCCGTGTACACACGATCGGATGGAATAAAATCCGATGGAATTTTTTGTTCTTGCACACACACTATCAGACTAAATTCCGACCGCCCAAAATGCGGTGGCGTAAAACACTACGACGAGCCGAGAACAATTAAGTTCAATTTTTCTCAGACGGAATTCTACACTGACGATCGAAATTTCCCATCGGATTTTTTTCCATCGGAAGAATTTAAAACATGTTCTATTTTTTTACACCGATGGAAAAAAGTCTGATGGGGCCCACACACAATGAAAAAGAAAAAATGAAAAAGTCCATTTGTCTTTTTTCATTGGAAAAAACGATCGTGTGTACACGGCATTAGTTGTGATGTAGAGCCTCCATGGATAGGACTTGTTTTTCCAGCACATCCCACAGATGTTTAATGAAGAATTTGGAGGCTAAACTATTCTTGAACCATTTTTAGCCATGTGGTAGGGTGCATTCTCCTGCTGAAAGGGGCCACTGACATCAGAGAATACAGTTTTCATAATGGGGGAACTTGGTCAGCAACAATGTTTAGGTAGGTGGTACATGTCAAAGTAACAGCCACATGAATGGCAGGACCCAAGATTTCCCAGCAGAATATTGCTCAGAGCATCACATTGCTCTTGCATTCTTCCCATTCAGTATCCTGGAGCCACCTCTTTCTCGGGCTAGCAACACACACACACAGCTATCTACATGATATAAAAGAAAACATGATTCATCAGACCAGGCCACCTTCTTCCATTGCTCCAAGGTCCATTTCTGATGCTCATGTGCCCATTGTAGGTACTTTTGGTTGTGGAATTGGGTCAGCATGGGCACTCTGACGAGTCTGCAGCTAAGTAGCCCCATACACAACAAAATGCAATGTCCATTTTTTTCTGGTTTCAACACATCAATTTCAGGGACACAGTGTTTACTTAATGGCAAATATACTGTATTCCACTGACAGATGCCATTGTACCAAGATAATCAATGTTATTCCCACTTGCCGCCAAATCACATACCTGGTACATCATTTGACTTCAAGTGGTTGTCCTGGGGTGATGACTTAATTGCTATTACAAGCGTCCCCCCCCGCCACCTTCTGCAGTTCTCTCGGGCTCTCCCATTCCACTGCCTACAGGCTAGTCAGAGACTCATACAAAGCCGGAAGCGGCATTTTTCCGGTCTTGGGTATGGTAACCTGGAAGCAATGACATGATATTACTTCTGGTTTACCTGGACGTCAACGGCTCAATTTTTTGGAAATCAAAAGTATTAAAAAAAAGCAGATCTTGGGTTTTTAAATGCTTTCAAGTGCAAAGGAGGGATTTGGGGTCTTACTGACCCTAGATTCCTCCATAAAGAATACCTGTCGCGTGCCTAATGGTGTCACAAGGATGTTTACAATTCCTTGTGACAACAATAAAAGCGATAAGCAACAGTGTAAGAAAAAATAAAATAACAATAACATTTTTTTAATGTGCCCGCATTCCCTCGTGCTAGCGTGCGAAGACGAATGCCTGCGCCGGGCTCTGCGCGCATGCAAACAGCGATTATCCCACAGGTATCGGCATGAACGTTGGACCATGGGCAGTAATTCATTCTAGCACTAGACCTCCTCTGTAACTCTAAAGTGGTAACCTGTAAAGGCTTTTAAAGCATTGCCTATGGATAGTAAAATGTATGTAATCTGTTGCCATTGCGCGGGCGTGCAAAATTTTAAAGCGTGACATGTTTGATATCTATTTACTGGGCGTGACATCATCTTTTATATTTTACGAAAAAAATTGTTATGTATTGTGTTTTTTTGCATTACATTAAAAAAAAAAAGTGTATTTCTTCCCAAAAATTGCTTTTGAAAAACTGCTGCGCAAATACTGTCTGACATCAAAAATTGCAAAACCAACCAATTTTTTCTCTAGTACCTCTGCTTTAAAAAAAATATATATAATGTTTGGGGGTTCTAAGTTATTTTCTAGCAAAACATATTGATTGTTACATGTGAACAAGAAGTGCCAGAAAATGCCTGGTCTTCAAGTGGTTAATCTGTCACAAAGTTATGGCTGATCAGTGATCATATAAATAAATATGGGTAATTCAATTTTTTTTTAGAGAACAGCATTGTAAAAAAAAGTTTGGGGGTTGATGAAAAGTTGCCTTTATTACTTTGGTAATTGTTTATGTTCAGATGACAGACTATGAGCTTTGGGCAAAATGCAGTAATTTAAATATCCTACATAACCTGCCCGACAAATGTTGAAATATTAGTTATTGGAACAATCACTGTGTTCATCTGAAGAGGAAATGATGTCATACTAATTACTGAATATTTAAATTCTTTGCATGTGTATTTAACCAACTGAAAAACAAGGTCATTTTAGTGTTTTTGTCAGCGACCTTTGCCAAAAGCTTCTTGTCCTGCCTTGACAATATGATCCTATTATATAATGCCTAACAGAACTTTCAATGCAATTGCCCCAGATCTGTTGAAATAAAAGTAAAAGGCAGGCATCACTGCGGTACTCACCTTCTCCCTTATACTCACCCTTGCACATACTAGCCTTTGTGCAGACTGTCATGTAAAGCCAGTGGTTGTGTGTCCATAAAGGGCGCACAGGCGCCGCTCCCTCTCTCCTGCCACCTATCACCATAGATAAATTCATGCATTGTATTGGAAGCACCTGATTAGAGCCAAAGGCTCTAATAGGCGTCCAAAAAGGTGAACAGCAGGCACCATGCTGGGTGCTTACAGTTCACTTAGACTTATGTTAGGAAAGCAAATGAATATTCCCTTTTCTAACGCTAAACCTCCTCTCAGCATATCAGGTGCCTGGGTCTGTTACCTGTCACCTGATTGGCTGAAATGATAGGCGCTGTGATTGGACCACTATCAGGCAGCCAATCTTAGCAGAGTACAGGAAGAGACTATGGGAGAAGCCATCAAGGAGCATGGAGGACACTGCTGCCCCATGGAGACAAGGTAAGTACCAGGCGGGCGGGGGATGCACACTTAGCAGTAGCGGCAATTGATGGGCACACTGGCAACAATTAATGGGCACACTGGCAGCAAATGATGGGCACAGTAGTGGAAATTGATGGGCACAGTAGCAGCAATTTATGGGTACAGTGGCTGTGTTTGATGGGCACAGTGGCAGCATTTGATGACACAGTGGGGGCAATTGATGGCACCGTGGCTGCCTTTGATGGCACAGTGACGGCAATTGATGGGCACAGTAGCTGCATTTTGATGGGCACAGTGGCTTCAATTGATGGTTGTTTGTTTTTTATAGTTTGCACCCCCCAATACATTTTAAGCACCAGCCGCCACTTTTGTACAGCCCTCTCCTAGTGGTGGTCTTGGCTCCCAGGTCAAAGTTACACAGAATGGCACACGTTTCACAAATTGTATTTGGGATCAGCCATCACCAGAGAAGAAAAAAATCCAGAACAAAAGAACCTGCTTGTCAGGTACCCTTGTATTATCCAGTGCTGTGTCTGGGCTTCCCTGTTGCTTTACATCGCGGCGGTGAGAGAGATTCCACTCCTATTGGCTCTCCGCAGTCATATGGATTGGTCTGTATCTCCCTTACATCCAAACCTCCACACACTGCGGCGGTGTGGACTGTTCCCCGCCGTGCAGTGCTCCTCCTGAACAATCAATTTCACCTTGTGATCGCTTCACAGCCTTTCAGAAGGGACTTTTGAGAGTTCATTGCTGAGGTATTGTACCAACATCCCATAATACGTTTTTGCCTACTGTTCGGGTGTGCACCCTGCCATCTCATTACAGCGTGACCTTTTCATTTAATCTTTCCATTATAAGACTGTCTTTGTGGACTCATTGTGGACTGTTTTAACTTATATTTTTGTTATTCAATCAATTTTTAGTCTGTGCCTTATTCTTCGCCATTTTATGTTCATTTAGACTATAAAGTGATATTACAATTTTACCTATTGTGCGCTGCATTCTTTGTTTGTATGTTCCTTTGCCCATTTTCCAAGTGGTTGACAGCAGCACTGGGTTTTTTATACTAATTTTCACATTAAACTGTGTGTTACTATACCATGTTGTAGCGCTATTAGGGGCATTTTTGTATATTTTTTGTAATATGGCTGGGAACATTGTGGGGGTAAAAACAATCCTGCTGCTCTAGGTGAACAGGCAATGATGTTGTCTGCAATCCAGCTATGCATGGGGTGCACGCCCTGTGATTGTTGCAGAGTACATGTGAAGAAAGAAGATTGGACGGCTGCACACCCATATAATGCAGATAAAAGCTTCTTTATTCAAAAAATCATCAATAAAAAAAAGAACAAGGCATATTGGCAGGGGAATAAGGTTGACGCGTTTCACACATTTAGTACGTGCTTTGTCAAAATCATCAATACATTCTGGAGATGAGCTTTAAAGGGGTTCAATAGGCAAAATATGGTTTGGATTGTTAAATAATAACTTTCAATTGCTTCTAACAGCAGGATTAATACAATCTAAATCTAACCTAGGCCTTTACTAAAAAAAATCTGACCTAGACAAATTGCAGCACCCAGGCCACATCTGGCCCTTTGGCTGTCACTGTCCAGCCTGCGATGCCTCCACTGTTAGTATGTCTCTCTCACCGAGGAAGAGCTGCAAGAACTAAAAGGAGAGAGCCTGGGGAGCTGGTTGGGATAGCCGAGGGGCTTGGTTCTGACAGGAGAATAAGTGTTGCTTATGAGACGTCCCAAAGCTCTCCCTCCACTTTACTAACTGACCAGGTTCTTTCTGTTTTAGCGCCTGCATGCCGTACACTTCAGGAGCCATGCACTTCTAAGCTTCTAACTTTTGCACATTCTTTTATTATCACTCTATGATTGTACAGAGACCACGTAGAATTCAACTCTGGAAGCCAAAGAAGTAGAATTGGCCATTTTGGTGGCATGTTTACTGAACTATGATAAAATATGTGCACAAGACCAGGATTATCTTAAACACTTATCTTATGGCACCAACATCCCTTTATGTCAATAAAGAGCACAGAAGAGAGGAGATATGAGAATTTAGGTGTTCCAGTATCCATGTATTTAATGTTTTTAACTTTTTCTATGTGAATCAATAAATACCTTATTTTAACTAATCCTGCATGGATTTGTATAACTGGCACACTTAAAGTCCCTTATTTCCTCTCTTCTGTGCTCTTTAATGATTTGTGTTTGCTTGATTGTAGGACATACTTGTGTGGGCAAGTCCTTCTAAATTGTCGTGCCCTGTACCTCTGCCTGACATCACAGTGTTGACAATTGCTTCCTGTCTCTACATATTTTTGCATATTCATTGGTGTGAATCAATGGCTGTTTCAGCAGCAATGAGTCATGCAGAAGGCTTGCAGCTTACTGTATAGTCAATGCTTAGAAAATGACTATTCCAGTTATCAAGTAAGTGATTTATTGAATTATCTCAAAGGTACAATAGAAAGAAGTGCGTATAATAAATTGTTTATGTCGCTTATTCATCATTCCATCTAACCTTATCAATATTTTGAAAGTATTTAAGAAAAATGCAAACCATGTGTATACAACTTTCAGGATTTTTTTTTTTTTCAAATCAAAAGATAGCATTAAGATAGTAATTACTATATATATTTTTTAATATTGTAATTAAGATTTTCAATATTTTTTTATGGGGTCAAAGCATGTGTACTGATTTTTTACCAGTTGTTTGTAATTGTGATTGTAATGCGGTGGCTACAATAGTTATCTTTTTTCAAGCTTTTTCTTTTCACCTGTCTTTCCTGGTAGTAATAGCGGTTTAAATAAATCCCTCCTCTATCTCAAAGAGGATGTGCATACCTAGTTACATGTGTGTGATTATAGGTCAGTATTACATTGTATATCCCTGTATGTTGCGGTCGTTCAGGTGCTTATCTAATAGTTTTTTGAAACTATCGATGCTCCCTGCTGAGACCACCGCCTGTGTAAGGGAATTTCACATCCTTGCCACTCTTACAGTAAAGAACCCTCTACGTAGTTTAAGGTTAAACCTCTTTTCTTCTAATTTTAATGATTGGCCACGTGTCTTGTTAAACTCCCTCCTGTGGAAAAGTTGTATCCCTATTGTGGGGTCACCAGTATGGTATTTGTAAATTTAAATCATATCCCATTTCAAGTGTCTCTTCTCCAGAGAGAATAAGTTCAGTGCTCACAATCAGACCCTTTATTAGCTTTGTTGCCCTCCTTTTACTCTCTCCATTTCCAGTACATCCTTCCTGAGGACTGGCGCCCAGAACTGGACAGCATACTCGAGGTGGGGCTGGACCAGAGTCTTGAAGAGAATTATCATTTTATCTCTGAAGTTAATCCCCTTTTTAATGCATGCCAATATTCTGTTTGCTTTGTTAGCAGCAGCTTGTCATTGCATGCCATTGCTGAGCCTATCATCTAATAGGACCCCCAGGTCCTTTTCCATCCTAGTTTCCCCCAGAGGTTCTCCCCCCCAGTGAGTAGATTGCATCCATATTTTTACCACCCAAATGCTTTATTTTACATTTTTCTGCATTAAACCTGATTTGCCATTTATAAAATTGCAGTATAGCCTCTAAGAGCTGGATGTGTAATATATTTTAAATCCGTCGTACCATCATCCATAGAATTAGAAATATAGAAATCTGAGTTTCATTTGTCATGTAGTTGTCCACCCCATTAATTTGTTCAGATCTCTTTGCAAGGTTTCCACATCCTGCGGAGAAGTTATTGCCCTGCTTAGCTTAGTATCATCCGCAAATACAGAGATTGAACTGTTTACCCCATCCTCCAGGTCATTGATGAACAAATTAAATAGGATTGGTCCCAGCACAGAACCCTGGGGGACCCCACTACCCATCCCTGCTGTAGGGATGAGCTATGTAGACTGCCAATCATAAGCCGCCAAGGCATTCTGTGCCCTGCAGCAGCATGTATACAAGGGGAATGTAAATGCACAGATGTGTGGCGAGGAATGCATTATTTGCAATATTATTGTTACAAATGTTAAGGAAAACATTATTTTTCATAATAAGCATTCTTTACCTGCAGACATTCCTCTTTTCACTTTCTCGTTGTTCGTTTTTGCTCATAAGTTGCTCTATTTCTTCTCTTTTCTGTTCTTTTCCTGCTTGTCTGATTGTTACTCACCACCGTGAAGGGAGGCTTTACTGTGGTGGTGAGTGACATGCTCGCCCCTTCCTGGGAACTACATCTGTGCGGTAGGACACTCTCTACGTGTTAGGCGGCGTACACACGATCGGATATATCCGATGAAAACGGTCCGCGGACCATTTCCATCGGATATGTCCGATCGGGAGTTTGATCCGATGGCGTGTACACACCATCGGATCAAATTCCCCGCCGCCGGACGGCGCGGTGACGTGGCGGTGACGCGGCGGTGACGTTGACGCTGCCGCGTCACCGCCACGTCACCGCACCAGGAAGTAAAACACTTCCGCGCATGCGCCGAATCCATTCGGCAGCGGCGCGGCGGCGGTGGGGGCCGACATGTCTGCTGGTAAGTGTACTAACCAGCAGACATGTCGGGCGGACAGATTCCCACCGGATAGATTTCAAAGCTTGCTTTGAAATCTGTCGGGTGGAGAAATCTGTCCGCTAGCCCATACACACGAGCGGAGATGTCTGCTGAAACGGTCCATCGGACCGTTTTCAGCGGACATATCCCCTCGTGTGTACACGGCCTTAGAGACTTCAAGGAGGTGTGAATTACTGGGCGTGCCGCAATTCATACTGGGAAATGTAGTTCTTACATGAACGAGCGCCGTAAACCAGGAAGTGAATGAGAAAACAGAAACTAGAACGCCAGAGGTGATATAGATGAAGGAATTTAATAGGTATTTACTTGTTATTTCAACAGAATCATTACACTATTCTGTCTGTCTACCTTGCAGACAATTAATTTGAGAAAACATTTTTTTTTCCTTTACAACTCATTTTGCCTCTCCCTTTAAAAATCCTCCCAGGTTGTCTTCTCCCTTTAAAAATGCTAGTTGCCTGACTTTCTATGTCTTCAGCATCTTCACTATTCCATAAAAATCACACAGGTTAGAAAAGTCAGGGATGGACTGCTAGCTCCTATGCTTTACATTATTTTTGGTTTAAATACTGAAACACTGTTATATAGATACCGAAGACACTGGGTCAACAAGAGCAGTGGTTCTCAACCTCAGTCTTCAAGTACCCCCAACAGGCCATGTGTTCAGGTTTTCCTTTATCTTGCACAGGTGCTTTAAGTCAATGGCTTGGTATTTTAGACAGCTATTTTACCTAAGAGAAATTCCCAAAACATGGCCTATTGGGGGTTATTGGGAAGCGAGGTTGAGAACCACTGGGCTAGAGCAGCCAAGGCCGATAATGACAGCCTTGATTGCAAGCCTCCTTTAAATGTGTATCAGCACATAAACATGTCTCCGCGAAACATGTCGAGCTAACCTCTACTCTACCATGCAATATAGTCACACACTTCCTTTGTGAGATGTGTTGACCCCTCTTGGACTCCTATTGGATCAATTTATAGTCACTGCAGTTGCCACTGTAGTTTTCTTTTTAAATTTATTTAATTTTATGTATTGTGTTTTTTTTTTGTTTTAACAAACCCTTACGGGTTACATGTTAATAAACGTGTTTGTATTTTTATATTTGGTGCCTGTAAAGTCCATCTCTTTGTATCTTTAACATTTGCTGTTCCAATATTTTTAGGACGTGGCACTGCGCTATCTTAGACACCCACAGTCCATCCTGTAGGTAGTGATCTACCAAACATAGAATAATTCAAAGTATCAGCACATATCTCATAAATCCTTTTTACACCTTCTGTTCAAGTGACGATGAGTAAAATAACACGTCTTCAAGACCATGTTATCCAGCTGTCCGTATAACACAAAATATGCTGGTATGTGGATAGTAAAATGATGGCAAAACTGCAGAACATTTGGAAAGCTGTGAATATACGCTAATTAATGGAACTTGGAAGATCCCAGTGTCGGTGTTAACATTTGGTTAACAGACTCACAATTCTAGGTGTGATGTAATTAACTCTCCTCTGTAACATGCAGAATTAGTATTCCTAGGAAACAAAAGAGACAGGATAAAAGGTTATTTAGCAATTGAAGTACATTTGATGGTCAGCATGCATTTAATGAACTACAGAGATAATTTACTTATACATGATGTTAGCTTATTTTAAAGCAGAGGTTCACCCTAAAATTAACTTTTTGGCTAACCTATCTCTAGCCTTAATAAAGGCTTGTAGCGTTGTCATTTTTTTTTTAAGGTGTACACTTACCTGTCTTCAGCCGCACTTCCGGGTCTTCTTCCTTGCGGGGAGTGGGCGTGTCGTCCTTTTCCCCCGACGGGGAGCTCTGCGCAATGTCTCCTGGGAGTGAGTGTAGATCCTCCCAGGAGACAATTGACGTGCGGGTCAAGATTTTTTAGGCTGATTAGAGTGAACCCCCGCTTTAAGCTAAGTACACCCAGTTAATTATGGTGCAAGCTTTGTGGGTTTAGTGGCTATCATACTCAAAAAAAGCACACACTGTACATTTTACAGGCCTATTTAACCACTTAAGCCCCGGACCAATATGCTGCTAAATGCCCAGAGGCGTTTTTACAATTCGGCATTGCGTTGCTTTAACAGACAATTGCGTGGTCGTGCGACGTGGCTCCCAAACAAAATTTGCGTCCTTTTCTTCCCACAAATAGAGCTTTCTTTTGATGGTATTTGATTGCCTCTGCGATTTTTTTTCACTATAAACAAAAATAGAGCGATATTTTTGAAAAAAAAATCTATATTTTTAAATTTTTGTTATAAGAAATTGAAAAAAATAAATTTTAGTCAAACATTTAGGCCAAAATGTATTCAGCCACATGTTTTTAGTAAAAAAAAAATCGCAATAAAAAAAAATTAGCTACCTAGCGGCAACAGTGACACTAATACAGCGATCAAAAAAATTATCGCTTAGTGACACTGGCAATAGGGAGTGAAAGGGTTAACTAGGGCGGTGATAAAGGGGTTAAACCTTTATTAGGGGGGTGTACGGGGCTACCCTGAACCTAACACTAACTGCCTGTCACACTCAGGGCCGCCATCAGGAATTATGGGGCCCCTTACACAGCTTCAGGCATGGGCCCCCTGGAGCAGAGGACTGGGGGGGGGTGCTGCAGCCTGAAATTGAGAGAGAAGCGGGGGGGGGGGGGAGGCTGCTGCGAACAAAAAAAAGAAGAAATAAAGAAAAATAGATATAAAAAAGAGGGGGTTGCCATCTGGGGCCCTTGGGAACTCCGGGCCCCTAAAACAAAAAAAAAAGTTGTTTTTTTTTTTTTTAGGGGGTTCCCATCCGGGCCCCTGGGGAACCCCGGGCCCCTTACAGGTGTAATGCCTGTACCCCCCTGATGGCAGCCCTGGTCACACTAACTGTCACACTGACACTAAATGCAGTGATCAGTACAAATATGATGACTGCATTCAGTGACAGGGGGGTGGGGGGGGTGATCGCAAGGGGTTAAATGTGCCTATGTGTATGGTGTCAGTGTAGTGTTGGTGCAGACTTACTGTGACTCTTCTCTCATCTCGGCGGTTTGAAAATACCGCCGAGATGAGAGCTGCATCACTTCCTCTGCCTATGTTTACATTTTACAGGCAGAGGAAGTGACACGGCGGCGGCGCATGGGATTGGCTGGGAGCGATCACGAGGGGGCGAACAGAAACGAACAGCCGCCCCCCTCGAGTCGAATCGCTCCCCAAGGTAAGCTGCCCGCCGCACACAGCGGAGGGGGTCCCGATCGGACCCCCGACCCGCTAGAAGGCAGGGACGTAAATATATGCCCATCTGCCTGTACGTGCCATTCTGTGGACGTACATAGGTGTGCGGCGGGCGTTAAGGGGTTAATATGTAAGCAAAGCACTTACTGATGTTGGAAGGGTGAATAGAGGCTTTTTTATTATGTGATCATGTCCATCAAATTTTACTTTAATTTTTTTAAATCAATGTACTTCACTATATGGAACAGTTAGTTTGGTATTAATCTTCTCTGCTTATTTGTGAAATCTTCAAAAAGCTGGGTGAGGCTCTCGGCTAGAACTTGTCCGACTAGGTCAGAACTCTGCATAGCCAAGCTTACGTTTAATTTCCATGCTGAGCTCTTCTCCGTTGTGGCAACAGAATGAAGCAATGTTGGAGAGCAGCCATAACAAACTCACCACAGTGGTGTGTCGTAATGAAAGCTTTACAGAACTGTGGCAAAGTTATAAAACATTCAGCACCTAGGTTGTGACAGGTCGTTCTGAAGGGGCAGGTCTTGGGGTATCATATAAAGTCAACTGACAGCAGAAGCAATTATACCCTCAATGTCAAGAGGACCCCCAGAATTTTATCAGCATGGTAATGCTATGGAGGAGGGCTCTTAAAATAAATTAATAACTTTTTTATGCCGCATAACATTTTGTTCTTTTTTTTTTCTTGACAGAAACACATCAAATGCATGCAGGAAATGAAGGAAAATGTTAACAGACATTTAACATATGCATAAGAAAACCAAACACATGTTCTAACCTGCATGCATTTTACTGCATCAAGTATATCTACAATCAATCAAGCTGGCCAAAAAAGATATCAGGTAGAATGGACATTTTTGGAATATCCAGATATGTTAAATGTTCAAGTTGTGATCACAACATATAAACTAGTTTTTATTAGTATTCTTGTAAAAGTCATATAAAGGTCAATTAATGGAAAGGACTGTTCTTGCCAGACCATTCTACGAGGAAGTAAGCAGTCATTTGGATAGAGGAAAGCCCATGAATGTAGTTTACTTTGTGAGCAGTGTGCCCTAAACCTGTCTTGGAACCAATTCTGTTTAACTTGTTCGTAAATGATATAGCAGTTGGAATAAATAGTTCAATCTCAGTGTTTGCTGATGATCCCAAGCTAAGCAGGGCAATAACTTTGCACCAAGGTATAGCAACTTTAAAAGAATAACTAGATAAAATAGAGGGGTGGGCAGCTACATAATAGATGAGCTTTAATACTGAACAATGTAAAGTAATGCACTCGGGAGCTAAAAATATACATGCAAGATACTCATTGGGGGAGAACCTCTGGGGAAATTGAGGATGGCAAAGGATCTGGTGGTCCTTGTAGATCACAAACTCAGAAATACCATGCAATCCCATGCTGAAGAAAGGAAGGCTAGCAGACCAGTATCATGCATTAAAAATGTTTTTTAATCAAAAGATAAAACTAAAATTCTGACAGATTACAAACTTATGGTTCTGCCACATCTTGAGTTTACGTTCCAGGTTTGGTCACCAATCCTTATGCCGCGTACACACGATCACTTTTTGTGATGAAAAAAAACGTAATTTTATCTCAAGAAACAAAACGATGTTTTTCAAACTTCATTTTCCAAAACGACGTTGCGTACACACCATCGTTTTTCTACAAAGCTCTAGCAAAGCGTGATGACGTACACCACGTTCGACGGCACTCTGTTCCATTGAAGCTCCGTCTCATAACTTGCTTCTGAGCATGCGCGGGTTTAAAAACCACACACCATCACTTTTTATGACACAAAAAACAACGTTTTGAAAAACGACACAAAAAATTCAAGCATGTTCGAATTTTTTTTTTGGTAGTTTTTTTGAAGACATAAAACAACGTTTTGCCCACACACAGTGATTTTAAATGACGTTTTTGAAAACGTAGTTTTTTTTCATCACAAAAAGTGATCGTGTGTACGCGGCATTAGGATGGGTGTCCTTGAACTTGAGAGAGTCCAGAGAAGGGCAACAAAACCTAATAAGAGGGCTGGAGGACTGCATTTAAGAGGAATGATAACAAAAATAAAATGTATTCTCCCTGGAAGAGAAATCTCCTAAGAGGGAATATGATTGTAATATTGTAAATATTGTAAACATTTCCCATGATGCTCAGTTAGACTGCAGAGTGCATGAGCGTCATGGGAAATGTAGTTCCAAAACATCTGGGGTGCCGAGGTTCACCATCACTGTACTATAATATGCAATATACAATATATTAATGGTGCCTGTAGTTTTGGAAGAAACTGTTTATTCTAAGGTCTTTAAAGAAGACATGTAACTACACAAATAAGTTGGGCAATAAGTAGTTCAATCTTAAACTGTGCAAAGGAACTCCCTTCCACAGTGGAGAGTGTTGATAATTTCAGAAAATTATTTAATGTGTTTCTCAATGAGCACAATATACAGGGATATGGAAATTGGTAGCGACACACAAATACTGAGCTTTATGGACCTGTGTCTTTAACTAAAATTGTGAAGTCCTTCGCGCTAAAACAATCAATATGACAATAATAATGCTCAGATTGCAGCAAAAACTAATAGGGGCAGATTCACGTAGATCGGCGCATTATCATTCCGGCGTAGCGCACCACTTTTCCGTTAGACTTGCGCAATCTAGCCGCGTAATCCGGCGATTCACGTAGCTTTTACGCAAGAGCTTGCGCAAACGTAAGGTTTTTTCCGTAGGCGTAAGGAGGAGTAATACAAATTGGGAGGGACGTGGGCGTGTTACATTGAAATGAGCCGTGACCCCATGCAAATGAAGGGCCGGCCGACTCGCGCATGCGCGCATGAAGGAAACCATGTCAGCTCCGTTGTGCGCATGCTCACAACTCGGGAGCGGCGCAATCATTGAAATTGGAAATGGACTAGGGCAATGTTGTGAACTACGCAGACAGCATAAATAGACACACACAAACGCCCTTCCATTGCAAAAGTACATCCCTTTGTGTCCCTTCCCATTGAATCAAGTGCTTTTGCTCTGTTGTTCGTTAGAGTGTGTTTTGTAGTTGTGAGATTAGTGTTCTGTGTGATCTTGTGCTTGTTGGTAGTTTTGTGAAAGTGTATTTTGATAAGTGTTTGAGACTGTTTGTTTGATTGATAGATTTCTGAGCGTTTGTTTTCTTGCTTTTTTTTTTCATCTGATTTTTTTGTGTGTGTTTCTTGCTGAGTGCTAGTGTGATTTTTGGCTGTTCTTTTTCTCTTTGTGTGTGTTCTTGTCTGATTGGTTGTGCTTGTATTTGTGACAGATTTTTGGTGACTGCTAGTGAGTTTGTTTGGAAGTATGACTGAGAGAAAAAGAAAGCTCAATTTTACTGTGGGGGAAAAAAGAATTCTTGCCCGGGCCATTACCGACTATGGGCGTTTTCTCCACGGCCCGCAGAGTGCCACCACCACCCCGGCCAGGAGGAGGGAGATCTTGGATATGATCACAGAGCAGGTCAATTCATCGGGGGAGGGGGAGACACGGACCCGCTCTGGGATAGAAAAGAAAATAAATGACCTCCGGCGTGAGGTGAAAAAAAAACTGGCCGCAATAAATGCCCATGCCAGGGGCACAGGAGGGGGCCCACCATGCCGGGTTAGATTTTCTGAGACGGAGCGTGTGGTGGCCCTGACCTTTCACCGGCATGAAGTGGAGGGCCTGCCAGGCTTTGACACAAGTCCGGTCCCCGCGGTGCCAGGTAAGGTTTTTATTTCTCTCAGGTGTGTAGCATGTGTGGGGGAGGGGGTGAAAGGGAATATGTGGCAAGTGTGTGGATCCTCCAACCTGTGAATGTTTTGTGTCATCCACAGCTGTGCAGGAGGGTGCAGGGCCATCTGGACTGACCGCTCCAACCCCAGGACAGCAGCCTAATGAGGCCCCCCCAACAAGGCCAGAGTCCGCAGAGGAGGAACAAGAGGAGGGGGAGGATCATGCGGAGGACGATCATGAGGAGGAGCAGAATCATGAGGAGGAGGAGTCCATGGAAGGCACTGGCCCTTTGGTTTCTGCGGACTCTTCCCCTCTGGCTGCAAGAAGCCTGCCCTCCCTAAGGGTCAGCCCCCCCCCCTCCTCCCCCAACATGGCTCCCCTCACAAGGGCCTCCCCTTCTCCCCGGCCACAACCATCAGCTGGAGCCAGGAGGTCATCCCCAAGCACCAGGGGGGCGCCCAATCTCATGCCCGCCTGTCTGAGAAGGAACCTGGCCACCCAGACCCGCCTTCTGAGACAGCTCTGCCAGACTATGGGGCGGGTGGATCAGAGCCTGTCCTCCATTAACGATAGCCTGGGTAACCTGGACTCCCACTCCCGGGCCTCCACAACCTGCCTAAATGACCTGCAAACTACAGCAGCAGGCGTTGGGCAGGATGTGAGGGCCCTTACCCAGGCTATCCAGGGCAACACGGCAACACTTGGTGCTGCCCTGGACAGAATAGCCGTGGCCTTGGAGGGCAGGCCGCCAGGTGGGCAGATCTCAGGGGCTGCTCCTCCTTCCCCGGCTTTTCCCCTCCCCCATGCATCTCCCCTGAGGGTCCGGGGCCGTGGCCGGGGGCGCCCCAGGCGTGGCTCAGGCAGAGGCCAATAATTTTTTTTTCCCCCTTTTGTTTGTTTTGAAAGCTTTTTTATTTTTGTTCTCTGCTTTTTTTTGTTTTTTCTAAGCATTTTTTTTTTCCTATGCATTTTTTGTTTATATGCATTTTTGTTTGTTTGACTTTTTTGGCATATTTTGGGTTGTGAATGATGTTTGAATGTGGGGGTGACATTCCTGCTGGAAAAGGGGTGTCACCCTCAATTTTGGTGGAGAAGGGTTCCCCAGGACCAGGGAGAAGTGATTCCCAGGTCCGTGTGAATGGTGTATGAATGTACAGTGACATAATTGGAGCCTTGACGTGGCGTTACTGCTCACCAGTCTTGCATGGTGGACTGGTGCCAATCCAATTTGATGAGGATGTGGGGTGTGTGTGCTAGGGACCACAGTGGTGTGCATGCATGCATTCTCATTGTGCCATGATTAATGTGTGTGTTTAACGTGCAAAGATGCCCAATATGAGCTGCCTCCTGACTGCTCTTCCCTCAGAAGACGGGGTATCCTCGGTTAGGGGTTGATTTTCTGGTTGGGGGGTCAGATCATCACGTAGCTCAACCTGCAGGCCCTTCCTCACTGCGAGATTGTGTAGCATGCAACATGCAGCGATGATATGGCACACGAAGTTTGGGGAATACAACAGTGTACCCCCAGACTTATCCAGGCATCGGAAACGTGACTTCAGGAGGCCAAAGGTGCGCTCCACCACTGCACGGGTTTTGATGTGCGCTTCATTGTATCGTTCCTCTCCTGGGGTTTGGGGGTTCCGGATAGGAGTCATGAGATGGGGTCCCAGTGCATATGCAGAGTCACCTGTAAAGGAAAAGACAGGAGAATGTTAGTCATGCATGTGCCACTTCTGTTGTGCATCACGGGAGGGGATAGTCATGCCTGACTCCCATGTCACTCACCAACCAGCCAGGTGTTCCCATACACGTTCTGTTCGAATTCTGTTCGGATGTGGCTTTGATTGTAGATGTAGCTGTCATGGCTGGACCCTGGGTGTTTGGCACGGACGTGCCATATGAGGCCTTGGGCATCAACTATCACCTGTACGTTGATGGAGTGCCAATTCTTCCGATTGCGGTACATGTGCTCGGTCTCATGGGGGGGCTGGAGTGCCACATGTGTGCAATCTATGGCCCCCACAGTGCGTGGGAATCTGGCAATTCGGTAGAAATCTGCCATTGCCTTGATTCGAATCTCCTCAGTGGTGGGTTTGATGATTTGGTTGGCCAAGCGTGTGAGGATTGCAGGGACAACCTGGTGCACACATCTGCTCATGGAGGATTGTGACATCCCAGCCACCACTCCACTTGTACGCTGAAAAGAGCCACTGGCAAGGACATGGAGTGTTGCCAGGACCTTCACCAGTGGCTGCACTGCATGTGAGCGTTGTGTTGGGCTGGTGATGTCCTCCTGCAGGGTTGTGGTTAATTCCAGGATGGCATGAGGGGGGAATCTGAAGATGCGATACACCTCAGAATCACTCATGCCAAACAGGTCTATGCGTGTGCGGTATACCCTCTCCCGTGCCATCCTCCGTGCCCTCCTCCTTCTTTGGTCATCTATATTCACTAGTGCAGCTATGAGCGACGATGCCCCTAGCATGTTGGCAGTCAAATTGTAGTGCAACACGTGTGTGTGGTCTGCTCCTCAATAACGGTGTTGCTTTATCTGACAATTAGACTTTTTTTCAAAAGTTAGATCAGCTTTTATGGGCTCTAACTTTAGACAGGACATTTTGCAGTTGCGCACATCGCGTAGCCTGCGCAGCAACTGCGTTTTTTTGTGGATCCCCGTAACTCCCTCATTAGCATATTTGACTAGCAAATCAATGGTGTGTCTAGCGCAGTTTTGCGCGAAGGGAAGCGAATGTCTAACTCAATTACGCCGGACCAAAAAACGTAGATTTCTGGCGTATATTGTTTTGTGAATCGCGTCCAACTATACGCACGCGCACATTTAGACTTACGCACGCGCAACAGCAGTTGCGCACGCGTAATCGCTCTGTGAATCTGGCCCATAGTGTTTACCATACACAAGTGAAGCATAAATATAAAAGTGAATTTGCGCAAAAAAACACATCAATCAATATAAAACATATGTGACAAATATGTAATAAGTAATAAGTGAAAAGTAGATAAATAAATTAAAATAGAAATAAAAGTCCATATGTGTTAGAAAAGTCCATATAGTGCAAACGTGCAGTGCACAAAAGTTGCTCTCAGTGAAGCTGTAAAGCTGGCAATAAAGTGCTAGTGCTCCTCCGTGCATTCAGCCTCTCAGGCCTCTCACCTTGGTGGCATATATAGATGCCGTGATAATGGGTCAAACTAGCCCGTGCCACTCCAAACACACAGCCTCACAGGCCTCTCACCTCTCAATAGATCAATAAAAGCCTCCAAACAAATCCTCTGGGTAAATTCAATGATAGTGGACGACACCAGGAGCTATTCAGTCATCTCTATGTCTTGTAGTACCCCTTCGCTGTATTACTCGGGGAAACATAAGGAAAGATAGGCCTCCAATGGTGTAGTATGTCACAACGTATATATTTATTGAAAAACAAAGTAATCTCCTTACATCAGTAAAGAATCAAAGCAGGCATCAAATAATAAACAAGGCGGCATCTGCCATATATCTCACGTCACTTCCAGGTGTACGTCTGAATCCCTACGCGTTACGGCTCTCTTGCCTTCATCTGGGGAACCAAGTATCGGTATTTGTACTCGGTCCTAAAAAAGTGGTATCGGGACAACCCTAGGTTAAACACTAGGGGGCGATCAAGGGGTTAAATGTATCCTAGGGATTGATTATACAGTAGCTCTGGGGGGGATGATCTCACAACAACATGATAGAGATCACTGCTCCCGATGACGGGAGCAGTAGATCCCTGTCATGTTGCTAGGCAGAACAGGGAAAAGCCTTGTTTACATCTCCCCATTCTGCCGCTCCGTTATGCCCTGTACACGTGATCGGTTTGTCTGATGAAAACAGGCCGATGGATTTTTTCATCAGATATCCGATGAAGCTGACTTTTATCAGTCTTGCCTACACACCATGGGTTAAAAATCCGATCGTGTCCAACGTGGTGACGTAAAACACAACAATGTGCTGAGAAAAATGAAGTTCAATGCTTCCGAGCATGCATCGACTTGATTCTGAACAGGTTCCCCAGATGAAGGCAAGAGAGCCGTAACGCGTAGGGATTCAGACGTACACCTGGAAGTGACATGAGATATATGGCAGATGGCGCCTTGTTTATTATTTGATGCCTGCTTTGATTCTTTACTGATGTAAGGAGATTACTTTGTTTTTCAATAAATATATACGTTGTGACATACTACACCATTGGAGGCCTATCTTTCCTTATGTTTCCCCGAGTAATACAGCGAAGGGGTACTACAAGACATAGAGATGACTGAATAGCTCCTGGTGTCGTCCACTATCATTGAATTTACCCAGAGGATTTGTTTGGAGGCTTTTATTGATCTATTGAGAGGTGAGAGGCCTGTGAGGCTGTGTGTTTGGAGTGGCACGGGCTAGTTTGACCCATTATCACGGCATCTATATATGCCACCAAGGTGAGAGGCCTGAGAGGCTGAATGCACGGAGGAGCACTAGCACTTTATTGCCAGCTTTACAGCTTCACTGAGAGCAACTTTTGTGCACTGCACGTTTGCACTATATGGACTTTTCTAACACATATGGACTTTTATTTCTATTTTAATTTATTTATCTACTTTTCACTTATTACTTATTACATATTTGTCACATATGTTTTATATTGATTGATGTGTTTTTTTGCGCAAATTCACTTTTATATTTGTGTCTTTAACTGCTTGACGCCCGCCCAGCAGGTTGATGGAGGCATGTAAACTGATCACACTATCATGGATAATGCTTTAAAGGGACAGGAGCAGTTTTTTTTAGGGTTACAACCAGTTTAAGCCTCAGCAACAAGCAACCTGAGAAATAATTTATTTTTCCATGCAGTCAGTCTTTGTTTCTGTTTGTCTCTTCCAAATGATATAAGCTGCTTTACCAAGAGAGGGGAAAATCCTTTCTCAAAGTGTGGCTGCAATACAGCTTGATCCCAATCTGATAACCTTATATGGTAGTCAGGTAAGGACTGGGTCATTGAGGGCTCACTTGGGGGTCCAGGGGCAACCTCTGGAAGTGCTTGACATTGCATACCCAGCTTTAACTACATTTGTTGTGTGTTGGGGAGGAGGGCATAATCAATCATGCTAGGTGGAGGAAAGGCTTGTGTCTACTAAATCTGTCATTGTTGAGGCGATGTCTACCCATTTTGACCACATGCGGCTGTAACTGTCTTTGAGGTCTTAGCTGTACCTTCAGACAGATGTGTCAGCTTTTTCTGATCTTGGAGTGCACACTACATGGTTCCTTCACCCTCTATAATCAATCTACGAGGGGTGTTCAAGTCAAACCGGGACAGGTATAAAAAGGGGTTGCCACTGTTGCGGTAATACACGCAGTAGTAAGTGGCAATTATTACTGATAGGCGGTACACATGTCACAGGTCAGTTTAGAGACCGGTAATCAAGATAGCAAACAAGTGTTAGTGCATGCATGGAACAATATGTGGTGATGATGTTTCTTGTGAACAAAGACGTAAAATCCACGGATACCTACAGAAGACTCCAAGCACAGTACGGTGAAGACATTTGAGGGGTTTAAACGTTTCAAAGATAGCCATATGTCCTTCGGTGACGATCCCAGCCGTGGTGGTTCCCAGCCCTCAGCAGTCATTCTTGTGAACATTCAGCGACTGGAAGGCCCGATCCTGGATAATCGACTCATAACCTGTCATGAAATTGCACAGGAGACTAATCTTTCTGTGGTGCACTTGTGATGAAGTGAGGAAGACTGTCCTAGGTTGGTTCAGGTGTACTGACAAATCTTTCTATGCCAAAGCTTTTCAGGTATTAGTTAAAGGATCACTAAAGGATTTTTTTTTTTTTTAGCTAAATAGCTTCCTTTACCTTACTGCAGTCCTGGTTTCATGTCCTCATTGTTCGTTTTTGCTTTGAAGTTGCTGTAATTCTGCTCTGAACTCCACACTTCCTGCTTGTCTGGCTCCTTATGAAAAATCTCATGGCAGCTTTTCAATGTGGTCCAAGCTGTCATTACTGTGTGTCTAAAACTCCTCAGAACCAATCAGATTAATTTTAAAAACAAAACACTGCCCTGGATTTGTTTGTTTTTGTTCTGTGTGTCTCTTTACTTCACAGAAACATGAAACCAGTTTAAAAGTGAAACTAAACTGCAGGCACATTATATGATTGATTTTTATCTATTTTTAATCATTTTTAAAAATAATCAGTTAACTTTTATGTCTCTATACCCTGTAAACAGTAATTTCAACAATTTTTTTTTTCCTTTAGTGACCCTTTAAATGCTGGAATATGTATATAAATGTAGCAAGGGAGTATGTTGTAATTTGTTCTTTTATTATATAAATGCAAAAGTCCCGGTTTAACTTGAGTGCTCGTATGTGGATGTATATAGATATAAAAAGCAAACTTGATCTTGTGTCAGTCATCTTTGCTGTGACCTCCTCTCTCATTTAACTAGTGAAAACAATACCAGCAACTTGAAACTTTAGCTGACTTTAGCTGATTTATAGGTGATAGGGAATAAATTATGGGTGTACATGCTAATATTTGCATGTCATTGCCCTCACTCTCTCAGCCCCCTTGCCAGGGGCTCACCAGCTCTAGAAAGCATTGGCAGGGCTGTCTTAATGAGAGGGCACACCTGGGCACTTCCCAGGGGCCCCAGCTGCATGGGGGGCTTCTGCACTTTCCCCAAAGCAGCTGGTCCTTGAGCCCACACTGCCCTGAAGTTGGGGGCCCCATGATGGCACTGAGAGTGATAGATGCAAAGGGGAGGCAGTCTGCCTCCTACTTACTTAGTCTTCACTGTCATCATTATAGGGGCCCCAGAGCATTGCTTTGCCCAGGGGCCCATGATGCTATTAAGACGGCCCTGAGCATTGGGCGTCTTTGAGAAAAGTCTCTTAACCACTTGAGCCCCAGGAAAAATTGACCCCCTTCCTGACCAAAGCACTCTTTGCGATACGACACTGCGTTGCATTGACTGACAATTGCACGGTCGTGCGATGTTGCACTCAAACAAAATTGACATCCTTTTTTTCCCCACAAATAGAGATTTCTTTTGGTGGTATTTGATCACCTCTGCAGTTTAAACTTTTTTTGCGCTATAAACAAAAAAAGAGTGACAATTAAAACGTATAATAACCTGTTATATAACCTATAATAAATATCCGCCAAAAATACAGTATATAAAAAAACTAATTTGTTCCTCAGTTTAGGCCGATATGTATTCTACATATTGTTGGTAAAAAGAAAATCGGTATAAGCGTATATTGATTGGTTTACGCAAAAGTTATAGCATCTACAAAATAGGGGATAGATTTATGGCATTTTTATTATTATTATTATTTTTTTTTTTTATTAGTAATGGTGGCGATTTGCGATTCTTATCATGACTGCGACATTGCAGCAAACACTTTTGACACAATTTTGGGACCATTGTCATTTATACAGCGATCAGTGCTATAAAAATGCACTGATTACTGTGTAAATGACACTGGCAGGGAAGGGGTTAAACTAGGGTTGTCCAGATACCGATACTAGTATCGGTATCGGTACCGATACCGAGTATTTGCGGGAGTACTTGTACTCGTGCAAATGCTCCCGATGCCTAAATAGAATACTTTTTTTGTATTTATCAACATGTTCTGTGAAAATTCTTTGAGTTTTTTACTACTGCGTGACAAGAAAATAATTTTTTTTTATTCATTTTTACTCATTTTTATTCTTTTATAATGTCTTGAGTTAGAGTTCTTCATAATTCTAAAGAAAATATCCATAGTCTGTATTGTGGTTTGAAAACGGTCACATGACATTTAAAAAAAGTATCGGTATTCGGTATGGGCGAGTACATGAAAAAAAGTATCGGTATTTGTACTCGGTCCTAAAAAAGTGGTATCGGGACAACCCTAGGTTAAACACTAGGGGGCGATCAAGGGGTTAAATGTATCCTAGGGATTGATTATACAGTAGCTCTGGGGGGGATGATCTCACAACAACATGATAGAGATCACTGCTCCCGATGACGGGAGCAGTAGATCCCTGTCATGTTGCTAGGCAGAACAGGGAAAAGCCTTGTTTACATCTCCCCATTCTGCCGCTCCGTTATGCCCTGTACACGTGATCGGTTTGTCTGATGAAAACAGGCCGATGGATTTTTTCATCAGATATCCGATGAAGCTGACTTTTATCAGTCTTGCCTACACACCATGGGTTAAAAATCCGATCGTGTCCAACGTGGTGACGTAAAACACAACAATGTGCTGAGAAAAATGAAGTTCAATGCTTCCGAGCATGCATCGACTTGATTCTGAACATGCGTGGATTTTTGACCGATGGATTTCCCCACAGACGATCCTTTTCTTTCTATCGTTTTCTTTAACCATACGGAAATTTTAAAACAGGTTCTATTTTTTTTCACCGATGGGAAAAAAACTGATGGGGCCCACACACGATCGGTTCCTCCGATGAAAACCGTCCATTGGTCCGTTTTCACCAGACGAACCGATCGTGTGTACAGGGCATGACACGACCGTGGGCCCGCAATGCCACAATTTGCCGCTGTCATTGTGCCGACGTACGTATATCGGCGTGCAGCGGTCGGCAAGTGGTTAAACCAGGTTTAAAAGCACTTCTTACCATTACAAATTTCTATTTTTTTTTGTTTATGGTGTACTGTCAAAATTAGATTTTCAGTTTTAATACATCTTTTGAAGTGTTTATCTACAAAGGGCATCAAAGCAATATATTTTTTGAATTGTTACTTGGCAAAAATAAGGCGATCAGTAAAACCAAATAACAAGCACTTTCATCATTTGTGAAAAACCTGCAAAATTGTAACTCTATTTGGAAAGGAAAACATTTCATCTGTCACTGCCACACATAACCTCTAATTGCTAATGAAGGAGCACAATAACCACACTGAAGTGTCTCACAAAAGCAGTTTGAGAAGCTTGCTAAAGCTGTTTAAATTGTTAAATAAGCCGTCTGAGCTGAAGTGTATTGCAAATACATAAACAGTTCAGTGATTTGATTGAAGTTGCTCTTCGACTGTTCTATTTTCTCCAGTATGCAACATCCAACCTCAACAATACATATACTTTAATATCTTTCCCATTTTATAGTCACGTTGTTAATTCTTTCACACAATGAATGAACATTTGGATATGTCTCCTTGGTCTCTTTCTGAAAGTACAATAATAAATGGCTTATTTTCAGGGTAAACAATAGATCCGAACAAGGCATTGTCCATTCTTCCGGATTCTTCCAATGACACTCTATACTAACACACATTACATTTCATCCTTTTATTTGCAGTCTGGAACAGCAGCCAAGTTCACGCTGTCTGCAAACAAATGCTTTACAATATGCTGCAGAAATGCACATTATGTACAGTGTTATGTACTATAAAATTTTATAATTAAGGAGCCATTGTACCTACAATGAGTGTAAACATGCAGACATAAGGCAGGAGCAACATTCACTACATAATCTTAGAAAATGGAAAGAGGGCCCAGCATATCAGAAATCCTGAAAGACACACTGTGGTAAAAAATATTGTATCTTCCGGCGTATAAGACGACCTTTTGTACTTAAAAATATGTCTCAAAACTCGGGGGCCGTCTTATACACTGGTACCTGTATGCAGATTCTCAGTCAGATTGCGGGCGTCCATTGTTCAAAAGCTGCGCCTACTCCTCGTGCTGTTCCGTGATAGGACGGAACACTCAGTTTCCTAGAAGAGCCTCTGTTCAGAGTTCCGCCTGTCACAGATTTTTTCTCATCCTCGTCCGTGATAGGCGGAACACTGAACACAAGCTCTGCTGGGAAACTGAGTGTTCCGCCTATCACGGAACAGCACGAGGAGGGGGCGCGGCTTTTGAACAATGGACGCCCGCAATCTGACTGAGACTCTGCATGTCAGGCATAAAGTATGGGATCGTCGAGATGAGGCATGTAATAGCACAGCGAGGCATGCAATGGCACAGTGAGGCATGTAATGGCACAGTAAGGCATGAAAGGCACAGTGAGGCATGCGATGGCACAGTGAGGCATGTAATAGCACAGTAAGGCATGTAATAGTACAGTGAGGCATGCAATGGCAAAGTGAGGCATGTAATAGCACAGTGAGGCATGCAATGGCACAGTAATGCATGTAATAGCACAGTGAGGCATGTCATGGCACAGTAAGGCATGCAATGGCACAGTGAGGCATGTAATGGCACAGTGAGGCATGCAATGGCACAGTGAGGCATGCAATGGCACAGCGAGGCATGCAATGGCACAGTGAGGCATGTAATGGCACAGTGAGGCATGCAGTTGCACAGTGAGGCATGTAATGGCACAGTGAGATTTGAAAAAAGCTGAATAAAGCCTGTTCCTGTCAGTGGTTGACCCGGCTACCCCTCAGCTTCCAGACAGACTAGTAAGAAGGGGGTCATCTTATACGGCGAGTATATCCCAAAACCAACATTTTAGCTGGAAAATTAGGGGGTCGTCTTATATGCCTTGTTGTCTTATACGCCGGCAAATGCGGTATATATAATGCATTTTTTTGGATGCACCGCTTGGGAAAAAGTAAGGTTTCCCAGCTGCTAGTCCTTATTGAAAAGAGTGAAGTCAACCTTAAGCCTGACTACAGTAAGACTAAGTGGTCATTTCACTAATGTTTACTGCATGCGATAACATGGTTACTGATTAATTTGCATAAATTATAGCATGCAGTAAAAAAAGTTCATTTCCCATCCTTAACAATAGATGACTCATCCTCTGTCAGCTGGTTCCCCACTGACAGCTGAATGTAAAGAAACCAAGCTGGAAAAAATTATAAAAAATTATAAAAAAAAACAGCGTGGGGTCCCCCCGCCTCTTAAATCATACCAGGCCACATGCCTTCAACATGGGAGGGGTGCTTTGGGTCGAGGGGGCTCTGCTCCACCCACCCAAAGCACCTTGTCCCCATGTAGATAGTAGGCTTATCGGATTCTGGAGGCCCCCTTTATCAAGAAGGCTCCCAGATCCTCCCCTTAGCTATTTAAGAACTGGGGGCCGGAGGTTTTTTCTTTCTTCTTTTTCGGCTCCGGTGCAGTGGTGCGGTGGTGCGGTGGTGCGGTGGACTTCATGATTGACGTTGGATCTACTTCAGGGGACATTTTTATTTTTTAATAATTTGTCAAAAAATGTGTGTGTGTTTTTATTTATTTTTTACGCTTTTTTGGTGAATAAGTAGGGGTAGGGAAAAAATAAATAAATAAGTAGGGGTAAAACGTACCCCATACTTATTTACATAGGAGGGAGGCCAGGATCTGAGGGAAAGCTTGTTAAAGAATGCTCCCAGATTGTGATAAGCCCCCTGCCCCCAGACTTCCACAACGAAAGGCAAGGGTTGTGAGGAAGAGGCCCTTGTCCCCATCAACATGCTTTGTGCACTGGTCCAAATCATTTGGTGTAGGGGAGATTATGGTGTAGGGTTGTTTTTCAGGGGTTGGGCTTGACCCCTTAGTTCCAGTGAAGGGAAATTCTTAAGGCATCAGCCTACCAAGACATTTTGGACAATTTCATGCTCTCAGATTTGTGGGAAAAGTTTGGGGATGGCCCCTTTCTGTTGCAACATGACTGCGCACCAGCGCACAAAACAAGGTCCATAAAGACATGGATGAATGAGTTTTGGGTAGGGGAACTTGACAGGCCTTCATAGAGTCCTGACCTCAACCCAATAGAACACCTTTGGGATGAATTAGAGAGGAGACTGCGAGCCAGGCCTTCTCGCCCAATATCAGTTCCTGATCCCACAAATGCGCCTCTGGAAGAATAGTCAAATATTCCCATAGACACACTCCTAAACCTTGTGGACATCCTTCCCAGAAGAGTTAAAGCTTTTATAACTGCAAAGGGTGGGCCAACTCAATATTGAACCCTATGGACTAAGACTGAACAGAGAGGAGGTGATCACCATCTCACTTAAATCAATCGTATTGGCCACATCCCTAGAATAATGAACAAGAAGTATAGCTGCCCCCTATGGTGGGACTTTAATAGGCCAAGCATTGATATGTATATAACCATCTCATGCAGCATTTCATGGCTGGGTGGACTGGTGTTCCAGCCTTTAGATTGTGGTTGCAGCATGGTTCCAAAGGAGAAAGAAGATTTGCGGTCCAAGGTCCTAGACTATGGAACGCTTTACCAACCAGCATTCGGTTGGAGGAGAACCACTTGGCCTTCAGGAAAAACCTCAAAACCCATCTCTTCTGAGAAATGGACACCAAGCGCCCAGAGGTGATTTAGTTTGCATGTGCTGCGCTATATAAGTTTCTCACTCACTCACTCACTCACTCACTCACTCACTCACTCATTTAATAAGAAATAGTACACATGATTACAAAATTAATAAAATATGCATCAAACAAGCAGTGTGCATGTATAGAACAGATATACATGTACAATATAGAAAACAACACATATAACACAATGTATGAAAAAAACAAAACTCTCCTAAAATGATGATTCCCAAGTGCCCATGGACTAAGACTGGGTTGCCATTAAAGTTCATATGTGTGTAAAGGCAGGCATCCCAATACTTTTGACAATGTAGTGTAGATTCACACAGGAAAGCTCTATTGTGAGTAAATTCAAGGTTATCTTAACTGAAGCCCTGATGAAGGGAAATACTTTTTAGTATAAATTACCATAATAAATAGATTTGTACTCTTTTATCCTTTGGTCTGGCACTCCTTCCATTAATGCATGTTTATTTTTCTGGTAACCTGCTGGGCTACCCACTGGAGGGTAGCCGTGTCCGTTGTGAGCAGCCTAACCCGAGCCAGTGAGCTTTGTGAATGTTTTTTGTCCTCTTGCTACTTTGTACAAACTCACGTCACATTCCCAGCACCTCTTGGATGTTTTTTTCCTCATTGGAATCAGCTTATTATACGATCCATACTGGATCCCAAATTAGATGTATCAATTTACTTATTTCAAGATGAACATTCTAATGGAAAGTCCGTTTATTTTTCACTGCACTGCTGGTAAAATACATCCTATAATACTTATAAAAGGGAATTGTTTAGAATGACTGGGACTGATTGGCTGAGGATCACAGAGAGTAGATTGTCAGATTTTATCAATGGTGAAAGGCACATTCACGTAAGGCTTTGGTAAGACAATGAATAAAGTTAGATGCTCTGGAGGTGGCGATCCCCCTTCAGTCACGGACTATACAATACACAGACATCTCCCAACCCTGCATGGTACACTTTGATCACAAAATATATTTTCAGATCAGAAACCTTCCATGTCCTGTCTCTGATCCATAAATGAAAGACCGTTTCTGGAAAGTCTAACAAGCATTTCCTTTTCTTTGAACACAGTTTTAATATATAATCATGCAGAGCCCTTGGAAGAAAAAAATGACAGATAAAATTAAATCCTTTGAAGGTAATGTGTCCTAAAATGCAGTGAAAGAAAATCACAACTTATACAAAATATGGTAGATTTTCAAGGCTGCCTGGGATTAATATTCCATCTGAATTAATAATTTTTAGAAAACTACTTGCAGATATCATACTTTTTTTTAGTTAAAGCTTAACTTTGAGCAGATGTAAAAGACACACATTAATGCAGCTCTGTATTCATTAATGCATCGTTAAATTAATTTGTTTAATGCATGGAGTGAAAGTACTTAAATTTGACTTTGTAATCCTTGCACAGCAGATATTCAACTAGTAGCGGGAGAAGCAGCACAAGCTGTGCTGATGCAAGGAGCATGCTAGTGGGAGGAGAGGGCAAAGAGATGGACTCATCACTCTGTGCTACTTTTTTTTTCACTGTCTAGTCACAGGAGGGGCAAGGGCCAAGACCTGTAAGGGTTACCGAACTGCAACAAATAAAAAACAGGTCTCATCCCCTTGCAGACTGGGTTTTCAGTGACAGAAATGTGTAAATCTCATGGCTGGATGGACTGGAGTTCCAGCCTTTAGATTGTGGTTGCAGCATGGTTCCATTGATATCAAAGGAGAAGTTTGACAGGCAGTGCCACCTGTTGAACTCAATGAGCTGAAATAAATGTTCCACAGCCACAAAGCAAAGCACTATGGCACGTGTATCACCCCCTTTCAGATGACATAGTAGACTTCAGGTGGGTGGTTGGGGGACAGTAACAACACGGATCAGCTGTCTGTTTATACTGCCTCAGATAAATATGTGTATATAAATATATTTTTTTTACTTGTCAATTTTGTTTATTGAATATTAAATAATAAAGACAGCTACAATTAGTAATAAATAGTTACAACAAATGGTAATATTAAGTATATGATAATAAATTGGATAGAATTATACATATCTGAAGATTAGATATTTTACATAATCAACTCAAAAATGAAATTTTAAGTTAATATAAACAATTGAGAAATGTAATATGTAAATATGTGCTAATACACTTAGTTCCAGGCATATTCAATTAATATATAGTCCCTATAGAAAGAAAGATAATTGGAAATCAACTAATTCAATAAAAACTTCAAAAATGTATAATTATTGTAAGTAATAACTAAGTATAGTATTTATGTATAATACATTACCATTTAAATATGGTAATACAAAAAATAGGGAATTGTTTTTTTTTTTAATACTGATTTGTGAGCAAAGATATGAGCAAAGACTACATATAAAAAGCACAGGATTCTTAATAAGATTTAAAAATGATCATTCATAAAGCACCATATTATCAATCTCAAATTACAGCAATGTTAAAAAAAAAAAAATAATGCTAGGAATAGCAGCAATTATTCAGGTGATGAAGAGTTTGTCAGTCTTAAGGCCGTACACACGATCGGATTATCTGTCAACAATTGTCCGATGGACGTGTTTTGTCGGATAATCTGACCGTCTGTATGCTCCATTGGACAATTTTTGTCGGAATTTCCAACAACAAATGTTGGCTGTGCATGCTCTCAAATTGTTCAACAACAAATAAAGAGCTGAAAAAACACGGATTTGTCATTTGGAAGTCCAATCGTGTGTACGAGACTTTACAGTATCTGGGAAAAAGTTTGGTGGTTCTAGCTCTAATGCTGCATAAATTGCAACCTGAAAGGGGGGGGGGGGAGTCCCTCGTAAGGCCACGTACACACGATCGGTCCAACCCGATGAGAATGGTCCGACGGACCGTTTTCATTGGTTCACCGCTGAAGTGGCCTGATGGTCTCATGTGCGTACACACCATCAGTCCAAAATCCGATCTGGTCAGAACGCGGTGACGTAGAACATAACGGCGTGCTGAAAAAATGAAGTTCAATGCTTCCAAGCATGCGTCGACTTGATTCTGACCATGCGCAGGTTTTTGGTCCGATGCTTTTGCGTACTAACCATCGGTTTGGTCTGATGGTCAGGCATCCATCGGTCCGATTTTAAAGCAAGTTTTAAAACTTTGATCCGACGGACGACGGTCCAATGGGCCATACACATGCTCGGTTTGGACCGATGAAACTGGCCTTAAGGACAAAACCGATCGTGTGTACGTGGCCTAAAATCGAGGGCCATCTTCCTACACCTGCTGTAAGTATCAGTGGTGGCTAGATTAGTGTCAATAATCCTCTGGGCAGTCCTTACCACCTGCTGCAGTGCCCATTTATCTGCAGCAGAGTCATTAACATACTATTTGGCAAAGCAAGGAAAAAAGACACTCTCCACCACACACCTATAAAATCGAATGTATACTGTAGTAGCTAGGCCAGCACATTCTCCACAAACAGTAAAGTAATTGTTAGGACTTCCTCACTACGTTGGCTTCCCAGATAGCAAGCAATTGAGCTGCAAGTTTGAAAATGGCTTGTGCAATTGCAGCAAGTCCACATTGCATATCTCCAGATCAAATTTCTTTGCAAACATTCTGCAAGTCTGCTGCAAGTTCTGGTTCAGTTAGGTTGTGCGATAGTCATCCCACTACAGGGGTCACTGTGGCTGAATTTTCATGCTGTAGACTTGTAGAGCTCTTGCTGTAGACTCACCACTGCAACTTTGCTCTTGCTAGAGACTTGCCATGCAAATATTCTACAAATTGGTAAAGTGTCAACTAGAACGTGTGCTTCAAGTGTTCTGCGAGTGTAAAACGTGCCAGTGAAAAAGTTCAGCAAGTTAACAGACTTACAATTCAACACTGCCACACATTTGTGGCAAGTTATCCTTGCTATCTGGGTTTATTGCCTTTTTTTAAAAACCTTAAAAAGAAAAATAATTTTAAAGCAGAGTCCCCTCAGGAACCAAAGACAAACAAGCCACACATGAAGTTAACGCTGTTTTTCTACCAGAATGTAAAATACATGAAGAGATGAACTGACAGTTTCAAATATGATCATGCTGAGAAAAAGCTGCTGTGTGAACGGGTCGTAGTCTGAACTTCTCCACTATCAGCTGCCAAACCCATGACAGCTGTCAAAATACACAGGAGGGAAGACATCGTCATTCAAATAAGAGGCCTGAGAGTTTCCAGAGGAGCTGTGGAGAGGCCTGTAATCAGCAGTCAGCAGAAGTGTAGCCACCTTCCATGTAGTTCTGGTGAGCCATGTTCCTCTGTGGCCTATGTCCTTTCATTTATGGTTTATATGGAGACATTAAATGTTGGGAGAAATCCGATGTTCCTTTGCCAAGTGCAACATCTTCCTTAATATTTCAGTGTGATTATTTTATTCTGACACTGAAGTCTAGAGCATACAGATATCAAAAGATATAAAAGGATACATTTCTCAGACTTTTAATGAAACGGTGTCTCAGACCGCGTACACACGACCACGGCATGCTTTGAAATTTGTCCGCTGCAAACCTGTCCGTCCGACATGTCCGCTGGTTAGTACGCCTAACCAGCGGACAGAAATCCCCTGCATGCCCCGAATGGATTCGACGCATGTGTGGAAGTATTTTACTTCCTGGATTGGTGATGTGGCGGCGTCAACGTCACCGCCACGTCACCGCGTCCTCAGCCCAAGGGGATTTTGGTCCGATGGTGTGTACACACCATCGGACCAAAATCCGATGAGACATGTCCGCTGGAAACGGTCCGTCGGACATGTTTAAGCGGACATGTCTCATCGTCTGTACGCGGCCATAAAGTTGAAAAAAGTTATCTTTTAAAAACACTGCTTTGATACCCCTGCCTTTTTTTCTTTGAATTTCTCACTTCCTGTTTCATCTCCGTAAGCTTGCCCTCATCATCAGAGCCGTTCTGGCTGGGGGTTAGTCATTGTGCTTGCCCCCTCCCTTGGGACTACATCCCTGCAGGAAGATGAAGCGTCTCCCCGCAGGGATGTAGTCCCAAGGGAGGGGGCGAGCATGCTGACTAACCCCCAGCCAGAACAACTCGGATGATGGGGGCAAGCTTACAGAGATGAAACAGAAAGTGAGATATTCAGACAAAAAAAAAACATTTAGAAGGGAAATCGAAGGAAAAGGTAAGTGAACCAACAATGCACTAGCTTAAAGGAACCTATTTAGAAAAAAAAAAAAAACCTTTACACCCCCTTTAAGCCTCATACACTTGATCGGACTTCTATCTGACTTTTACGTGGATTTTGCTCTGAATGGGCGTTGGCTGTGAACTTGGTATGCATACACACGGCAGGACTTTTTCAGCCAACTTTAACCAAATCACGTGTTTTTTAGGCTCTTTACTGCCCCCCTTTGGGCAACTTCTGCTATTATTGTCTTATGTTTAGCATTGGTTCTGGGCATGCGTGTTTGTATTTTGGACTTTAGTCTGATAGACTTGTGTACACACGATCGGATTTTGCTCCATCAGGCATTTGTTGTCGAAAAGTTTGAGAACATTCACACCGAACATTTGTCTGATGAAAAAGCAAAAAAAAAAATTCAGATGGAGCGTACACACGGTCGGATTGTCTGATCAAAAAGTCAGATCGTGTGTATGGACCTGTACTGTCACTTTGTTTCTGGGGCTTGATTTTCCTTGTCTCCATGCATAGTTACACCTACTTACCTTCTGCCCTGTCCAATTGGACTGTCTCTGTAGCTGGTAAGTGCAACAACATCGGTCCTGTCTTTGGAACAAATCTCTTTGAAGCTGTTTGCATATTTCAGTTTTTATACAACAGAATTGGCTGAGTAGTCCAATAAATCCACAGACAAATACCAATTTTATTACAATCTTCTTGCCAATTCCATCAGAAAAAAATATCCTTTACATTTTTTTTTTTTAAATATAAGTTTGTTTTCCAAACGAAAAAGAAACAGAAGAAAGAACAGTGAATGTACAAAATTGACATATATACAGGTATATGGGTGGCACAGCTCCAACCCCAGTTATGGTGCGGTAGAGGCAACCAGACATGCCGTGAGTGCATAACATGACCAAACACTGAAGTACCACCTGGTGGACTTAAGTTATTCCATATACAGGCCTGGCCTGGACACAAAACCAGGCTCACACCATTAATACAGCACTTAATATCCCTTAATGCTCTATACCTGGCACTTGTGTGCGTATAAGATAGAAAGAGAATAGTAAGATCGTAAGATCAAGAGAAAGAGAGAGAGAAAATTAGGCAGGGGGGGGAGGAAAGAGGGGAGGGAGGGGGTCGGACCCGAGGGGCTCGGTCCACACAGGGAGATCATGGCACCTACTCTAGTTGTCATACGTTGTCACTCAATTGACCAGCATAGTCACCCCTTAATCGGAATATATGAACATGGTCCAAAGCCGCCATGCCCGGGAGTGTTGTTCCTGTTTATCTTGAGCAGCATGGACCAAGTCCTCCAGTCTTCTAATCTCCTCCACCCTATGCAGCCACATCGCCACAGTCAGAGGACTAGTGTTTTTCCATAAAAGCGGGATGCACGCCTTGGCTGCATTCAAGAGGTGTCTCACTATCGATTTTTTGTAACTCCGAGCCAGAAGTGTAGTGGCATGAAGCAAGATGACAGCTGGATCATCCGTAATTTTATGGTCGGTGAATTTTTAAGTGACGTCCAGTAGTGCTGCAGTAGGGGGCAAGACCAGAAGAGGTGGAGGAGCGTCCCCTCCCCCGTCAGGCATCTCCAACATCTATCTGAGGTAGCCGGAAAGAACTTATGAAGTCGACTGGGAGTGTAGTACCACCAGGTCAAAATTGTATAATTTAGTTCCTGAATATTTGTACAGATAGAGGTTTTTAGAGAGAATCCAATAATTGATTGTTTCTGGGCTTCAGTGAACGAGCACTGCAAGTCTGTTTCCCATCGATGCAGAAAGTGCAGCACGGGTTGCTCCGCCGGGGAGTTGAGTATGTCATAGGTTTTGGACAGGACATTAGGTACCACCCCTTCATCACCACAGTACTCCTCAAATGCTGTCAGATCACGGTTGTGTTGTGCCGGGTTGGGTATTGAGTGGAGGAAATGATGTAGCCTCATTGCATTCCAAAAGGGAAGTCTGGCCTGGTCCCTACCCGATGTCTAAAGTGTCTCGAAAGCCGCCCCATCCAATCCGTGCGGGAAAGTGGGGTTCCCCTTTACATTTTTTAAGTCAAGTAATAAATTAATGTTTAGCATTGCTCTGGCACACTACTTGTGTAAATCATCGTTTTTTTTTTTACTTTTGGAGCCCTTGTAGATAACAACTTCCAAAAAGTCAGTATGTCCATAGGATTAAGGGGCTTCACCACTTTACTGGGGCAAAGAGCAACAGTTAGAAGTAATCACTTTAGTATACCTGTTTTGAGCATCACCATAACTTTGATCATTAGAGATTTATTTAAAAAGCACAGCTATGGCCATCATTTGATAATACCAAGACTTTATGAAAAAAAAGAAAGAAAAAAAGCACCTTTACAAAGCAGTGAGGTTCTTTACAAATGTGCATTGCACAATGATGACTTTGTAAACCCCGCAGAGCCTATTAAGGCCTCATGCACACTGGATGTTTTATCCTTGGTGTTAGGGGTGTCTGGTGTGTTTTTCTTCTGGCTCTAAATGCCCATGCATGCTAGCCTATGTGTCCATGCACACATAGGTATTTAGAGGAGATTAGAGGCAGACAAAAGCCCCCGAAATTTCAGTTTTTCAAGTCCAAACTAAGTCACTTCCGGCTCCGGGTTCGGTGGAAAGCACGCTGGATTCAGTGTTTCCTATCTGTTTTTCACTGCAATACCTCATGCGAGTTTAATTCTGCTAGTCTGCAAGTACCTATCCACTTTTGGTGCCATATTCACCTTATGATCATCATAAGTAGGGAAGGTTTGTGGAGGATCCTTCAAGGATATGCCATTTATGGCCAAAGATCAAGCCTGATGGACTCCTGGACTGAAAAGCCAGGGGTCCATTCTTTTCCGCGAGTGGGGACACAGGAGGGGTGTGTGATGCACCTAGAAGTTCAGAACACGATACTTCAGTATGTCACAGTACATGTTGGCATTCATGGTTCCCTCACTGAACTGTAGCTCCCCAGAGCCAGCAGGACTCATGCAGCCCCAGACCATGACACTCCCACCACCATGGTTGACCGTAGGCAAGACATCTTATCTTTGTACTCCTCACCTGGTTGCCGCCACACACGCTTGACACCATCTAATCCAAATAAGTTTATCTTGGTCTCATCAGACCACAGGACAATGTTCCAGTAATCCATGTCCTTAGTTTGCTTGTCTTCAGCAAACTGTTTGCTGGCCTTTTTGTGCATCATCTTTAGAAGAGACTTCCTTCTGGGATGACAGCCATGCAGACCAATTTGATGCAGTGTGCGGTGTATGGTCTGAGCACTGACAGGCTGATCCCCCAGCTCTTTAACCTCTGCAGCAATGTTGGCAGCACTCATATGTCTATTTCCCGAAGACAACCTCTGGATATGACGCTGAGCACATGCACTCTTTGGTCGACCTGTCCTGTTAAACCACGGGATGGACTTGGCCACCGTGCTGCAGCTCAGTTTCAGGGTCTTGCCAATCTTCTTATAGCCTAGGCCATCTTCATGTAGAGCAACAATTATTTTTCAGATCCTCAGATATTTGCCATGAGATGCCATGTTGAACTTCCAGTGACCAGTATAAGAAAGTGTGAGCGATAACACCAAATTTAACTCATCTGCTCCCCATTCACACCTGAGATCTTGTAACACAAATGAGTCACATGATATTTGGGAGGGCAAAATTGCTAATTGGGCCCAATTTGGACATTTTCACTTAGGGGTGTACTGACTTTTGTTGCCAGCGGTTTAGACATTACTGGCTGTGTGTTGAGTTATTTTGAGGGGAAAGAAAATTTACATTTTAAGCTCACTACTTTACATTGTTGCAAAGTGTCATTTCTTCAGTGTTGTCACATGAAAAGATATAATAAAATATTTACAAAAATGTGAGGGTGTACTCACTTTTGTGAGATGCTGTACATTAGTACTAAGCATAGCAAATAACTATTGGTAAGGACATGACAGGGCTATATAGTTTCCAGGGGTGGTGAGATTAGAAAACTGAAGCATTGGCATTTGTGTTTAGCATGTGCGGTACAGCTGTGGTAATGCAGTACTGACTTGTGTAGAACTGTGAAAACATTACAAGCCTGCACATGGAATCTTTTAATTTTATGCTGCAGATGGTTTCTTTTTATTTCTCTTTAACAGATATTAACAACTTCAATGCAAACAGTAAATATTTAAGCACACCGCTCGTTTTAAAGGTCTGCAATATGACATCTCTGGGGCATGATAATTCTTTTGATGTGCAGAAGGGCAATTCTCAAAACTGGTACAAAGAAAAATGGTTGTTTCACCAGATACATTGGATATTTTGGTTGTAGGTGGAAGTTGGTTGGTAAACTGGGTCATGAAGATGAAGCTAATTCATAACCTATTTTGGAGCTGTACTGTCCATTGGTTGTGCTAGGTAAAGTCTATACATTTATTATTATTTGTGGGATTCTATGATATAACTATTGTCCTGGGAAACTCTACGGCCTCGTATACACGAGTCAATCGATTTGTTCAAAACGGTCTGTCCGACCGACTTGAACAAATCTGTCTGCTGGCATTTTGGTTTGCTCGCGTGTACACACGAGCAAATCAAAATCCCCGCCAGCAGACAGACGCCGCCACGTCACCACACCAGGAAGTAAAACACTTCCGCGCATGCGTCGAAACCATTCGGCGCGTGTGCGAGAAGACATGTCTGCTGGTTAGCATACTAACCAGCAGACATGTCGGGCGGACGGGTTCCCAGCCGACAGATTTCAAAGCATGCTTTGAAATCTGTCGGGTGGCCAAATCCGTCTGTTTGCTCGTACACACGATCGAATCTGTCTGCTGAAACGGTCTAGCAGACCGTTTCCAGCAGACAGATTTGATCGTGTGTACGAGGCCTACAAAGGCCATGGAATGAATCCCTAGAACTTTATTGTATAGTGGGAGGATTTTGTACAAAACTACATTTCTTACTTGAGCATTGATTTTAGTAAAAAAATTTTTTACGATCTACAACTTTAGAAAGTTATATGTGTTAGTTTTATAATATATATAATAGTTTTATAATATACTATATATATATATATATATATATAATTAAACCACTTAAGGGTTTTTTTTTTAGATTTGGTGTTTACAAGGCTAAATCATATTTTTTTGCTAGAAAATTACTTAAAACCCCCAAACATTATATATATATATATATATATATATATATATTCTAACACCCTAGAGAATAAAATGGCGGTCATTGCAATACTTTTGTCACACCATATTTGCGAAGCGTTCTTACAAGCGCACTTTTTTTGGAAAAAATTCACTTATTTGAATTAAAAAATAAGACAACAATAAATTTGGCCCAATTTTTTTTTAAATTGTGAAAGATAATGTTACACCAAGTAAAATGAGACCCAATATGTCACGCTTAAAAATTACACCCGCTCGTGGAATGGCGTCAAACTTTTACCCTTAAAAATTTCGATGGGCGACTTTTAAAAAATTCTATAGGTTGCATATTTTGGGCTACAGAGGAGGTCTGGGGATAGAATTATTGCTCTCGCTCTAACGATCGCAGTGATACCTTACTTGTGTGGTTTGAACACCGTTTTCGTATGCGGGGGCTACTCACATATGAAAACGGTTTTGGTATGTAAAAATCATATAACAGACTTGTGCCTAAACGTTGCTGCATAAATTATCCACTAACTTTGTGTGTCGCCTGTAGGCTCTAACAACAAAATTCAACTGCTAATGTACACAATTTTGACCCCCCGAGTCTATCTCCATTTATTGTGATGTCAGGTTGGTGGGGTTGGGAACTCAGATGGGCAGGTCTTAGGGTCTGAGACCACAACAGATGTAAGAGGTAACAGGGTGACATCTCAGCCCCCCATCTTCTATCGTAAACTGAAATATTTGGTCTTTTTAATCATATTTTTTGGTTTAGGAATTGAAGAAATAGTGCAATTATTTTACATGTTATTCAATTTTACCCGTTTTTAAAGATTAGTTGTTTTTTGGGTGTCTACTGGATTTCTAATGGATCTAACCTAAATCACTGGTTCACACTGGTGCAATTTGACATGTAAAATCGGCAGCATTTGCTGGCAATGGCACCGACCTAATTGGTACGAAGCTGCATTAAAAAAAATTGTTTCTGTACTACTTTTTGCGATTTTGGCCCATGATTTACATTGACATCTGTGCAGAAATCGCGGCTAAAATCAGGACTGACCAGCGGTAGTGAAATCGTGCGAGTTCATCTGAACTCTCATGGCTTCACTCACGCAGCCCAGTGTGAACCTGGGCTAAGTCATAGTTTGTTTTTCAGAGTACTGGTATTAACAGCATTCATTGTTAATTGGTATAGTAGTGCTGAACTTGCTCTACTAGTCTGACCAGTTACAAAAAGGAAAGTGTAATTATGCAATACAAAAATAATGCAATTATGTATTAGGAGAACTGGACAGTATATACCATTGAAAAATATTAAAACACTGTTTGTATGCATAATCAAATTTAGAGTAGACCTTTCAGTGATTACAAGTCTGCAAGGATAAATTATTCACCTGCCACATTATACCATTTATATCATTTTCAATAAAAAGCTGTACCTTTTATAATTAAATGCAGTCATTCAGATTCAGAATACTTTAATAATCCCAAAGGTATTCTGAATCTGAATTTAAAACTATTAAATGCAGTCTTTAGCGCCAGTAAAATGGATTTCCCTAGGCTGAGATGATGTCATCAGTTTGCTGTAGGTAGGAGAAACGCATTTTCTCAGTCTACTCTCCTCCAGTGCTCATATTGTAGCAAGTCACAAGGCAAGACTGATCTGCGTCAGCATTTATTGAGCACTAATAAAAAACGCACAATCACCAGGGTTTACATGACTGTGAATCAGTATATGAAATAGATGCTTCCCCTGGATAATGCCTAAAAAAAGACAGTGTTGTCCTTCAGGAAAGAAGAGCAGATAAAGGCATTGTCAAGGGAGGGGACTATGATCTCTGTAAGGCCGGCCATAGACGGAGAGAATTTTGTGCCTGCAACTACTCGTTGCAACAACCAGTTGACAGGGTAACCCCTCTCGCCTAGCCATTGGATTCTCCCAGTGAGGAGGCAGGGGAAGCCATACCCACCGGGAGAAGACAGTCATTATTGCTAGTGGCTCTAAAAGGCACTTGCAATAATTGCATGTTTTACCCAAATTAATCGATCAATCAACTTGGGTACATTCATCCTGCCCATGCATGGTTTGAATCTCGGTCGGTTCAGCAGGAACTGGCCAAGATTCAATTCATCTATGGCTGGCTTTATTGTTGTTATTCAGTCATTTAATCCGACGCTTCGTTACCTCATGGACCATAGCGTGCCAGGCTTTTCTGTCTTCCACTGCCTCCCGGAGTTGCTTAACTTCATGTTCATTGTTTCGATGACGCTATCTATCCATCTTGTTTTCTGTTGTCCTCTTCTCCTTTTTCCTTCCATGTTTCCCATTATCAGGGTCTTTTCCAATGAGCCCTCTCTTCGCATTAGGTGGCAAAATATTTGAGTTTCAGCTTCATGATCTGTCCTTCCAGTGAATATTCAGGGTTGATTTCATTCAGGATTAACTGGTTTGATCTACTTGTTGTTCAAGGGACTTTCAAGAGTCTTCTCCAACACCATAGTCCAAAAGCATGAATTATTTGGCATTCAGCTCTCCTTATGGTCCAACTTTTACAACAATAGGTTACTACTGAGAATACCATAGCTTTGACTATATGATACTTTGTCGATAGGATGATGTCTCTGTTTTTTATAATGTGTATAATTATAATAGTTATAATGTTGTTTTCATAATAGCTGGCTTAAGAGATAACCTTACAATTTCCCAATTTCCCTTTGGGATTAAAAAAGTATTTTGTATCTGTACACATTGCTTAGCATGCATGGATTTAACCTAAAGGACTATATATGATGCTAGATCTAGTTTCATTTTGGTAGCAGCTTTATTTCCTGTGAAGGCTACTCATAGAAGTGGTTATATTTTTCCATGACATCTTAACCCACAATACAAATAATAGAGGTTTGTCAGAACAGACTATTTGACACTGCATGCTAGTTCTGGACTGATAACATTAGGAGCAGTAGGCTGCTAACAACCATTCCCTTAATAAGCATGCCTACCGTAGGGGGGCTCAAGAAACAAAGCAAATCAAAACAGAGAGGTGAAATTGTGCACTGGTTTATAAGGGAGTGACAAATATTCCTCAGTAACATGTGGCTATGACTTCAATTGTAAACAGGGAAGAAGGCCAACTGGACCAGGAAATGCTGAACTCATCCCTAATAACTCCAACTCCCATCGCTACTTAATCATATCCAATTTAGAAAACCTTAGACAATGCAGAAACAGAGCACATATTGTATGTTATCATTCACTTTGACACTTGCAGGACAATATAAATGACCAGGAGGCTGATAGTTTAATGTGTTCCCTGGAGACATGAAACACATTGCTGACATCTAGGAAAAAAGTAAGCACAAAGTTGCAAAAAGTATTTTTAGCAGGTTGCCAATATCATGTCTTATTGATATTGGTCATAAGACATAGAAAGTGGCAAAGGGTGTCTACATTCATATTGTTTAAGTTTATACCATATTTTTAATAATTATTTACTTCTCATGTTTATATTATATGGTCCCTGAGCAAAGGTAACTTGTAATGTCCCCACCGTCATATAAGACCAATCTACGGGGAATTTAGTCACATTCCATATTGCCAGGATCCCCTCAGCTACCTGATTGACAGCTAGATCTAGCTCTTAGCATGCAGCTGATAGCAGAAGCCAGCTGCACCCCCCCACCCGCTCGGCGCTCCTGTGAGCTCTGGAGGGGCAGAGCGGAGAGCGGTGACTAATAGTCATTTTGAACTCTGGGTAGAGGAACTAGTGAGTTAGGACAGGGCCTCTGAGGACTCCTTTTGCTCAAGGATTTGTGCAACACCTTGGATTGCAACTTCTGCCACAAGGCGGCAGTGGTCAGTTATGCCAAGGAAGGACTTTTAAACCTCCTCGACATCCCCAACTACAAATCAAAGGGAGAACGAAGATTTGCAGTCCAAGGACCACGGCTATGGAACGCTCCACCAACGGACATCCACATGGAAGAAAACCATTGGGCCTTTAGGAAAAAACTCAAGACCCACCTCTTCTGAAGGTTTAGGACGACACCGGATAGAAAAGCGCCTTGAGGCGATTCAGTTCGCATGTGTAGCGCTATACAAGTTTTTCACTCACTCACTCACTCACTCACTCACTCACTCACTCACTCACTCAAAAACTAGCCATCATACTTTAAATATTCTTTAGAAGGAAGAAGGGACGCTCCACCTTCAAGGAGGTGCAGCTTTGCTCTGCCTTAAAAATGTACATGATCTTAGGAATAGGATTGTTATGTGTATGCTTGTTTTTATTTCTGTTTCTTTCATCAAGACTGCCGGAGAATAGGGCAGGCTAGATAGATAGGAATGATAATGTAAATTGTCATGATGTTATAATGCATGTTGTGTTCCTATTTCCTTTCTTCCCCTTCACATCCTATTTTGGGTTCAGGTGTTAGTGCTCAGGCTTGAGACGCCATGGTTCCCAACACTGGGGACAGTGTCTAATTTTAGTGGGGAAAGTATGTAGCAGCCTGCTCCTGTTGAACATGCGCTGCTGTAAATTTAGTGGGGGTCTGAGTCATTATTTGGCTCAGACAAACATGATTGAGGGCAATTTAGCCTCTGTTCCAACCATGGCTGTGCTGGGAGTAACTGGGGGTGTTATTACCATCCCAAGCCAAGGGTGGCAGCAGCAAAGTCATGGTGTATTGGGTGTCCCCCTCGGCGGCGAATCAGTGGGAGTGATCACCCCGCTGTGCATGCTTAAGCGACAGACGCTATTAGCGGGGCCCCATTGTTCGCGCCTTGTGACCCTCCTGGCCTGGGGTGCGTGTTCTGAAACCTGACTCCGGGACCCAGTAGTCAGACTGGGCCTGCATTTGCAAGGTGATCCCGTGCTGTCCGTCCTGTGGGAGGAAGTTTGGATAGAAGAAGATCCTGGACTGCCGCACTCCGTAAAACAATGTCTTTATTGTACAAATAAAATCTAAAAAACAACCAAAACCGATACAGTCAAAACATAGTGAACAACAGGAAAAAGGTGGCTGACATGTTTCACATCATGTGATGCTTACTCATAGCTAGTAAACAATGACAAAAACTGTGTTTAAAAAGAGGAGGGGGAAAAAGGTGAATGGGGTGTTTCACCAATTAACCCACAGGTGATTGTTAGTCAATGGAAGACTTTGATGAACCCTGATGTGTCACACACGGACTACTATCGTGTATGGGATTAAATAAAAATCTCATACCGATGATAAAAAGAAAAAGAAAGATTATTATCTATGTCCATGTGTGAAACAAATATATATCATAACCAATATGGTGAAAAAAGTGATATGTGTATACCATAAATTAATAAAGTATTAGACAATACAACAATAATAAATAAATAAATGAATAATTGAATGTGAATGTGAAGAAAGGAAAAAAATTGTGTATCGGTATATGTATAAACACACACGGACATATAAGGTGTCACAAAATTCACACACAATATTTGTGTACTGTGATATAAAATGATTTGAAACATATATTGCTTAACATGGATGTAATAGGCTCATGTAATGGTCTAAAATGATCATTGGTGAATGATATCAAGTATAGAGCTCATTAAAAAAGCTGCGGGAGGAAGCCACTTGATGAAGGAAGCCAGGGGAGGACCTATCCTGGAGAGGACCATGCAAAAGGGTGGTATTTTGGTAGAAGGCCTGGAAACTTCATCCAAGGATGCACCATACTCTGAGGCCACGTACACACGATGAGACATGTCCGCTCAAACATGTCCGATGGACCATTTGCAGCGGACATGTCTCATCGGATTTTGGTCCGATGGCGTGTAAACACCATCGGAAGAAAATCCCCTCGGGCTGAGGACGCGGTGACGTGGCTGTGACGTTGACGCCGCCACGTCACCACTCCAGGAAGTAAAATACTTCCACGCATGCGTCGAATATATTCGACGCATGCGTGGAGATTTCTGTACGCTGGTTAGCGTACTAACCAGCGGACATATCCGACGGACATGTCTCTGGCGGACAAATTTCAAAGCATGCTGTGAGATTTGTCCGCTGGGAAAACATGTCCGCTAGCCCGTACACACGATCGGAGATGTCTGCTGAAACGGTCCGTCGGACCAGTTTCAGCAGATAAATTCGATCGTGTGTACGCGGCCTGAGAGGTCGCCTGTCAGATCTAAGTTCTACAAAAGTTAATCTGGAGAGATCCGTGTGCTGATTCCTGTGGCAGGGGATTCTGGACCAAAAGTGTCTCCTCATAAGGGAAGGTCTGTGGCAGAGACTGTACTTTATTTTGTGCGCCATTACGGCTGCTAGGCCAGAGAGAAATACCCACTCTGACTAGAGAGGCGACTAGAACTGTATGCTGGAAGCAGGAGTGTTTCCTATTTGTGATTATACACCTGAACCTACCTACTTACCCTTCCACCCCTCTAACTTCTTTTCTACTAAGTTCTACAAATAAATCCCAGAAAAAGAAGTGTATTGTGTAGACATTGGAATTCTTCAGACTCTCTTTACCACCTTGGACAGCGAAAAGAGGTAACGTGCCACCCAAAATTACTCAGCAGCTCCTTGGGGGTTAGTGCTACATTTACTTTTGTTTTTCAGTGTTTTTCAGTGGAAAATGTTTTTCTAAATAAGTGTTCAAATTAAACCTATTCAGGGATGTACATGTGTTACAGGGGGCCAGGTATGAGCTTTAGTGTCACTTTCTCGTTCCTGTGTTGCCAGACTCCTTCTCAGCCAGAAGCACGCTCCTGGGTGTGGGATTCTTTTTTAAAGTATTAGCCAGAAGTCTGGAGCACAAGCAATGCTTTACTTGCTTCCAAGCTCATTCTCAGTGCACTTGCTTCCTACATGTTTTTCCTTCGGGCTGACTTCCATGTAAGGGCCTGAGCGTTTCCTTGGATTTGCTTGTCTACTGCCTTCCCCTGGCCTGTATCTTGGTTTTTCTTTATCTCCACTGTCTTCATGTCTGTGAGGTCCTGGAATCCTGGAACCTGCAGTGATATAGTGTGAGTAACCCCCGCCCCAAACAAATAAAAATATAAATGTTATAAAAATTTGAATAGTATGAAAAAAGCTGTTCCCCTTGCAAAGTGACGTTTCACCTGAATATAAGCAGAGTGGGATAGGGGGCGCTACTTGATTACATTACAATGGTGAGTAATGTGAACCTGTGATGAATCAATTAATTAACATATCTAGTATATCATGACTTAAATCTAATGCAAAACAAATGTGAAAATCCTGGAACCTGGTTTGGTCCAAGCTTGCTCCTGTGCTGGGGTCTTCTGTCTTGTTTCCTGGCTTTATCCACTGTTCCTTTCTATATTGTCCTGTTCCATGTCCCAGCCTGCTCTGGTGTGCTCTGCAGTCTTTAGTCCCTCTGCAGCACAGTTCTTTTCTCCACTGCTGTCACTAGGACGTACCTCTTTTGATCTACTTCTGCAAGTGCATGTTAAAGGATCACTAAAGGATTTTTTTTTTTTTTTTAGCTAAATAGCTTCCTTTACCTTACTGCAGTCCTGGTTTCATGTCCTTATTGTTCGTTTTTGCTTTGAAGTTGCTGTAATTCTGCTCTGATTTCCACACTTCCTGCTTGTCTGGCTCCTTATGAAAAATCTCATTGCAGCTTTTCACTGTGGTCCAAGCTGTCATTACTGTGTGTCTAAAACTCCTCAGAATCAGATTCATTTTAAAAACAAAACACTGCCCTGTATTTGTTTGTTGTTGTTCTGTTTGTCTCTCTACTTCACAGGAACATTAAACCAGTTTAAAAGTGAAACTAAACTGCAGGTATATTATATGATTGATTTTTATCTATTTTTAAACATTTTTAAAAGGAATCAGTTAACTTTTATGTTTCTATACCCTGTAAACAGTCATTTCAGCAATTTTTTTTCCTTTAGTGACCCTTTAAGGCCCATACACACGATAGGACTTTTTGACAACAAATGTCCGACAGACCTGTTTGATCGGGCAATCCGACCGTGTGTGCGCTCCATCGGAAAACTTTTTGTAGTTTTCATCGGACAAATGTTCGCTGTGAAAATAGACGAACTTTCCGGCAACAAATATCCTACGTCGGCTAATCCGATCGTGTGTACGCAAGTCCATTGGACTTAAGTCTGAAGTACAAACACGCATGCTCAGAACCAATGCAAAACAATAGCAGGAGTTTCCCACAGGGTGTCGGTAAAGAGCTGAAAAAACACGTGATTTGGTGAAAGTTGGCTGAAAAAGTCCTGCCGTGTGTTCACGGACAATGCCCTTCGGAGCATAATCCATAGAAAAATCGGATGGAAGTCCGATCGTGTTTATAAAGGGTTTAGTCTCCACATGTTAGAGAAGGGTAAACCTAGGGGCCATGACCTGAGGTCAGCATGCAACTAAGTTTGAACCTCTATGAAGGGTTCTTTGGGGAACACCAAAAGGCACTTAGCCTTTGCACCGTAGGTGATCCCACATCACCTGCTAACACATGACACCATTGTCACATTCAGGTACAGGAGAGATGCATATCAAAAGACTAGTTCCTATAATTCTTTCTTTTTACATACTATTAAAAACCCTTTCCACACAGAAAATCTGTATCTTCCTCCAGGCAAGTGATAAATGAAACTAATCTCTCCTTACACAAATAGGGTTAGTAGTCAGCGGATCTCACCATCTGCTGCGCCTACTACGCAGACTTATTCCGTTTATTCTTAAAGAAGACATAGCGGTCGTGGTGGGAACAATTGTGAACTCCAGACTAGACTATGCAAATGCCCTCTATCTTGGACTCCCAAAGTACCAAATCTCTCGTCTGCAAGTCGTACAAAATACGGCCGCCAGACTGGTGACCAGAATGAAACCCTGGGAATCAATCTCGGCTTCGCTGAGAACCCTTTACTGGTTGCCAGTAAAAGACAGAATTGCTTTCAAAGCACTCTGCCTGACGCATAAGTGCATCCATGGGAAGGCCCCCCAATATCTATGCGAAAAACTAAAATCTCACAACCCCAATCGTGTTCTGCGATCCACCAACTAAAATCTGCTCCAGATACCCAAAGCCAGATACAAGTCAAAAGGAGAAAGAAGATTTGCGCTCGAGGGTCCCAGACTATGGAACGCTTTACCAACCAACATTCGGTTGGAGGAGAACCACTTGGCCTTTAGAAGAAAGATCAAAACTCATCTCTTTTGATGTCAAAGGAGACAGGAACAACGAGCGCCTAGAGGCGATTTAATTTGCATGTGCTGTGCTATATAAGTTTTTCATTCACTCACTCGCTTACTGTAGTTAGATCGCCAGACCATTATGTAATTAATGTCCTCTGATTATCAAGCTATCCTGGTTTTAGGATTAAGTGCAAAGTTATGTTGATTCTGCATGTCTGGTGCTTCCCAAGTACTGGGAATAAGGTTGGTTTTATCTGTGTCACCAGAAGGGCCTACTTCTTTAGGCTCCCATAGCCTTTACTGTGAAGATAATATTCTGATTGACCACTTGCTTTCTAGGTGATTCTTTTTTTAATTGAAAAGTAGTAGTAGTACTTTAAAAAGCTGTGGTTTAACAGCAAGCAGGACATTGCTTTCAATTAAATATGCCATAAACCTGGTCACAGGATGAGGAGATGCATACATTATTTCCAATGAGTATTCAAGTCAACATGATCAATAGATGCTGAGATATAAGACGTAGAACGTTCCTTTAACCACTTGTCCACCGCCCACCGTCAAATGACGGAGGGCGGAGGACTCCATTGTTCTGACAGCACGTCATATGACGTGCTGTCTCTTTAAAGCCGCGGGCGGGCGCGCGCGCCGCTCTGCTGGGATCCCGGTGCGAGTGCCCGGCGGCAACGATCGCCGCCGGGCACACGCGATTGCCCAGAAACTGAGCGGGGACGTGGAGCTCTGTGTGTAAACACAGAGCTCCACGTCCTGTCAGGGAGAGAGGAGACCGATGCTGTGTCCCTTGTACATAGGGACACAATCGGTCACCTCCCCCAGTCACCCCCCCTCCCCCTACAGTTAGAACACTCATAGGACACACATTTACCCCTTCCCCGCCCCCTAGTGGTTAACCCCTTCACTGCCAGTCACATTTATACAGTAATCAATGCATATTTATAGCATTGTTCACTGTATAAATGTAAATGGTCCCAAACATTTCACAAAAGTGTCCGAAGTGTCCGCCATAACGTTGCAGTCCCAATAAAAAAATCGCAGATCGCCGCCATTAATAGTAAAAAAATAAAATAATAAAAATGCCATAAACTATCCCCTATTTTGTAAACACTATGGGCCAGATTCTCGTAGGGTGGGCGTGATGCATTCTAATGAAGCGTGACCCCATGCAAATGAACGCCGGAACGAACAGAACATGCGCCTTGACGTGGATGACCCGCGCCGTGAGGTGGATGACCCGCGCCGTGAGGTGGATGCCCTCTACGCATGCGCAAACCTTCCTACGATTTGCTGGCCCATCGTATAAATAATGCGCCCACACATGCGCCCGTGCAGCGCAAAAGTCTCCCATTCTTTGGTTTGGCCTGGGAAAACTTTTGCAGGACCATGGCTGCTATTGGGAAGGAAAGGAGGAAGAAGAATTTCTCACCAGAGGAGAGGGCCATCGTGATTGCGGCCATGGAGAAATACGATTCCCGGCTCCATGCTGCTGACAGTGCGCGGACCAGCAAGTCCCGGAGGGATGAAATTTTGATGAAGGTGGCTTGCCAGGTGAATGCCCTCTCACACGAGGTCCAGACACCACAGGACATTCTGAAAAAAATGAATGACCTGCGGCGTCTAGTGAAGGGCAAGCTGGCTACGAGAGCTCGGCATGCCAGGGGCACTGGAGGGGGCCCACCCTGCAACGTCCGCCTTACTGAGGAGGAGAAGGTGGTCGCCCGCTGCCTGCAGAGGGAGCAGGTGGAGGGAGTCGGGGGCTACGAGTCTGAAAAGCCAGCCATGAGGACAGGTAAGTGTGTTTTATATACTATCTGTTGTGTAGCATGTGTGGGGGTGGAAGGGAACATGTGCCAAGTGTGTGGGTCCACCAACATGTGCATCTTTTGTGTCATCCACAGATGTGCAGGACGGAGCGGGGCCATCTGTTGCTGCCAGGGCCCGTCCGGATCCATCCCCGAGCATCCAGTCCCTCTGGCTGCCCCCCTGGAAGAGGCCTTGTTGGAGGGAAGTGGGCACACCTCTACGGAGGAGGTGGTTGAGGAGGAGCTTGTCGAGCAGGACCAGGAGCTCTACCTGGTTTTGGAGGAGGACCATGGGTTGCCCGGACCAGCCCAAGCCACCACCCCATATAGCTCCAGCCCATCAGTGTCCAACCCCAACCTCTCCAGCCCCTCCGATTCCATCCCCCTCATCTCCGGCCCCTCAACATCCTCCCCATATGCCAGGTCCCCAGCCACTCCCAGGAAGGCGACTAGGAAGACGAGGAGTGTTCCCCAGATCATGCCGGAACAGCTGGCCAGACAGCAGGACCAGCAGAATCGGCACCTTGCAGAGGTTGTTGGGGAGATGAGGCGCCTGGCCGACAGCCTGGCCTCCTCGGGACACCTAACGGATGCCATCCTAGATGTCGCTGGCAACAGCGCATCGACGGTCACCAGCCTGGGGGAGCTGCAGGCGACCACCTCAGACCTTGTGGGGGAGGTCAAAGCCCTGGAGCAGACTGCTGTGCAGACCCGCATAGCGGTCGCCTTGGAGGGCATGCAGGCAGCCAGGGAGGGACGTGGGGATGCTACTTCTCAACCTGATACCCCACCCCCCCCACCTGAGGCTGCCCCCAGGCAAGTGAGGGCCAGAAGCCTTGGCACCAGGCGGAGCCCACGCCAGGCCAAGTAATTTTTTTATTGTTATTTCTTGCTCTGGTGAAGAGCTTTATATTTTCTTTTTGCTCTGGTCAAGAGCTTTTTATGTTATTTTTTGCTCTGGTCAAGAGCTTTTCTTGTTTTTTCTTGATACTGCACACGGTGCAGTGTGAATGGTGTGTGAATGTGGGGGTGGCACTCCTGCCAGTAAGGGGTGTCACCCTCGGCCGTTGAATGGCTGTGTGAATGACGTGTGAATGGACAGCAACATCATTGGGGCCTTGACGCGGCGTTGCTGCTCCCAAGTCCTACATGCTGGACTTGGGCTAATCCAATGTGATGTGGATGTGATGTGTGTGCTAGGGACCACACTGGTGTGCATGCGTGCATTGTCTGTGTGCTATGATGATTGTGTGTGTTTAACGAACAAAGATTCGTAACACGAGGCAACTCCTGACTGCTCTTCCATCAGCAGACGAGGTCTCCTCTGGCAGGGGGGGGGCTGTCTGGTTGGGGGGTCAGGTCATCACGTAGGGCAATCTACAGGCCCTTTCTCATGGCAAAGTTGTGCAGAATGCAACATGCACCGATGATCTGACACACAAAGTTTGGGGAATACAACAGGGCCCCCCCCGGACCTATCTAGGCATCGGAAACGGGACTTCAGGAGGCCAAAGGTGCGCTCAACCACTGCACGGGTTTTGATGTGTGCTTCATTGTATCTTCTCTCTCCTCTGGTTTGGGGATTCCAGAAAGGAGTCATTAGATGGGGTCCAAGTACATATGCTGCATCACCTGGTAGTGAAAAGACAGGAGGATGTTAGTAGTGCATGTGCCCCTTGTGATGAGTGCATCATGGGGGGGGACAGTCATGCCTGCCACCCATGTCACTCACCAACCAGCCAGCTGTCCCCATACATGTTCTGCTCAAAATCTGCTGGGATGTTGCTTTGACGGTATATGTAGCTGTCATGGCTGGACCCGGGGTCTTTGGCACGGACGTGCTATATGAGGTATTTGGCATCAGCTATCACCTGTACGTTGATGGAATGCCAATGCTTCCGATTGCGGTAAATGTGCTCTGTGGCACGGGGGGCCTGTAGTGCCACATGTGTGCAATCAATGGCCCCGATAATGTGTGGGAATCTGGCAAGTCTGTAAAAATCTGTCATTGCCTTCTGCCGCAGTTGCTCAGTGGTGGGTCTGATGATGTGGTGGGACATGCATCTGAGGATTGCGGGGATAACCTGGTGCAGACATCTGCTCATGCTGGTTTGTGACATCCCAGGCACAACTCCACTTGTACGCTGGAATGATCCACTGGCCAGGAAATGGAGTGTTGCCAGTACCTTGACCAGTGGCTGCAGTGCATGTGAGCGGTATGTCTGGCTGGTGATGTCATCCTGCAGGGCTGTGGTTATTTCCAGGATGGCAGCAGGGCTGAATCTGAAGATGCGAGACACCACCTCATCACCCATGCCAAAGAGGCTCATGCGCGCTTGGTAGATCCTCTCACGTGCCCCCCTCCTCCTTCTATGCGCCTCTTCCTTTGCATACATTAAAAGTGCTAAGACCTTGCCTGCCCCTGGCATGTTGGCATACGAATGTGTTGTCCAGTAAGTGTGATTGCTCAGCTCGTCAGTTATGGCGCTGCTGTAGTTGCTCTCCAGCTGATTTGCACACGGTCTTGAGCAAAGTTACCCCTGCTTTTATGAGGGTTAAGTTTACTCCAGGCTTTCGTGTTATGCGCACCACGCGTAGCCTACGCCGAACGCGCGTAGTTTCGGGAATCCGCGCATCTCCCTTATTTGCATATTTGCATGATAATACAATGGGAGGTGAAGATGCGCAATGAGTAACTATGCGCCTACGCCGCGCTAGCTTAAAACATTTTCGCCGCTCAGGTGAAGCAGATTTTCTGGCGTATGTGGTTCTGTGTTTACGGCGCATCGATACGACGGCGCACATTTACAATTACGCCGCGCATATCCATTTACGCAGGCGTAACGTCTCTGAGAATCTGGCACTATAAATTTTGCTCAAACCAATCGATAAACGCTTATTGCATTTTTTTTTTTTACCAAAAATATGTAGAAGAATACGTATCAGCCTAAACTGAGGAAAAAAAAAATTTTTTTTATATATTTTTGGGGATATTTGTTATAGCAAAAAGTAAAAAATATTGCATTTTTTTTCAAAACTGTCGCTCTATTTTTGTTTATAGCGCAAAAAGTAAAAACAGAGGTGATCGAATACCACCAAAAGAAAGCTCTATTTGTGGGAAAAAAAGGACGCCAATTTTGTTTGGGAGCCAAGTCGTACGACCGCGCAATTGTCAGTTAAAGCGACGCAGTTTCGGAAGCTTAAATTTCGTCTGGGCAGGAAGGGGGTGTAGGTGCACAGTAGGCAAGTGGTTAAAAGTCAAGCTTGCCCTGCTATCTCCTGAGTCTTTCTAGTAAATGTCCTTAATGCCCTGTTATGCCTTGTACACACGGTCGGAATTTGTCTGTGCAAAAGTCCGCCGTGAGTCCATCGAAAGTCTGACAGAAAGAGAACAGGTTCCCTATCTAAGGTCTGTCAGACTTCCGAAAAAAAAAAAGTCCGATGGAGGCTACACATGGCCGGACTTTCCTAGAAAAAAAGCCCATTTGACTTTTTTTCTCTGAAAATCTGTCCGTGTGTATGAGGCAAAAGGAAGCTCAGAGGATGGAAGAGGTAAAGCCAATCTCAGAAAAGATTTGCTTTTCAATTCAGTTTTCTATTACTCTGCCTTACTCTGCAATCTTTAGTTTATTACAAAAATGGTGCTTTGACATTTGACATCCCAATATAAAATATCTGAACACATCTGATATAAAATCTCTCTATGTAAAACCAAAAACTTTACCCCCATTAGAGAGGATCATGAGTTAAGACCAGGGCTTTTTTTCTGGGGGAACTTGGTGGAACTCAGTTCCACCACCTTTGGCTCAGACCCTTTGGTGCCCGCTCACCACAATCACTTGTGAACACAGAAGTCTGGTTTCTGTGTTTACAAGTGACTGCTTTGTAACCCCCTGAACTCTGCACACTGTATGTAATGCAATTCTGGTATTTAATGCCCCTTTAAGACCCTTGTACTGTTTGTGAAATCTGAACGGGTCGTGGTTGAGTTCCTGCACCTATTTTCTGAGAAAAAAAGCTCTGGTTAAGACAATGCACTAGCTCTGTGGAACATAAATAGTCAATATTGTATTAAATATACTACATTCATCCTTGGTGATTGCATTGATTTTTGTTAGAATTTGTTTTCCGTTGGCAGGCCATCTTCTTATGGTTTGGGGTCATTTCAAGGAATTATAAACATGATGTCCCAAAGGGAAACGATTCTTTGTTTTGTGATGTTGTGTAATTATGTTAAGTAATGTCTTCTTGTGGATGAATAGCACTGACGTAGCCCTCCACAGTGACATAAAGAAAAACTGTGGGTTTCCACATGACCCGAGCAGATATATACAGACTGTATATACAATCCCAGCTGTTGCAGCAATTAACATTTCACATAGTACAGTTTTTACAGCTATTGACCTTCACCCAAGTCGTTTTAGAAACAATCAGAAAAGGCATCACTGTGCTGAGTGATTGTGATGCTAAACTATGTGGGTTTGGCTCGGTTACCTGGACAGGGTCAGGGGAATCCAGGAACTGGATGGAATATGACCATAATTTACTCACACCGTAGTTAAAAATGCATTAAAAAAAAAAAAAAAATTCAAATAGTGTTTGCCAACTGCCCTTTTCTATTTTAACCACTTACCTAGTGTGCCCCTACACCCCCTTCCTGCCCAGACAAAATATAAGCTTCCGGCACTGCGTCACTTTAACTGACAATTGCGCGGTCGTGCAACGTGGCTCCCAAACAAAATTGGCGTCCTTTTTTTCCCACAAATAGAGCTTTCTTTTGGTGGTATTTGATCACCTCTGCGGTTTTTATTTTTTGCGCTATAAACAAAAATAGAGCGTCAATTTTTAAAAAAATGCAATATTTTTTCCTTTTTGCTATAATAAATAACCCCAAAAAATATATAAAAAAAATATTTTTTCCCTCAGTTTAGGCCGATACGTATTCTTCTACATATTTTTGGTAAAAAAAAAATGCAATAAGCGTTTATCGATTGGTTTGTGCAAAATTTATAGCGTTTACAAAATAGGGGATAGTTTATGGCATTTTTTTTATTTATTTATTTTTTTACTGTTAATGGCGGCGATCGGCGATCTGCGATTTTTTTATTGGGACTGCGACGTTATGGCGGACATTTCGGACACTTTTCTGACATTTTTGGGACCATTTACATTTATACAGTGAAAAATGCTATAAATATGCATTGATTACTGTATAAATGTGACTGGCAGTGAAGGGGTTAACCACTAGGGGGCGGGGAAGGGGTTAAATGTGTGTCCTATGAGTGTTCTAACTGTAGGGGGAGGGGGGGTGACTGGGGGAGGTGACCGATTGTGTCCCTATGTACAAGGGACACAACCGCTCTCCTCTCTCCCTGACAGGACGTGCAGCTCTGTGTTTACATACAGAGCTGCACGTCCCCGCTCAGTTACTGAGCAATCGCGTGTGCCCGGCGGCGATCGTTGCCGCCGGGCACTCGCACGGGATCCCCGCGGAGCGGCGGGTGCGCGTGCGCGCCGCCGGCGACGCGCGCGCGCCCGCCCGCGGCTTTAAAGGGACATCACGTCATATGACGTGATGTCAGAACAATGGAGTCGTCTGCCCGCCGTCATTTGACGGTGGGCAGATGACAAGTGGTTAAAGACTGTTCCTGTTATGCCCAGTACACATGGTCGGAATTTCTGACAAGAAAAGTTTGATGTGAGCTTTTGATCGGAAATTCAGACCGTGCGCCAACAAAAATTTGAGAGCTGGTTCTCAAATTTTCAAACGGAAAAATTTCCAATCGGAAATTCTGATCGCCTGCAGCAATTTCAACGCGCAAACTTCCGACACATGCTCAAAAACAAATGATGCATGATCTGAAGCATTGAACTTAATTTTCCCGGCTTGTCGTAGTGTACGTCACTGCGTTCTTGACAGTCGAAAGTTCAGGGAACTTTTGTGTGAGCGTGTGTATGCAAGCCAAGCTTAAGCGGAATTCTGTCGGAAAAACCAGCCAAGGTTTTTCCGATGGAAAAAATACGATCGTGTGTACGTGGCGTTAGGCTTAATGTACACTGGATGGTTTACAACCTCCCCTGAACGATTTAACTTGTCAGATAGTAAACAGCGCTTACATGCCGCGTTTAGCCGCATTCGCGTTTAGCGTTTTTTGGCGTTTTTCAAATTAGTCAATAATTTTATGAAAACGTGGCTTTACGCGAGTTGCCATGTTTACACATGCTTGCAAGCTTTTACAGCATTTAAAATTCCTCTGAACATCCATCCTGAACGCATTTTTTTGCTTTGTAAAAAATGCTTCTAAACTCAACTGCCTAGAAACAACCATAAATGATCCTGTGTACATGTAATGATAAGATAACATAGAGGAGAGTATAGAAGCAGCTGAAAAAAACTCCCAACTGTTCCTAAACGTCTGTTTACAAGCAGCAGTGTACATGAAGCCTAATGCCCCGTACACGCGATCGTTTTTCGGCATTAAAAAAAACGACGTTTTTAAAAACGTAATTTAAAATGATCGTATGTAGGCTTCACATCGTTTTTCATGTTCTGAAAAAACGTAAAACAAATTTGAACATGCTGCATTTTTTTAACGTCGTTTTTAAAAATGTAGTTTTTCGGGTTGTAAAAAATTATTGTGTGTGAGTTAAAATGACGTTAATAACGACGTTTTAAACCCACGCATGCTCAGAAGCAAGTTAGGAGACCGAAGCTTAGATGGAAATTCCCCTTTAGAGTGCCGTCGTATGTGTTGTACGTCACCGCGCTTTGCTCATCATTTTTTTTAAATCGATGGTGTGTGGGGAACATCGTTTTTAATGATGAAGTTGGAAAACAACGTTTTTTTTAATGCCGAAAACCGATCGTGTGTATGCGGCATTAATGTTGCTGGGTCTTGGTAATAGTTTTGGGATGCATCATAATATATGAATAAAAGGACCAGCTTTTCTTCCTGTGCACGTTAAATTCCTCCATTCAATTTGTAACCTGCAGAGCAAAATGAGCATTTAAAAGCTGTTTGGTTGCTATGAGTACACATTTTTAGTATTTGCCCAAAATAAAGTTTTCAGACACTACTACACAACAGCTAAGCATGCAGGAAGAAAGATCCTAATGCTTGGATGCCCAGGCACCTAGCATTGCATTTTAGGAGAAAGTAGGGAGGTTCTTATGCCACGTACACACGATCATTTTTCGGCATTTAAAAAACAATGTTTTTAAAAAATGTCATTTAAAATGATCGTGTGTGGGCTTCACATCATTTTTTTGGGTTCTGAAAAAGGACAGAAAAAAAAATTTGAACATGCTGCATTTTTTAACGTCGTTTTAAACAATGTCGTTTTTCGAGTTGTAAAAAAAGATTGTGTGTGGACTAAAACAATGTTAAAAACCCGCACATGCTCAGAAGCAAGTTATGAGATGGGATCGTAACTGGTAAAACTACCGTTCATAATGAAGTAAGCACATTCATCGCGCTGTAAAAGACTGAAAAGCGCGAATTGTCTTTTACTAACACGAAATCAGCTGACGGGTGACGTCATCCGAATGGAACTTCCCCTTTATAGTGCCGTCGTACGTGTTGTATGTCACCGCGCTTTGCTAGAGCATTTTTTTTAAACGACCGTGTGTGGGCAACATTGTTTTAACCACTTAAGACCCGGACCAATACGCTGGTAAATGACCCAAGGTGTTTTTGCGATTCGGCACTGCGTCGCTTTAACAGACAATTGCGCGGTCGTGCGACGTGGCTCCCAAACAAAATTTGCGTCCTTTTCTTCCCACAAATAGAGCTTTCTTTTGGTGGTATTTGATCACCTCTGCGATTTTTATTTTTTGCGCTATATACAAAAATAGAGCGACATTTTTGAAAAAAAAACACTATTTTTTACTTTTTGTTAAAAAAAATCAAATAAACTAAATTTTAGTCAAACATTTAGGCCAAAATTTATTTAGCCACATGTCTTTAGTAAAAAAAAAAAATCGCAATAAAAAAAAATAGCTACCTAGCGGGAACAGCGACACTAATACAGCGATCAGAAAAATGATCGCTTAGTGACGCTGGCAATAGGGAGTGAAAGGGTTAACTAGGGCGGTGATCAGGGGGTTAAAACTTTATTAGGGGGGGTGGGGGGGCTATCCTGAACCTAACACTAACTGTTTTTTACAGTGCCTGTCACACTGACACTAAATGCAGTGATTAAATCACTGCATTCAGTAACACTGTGACAGGGGGGTGGGGGGGGCGATCACAAGGGGTTAATATGCCTATGTGAGTGTGTGTCAGTGTTGTGTTGGTGCACACTTACTTGTGATGTCTTCTCTCATCAGCAGCGCTGGGAAACAGCGCTGCGATGAGAGAATACATCATTTCCTCCTTCCTGTGTAAACACAGGAGGAGGAAGTGACAGGCTGGGAGCGCGCTCCCATTGGCTGGGAGCGATCGCAGGGGGGGCGGAAAACACGGACATCCGCCCGCAGATCCCGGATCGCTCCCAGAGGTAGGGAGACCCCCGCACGCCGCGGAGGGGGTCCCGATGGGACCCCCGAACCGCACTCAGGCGGGGACGTAAATTTACGCCCTTGTGCCTGTACGAGCCATTCTGTGGCCGTATATGTGCGTGCGGGGGTCTTTAAGTGGTTAATTATGAAGTTGGAAAAAACGTTGTTTCTACATGCTGAAAAACGTTGTTTTTTACATGCTGAAAAATGATCGTGTGTACGCGGCATTAGTCTCAGAATTCTAGCCATATAGCCTTTCAATCACTTGTTCTCTTGTTTGATAATGTCTTCTCTGATTCTCCCCTTCTTCGACAGTCCCCAATCTATCTCCTGATTGAACAGAGCCTTGGGGGCAAGCTGCACATGCTCAGTTTGGTGTATAGTACTAGAGAGTTTTTTTATCTTGGGGGAGTGCATGTGATCAGCACAGGGCCAATCAGCACTGTCCAGACAGAGGGTTATGGTTCATGCAGCCTCAAAGGACAGTCAGAGCAGAATACAAACTTTAACCAGACACTGATAGAAGTCATACAACTTCTCATACTGCTGATGAGAAATGGTATTTAGCAATTTATATTTACTAAAATAATTGCATTCCCATGTTCTGTGTACTGTGGGAGACCAGATATAGTGAAGGGTCCTGGGTTTAGTAACACTTTAAACATCAAACCTAAGCACACCTAAATCATGGTGACCCTTTCGTCAAGCTCTACCCTATATAATTAGTTATAAACTTAGTTACTAAAATTAGCATGTGGTTAACGAAACAGCATGGGGTCTGCTTTATTAACAGCTACCGTTTAAGTGTACTGACCAGCTAATGAGATTAAGCCGAGATGGTTTCATGTTTCTTAACATATAGTGCTTCTTCTGAACATCTCCTGCCCCTTTTCGCTATAAGAGGCGGGATGACAAATGCAATCACAGTTTGTACATTGTACAGCTAGGTGCTGCTCCTTTTTTTTTTAACAGAGAAAGGGTGCTGCTCCTTTACCCTAGACATTAACCCGCATTAAGCTGTATATATGGTCAAATAATAATAATAATAACTAAAATAATTGCATTTCCATGTTCTGTGTACTGAGACCAGATATAGTGAATGCAGGTTCTGGGTTTAGTAACACTTTAACCCCTTAAAGAGGAGGTTCGCCCTAAATATACTCTTTCTCATGTGATCCAGCATACTGGCGTCAGCGCCATTATGCTGTTTTTTTTTTTTTTTAAATCCCCCACTTACTGTGTAATCTTTATTTTTTATTTCTTTCCCCCGTGGTGGATGGCGCCTGTATAGTGCGTCACGGCTACCGAAAATACCCGAATTAGGATTTGGGTATTTCCGGCGCAATGCGGCGCCTGCGCACAGACCTAGGAGCTGACTGCGCAGGCGCTGTATTTCTCCGAGTCCTACGGCTATGGCGCGTCACGCCCTCCGAAAAAAGCCGAAATAGGACTCGGAGAAATACGGCGCTTGCGCAGTCAGCTCCTAGGTCTGTGCGCAGGCGCCGCATTGCACCGGAAAAACCCAAGTCCAAAATCGGCAATTTTCGGAAGCCGTGATGGACTATACAGGCGCCATCCAACGCGGGGGAAATAAATAAAGATTACACAGTAAGTGGGGGATTTAAAAAAAAAAAACAGCATACTGGCGCTGATGACAGTATGCTGGATCACATGGGAAAGACTATATTTAGGGTGAACCTCCACCGCACAACTATTTACGTCAGCAGAATGGCACGGCTGGGCATATGGAAGTACAGGTACGTCCCCTTTAAGAAGTCCAGCCGTGGGTCGCAGTCACGAAAAAAATCACTGATCGCCGCCATTACTAGTAAAAAAAAAAATAAATGCCATAAAACTATCCCCTATTTTATAAGCGCTATAACTTTTGCGCAAACCGATCAATAAACGCTTATTGCGATTTTTTTAACAGAAATATGTAGAAGAATACGTATCGGCCTAAACTGAGGAAAAAAAATGTTTTTATATATTTTTTGGGGGGATATTTATTATAGCAATTTACAATTGTCGCTCTATTTTTGTTTATAACGCAAAAAATAAAAACTGCAGGTACCGTATTTATCGGGGTATTGCGCGCTCCCGCGTATAGCGCACACCCCTAAAGTTGCCCCAAATTCCTGTAAAAAAATGTTTTATAACATTGTATTACTTACAGTTTTGGTGTCTTGCCCAGCGTCCATCGTCCGGTCCGGCGTCTGTCTGTGGCCTCGGTGGTGTCCCCCCGGCTTCTCCACCAGTCTCGAGTCGAATCCCCGCTTCCCGCGCTCAGTTTGAATGCCTCCACCGACATATACCGAGTGTACTGCACTCGGTATATGTCGGCGGTTCACTTCAAACCGAGCGCGGAATCGGCGTATATCGTGCACCCACGATTTTCCCCTTATTTTAAGGAGAAAAAAGTGTGCGGTATACGCCGATAAATACGGTAATTAAATACCACCAAAATAAAGCTCTATTTGTGGGAAGAAAAGGACGTAAATTTTGTTTGGGAGCCACGTCGCAATTGTCAGTTAAAGCGGTTCAGTGCCGAATCGCAAAAAGGAGCCTGGAGCTTTTCCTGCATAATGGTCCGGGGCTTAAGTGGTTAAATGTGCATAGTGCTATGTTGACTTTGGGTAGTCCCATGGTGACTTTAGGTAGTCCTCTAGTGACTTCAGGATCTCTCAAAGTCATATAGCCAACTTTCCCCCAAACACAGTGCTCTATCTGCATTTTTAAATACAGGGAACTCCTTGGAACAACAATGGGCTGTAAAATTTGGGCTGCAGTGTGAGCACTCTAATGGAGTATAATCGAAAACATATAGCAATGGCTGATCTCCTTTATATGTCAGACCCTTATGCCGTGTCCACACGACCAAACGATCCTGTGTGGGCTCCAGAGCATTTGTCGTTGTCGTTTTTAAGGTTCTAAAAAATGGTCGTGTGTGGGCTTTAACGACGTGAAAAACCTGCGCATGCTTAGAAGCAAGTTATGAGACGGGAGCGCTCGTTCTGGTAAAACTACTGTTCATAATGGAGTAAGCACATTCATCACTCTGTAACAGACAGAAAAGCGCGAATCGTCTTTTACTAACACAAAATCAGCTAAAGCAGCCCAAAGGGTGGCGCCATCCTCATGGAACTTCCCCTTTATAGTGCCGTCGTACGTGTTGTACGTCACCGCGCTTTTCTAGGGCATTTTTTTTCCACGATCGTGTGTAGGCAAGGCCGTTTTAATGATCGGGTTGAAAAAAACTTTTTCCTAGATCTTCAAAAACGTCATTTTTTAGAACCCGAAAAACGGTCGTGTGTACGCGGCATCACTCTTCCCAAAGCTGAAATACTAGTTATTTCACTTGGCTCTGGTAGGCAAAAAGGGCAGCGGGGGGCAAAGACAATTAAGAATCTTTAGGGAGGTATAAGTACCAGTTGCCTTAAAAAAAAAAAAATACAAAAATTAAGACATAAGGAACGTTTTATTCACATGAAGAGTATGTTAAAATAACTAGAAAAATATAAAAGAAAAAAAATCTACATACCATATACCTTTTTTTAAATGTTAGTGAATAAACACTATGCGACCCTCAATGAAAGTCTAGCACTTGCTCCTGGTATGTGACTGACAGCTCTATAAATGTTTAGAATGCCTCCCAGTAACACCAGTTTCTTCCCATTACCTTTCACTTCTCTGTACAGTTCATGTTACAGAAGTTTAACTTTCTCAAGTTGTGTAAGATGATTGGTCTGTGTCAGAGGTCAGCCTGTGACCAGAGAAGTCCCCCTCCCGTGGGAAAAGGGCGATAGTCCAGCTTAGCCATTGTCTCCCATCATACAGAAAAGATACAGGTCAGTAATCTGCCATGAAGACGTATTGTGAGTTGCTTTTTATGATCTTTGTCTTGTCTGTTATTTCAGGCACTCCAAGTGAAAGCACACCACGTTATACAATTTACTGTCTGTAATTCTGCTCTGGCACTTACTGCTTGGCACATACATCCAACAAGCAGCACTGGGTGTGATCTATACACAGCTATTAATAAAAGAAACCCAATTCCACCACAGTGTTCTACATATGGCAGCCTTGTATTGCTGGCTTTCTTGGTCAATTTCCCTCAGGGACACAATACAAGGAGTTTGAGAGTCTTTTTAAAAAACATTATGGGTATTCTGGCTTCCCTAATAACCCAAAAGACTTATGAACAGATGTCTTCCACCTACCATTTTGCCATAGCCCTGCACTGGATGTGAGAATGTAAAAGGGAGAGTCCACTGCTAGAGCATAGGGAAGTAGAGGAGATTGCCAACTGCGGGGGGTGGAGGATTGTGTAAGCAAAACTGCCTTTAATGGTCCCCTAGACCAGTGTTTCTCAAATCCAGTCCTCAAGGCGCCCCAACAGGTCATGTTTTCAGGCTATCCATTATTTTGCACAGGTGATTTGATCAGTTTCACTGCCTTTTTAATTACCACAGCCGTTTCATCTGAGGGAAATCCTGAAAACATGACCTGTTGGGGCGCCTGGAGGACTGGTGTTGAGAAACAATGCCCTAGACCAGTGGTTCTCAACCTTTCTAGTGTTGTGACCCCTTGATAACATGTCACAAATTATGGAGACCCCAACAGTAAAATAATTTTCGTAGCGTGCAACCCGTACTACAGTGGTGTCTCGCAGCAGTAAAACCTATGCTGAAATCAGGAGATGGGGTCTCCTACAGCCCCTCCCACTTCACTTTCCTCACCAGTCAGCTGACTTCTAGTCTCTGCCCCCCAGCCATGCTGTGAACGGGTGGCTGCAAAGAGGCTGAGTGGTCGGCTGCAGGCTCTAGGAACAGCCCAGCTGGGCAAAGGCTGGGAGAGCGGTGTGGGCTTTAGAAACAGGCCAGGATTTGGTGACCCCTGGCAAATCATCATTCGACCCCCGAGGGGGTCCCGACGCCCAGGTTGAGAACCACTGCCCTAGACCTAAACATGCATTTAACCCTTGCAGAGTGGGAGCAGCCTCATTGCAAGGGTGCATTTTTCCTTTCCACATATATGGTCTTTAAAACCCCTGTGTTTTCTCAATTTGCATTGTTGTCCTGCTGAGCAGATTCCCCTTCATTTCCCGACTCAGAGATATAACAGGAAGTACAAGAAAACTTCTCCAAGTTAGAAGAAATCCACTATTAGGGCGGCCATACACAGAGCAAATTTATTTTCTGCAACTATGAGTTGCAGGAAAGAATTCACACAGTGTTGATGTGGTAATCCCCCCTTTCGAGCCATTGTCTTTTCGCGGCGGGGGAAGCTGTCCCCGATGAGAGAAGACAGTGATTATTGCTAGCGGCTATAAACCCAGCAGGCTAGTTCATCGATTGATCGATCAACTTGATACATTTAACCTGCCCATACACGGTTTTAAATCTCGGACAGTTCCTGCTGAACCGGCCAAGAACTGTATAAGACCCTAGAAAGTTGTCACTGATACAGGTATGCCTTTTGGAAACTTTATTCTAATTTCCTACTTCAGCGATAGCCTGGCCCAGATTAAGGAACTAATATCCTAATCACAGCCCAATGTCTCTTGGGCTCTTCATTGATTAACTGGCCCCCAGGGCCCCGGACAGCAACCCCTACTTTTTTTTTTTATAAAAAAATATGTTTTTATATATATATATATATATATATATATTATTATTATTAAAGGGCCCAGAAGGTCTCTAGGGCCCCCGGATGGGGCAACCCCCCTTTTTTTTATAAATGTTTTTTTTTTATAAATGTTGTGCGCTGAACAACTGCAAAACCTCCCCCAGGAGGAACCGGAGCAGTGTGGGGATGTCTGCTGAAGGGAAGAGAGCCGACACATTCCGGGCACAGATGAAAGTCACCCCCGCTCAATAACTTTAATGCGCACCTCCCGCTCAACAACTTTAATGCCCCCCGCCCAACAACTTCAATTCGCCCCCCGCTCAACAACTTTAATGCGCACCCCCCTGCTCAACAACTTTAATGCCCCCCCCCGCTCAACAACTTTAATGTGCATGTGCACCCCCCCCGCTCAACAACTATGATCCTCCCGCTCGCTCCAGGGGGCCCCTTCAACACTCAAGCCCAGGGGCCCCCACCACCCTGCCCTGGACGCAGCAGACCCCGCGCTGTGACCTGCGGCCGCAGTAAGTGTGAACCCAGCCATAAACCTTTATTTGATGTGATTAATAGGTCTGGAATTTTTTTTGAATTTACGGCCTTCGGTACTGTCCTAGAAAGTCCCTAGTATTTTTTTTCTGCTGTAACCATTTAGTATGCCATATTAGTTATTTATATATGTGCTTGTCAAGCTCTAAACCTCTGAACTATTGAATCCCAAAACAGTGTTATAACAAAACCTGCCCTTCAGTGCAGAGAGAAGTGAATGCTAAATTTGTTTTCTAAAGCACTGCATATAACAAAAAAATACATATTTTTATTATACTGTATGTTGTAACTGTTTTGACCTTTTTTTATATCCCTTCTTGCATCTCAGTGTTACTGATCTACTGCATCCTTATTGCAGAATAACTTCCTGTCAACATGTTTGTATCCCAGCAAGTTTCCAGAAAATGACAATAGTGTACCATCTCCACCTAATATGTATTGGCACGGCCACTTGTAGTATCTATTACAAGGGTGAAAACGTGCGACCCACGGCTGAACATCTTAAGCCACGTACACACGATTTTATTTTTTGAGAGGGGGGATTTGTGCATCATACAGTAAGTCATAAGAATTCTGCATGTCTAATAAGATCAACAGGTCTTTTTTTGCATTTGCTAAAAATGATCTTAACTTGAAAAACAAAGAAAACAAATCCGGCCACCACATCTAAGGACTGAATATTTTAAATTTGTATTCTTGGGTTTAGTTATCTCCAAATTCTTCATGGTTTGCATGACTTGGGGGGTGGTGGGGGTATGTCCTTTGCGTATACAGTATACTTTCTGCTGAAAAGTGTCCCTCTTTCGTCTCAGAAAGTTGGGAGGTATGAGTAACTCCCTCTTTTGTAATACGGGAAGTCCACTGAATGGTTGGTTTGCTTTGATTTCCTCTGGGTGACTGAACACATCAGAAGTCTAATCAGTTGTGATTAATAAGGCATAATGAACTTTGGGGGCACCTGTAAATTGCCCTCAAGGGGGAATGAAAGATACCAAATTGTGAAGCTCAACTAGAACATTCAATACAACATAAAGCGGCCCACCTACACAGCTAGATTAGTCCCAACTCACAACTCATTTTCTCTAATTGACTCCTTACTGAGTAGATATACAATGTAATAATAACCCCGGCAGAGAAGGACAGGGCTAGGTGTTACAGCTTTCCCAACTGTCCTTCTAAACATCTGACAGTTCAGACTCAGCAGTGAGGTCAACAGCTTCACAGGGAGAGTGGAACATGACAAAGGCTGCTCTAACCCGGGTACTAAAAGAAGCTTTGTTCAACAGAACACCATGGTGGAGAGTGAAGCAATGTGACACACAGAGACAGGCTGCAGCTGCCAGCACTCTCCAGGCTGTGAGCATTTCATTGTGTGCCTTCAACTGGTTGTGTGTTCCTATATGCATGGCTTATTATTAACTCAACATGGACTCTGGCTATCTTAAAATGTTGCACACCATCATTCCAAAACTAAAGTTTTTTTTATAATCTTTGTTTATAAATTTTCCGTTTTACACAAAACAATACAAATATTACAATGGCTAACATAACCATTACACAACCATCCATCCTTACAAATAATCATAAATCCTGGTCCTATCCTATTACATAACCAGTGGCGTAACAACCGGGGGGGCCGCCGGTGTGTCTGCCCCGGGCACTGAACTGAGGGGTTATTATACCGAGTCTCTGTTGCTGCGGTCCGGACTCCGGTCAGACTCGGACTCTCTCTGCTCCGTGACTGCCCGTGCGTATGTGCGGCCGCCGGGCCGCTTGTAGTGTCGCTCCCCTCACGCAGGTAGCAGGCTCCTCCCACAGTGAGTCGGCGGTTTCAGAACGGGGTCTGTCTGCTCTGTGTTGTCCACCCCTCCATATCTCCCAGGGAACTACAAGACCCAGTATGTCAACAATTGATTTTGACAATGTTATTGACCGTTTTGCCACAGAAAAATCCCACAAAGTTAAAATCTAGTTGAAAGGTTTTTGTTTTTTTTGTTAAGGCTCTATTGCAATATTTAGGTTTATAAAAATCTAGTATGTAGCAACACATGTATCACATCAGTGATTTGGATTTTCATAACTTCCTAAAACATTAATAAAGTCATCATCAGTCATTTTGTTTCTATTGTTTTTTTAATAAAAGTGCATTTTTTAATAAAAGTGTTTTTTCATAAAAAATGTATTGCTCGTTACCACCATTAAAAATGTAATGCCCTTTACATGTGTTTAATTATCCTTATAACCAGAGTGGATGTTTATACAAGGGGGGCGGAAAAAAAATTCTGCCCTGGGCGCCCATAACTCTGGCTACGCCACTGTACATAACCAATATATACTGTATATATATGCGGGGAATCCCATTGTGATTTATCATGCTTATACAAATTCCTATCGTTTCCCCTAAAGTTAATGACATAATATAAATGAGAGTTAAAAAAAGTCTAAGTTGGGCTTACATTTTAATTAAAAAAATTAGTTGCCTATGCTATTTTTTAGAGGACAGAAGAGTTTGCTCAAAACTCAGATCCTAGGGCTTGTACACACCAAGTACACTGAGCTGTGTCCATCTGCATTGATCAATGCAGGCTCAACAGCAAACACGCCGGAGTTCATCCTTACAAAGGACACATAGAAAACAATTATTCTCTATGTGCCTGGTGCACACCATACATGTGTGGTGATGTGTGTTTTGTAACAGTCAGCATAGGAATCCATGCATTCAGTGCCCCGCATGTAAATTAGGGGCCGGGCGCATGGATTAAGGGGGGGCGCCCCTGTGCCCGGTATGGACGGAATGTCGCTGTGGGTTAGACCTTTATTGCTGTCGGCGTTCAATCGGTAGATTCATAGGCCCGGATTCACATACATCGGCACATATTTATGCCGCCGTAGCGTATCTCTTTTACGCTACGCCGGCGCCGCGCGGAGAGGCAAGCATGGAATTCACAAACAAATGCTCCCAACTCTGAGCCGGCGTAGTGTATATTTCGTAGGCATAAGCCGGCGTAAGTGGAAGTACGTGGAAGTGGGCTGGAAGTGGGCGTGATCCATGTTAATGAAGCGTGACCCCATGCAAATGATGGGCCGGGCGCCAGACAAGTACTTAAAATGAACTGCGCATGTGTCGGGATATGAACGTATCCCCGTGCGCATGCGTACAACCACGTCGGAACAACTGCTTAAGATACGCCGGATCACTGTGTACGCCGTGAACGTAACCTACGCCCAGCCAGACCCACGTCGGCCCATATTCACAGACGTCCAACGTAAAATACGTAGGCTTGTGTTCCCTGGTCCATACCTTTGCATGGGTTGCGCCTCATCTATGGGGAATAACTTTACGCCGAACGTAAAACTTACGCAAACTGCTTAAGTCATGCGCCGGGCGCAAGTACGTTTGTGAATCGGCGTATCTCCCTCATTTGCATATTTGAATAGAAAATCAATGGGATAGCCACATACATTCAGCGTAAATATGCGCCCACTCTACGCCGTCGTAGGCAAGTTACGTTGGTGGGATGAAGTCTGTTTTTAGGTGTATCTTGGTTTGTGGGTTCGGCGCACAGATACGACGGTGCATATTTGTACTTACGCGGCATATCTGGAGATACGTCGGCGTAAGTGCTTTATAAATCCAGGCCATACTCTTTAGCTACTATTTTCACCAGGAGAGAAAGTGATTTTACAAGACACCTGAAAATGAGATGCTGGCAAGTTTTCCTATGACCTATTCTTATAAAGAGCTTCTGCTTACTTAGGAGAGATTTCTTTTCACAGCCTGTTGTCTCTGAGAGAGAGCAAGTGAGGCCGTGTACACACGGCAGAGAACCTCGACGGGCAGAACACATCGTTCCGCCCGTCGAGGTTCTCTGCCGGCCGTCGAAATCGGCGACCCGCCCGTCGGGAATGGCAACCAGCCATTCATCCAGGCGGGCCGTCGAGCAAAAAGAGAGCGTGCTCTCTTTTCGCTCGACGGGATTCCCGACGGGCGGGGCGAGCCAAAGCGTACACACGGCCGAGGTCCTCGCTGGAATGCGGCTTCCAGCGAGGTTCTCGCTGGTTTCCAGCGAGAACCTCGGCCGTGTGTACGCCGCCTGACAGAAAACCCCCCTAATGGGATGCAAGCCAACCCAGCTACAACCTTCGTGCTGCTGCAGTAAGCCAAGGGAACAGTACAATTAGTCAAAGCTGTGCACTTGCCTGTCATTTTACAAGAGGGGATACACTGGCGTCTGATGGAGCTATGCCAGTACAGTACAGATATCTCAGTGCCTACTTCAATCATTGTTATCAATTCAGGGGATGGGGGAAAAAGAGAAAAATTGATGCTTAGTGAAGGAGGTTTTCTAGCAAGCTGAAAGTAGTCTTCAACAGGGCCATCCGATTGGACCTGGGCAAAAAAATTCTTGGGGTCCCCCTATGCAATTTTGCTCCCCCCCTGCTCTGAGACATACAATAAATATCAGCTAGACTTAAAATCAGTTTACTGTATCAGATCAGGGATTGGTTGCCAGAGGTTGCAACATATCATTACCACTTACTGACTGGTTGCTAGAGGTTACAGCACACATTACGGCTCGCTGATTAGTTGCTACAAGTATAGCCCATGATTTCTTCTTGTTGATTGGTTGCTAGAGATTACAGTACAGTAATACTGCTCACTGATTGGTTGCTAGAGATTACAGCACACCATCTCTTCACTGCAGAGGGGCATGATATACATATGAATGCCGCCTTTATTTACATATTAATGCCACCGGTCTCAGATATTTACATATAAATGCTCCCATTATTTACATATGAATGACGGTTATTTACATGTAAACACCGGGTATGCAGGTGAGTCGTCTGTACACAATAGGGCAGAGCTGGGCAGCATCGGTAGCAGCACTTCACACTAAGATATGAGGACACAGAAAAGGACTAAGGCTGCATTCACACCTGAGCGTGTTGTCGCCTGAAGCGCGACGCTATAATACGCTAGAGGGGAAAAAATACATTATTCTCTATGGAGATGGTTCACATCTCCACGACCAAATGCGTGACGCCGAACGCCTGAAGCTCAAACAAGTTCCGGACCCTTTTTTGTCACGCGTATCGGTCGGTTTGGGCGTATTTAAGCATTTCCATTTCCCATAGAAAGTAATGGAAACGTTTGATTCAAGCGACTAGCGCGACAACGAGTGTTTGCTATGGGCTTTTCGTCGCTTTAATCAATAGAACTTTTCACCTAGGCAGAAGATAAAAAAAATCTACCAACATAGCAACAAGTGATGAAAAGATCATAATTTTTCCTATTGGCTAAAATAAAAAACGTCAAAGTTCAAAAACGTCCGACGACGCTGTATGCAAACGCTTGAATACACGTGAATACGCGCGACAAAACAACGGGAAAACCGCTGGAAAAAAACGACGCAAAACGCCTACGCTTAGGTGTGAATGCAGCCTTAAGCTTCAAGGGAATTTAAACTGGTATAGTTGGCAAGTATGAGGCAGCTGCTTTGGGCCCCACAACAATGACATGGCCCAGGGCAGCTGCCCCTTTTGCCCTGCCTTAAAGACAGCCCTGGTCTTCAATAATGTGTACTTTGGAGATCTTATTATCACCCCAAAGGAAGCCCTACATTACCCAATCTGAGACTGATTGTCATATTGAGTCTTTGAGATGGGTAGAATTAGGTAGAGTATTGCCACCATCATTTCCTGCTCTAATGTTGCAAACATATCTGTCCCGGTGATAACAGCATCAAGATGTAAATGGCTGAGAAAGCAGAATAATTTATTCTGGTACTGTATTATTGTATATATCATTATTCCGTGACCTTTTTTATAGTCAGTGAAAGATTTAAAAAAAATTGGATTGTTATTTTCTTGTCAGTTTTTATCTTTGTCCCAGTAAATGGCAGCAAAATGTGCTGTACGTCATTGCAGTTTACCAGTTCCATTATTTAATGCCAGGCTGTGTATACAGAGTTTCTAAACAGAAAATGTCACAAAGGAAGAAGAACGTTAGAATAATGAAGGATAAAAACAGTAAATCAAATCCATTAGTGTTCAAGACAGTAAAACTGTATTATGTTTACGAAAAAAGCTCCAGTAATAATCACTTTTAAAACTGTATGAAACTTTTATATTGGGGAGGTGTTCTGTTGTTCTAAATCACTTTTTGTGCTATGGTCACAAAAGGGGCAAAGAATCAAAGGATGGGACTTTATAGGCACTAACCACTTTGAGGGAAAAGCCCCATCCTTTTCCTACAATCTTGCACGTTGCACATAACACTGATTTGCCATATCTAGAGAACATGCAATACATGAGTACAGTATATCCACTTACTGCACTTTGCATGTTTACTTGGAGTAGAGCTATATTACCAACAACATAGTTTAGGCTAGAAGACTAAAAAAATTGTACTTTACTGTTCTTTAAAGTTAATTCTGATCTATGTTTCTGCTCTGGGCTAGTAAAAGAAAGCCCTTTAGACTAATTTAAGACTAACCTGAAAGAAGGCCCATAGGCAGGGTTTATAGTCCCCCATTGTAAACATGGGAGGTGACCAAACACACTTCATCACAAACGTCTGGAACTTTGTTTGGTTCACCTTTGTATGTTGATATAATACATGATCAATGATGTCATGTAATCAGGTACTAGACTATGACAATATGGAGAACAAGACAAGACTATGGTGAACTGCTCTGTTTTAATTTCCCTTGTCTGGATTTGTTTATACAGAGCTACAAAATTCTCCTCCGGTCAGCAGGGGGAGAACTAAGTAGATGCAATCCCATAAACTTCTATGGAAGACATCTGAAATCATAGAGGCCTATACATTCTTTAGCCCGAAAAACGCCCGTTCTTTTGGTACTGTGGGAGTTTGTATATTTAGACATGGTGGCGGAAGCAGGAGATTGAGCCAGTCCTAAACAGTCAAAGGGGAAAGTGACATCATCAAGGAGCCACTCGCATCTCCAGCCTCACTGACCATACCAGATGGATGCTGATAGATCAGAGAGTTTCTCAGCCTCCTTCCTCTTGTCTAGTGAGCTGCAGTCTCATTGAGACCAGACCAAAGGGGCCCCTTCCATATTTAAAAGTCTATCGGTACATCTGGAAGTTGGTGAGAGGGCCATTGGCCCGCTTTGTACTGTCAACAGTATCCAAGTTAGTGAGAGAAGGACTTCTGTAGTATGCTTTCCGCACCACTTCATTCTCTATATTATCACCTTCAATATCTATACCATACAATTGCTGCCTATGAACTGTGGCCATAGTGCATCACCACCCCCTCTGGCCCAGTTTGTTTCTCTTACCACAATCTACATTGCACCCTCTGCCACTTAACTGCATGCATACATAAAGTGGAGTTCCCCCCAAAAGTGGAACTTTCACTTTAAGGACTCATTTTTTTCCCGGGGGGGGGGGGATACCTAGTTTTGACAGGTACCCAGCTCCCACTTTCGCTTCGGGCGTCTAGACAACTTGAGTGCAAGGTCTCCTTTCCCCCTCCCTACTTGCAATTTTATGGGACACATCACAGGTTCCAGAAGATTGCCCTTGAGGATACGCAGTGTGCACCGGCTACAGAGCCGCAAGCTGTCACAGCCGGGTGCCCACACTTGTGATGCTGGTGCCGGAGATAGAGAACCGGGGGCCTAGACGGCCGCATTGCTGGACCGTTGGACAGGGGAGTGTGTGTTTATTAAGTCAGCAGCTCCACTTTTTGTAGCTGCTGACTTTAATAAACACAAAACTGGGTGCAACTCCACTTTAAGGACTATCGTAAGTGCGCCAACGCACTTAAAAAAGGGCCCTGAGGTTAGCTGGCCAAAGAACAACCTTAGAGATTGCCCCCCTTACAAGTTCTCCTCATAATCCTACACTGTTGTTTGAATTTTAACTATGTTTACCCAGTTGGTCAAGGCCTAGCACAACCACCATTAGTATGTACCAGCTGTATAACCCTGTTATTGTTTTACTACTGCCTGTTTTTGCATTCAGCGTTGGCACTTCTACTATTTCTGCCAACTCAAATGTCCTTTGTCTCTTATGACTAGTTTTTATTTGTTAGCCATTTAGTGTGCTGGACTGTGTACCCCTATAACTATTTTGCTTGTACTTGTGGGGTTATCAGATCTTTGATAGAATAATATATTGAGTTTACCCCTATTACTAGCCAGGTGTCAGTTTTTTTAAGCTAACTCTGGCATTGGGTAACAGGAATTATTTGCTGTGTTCCAGTGTGTTTGCTTGTATTAACTTAACCAAGTGTGTCAGGGGGCAGAAGCTCTTGGGGAGGTCAAGTCTAAGAACAGAGGGCCCATCTTAACTTGCGGCTCTTTTGGAGGTAGTCCTACACTTAGTTCATAAGAGGTCAAAGCATTATAATGTGATCCTCTATACTTAGTTCAAATTTGCTGCAGGTCTTTCTGAGCTTCCATACATAGAATTCAACACAAAGTGTTGACATGTTGTGAAGTGATTCTATTCCCAGACCGAAAGCACGTCTGTAAGAGAAGAATTAGCTCACAGAAGAATAAACTGAAAAGACCTCTAGGTCCAACAGAAAGCATAATCCTTTTACAGAACAGTACAGATTACATTACACTTACACTATCTATAATGTAATTTAAATGAGGTGCACAGCCAAATGGACAAATATACTGCCAAAACTGAACATTCAGTTATAAATCTTTGATTTATTACTTTCCCAATGCAGGCATATATAGATAAAGTTTAGAGGAAAAAGGAGATGGAAATTTCTTTGCACACAGAAGAGTTTTATTTATATTTGTTTAGTCATGTATTTAGCACTTATTTCCCAGATCCATTATTGGATAAACTGTGAGCTTTTCTGTATTACAGTCAGGGCCGCCATCAGGGGGGTACAGGCATTACACCTGTAAGGGGCCCGGGGGTCCCCAGGGGCCCGGATGGGAACCACCCTAAAAAAAAAAAAAAAAAATATTTTTTTTTTTATTTATTTTTTTAGGGGTCCAAAGATCCCCAGGGGCCCGGAGGCCACCAAGGGCCCCAGACGGCAAGCCCTTTTTTTTATACATTTTTTTTTTTTTTTTTATAAAAAAATATATTTTTTTATAAAAAAAATTTTTTTTAATATATTTTTTTATTAAAGGGCCAATTTTTTTTCTTTTATTTTTTTAGAGGTCCCCAGGGGCCCGGAGGCCACAGGGCCCCAGATGGCAAGCCCTTTTTTTTCTTTATTTTTTTTATAAAAAATATATTTTTTTAATATATTTTTCTTTAATTTTTTATTAAAGGGCCAATTTTTTTCTTTTATTTTTTTAGAGGTCCGGAGGTCCACAGGGGCCCGGAGGCCCCCAGGGCACCGGATGGCAACCCCCCTTTTTTTTATTTATTTTCTATTAAAAAATATATAGATTTTTTAATATATTTTATTTTATTTTTTTATTAAAGGGCCATTTTTTTTAGGGGTCTAGGGGCCCGTAGGCCACCAGGGCCCCAGATGGCAACCCCCTCTTTTTTTTTTTTTTTTTAAATATATTTTTTTATAAAAAAATAAATATATTTTTCTTTTATTTTTTATTAAAGGGCCAATTTTTTTTCTTTTATTTTTTTAGGGGTCCGGAGGTCCACAGGGACCTGGAGATACCCAGGGCCCCAGATGACAACCCCCCTTTTTTTATAAAAAAATATATAATTTTTATATATTTTTTTATTTCTTTTATTTTTATATTTATATTATCCTTTTTTATAATTTTTTTTTACTTTTTTATATTATTTTATTTCTTTTTTTTAATATATAGATGTATTTTTATTAAAGGGCTCAGAGGTCCCCAGGGCCCCATGTGTCAAGCCCCCTTTATTTATAATTGTATTTTTTATTTTTGTTTATATATTTTTTTTATATATTTTTTTTTTATTAAAGGGCCCAGAGGTCCCCAGGGCCCTGGAAGGCAATCCCTTTTTTTTTATATATATAAATGTTTATTTATTTTTTATATATATATTTTTTTCTTTCTTTCTTTTTTTTTTAAAGGGCCCAGAGGTTTATTTTTATGAAAGGGCCCAGAGGTCCCGAATGGAAAGCCCCCTTTTTTTTGCAATTTCCTTTTATAAAAAAAAAATAACGTCCCCGGGGCCACAGTTGGCAACCACCCTTTTTAAAAAAAAATATATATATATATATATATATATATATATATATATATCTTTTTTTTCTTTATATTAAAGGGCACAGAGGTCCCCAGGGCCCCGGATGGCTACCCCCCTTTATTATATATATTTTTCTTTATTTCTTATTTTTGTAAAGGGCCCCCCCCGCTTCTCAATTCGCGGCAGCAGCCCCCCCCGCTTCTCAATTTCATGCGGCAGCACCATCCCCCCCCCCCCCGGTTCTCTGCTCCAGGGGGCCCATGCCTGAAGCTGTGTAAGGGGCCCCAAAATTCCTGATGGCGGCCCTGATTACAGTTCCTGCCTGGGTTAAAAGTAGAAGGTGAAACCAGATTTAGGCTTCACTTAGACAAACAATCCAGCAAGCAATCCTTCTACTATGAGAGGTTTTACAAAAGTTTGCTCATAGGTATAAATAGTGCCACATTGCATTGGTACAGTAAGAAAATGAGACAATCTGGATGGGTTTGGAAGTGGCACCTTCAATCATATTTGGGATCCTCAGCTTTCCCAGGATCTTGCTAGAAGGTTTGTGATGTATCCTTTGCTTAGACACATAAGCAGATGCTGCAGTGTAAAATACATTACATTTTTTGTTTTTTGGTTTAGATAGGCTTTGTATTTTAACCCTCATTGCCCACTAAAGCTTACTCATATTGCATAATATTTGCATGGCTTATGCATAGTATCCCCCCTTCTAGGCTATATGAGCCAGCCTGACATACAGCCTGCCTCCCATCTATTTCTACATAGGTGCATAATAACCATATGGATATAGAGTTGATAATAACACTCAATTAACTCAGTGCAAACTCGGCAAAGTGAAGCTATGTCTAAAATGGACCTTGCATGAACTTATCCTTTGGACCTCCACTCTCCATGTAAAAAATGCAGAACTAATAAAAAAATAAAAAATAAAAAAAGTGAAAATATACTTATTGCAGCTTACCAATACTAAAACGTGGTGGCTGCATTTGTTTTTAGGCTTTTTGACCCTTTATTTTTATCTGGTGGTCTGACCAGTAACACCCTTCCTGTTTTTGGATGTCTTCACTCTGAATGGAAAAGCAACACAGACATCTTTGGACATCAGAAATGTGCCTCTGGGGATCATAGGTGTGCGCAGCTTATTGCATTAAGGCGTGTACCCTAAAGCTCAAACGCACTTGTGTGTGTGTGTGTGTGTATATATATATATATATATATATATATATATATATACATATACACACACACTCACACATACTGTTATTAATAAATGTAAACAAACATTTAATATTTGATAAAAACATGGAAGTTGTCAGTAGGGAAGTGGGGCCTGGGCAACAGGGGGAATCTGTGCCATACTGGATGATTAGGATGTGCCCAGGCACACTTGGCACACCAAAAAACAATGGATACCCTTAGGAGGGACCTCAAGAGGGAGGTGTCCTGGGGGCAACAGAGGGCTACTATAGGAAAAGAGGGGTTATACACATGTTATGGGAAATTACAAAAATATATTTTATTAATGAAAAGGTCGCTACAAAAGACATTATATTTAGCAGTAAAGTGCTGGTGTAAAAAAATGACTCTTGGCACACCTACTGCACTAAGCTGGGGATAGGGTAGTGTTAGATTCACTAGCAGATTTATATGGACTTGAATAACACATTAAAGTTGTCCAGCTAACACCTTTTAAGCAGTTTCAGCAACAGGTTTTTTTTTGGTATAAGGGTTTTAAATAAATGAATAAAAGCTGACCATTGTAATCACCCCTTTCAGTGTTAAATGTCTTATCTTAAACCTTAAACTGACACTTTTGCTGGACCACTCATCATTTAACGAATTTTCTTGTTATGACTCTTTATTCCACTCAACTCACCATCTGCAGCCAAGTACATTGAAGTCTTTCAGACATTTTGCAAAGCCATGTGTCATCTATATTTGAAGACCCATGAAAGGTGGGCATCATAAAGAGAATAGTCTTGTGTGACCTTTTCAATTTTGAACATACAAAGTAGTGAGCTCCAACCAGAATGCAGACTAACAACTACAAGGCCAGACTTCCAGATCAAAGAGCTCTGTTATGTTTCTACTTACACATCATTTCCCTGTGATTCAGACAAGATGTCCAGCCTTATTTAAAACCAAAAAGAACCTTTTTTGTTTGTCATCAAAGCCATGTGGTAGTTTCCTATTCTGAAGTGATTGTTCTCTAGAGAACATCAGAATGCCCAACAAAGAGGACTTTGTGCTGCGGAGAATATCACAGAGATTTGTCATTGAATAGTCCATCCTCTACTCTCTACCTTCAGCATCAGATGTGGAAATATGTCTTTTTTTATGCATTATTTATTCAAAATTCAGACATTAAGTACAATGCGAGTCACACCCCCATACTGTGAATTGCTGCATACAATAGGAAGTACAGAGGACAATTAACATATTCATGAAGTTGATGGGTCATGGTCAATGTGCAGGTTGGTTTTTTGATTTTTGGGTTATGAAAAGGGTAGGCTAGAGGTAGGTATAATAGTTGGTGGATGGGAAAAGAAAAAAGGTACAAGTGTGGAGGGATTTGGTAGGATCCTCCATCAACCAAATTCTCCTCTTTACCTAAATCTGTCTCCATTTTAGGGGTAATTATTTTAAAGCATAACTCCATTTTTGTTGAGAAAAAAAATTCCCCTCTGGATGATCTATGTAAATTGCAAGGATTATAACAACCTTTGTTGCATATTCCTAATTTGTGTTATTCTGAGGAAATCCCTGTATGTTCCTCAAAGTCTCTGTGCTGAGTAGGTCTAGTGGTTTCATAATTATCTATCAGGTGTGCACCTGCACAGCACTAATGAGGAAATCTGCTGGGCCTGCACCCCTTTATGTTCCTACAGGAAGTATCCCACCAAAAATGAAATTTTTGTTGCAGGGATGCCTGAAATCTGACTTGTATCTGAGGCAGACTTCTGGGAAAATTGGTAAACCAATCACACAAGCAAGAAATTATGTTTCTTGGGAGTGGTCAATAACACTTTTTGTGTACAGAATAGAGCTGCACAATTAATCGTTAAAAAATTGTGATCTCGATTTAACCCTCCTGACGATCCCCAATGCAGAGTTTGCCGATTCTTACATATAACAAGTGGAGAAACTATCTGCTCACTCAGCTGTCAAAAGAAAATTTCCCACCGGTCTTTCAAATGCAATTTTTTGGGGAAAAAATACACTACAATGAATAAAAAAAAAAAAACAAACAGTAAAGTTTTGTCGTGACCTATCCTCTAAGCAAAAAAATCGTGATTCTCATTTTAGCCAGAATCGTTTAGATCTAGTACAGAACAACTCCAGTTAGCCATATTGCATTCTATTTGCAGTAAATTACAGCGGCTGCAGATTGAAAAGGAAAGGTCATTTTTAATAACTGTAACAGTAGGAGCTACTGTCACTGTAAAATGGACACAGGGTTTGCAAGACTACAGAGCATGGCTGTGGACTGGAGAAGACTTCTTTTGAAGCTGTCTCCAGGTTTTGGTATTTCATCATGGGGCTCTATAGTGTGGAGATTCCAACCCTGAATTCAGATTTTGTGGATGACCAGCAGGGTCTGTGCTCAGGTGAGCACAGCCCTTTATAATCAGTGTGTGGGAAGATCTCATGGCTCCCAGTTGGAGACAGCTCCACACTAATGGCCCATACACACGATCCGAATATCGGCCGATGGATCGTACGACTTTTTTTGCTTAATAATCGCAAGTAAAATAAAATAGGTTATTAAACTCACGAAAATTCTCGTACGACAGAAAAAAAAGATCGGAAGTGATGTCACGTGTTGTAATGTATTTGTATTGTATTGTCGGACGACGACTGTACTGACTAAACGAAAATCATACGATCTGACATCGTACGAGGAAAATTTTCGCGCATGTCCGATCGAAAAATATCGGATGAACGGTCGTGATCGGCTCTCGAAAGTAGTGTACACACGATCCGAAAATCATACGATCCATCATCGGACGATCGTTTTCGTCCAATATTGGGATCGTGTGTATGGGCCATTAGAGACAGGAGGTCTCCAGAAATCAGAGAGGCTGTAGGAGACAGCCAGAACATTGGTAACTGCAAGAGGCAGAGCTATAGACGCTGAAGGGAAGCTGTCTATGTTGAGGAATTCCGCTGGTCTGGGTGACCGGGATAATGAGCAGAAGTGCTGCTACAGAGAGCCAGGTGGGCTAGTATTTTTCTGTTTTGCATTTGATGGAGAAAAACCCCCTGTGTGGGAAACCTTGGATTGGACTTTTAATTTTGCCTTTTTAAAAAAATGGGCTACCATGCCTTTAAAACATAGTTCCTGACTGGTGTGAATCGCTGAAAAAACGCATACCACGAGAGTTAATAACCCCCAACATTACATAACATTCAATTACAATATGTCGCAATTGTATACGCTGTATCATTTTTTCTTTATTTGCTATTTTTTTCCCCATGAAAGTGGAGTTACTCTTTAACCACTTGCTTACTGGGCACATATACCCCCCTCCTGCCCAGGTGAAATTTCCGCTTCAGGCACTGCTTCACTTTAACTGAAAATTGCGCGGTCGTGCGACGTGGCTCCCAAACAAAATTGGTGTCCTTTTTACTAGTATATATGTATCGTCCTAAACTGAGAAAAAAAAATCGTTTTTTATATATATTTTTGGGGATATTTATTATAGCAAAAAGTAAAAAATATTCATTTTTTTTCAAAATTGTTGCTCTATTTTTGTTTAAAGTGCAAAAAATAAAAACGGCAGAGGTGATCAAATACCACCAAAAGAAAGCTCTATTTGTGGGGAAAAAAGGACGCCAATTTTGTTTGGGAGCCACATCGCAGTACGAATCGCAAAAAGGGGCTCGGTCATTTACCAGCAATATGGTCTGGGGCTGAAGTGGGTAAAATACAATAATAAAGATTTCAAAAAATATTTTTTTTTTTTTACTAACCAGAAATGGCTGTTGCTGGGCAGATCATCCTAATCTGCCACTTCCTATTCCGCGGTAGTCTTCATTTTCTCCTCCTCGCGTTGTCTTCTGGGGAATCGGGTGTGCTGTCTTCTGGGACCTGTGTGTGTCCCAGAAGACAGCTGACCATTCAGAATGTGCCGCACGACTCGGCGTGCGCAGTAGGAAACGGGCAGTGAAGCCGCAAGGCTCCACTGCCTGTTTCCCTTAGTACGAATGGTGGCGCCGGCACCCGATCTGATGGACAGATCAGCCTTGGGGGACGACATCGCGGGCACCATGGACAGGTAAGTGTGCTTATTAAAAGTCAGCAGCTACAGTGTTTAACCACTTAAGGACCGCCGCATGTACATTTACGTCGGCAGAATGGCACCGACAGGCACATCAACGTATATATACGTTGGTGCCTTGGGGGGGATCGGGGGTCCGATCGGACCCCCCCCCCGTACATGCGGCGGTCCGCGCGGCTGCAGGAGCGATCCGACGAGTGGGGGCGGCTATCCGTTTTCATCCGCCCCCTCCGGATCGCTCCCAGCCAATGCGCGCGCCCGCCTGACCTGTCACTTCCTCCTCCTGTGTAAACACAGGAAGGAGGAAGCGACGTGATCTCTCCCTCGGCGTTTGTTTCAAGCGCCGCTGAGGAGAGATCACAACACTACAAGTAAGTCTGCACCAACAGCACACACAAACACATTTAACCCCCGCGATCGCCCCCCCCCCTCCCCCCTGTCACAGTGTCACTGAATGCAGTAATCATACATGTATGATTACTGTATTTAGTGTCAGTGTGACAGACAGTGTGACAGTCAGTCAGTGTTAGTGTCAGGGTAGCCCCCCCCACCCCCCCAATAAAGTTTTAACCCCCTGATCACCGCCCTAGTTAACCCTTTCACTCCCTATTGCCAGCGTCACTAAGCGATCATTTTTCTGATCGCTGTATTAGTGTCGCTGTTCCCGCTAGGTAGCTAATTTTTTTTTAATGCGATTTTTTTTTTACTAAAGACATGTGACTAAATACATTTTGGCCTAAATGTTTGACTAAAATTTAGTTTATTGGTTTTTTATTATAACAAAAACTAAAAAATATTGATTTTTTTTCAAAAATGTCGCTCTATTTTTGTATATAGCGCAAAAAATAAAAATCGCAGAGGCGATCAAATACCACCAAAAGAAAGCTCTATTTGTGGGAAAAAAAGGACGCAAATTTTGTTTGGGAGCCACGTCGCACGACCGCGCAATTGTCTGTTAAAGCGACGCAGTGCCGAATCGCAAAAACCCCTTGGGTCATTTGCCAGCGTATTGGTCCGGGTCTTAAGTGGTTAATAGCCCTGTAATCTATTTTTGATTAAATTATTTTTTACTGTTTCTTGCTCCCTGCCTGTAATGTCCTCTGTGTCCTACAGAACTTCTCCCTTTCCCCTTGTCCTTCCATTTGTTTGGAACGAGCAGTGCTCGTTATTTGCAATCATGTGCACTGGCTTAAAGCCATCCGTTAAACGGTTTCATTTTCAGAAAGGGGCCGGAAATGTAACACTGCCATTGGTTGTGCTCTTAACCAAACTGCTAAACCATCCAATGGCTGCTGTCATAACCGAAAACATGTGCAGCATCATGGCAGTTGTGGATTAAACAGAGGTAAAAATGGCCGCTTCCTTGGATGAAAACGATAGGGGGGTTTACTTACACTTTAAGTGTGAGTGAGGCCCCGTACACACGACCGAGCTTCTCGGCATAATCCAGCGAGAAGCTTGCTGGGAGACATATTCTGCCGAGGTTCTTGGTCGTGTGTACACTTCCGACGAGCGTCCTGTCGGGAAGCTCGTCGAGCCAAAAAAGAGAGCACGCTCTCTTTTTCCTCGTTGTTCAATGAGGACTTTGGCTCGACAAGCTTTTTCGACCGCTCATCGGGAACCTCGTCGGGCGGAACGATGAGTTTAGCCCTACGAGGTTCTCGGACGTGTGTACGCGGCCTCAGAGTATATTTTGGCCTGCAATATCTAGTACACTAGAGGGTGCTACACTGGCAACAAGTGTCTTTAGAAGTTCCAGTGGCAATTAAAAATGTTGGATCTACCTTCACTTTCATTCAAAGGAATATTGGTAATCTGCACAATTAGAGAGATAAAAAACCTGACAGTGAGTGTAACCCTTCACGACTCCATCCAAATCTAAAATCAAGGTTTTGCCTTTAGTTATATTTTAACCCTTTCATGTTGATCGTATGCAAATATACGGGCCCCCTGAACTGTTTTTTCTTTTTGGCGTGGGGCCGCATTTTTGCTCTACTCCTTTTGTGCTGGGAGCGTGCAAAAAGTGTGTGTAAAAAAGAAAAATAATATTAATAAAAAAAAATAGATCAACGTTCGCTCTAGGTCAGCCCCAGAGTTAGTGTTTGGGTCAGGGTCAGTATTTTTTTGGACAGGATTTTTTTTTAAATTAAGTAGTATCCATGTCAGTTAGTGTCAGTGGCCCAGATTCACAGAGCGATTACGCGTGCGCAACTGCTGTTGCGCGTGCGTAAGTCTAAATGTGCGCGTGCGTATAGTTGCACGCGATTCACAAAACAATATACGCCAGAAATCTACGGCCCAGATTCACGTACATCGGCGCATTATCGGTCCGGCGTAGCGCACCACTTTTCCGTTAGACTTGCGCAATCTAGCCGCGTAATCCCGCGATTCACGTAGCTTTTGCGCAAGAAATTGCGCAAGCGTAAGGTTTTTTCCTGAGGCGTAAGGAGGAGTAATACAAATTGGGAGGGACGTGGGCGTGTTACATTGAAATGAGCCGTGACCCCATGCAAATGAAGGGCCGGCCGACTCGCGCATGCGCGCGTGAAGGAAACCATGTCAGCTCCGCTGTGCGCATGCTCACAACTCGGGAGCGGCGCAATCAGTGAAATTGGAAATGGACTAGGGCAACGTTGTGAACTACGCAGACAGCATAAATAGACACACACAAACGCACTTCCATTGCAAAAGTACATCCCTTTGTGTCCCTTCCCATTGAATCAAGTGCTTTTGTTCTGTTGTTCGTTAGAGTGTGTTTTGTAGTTGTCAGATTAGTGTTCTGTGTGATCTAGTGCTTGTTGGTAGTTTTGTGAAAGTGTATTTTGATAAGTGTTTGAGACTGTTTGTTTGATTGATATATTTCTGAGCGTTTGTTTTCTTGCTTTATTTTTTCATCTGATTTTTTTGTGTCTGTTTCTTGCTGAGTGCTAGTGTGATTTTTGGGTGTTCGTTTTCTCTTTGTGTGTGTTCTTGCCTGATTGGTTGTGCTTGTATTTGTGACAGATTTTTGGTGACTGCTAGTGAGTTTGTTTGGAAGTATGACTGAGAGAAAACGAAAGTTGAATTTTACAGTGGGGGAAAAAAGAATTCTTGCCCGGGCCATTACCGACTATGGGCGTTTTCTCCACGGCCCGCAGAGTGCCACCACCACCCCGGCCAGGAGGAGGGAGATATTGGATATGATCACGGAGCAGGTCAATTCATCGGGGGAGGGGGAGACACGGACCCGGTCTGGGATTGACAAGAAAATAAATGACCTCCGGCGTCAGGTGAAAAAAAAAATGGCCGCAATAAATGCCCATGCCAGGGGCACAGGAGGGGGCCCACCATGCCGGATTAGATTTACAGCGACGGAGCGTGTGGTGGCCCTGAACTTTCACCGTCATGAAGTGGAGGGCCTGCCAGGCTTTGACACAAGTCCGGACCCCGTGGTGCCAGGTAAGGTTTTTATTTCTCTCAGGTGTGTAGCATGTGTGGGGGAGGGGGTGAAAGGGAATATGTGGCAAGTGTGTGGATCCTCCAACCTGTGAATGGTTTGTGTCATCCACAGCTGTGCAGGAGGGTGCAGGGCCATCTGGCCTGACCGCTCCAACACCAGGACAGCAGCCTAATGAGGCCCCCCCAACAAGGCCACAGTCCGCGGAGGAGGAACAAGAGGAGGAGGATGATCATGCGGAGGACGATCATGAGGAGGAGGAGAATCATGAGGAGGAGGAGTCCATGGCAGGCACTGGACGTTTGGTTTCTGCGGACTCTTCCCCTCTGGCTGCAAGAGGCCTGCCCTCCCTAAGGGGGAGCCCCCCCCTCCTCCCCCAACATGGCTCCCCTCACAAGGGCCTCCCCTTCTCCCCGGCCACAACCATCAGCTGGAGCCAGGAGGTCATCCCAGAGCACCAGGGGGGCGCCCAATCTCCTGCCCGCCTGTCTGAGAAGGAACCAGGCCATCCAGACCCGCCTTCTGAGACAGCTCTGCCAGACTATGGGGCGGGTGGATCAGAGCCTGTCCTCCATCAACGATAGGCTGGGTAACCTGGACTCCCACTCCCGGGCTTTCACAACCTGCCTAAATGAACTGCAAACTACAGCAGCAGGCGTTGGGCAGGATGTGAGGGCCCTTACCCAGGCTATCCAGGGCAACACGGCAACACTTGGTGCTGCCCTGGACAGAATAGCCGTGGCCTTGGAGGGCAGGCCGCCAGGTGGGCAGATCTCAGGGGCTGCTCCTCCTTCCCCGGCTTTTCCCCTCCCCCATGAGTCTCCCCTGAGGGGCCGGGGCCGTGGCCGGGGGCGCCCCAGGCGTGGCTCACGCACAGGGCATTAATTTTTTTTCCCCCCTTTTTTTGGTTTGAAAGCATTTTTTTTTCCTTCTATGCATTTTTTTTTTTTTCGATGCATTTTTTTTTTGGTTTTGCTGACATTTTTTGCATATTTTGGGTTGTGAATGCTGTTTGAATGTGGGGGTGACATTCCTGCTGGAAAAGGGGTGTCATCCTCAATTTTGGTGGAGAAGGGTTCCCCAGGACCAGGGAGAAGTGATCCTCAGGTCCGTGTGAATGGTGTATGAATGTACAGTGACATAATTGGAGCCTTGACGTGGCGTTACTGCTCACCAGTCCTGCATGGTGGACTGGTGCCAATCCAATTTGATGAGGATGTGGGGTGTGTGTGCTAGGGACCATAGTGGTGTGCATGCATGCATTCTCATTGTGCCATGATTAATGTGTGTGTTTAACGTGCAAAGATGCCCAATATGAGCTGCCTCCTGACTGCTCTTCCCTCAGAAGACGGGGTATCCTCGGTTAGGGGTTGATTGTCTGGTTGGGGGGTCAGGTCATCACGTTCCTCAATCTGCAGGCCCTTCCTCACTGCGAGATTGTGTAGCATGCAACATGCAGCGATGATATGGCACACGAAGTTTGGGGAATACAACAGGGTCCCCCCAGACTTATCCAGGCATCGGAAACGTGACTTCAGGAGGCCAAAGGTGCGCTCCACCACTGCACGGGTTTTGATGTGTGCTTCATTGTATCGTTCCTCTCCTGGGGTTTGGGGGTTCCGGATAGGAGTCATGAGATGGGGTCCCAGTGCATATGCAGAGTCACCTGTAAAGGAAAAGACAGGAGAATGTTAGTCATGCATGTGCCACTTCTGTTGTGCATCACGGGAGGGGATAGTCATGCCTGACTCCCATGTCACTCACCAACCAGCCAGGTGTTCCCATACACGTTCTGATCGAATTCCGTTCGGATGTGGCATTGATTGTAGATGAAGCTGTCATGGGTGGATCCGGGGTGTTTGGCACGAACGTGCCATATGAGGCCTTGGGCATCAACTATCACCTGTACGTTGATGGAATGCCAATTCTTCCGATTGCGGTACATGTGCTCGGTCTCATGGGGGGGCTGGAGTGCCACATGTGTGCAATCAATGGCCCCGATGGTGCGTGGGAATCTGGCAATTCGGTAGAAATCTGCCATTGCCTTGATTCGCAGGTCCTCAGTGGTGGGTTTTATGATTTGGTTGGCCATGCGTCTGAGGATTGCAGGGACAACCTGGTGCACACATCTGCTCATGGAGGATTGTGACATCCCAGCCACCACTCCACTTGTACGCTGAAAAGAGCCACTGGCAAGGAAATGGAGTGTTGCCAGTACCTTGACCAGTGGCTGCACTGCATGTGAGCGGTGTGTTGGGCTGGTGATGTCCTCCTGCAGGGTTGTGGTTAATTCCAGGATAGCATGAGGGGGGAATCTGAAGATGCGAAAGACCTCTGAATCATTCATGCCAAACAGGTGTATGCGGGTGCGGTATACCCTCTCCCGTGCCATCCTCCGTGCCCTCCTCCTTCTTTGGTCATCTATATTCACTAGTGCAGCTATGAGCGACGATGCCCCTAGCATGTTGGCAGTCAAATTGTAGTGCAACACGTGTGTGTGGTCTGCTCCTCAGTAACGGTGTTGCTTTCTGTGAGATGTAGACGTTTTTTCAAAAGTTAGACCAGCTTTTATGTCCTCTAACTTTAGACAGGACATTTTGCTGTTGCGCACATCGCGTAGCCTGCGCAGCAACTGCGTTTTTTTGTGGATCCCCGTAACTCCCTCATTAGCATATTTGACTAGAAAATCAATGGTGTGTCTAGCGCAGTTTTGCGCGAAGGGAAGCGCATGTCTAACTCAATTACGCCGGACAAAAAAACGTAGATTTCTGGCGTATATTGTTTTGTGAATCGCGTGCAACTATACGCACGCGCACATTTAGACTTACGCACGCGCAACAGCAGTTGCGCACGCGTAATCGCTCTGTGAATCTGGGCCTACGTTTTTTTGTCCGGCGTAATTGAGTTAGACATGCGCTTCCCTTCGCGCAAAACTGCGCTAGACACACCATTGATTTGCTAGTCAAATATGCTAATGAGGGAGTTACGGGGATCCACAAAAAAACGCAGTTGCTGCGCAGGCTACGCGATGTGCGCAACAGCAAAATGTCCTGTCTAAAGTTAGAGGACATAAAAGCTGGTCTAACTTTTGAAAAAACGTCTACATCTCACAGAAAGCAACACCGTTACTGAGGAGCAGACCACACACACGTGTTGCACTACAATTTGACTGCCAACATGCTAGGGGTATCGTCGCTCATAGCTGCACTAGTGAATATAGATGACCAAAGAAGGAGGAGGGCACGGAGGATGGCACGGGAGAGGGTATACCGCACCCGCATACACCTGTTTGGCATGAATGATTCAGAGGTCTTTCGCATCTTCAGATTCCCCCCTCATGCTATCCTGGAATTAACCACAACCCTGCAGGAGGACATCACCAGCCCAACACACCGCTCACATGCAGTGCAGCCACTGGTCAAGGTACTGGCAACACTCCATTTCCTTGCCAGTGGCTCTTTTCAGCGTACAAGTGGAGTGGTGGCTGGGATGTCACAATCCTCCATGAGCAGATGTGTGCACCAGGTTGTCCCTGCAATCCTCAGATGCATGGCCAACCAAATCATAAAACCCACCACTGAGGACCTGCGAATCAAGGCAATGGCAGATTTCTACCGAATTGCCAGATTCCCACGCACCATCGGGGCCATTGATTGCACACATGTGGCACTCCAGCCCCCCCATGAGACCGAGCACATGTACCGCAATCGGAAGAATTGGCATTCCATCAACGTACAGGTGATAGTTGATGCCCAAGGCCTCATATGGCACGTTCGTGCCAAACACCCCGGATCCACCCATGACAGCTTCATCTACAATCAATGCCACATCCGAACGGAATTCGATCAGAACGTGTATGGGAACACCTGGCTGGTTGGTGAGTGACATGGGAGTCAGGCATGACTATCCCCTCCCGTGATGCACAACAGAAGTGGCACATGCATGACTAACATTCTCCTGTCTTTTCCTTTACAGGTGACTCTGCATATGCACTGGGACCCCATTGCATGACTCCTATCCGGAACCCCCAAACCCCAGGAGAGGAACGATACAATGAAGCACACATCAAAACCCGTGCAGTGGGAGGGGATAGTCATGCCTGACTCCCATGTCACTCACCAACCAGCCAGGTGTTCCCATACACGTTCTGATCGAATTCCGTTCGGATGTGCCTGGATAAGTCTGGGGGGACCCTGTTGTATTCCCCAAACTTTGTGTGCCATATCATCGCTGCATGTTGCATGCTACACAATCTCGCAGTGAGGAAGGGCCTGCAGATTGAGGAACGTGATGACCTGACCCCCCAACCAGACAATCAACCCCTAACCGAGGATACCCCGTCTTCTGAGGGAAGAGCAGTCAGGAGGCAGCTCATATTGGGCATCTTTGCACGTTAAACACACACATTAATCATGGCACAATGAGAATGCATGCATGCACACCACTATGGTCCCTAGCACACACACCCCACATCCTCATCAAATTGGATTGGCACCAGTCCACCATGCAGGACTGGTGAGCAGTAACGCCACGTCAAGGCTCCAATTATGTCACTGTACATTCATACACCATTCACACGGACCTGAGGATCACTTCTCCCTGGTCCTGGGGAACCCTTCTCCACCAAAATTGAGGATGACACCCCTTTTCCAGCAGGAATGTCACCCCCACATTCAAACAGCATTCACAACCCAAAATATGCAAAAAATGTCAGCAAAACCAAAAAAAAAATGCATCGAAAAAAAAAAATGCATAGAAGAAAAAAAAAATGCTTTCAAACCAAAAAAAGGGGGGAAAAAAAATAAATGCCCTGTGCGTGAGCCACGCCTGGGGCGCCCCCGGCCACGGCCCCGGCCCCTCAGGGGAGACTCATGGGGAGGGGAAAAGCCGGGGAAGGAGGAGCAGCCCCTGAGATCTGCCCACCTGGCGGCCTGCCCTCCAAGGCCACGGCTATTCTGTCCAGGGCAGCACCAAGTGTTGCCGTGTTGCCCTGGATAGCCTGGGTAAGGGCCCTCACATCCTGCCCAACGCCTGCTGCTGTAGTTTGCAGTTCATTTAGGCAGGTTGTGAAAGCCCGGGAGTGGGAGTCCAGGTTACCCAGCCTATCGTTGATGGAGGACAGGCTCTGATCCACCCGCCCCATAGTCTGGCAGAGCTGTCTCAGAAGGCGGGTCTGGATGGCCTGGTTCCTTCTCAGACAGGCGGGCAGGAGATTGGGCGCCCCCTGGTGCTCTGGGATGACCTCCTGGCTCCAGCTGATGGTTGTGGCCGGGGAGAAGGGGAGGCCCTTGTGAGGGGAGCCATGTTGGGGAAGGAGGGGGGGGCTCCCCCTTAGGGAGGGCAGGCTTCTTGCAGCCAGAGGGGAAGAGTCCGCAGAAACCAAACGTCCAGTGCCTGCCATGGACTCCTCCTCCTCATGATTCTCCTCCTCCTCATGATCGTCCTCCGCATGATCATCCTCCTCTTGTTCCTCCTCCGCGGACTGTGGCCTTGTTGGGGGGGCCTCATTAGGCTGCTGTCCTGGTGTTGGAGCGGTCAGGCCAGATGGCCCTGCACCCTCCTGCACAGCTGTGGATGACACAAACCATTCACAGGTTGGAGGATCCACACACTTGCCACATATTCCCTTTCACCCCCTCCCCCACACATGCTACACACCTGAGAGAAATAAAAACCTTACCTGGCACCACGGGGTCCGGACTTGTGTCAAAGCCTGGCAGGCCCTCCACTTCATGACGGTGAAAGGTCAGGGCCACCACACGCTCCGTCGCTGTAAATCTAATCCGGCATGGTGGGCCCCTGGCATGGGCATTTATTGCGGCCAGTTTTTTTTTCACCTGACGCCGGAGGTAATTTATTTTCTTGTCAATCCCAGACCGGGTCCGTGTCTCCCCCTCCCCCGATGAATTGACCTGCTCCGTGATCATATCCAATATCTCCCTCCTCCTGGCCGGGGTGGTGGTGGCACTCTGCGGGCCGTGGAGAAAACGCCCATAGTCGGTAATGGCCCGGGCAAGAATTCTTTTTTCCCCCACTGTAAAATTCAACTTTCGTTTTCTCTCAGTCATACTTCCAAACAAACTCACTAGCAGTCACCAAAAATCTGTCACAAATACAAGCACAACCAATCAGGCAAGAACACACACAAAGAGAAAACGAACACCCAAAAATCACACTAGCACTCAGCAAGAAACAGACACAAAAAAATCAGATGAAAAAATAAAGCAAGAAAACAAACGCTCAGAAATATATCAATCAAACAAACAGTCTCAAACACTTATCAAAACTCACTTTCAGAAATATACCAACAAGCACTAGATCACACAGAACACTAATCTGACAACTACAAAACACACTCTAACAAACAACAGAACAAAAGCACTTGATTCAATGGGAAGGGACACAAAGGGATGTACTTTTGCAATGGAAGTGCGTTTGTGTGTGTCTATTTATGCTGTCTGCGTAGTTCACAACGTTGCCCTAGTCCATTTCCAATTTCACTGATTGCGCCGCTCCCGAGTTGTGAGCATGCGCACAGCGGAGCTGACATGGTTTCCTTCACGCGCGCATGCGCGAGTCGGCCGGCCCTTTATTTGCATGGGGTCACGGCTCATTTCAATGTAACACGCCCACGTCCCTCCCAATTTGTATTACTCCTCCTTACGCCTCAGGAAAAAACCTTACGCTTGCGCAATTTCTTGCGCAAAAGCTACGTGAATCGCGGGATTACGCGGCTAGATTGCGCAAGTCTAACGGAAAAGTGGTGCGCTACGCCGGACCGATAATGCGCCGATGTACGTGAATCTGGGCCAGAGTTTTGTTGTAGGATTAAAAAAAAATAAAGAAAAGCAAAATGCACAATATTGTTTCTGGGCTGTACTACGGGTACAAACATCAACTAACATACACCTATGTGGTATTGCTGCGATCGTCAGGATGAGTTGTTCTTTGGTAGTAGGTTATGGTAGTAGCAAGAAATATACAGTTACATTTAAAAAAACATTGTTTTATTATTTTCCTTAGATATTATAAAAAAAATAATAAGGAGATATTCATTACCATTTACTATCAAATAAAAGCCAATTTTGTCCTGAAAAAAAACAAGGTATAATCCACCTAGATGCACAAAGTAGTTGTGATGATATGTACGCTTTTACGCTTTTACTAACACGTGTCAAAGTTGCAAAATTGGGCTCAGGCATTAAAATGTATTTTACCCTTAGACATGAAGGGGTTAATTGTAGCCAAAGTTTTAAATAGAGTGGTTTAGATGGTTTTATGACTTACTATCCAGGGCTCTGAGGGATTCACCTCACTCACTTCCAATAACAAGTGAGGGAAAATATCCAGCAACCAAAAACCTAACCCCCCCCCTTTTTTTTAGTGACAAATATTAGGCATAAATTTCTCTACCTGAGCCCTGATAAATACCACAGTCATAATACTAGAATGCCGAACTCACCCCACTGTATATAGAACTGAAAACCAATTTGGGTGGACACAGAGTACGCTTGAAGTTAATACTGAACTGTTCACTTAAAGGGGTTTTAAAGGTTTGTTTTTATTTTCTAAATAGGTTCCTTTAAGCTAGTGCATTGTTGGTTCACTTTCCTTTTCCTTCGATTTCCCTTCTAATTTTTTTTCTCTTTGTTTTCTTTGTCTGAATATCTCACGTCCTGTTCCTCCTCAGTAAACTGTTCTGGCTGACTAACCCCCAACCAGATGATGGGGGCAAGCTTACTGAGGAGAATCCGGAAGTGAGGAATTCAGACAAAGAAAAAGAACATTTAGAAGGGAAATCGAAGGAAAAGGTAAGTGAACCAACAATGCACTAGCTTAACCACTTGCCGCCTGCCAATTGCAGATTGATGTTGGCAAAGTGGTTTGAATATTCTGACTGGATGTCTTATGACATCCTCAGGATATTGAGCCGCTGCGCGGCCCGATCGTTGTTGCAGGGTGTCAGTCTGACATTCCACAAGACCGATCTAGGTAAAGAGTCTCCGTCTCATGTGATCTGCCGTTTCCAATCACGGCTGATCACGATGTAAACAGGAAAAGCCGGTAATCGGCATTTCCACACTCGTGTCTGTCAGACGCGAGTAGAGGAGAGCCGATCGACTGCTCCTCTGACAGGGGGGGTTTGCGCTGATCGATTATCAGCGCAGCCCCCCGAGGATACCCACACTGGGCCACCAGGGATGCCACTAGACCACCAGGGATGCCACCACAGGTATGCCACCCACAAAAAAAAGATGCCAATCAGTGCCCACAATGGATGCCAATCAGTGCCCACAATGGGAATCACCGATTGGCAGACATTGTTTGGCACTGATTGGCATCCATTAGTACAACACATACATTATTGCCACATATAAGTGCCCATCTATGCCGCCTATCAGTGCCTATCTATGACGCCTATCCGTGCCCATCCATGTCGCCTATCCATGCCTATCCGTGCCACCTATCAGTGCTGCATATTAGTGCCCACCATCAGTGCCCATCAATGCCACCACATCAGTGCCACCTCTTTGGTGACCATCAGTGCCCGTCAGTGCAGTACCATCAGTGCCCATCAGTAAAGGAGAAAACATACTTATTTACAGTGTTTTATAACAGAAACAAAAAACATTTTTTTTTCAAAATTTTACGTCATTTTTTTTTTTGCAGAAAATAAAAATCACAGAGGTGATCAAATACCACCAAAATAAAGCTCTATTTGTGGGAACAAAATGATGAAAATTTTGTTTAGGTACAGTGTAGCATGACCGCGCAATTGTCATCCAAAGTGCAACATCGCTTAAAGCTAAAAATTGGTCTGGGCCGGAAGGAAGTGTAAGTGCCCTGTATGGAAGTGGTTAAAGGAACCTATTTAGAAAATAAAAAACAAACCTTTACAACCCCTTTAAAGTAAACCTGTGGATGCACATCACCCACCATATGGAAGAGCCCTGGGGCCATCATAAAAAATAAATATACAAAATTCTGAGATTCAAAGTCAGAATTCTGAGTTTCAAAGTCAGAATTCTGAGATTAAATCTCAGAATTCTGAGATTCAAAGTTAGAATTCTGAGATTAAATCTCAGAATTCTGAGATTGAAAGTCAGAATTCTGACTTTTAATCTCAGAATTCTGAGATTTAATCTCAGAATTCTGACTTTGAAACTCAGAATTCTGACTTTGAATCTCAGAATTTTGTATATATTTTTTTTTTGATGGCCCCAGGGCTCTTCCATATGGTGGGTGATGTGCATCCACAGGTTTACTTTAAAGGGGTTGTAAAGGTTTGTTTTTTATTTTCTAAATAGGTTCCTTTAACCACTTCCATACAGGGCACTTACACTTCCTCCAGCTGTCCTTCCTATCTAATCTTCTATCAATAATGGAGTATCATTTTTTTATCTCTTCCTGTATAGCTCAACATTGTACAGTTGTTACTCATTACCTCCTCAATATCCTTAACAATAGTCCAAAAGGGTGACTAGAATTAAAATTAGACTCAGAAGAACCCAACTTTTGCATCTGTTTTCTCTCTTTGCTTTATTTTTTATTTTTTTGTTTATAATGTTTTTATTTTAAAGTGATAGATTACCACAGTTACAGTATGTCAGATGACAACAATTTAGAATGAGATACAGCATTGAAAAACAGATAAATGCAATAATAATTGTACTGTTGTAGGAGTTGAAGTATTATACAGATAAAAATAAAAATTAATAAAATAAATATTAATAAAAGTTACTAATAAATGGGAATGGGAACTAATGGAGGGAAGGGAGAGGGTAGTGGTGTTCCGAAGGTGGATCTCATTATTTTATTTATCCATGAAAGCGTATCAATACCATGACATGAGAACTCTTGAGTCAAAAGTGTCTGACGTATAGTATATGGCCCAGGGTTTCCATATGCTATCGAATTTTTCCAATCCATTTTTGTCTAGCGCTTCTAGTTTAGCATGTACGAATGAAAGATTCATTTTTATACAACAGTAATGCAAGTGATTTGCATGCACTAGCTATTACCTGTTTTGCGGCTATCATAAACAAAATAAATAACTTATGTTGATTCCGAGAAAGGGTTTCTGGTTTAATGTTAAAGTGGTGGTTCACCCTCCAAAAAATTTCTAGCAGGGCATGGAGCCCACCCACCCGACCGGCAGTATGCCAGTGTTTTTTTTTTCTTCTGTAGATACCTTTTTACAGGCTCTCTTCCGATCCGGCGGCTGTGATTGACGTCCCCTCAGCCCGGCGCATACAGCGCGTCACGAGATGCTGAAGGAACCGGAACGTCGGAGCGGCCCTATACGGCGCTTGCGCACCGACGTTCGGGTTCATTCGGCATCTCGTGACGCGATGTATGTGCCGGGCTGAGGGACATCAATCACAGCCTGTGATTGTAAACGCCTAGTACCGCGGGATCGAGGGAAAAAGGGAAAAAGGGTATGTACGGTAAAAAAAAAAAAAAAAAACACCGGCATACTGCCGGTCGGGTGGGTGTTCTCCATGGCATGCTAGAATTTTTTTTGGAGAGTGAACCTCAACTTTAAGTAAGGCCGTCATTGGGTCTGGTAATATAATACAGTCAAATATTTTAGAAGCGATTCTAAAAATCCCTTCCCAGAATTTCCATAGAAGTGGACACTGCCACCAGATGTGGATATATGTTCCTTTCTCTGGGCAACCGCTGAAACAGAGATCTGAGCAGTTTGCTGAAAATGTGGCTACTCTATTGGGAACCAGGTACCAACGGTAAAGTACTTTATATGATGTTTCCATTGCCGATACATTTATAGATGAAGAGCTAGTATTAGACCAAATGCTTGCCCAGGTTTGGTTATTAATTTTACATTCCAGGTCTAATTCCCATTTAGCAATATAGGATGTTATTATGGTATTTGTTTTAGTGATCAATTGGGAATAAATTATAAAATACGACCTTTGGCATGTGGATCTTTGAGACATATCCTTTCAAATTGGGTAATATCATTCAAATTATCACTAAGGCTAAGGGAAGGTCCATAAAAGTTTTTGATTTGAAGGTATCTGAAAATTTCTGTAGTGGGGAGGTCGAATTCCTCACAAAGGTCTGGAAAAGGTTGAATTGTATTTGTTGATGCTATGTGATCCAAGCCTTAAAAGTTCTTGGAAATACCCATGCTGGATAAAAGGTTGGATTTTTATAAAAGGAAAGAAGCGGAATGTGTGGGGATTGCAATCCTTGAGAGGTTTTGTACCTATCTCATAATGATATTGAGTGTTTCGAAATTGGATTTTTCATTTTTCTACGGTTTTGAGGGCTCAGCCAAAGGATATTATTAGTACGAAGAGGGTCAAAGTCTATTGCCTCATTAAGTACCCACAATGGGATTTCTGTGGTTGAGTGGTACTTTGATATTTGCGCCAATTGTGCTGCTTTGTAATATGTTGCAAAATCTGGGAATCCCAGTCCACCCAGCAATTTGGGTAGAATTAATGTTTTTTTAGGCAATCTTGTTTTTTTTTTCTTCCCCCACGTGAACTGTGGTACTTTATGCTGGATTAATTTTAAGATAATAAGCAGGAATGTGAATTGGAAGGGTTCGAAATAGATATAAAAACTTGGGGAGTATAGCCATTTTTATTATGTTGATTTTCCCAAACCAGGAAATCGGTAAAGAAGACCAGTCAGATAACAATCTAGTGACACTTTTCAGTAAGGGAGGGTAGTTGGCGGTAAATAATTTGGAGGCATTAGCTGTAAGGTGTATACCCAGATATGGTATACTATGGTCTGCCCATTTAAAGGGCAGTGAGGACTGTAAATTTTGTTTCACCGTGTCACTGAGTGAAATATTCAGTGCCAGGGATTTTTGGTTATTAACTGTGAGGCCGGAAATGTGGGAGAATTTGTGAAGTACCCACATTAGATTAGGGGCCGATACCTGCAATGAGGATAAAAATAAGAGTATTTCATCCGCAAATAGACTTATTTTGTGGTGACATCCGCCTAGCTCTATACCCGTGATCGTTGGTTCCATCCTTATCCTTTGTGCTAGAGGTTCGATAATTAAAGCGAATAATAGCGGCGATAGAGGACACCCTTGACGAGTCCCTCTCTGTATATTAAACTCTTCCGATTTGTAACCGGCATATTTAATATAGGCCTTGGGATTGTGGTACAGTGCTGCAATCCAACCCATAAAATGTGGGCCAAAGCCCCATTTCCTAAGAGCGAACTGCATATACGACCATGAAACTGTATCAAATGCTTTTCTTATGTCGAGAGAAAAAAAAACACAAGGGTATTCAACGCGTTTTAGCTGCATGGGATAGAAGAGCAGCACGTCTAATATTATCGCCAGCTTGTCGGATAGGGATTAAACCAGTTTGATCATGGTGTATTAGTTTGCCAATTATCATATTTAATCTGGTTGCTAAAACTTTGGCTTAAATTTTCACATCGATATTCAGCAGAGAGATGGGGCGATAGTTTGACCAAACTGAATCGTCAGCATGTGGTTTAGGCAGCATGCAGATAATTGCAGTTAAAGCGGAGTTCCACCCAAAAATTGAACTTCCGCTTAATCCACTCCACACCCCCTTACATGCCACATTTGGCATGTAATTTTTTTTTGGGGGGGGGGGCTTCAGGAGGAGTGGGACTTCCTGCCCCACTTCCTCCTTCCGCCGAGGGGCTGGTTAGGCGATTAAGTTTAATCGCCTACAGCAGCCCCTCCCTGTAGGCAACCGCCTAGGACACTGACAGGTCCTAGACGATCGCCTGTCCAATCAGCTGCAGGCCACGCCGCGCACGCATGCGCAGTGCCGCTCGCGCATGCGCAGTGGGTGCCCGGCCGTGAAGCCGAAGGCTGTCACGGCTGGGTGCCCACAGTTAGAATGAAGACGCCGGCCTGGGAGGGGGGGGGAGAGGAGCGGACCCCCGGCCGGAGCGTCGCTGGAAAGTGGAGAAGGTAAGTGAGTGTTTATTAAAAGCCAGCAGCTACACTTTTTGTAGCTGCTGACTTTTAATAAACACAACATTTGGCTGGAACACCCCTTTAAGGTTTCTTTCCTGAAAGAATGGTTATCTAAGAGAGAATTAAAGGTATTCGTTAGAATTGGTGACAGGATATCTGTAAAGGTTTTGTAGTAGAGGGCAGAAAACCCATCAGGCCCTGGTCGTTTATTTACTTTCAAAGTTTTGATAGCCTGGGACACTTCTTCACTAGACACTGGTTTCTCCATTATTTCCATTTGCGCCCTGGATAATGCAGGAAGGGAGAGCTGAGAGAAAAAGCTGTTTGCTTTAGATTGATCCAACTTATTATTAGATGAGTATAGACTTTCTAACTGAGTTTTAATTTTTTTTAGGATTTTCACAGGGTTAGTGGAGTATACTCCTCTTGAAAGCTTAAGGCGAATTGGTTTATTATTATTTTGGCAGGATTTCAATGTTCGGGCTAGAAGTTTATTTGGTTTGTTTGCATTTATGAAATAATTATGTTTCGATTTTTTAAATATTCTATCCGCTGACTCAGTGAGGAATAGATCAAATTCCAGCTTGGCCTTCTCTAGTCGCAATCTGGATGATGTAGAGGGATTTTGCTGGAAAGCCATATGACAGGAGTTAAAATTTGTTCCCAGGGTATGGTACAAGGCTTTTCTTTCTCTGTTACATATATTAGCTTGGCGTAAACATATACCCCGGAGAACAGGTTTATGGGCTTCCCATAAAGTAGTTGGGGAAACATCCGGAGTGGAATTTAATTTTAGGTACTCCCGTAGTGTAGTTTCAATATTCTGTTTATATAATGGGTTTTTGAGCAAAAAGTCTTTAAGCAGCTACGTGGCATCTCGCGCTTTCGGTATTGTAGATGCTATGGTATTGAAGACTGCACTATGGTCAGACCATGGGATGGGTAACATTTTGGAGTTTAATATTTCCGGCATCATACCTATAGGCATAAAAATGTGGTCTATTCTTGAGAATGATTGACAGAGATAGGAATAGTGACTGTATTGCCCTTTAGTTGGATTTACTTTGTGCCAGGAATCCACTAGGTTGTACTTTGCGATTAGTTTTGAAATGGATTGTTTATCAGCTTTTTGGGTTTGCAGGATTGGCGACTTGTCTAAAAAAGGGAAGGTGGTCTGATTGGAATCTCCACCCAACACTACAGTTCATTTTTTATGTGAATTGATGACCTGCAGCAGATGAGATAGAAAAGAGTTAGGTTTTTTATTTGGAGCATAATATGACACAACGGTGATATCAGAGTCCAATAAATACCCTGTTAGGACCAAGTATCTGCCTTTCGGATCCTTGATCTCCTTAGTAACTGAGAACCGGGTACTACTGTGAAATGCTATAAGCACACCCCTTTTCTTTGTGGAGGCCAAGACTGTGTAAACTTGCGGGTAGGACCTACTAAAGAATTTGGGAGTGGATGATGGTGTGAAATGTGTTTCTTTAAGACATAAGACATGTGCTTTTTTGGAACTAAAGGTATGAAAGGCTTTAGTGCATTTTTGCAGAATATTTAAACCTTGGACATTAAGGGACAGTATGTTCAGTATGTTCAATGGGGCCATGGTATTAAAAAATTGTCAGATCTAATGTTGCCCAGACATGGAATCTCTTTGCTTTCTTATCCTCTGCTTGATTGTCTTATGGTGGTTAGCGAGAGACATGTCCCTTGGACAGGTCTCTGATGACCCTTATTTTGAACTGCTAGTATACTTATGCAGTGTGAAACATGACTATGGGGCGGGGGTTATTTACAAAAGGCAAATCTTTTTGCAGTGCACTTGTAGTGCAAAGTGGATTTGCCTTTCGTAAATAGCCCCCTATGTGTTATGCTTCTATTAACTCCTCCTTATTTATATGTATACAAGTAACATATATGACAGATAATAGGGTTTCGTAATGTTAACCGTTAACCACTTAGGGCCGCCTCCTGCACATATAGATCGACAGAATGGCACGGCTGGGCACAGGCACGTACATGTACGTTGCCTTTAAGAGCCCAGCTGCGCACGCGACCCAGTCCGAAGCTCCGTGACCAAACCCGCGGGACCCATGGACCTGATCGCCGCCGGTGTCTCGCAATCGGTCACATGAACTGATGAACGGGGAGAGGTGTGTGTAAACACACCTTCCCCGTTCTTCACAGTGGCAGTGTCATTGATCGTCTGTTCCCTGATATAGGGAAAGACGATCAATGATGTCACATGTCCAGCCCCACCCCTCTACAGCTAGAAACACATATGAGGTCACACTTAACCCCTAAAGCGCCCCCTAGTGGTTAACTCCTAAACTGAAATTGTCATTTTCATAGTAATCAATGCATTTTTATAGCATTTTATGCTGTGAAAATTACAATGGTCCCAAAAATGTGTCAAAATTGTCCGATGTGTCCGCCATAATGTCGCAGTCACGAAAAAAATCACTGATCGCTGCCATTAGCAGTAAAAAAAATATTAATAAAAATGCCATAAAACTATCTCCTATTTTGTAAACGCTATAAATGTTGCGCAAACCTATCGTTAAACGCTTATTGCGATTTTTTTTTACCAAAAATAGGTAGAAGAATACATATTGGCCTAAACTGAAAAAATATGTTGTTTTATATATTTTTGGGGATATTTATTATAGCAAAAAGTAAAAAATATTGAATCTTTTTCAAAATTGTCGCTCTAGTTTGTTTATAGCGCAAAAAATAAAAACCGCAGAGGTGATCAAATACCACCAAAAGAAATCTCTATTTGTGGGGAAAAAAAGATTGTCAATTTTGTTTGGGAGCCACGTCGCACGACCACGCAAATGTCAGTTAAAGTGACGCAGTGACGAATCGCAAAAAGGGGCAAGGTCCTTAACCTGCATATTGGTCCGGGTCTTAAGTGGTTAAACAATGTCCCACTTAACAGTCTGTATCTAAAGTTGGATGAAGTCGGGCACTGTGACATCACCACGAGTACAATCGGATCCTGGAATATGGAGAATGTGTAGCGCTGTCATTTATCATCCTATTCATCCTATGTGAGTTGTTTTACCCATTTTTTAAATAAATGTTGCCATCGGATTTTATACTATGTGGGGCTCTTCCTTTTTTCTTTATATGTACATATGGCCCTTGGAGGGGGATCGTGAAGAGATGTGGTGGAATCCTATGCACATATTGGCTACTGCTATGACTATCGGGTGCATTTTGACCACCATTGGAGGTCATGTTCCTCCAGTAAGCCTTTATGTGTGGTACATAGGTGGAGTGGAAGCGTTTGGTGGAGCACATATTAAAAGTTATTTTTGTTATATACATGGGCATACAGGAGGACATTCTAGTCTGTGTCTATCTTTTATGGGTTATACTCTTTAATGTATACTTTTTTTGTCAATAGAAATAAATAATATACAAATAATACAGGTAAGCTTGTAATGGGCAAACTAAAATCTAAGGAGCCTTCCCGTACATGTTCAAAAGGAACACATATTGGCGTGATTAGTTGCACACCACATTATTCTTTTAAACAAGCTTTATAAAATAATAAAGCAGCCATGTAGTTTTTATATTCTGCTGTAATACACATTGATTGTTCTCACAAGATGCTTAGAAGAAAACTTTATTGATTCTTGTCCAACATCATAAAGTTTTAATGCTCAGATAAGATATATTCTGGTCAATAGTCCTTATTACTGAATACCTGTGATGATTAATTGATTTAATATATGATTATAGCATCACCTACTGTATACCGCGGTGCCTGTTACCTTCCACTAGTAAGGGATGAGCAAACTTTTGTTACCCCTCCAAGATTTTGTCACAATTTTGCCATTTTAGACTAATGTATTGGAGTCAATGGGGGAGGGGGGATTTTGGGTGACACATGGCTTTAAAAGGCTACTTAAGTTACAGATGCTTCTTTCAATTATCCTAGACACATTTTTGTGATTAAAAATTACCTCTCATCAGCATCATTATTTTATATTTTATATCACAAAAAGAAAACAAAGGCAGTAGAAAAAAACAGTAAGGTAAAAATGATAAGCAACTGAAAGCAAACAAAAAAGTAAAAACCCAAAATGCAAAGCACACTAAATGAAATAAACCAAACTACTCAAAATATACCCCCTAAAAAGGAGGACCTTTATCAGTTCACAAAAACGCAGATCTGTCAATAATAATTAATTATCTACTCATGTCTGGATCCAAAAAGCATATTTAAATAAACAATTCTCTCCTATTTACCCTTAAAGATATCAAAGTCTACTAAATGTTTTTTTTTTTTTTTTTGTATTAAGAACATGCCTGTAGGTCTCTTTTTTTTTTTTAATTAGTCCTTTTAACTTCTTCCTGCTTCATTCATTACGATTCTAATACCTGCTGACAACATTCAAAAAAATGCTCAGCAAATGTAACATCTATATTTGACTTACATTTTTTACGATTTTTTTTTTTTTAACACTGTGATCAGATTACACTTGTGGGATTGGTCCTTCTGACCTTTATTGACTTGCTAGTCGGTTCATTAAATGTCAGGTCACAAGGGTAGTTCACCTAATAGATAACTGACTCTACTACCTTTAAACACTTAAGGACCGCCTCCTGCACATATACGTCGGCAGAATGGCACGGCTGGGCACATGCACGTACAGGTAAGTCCTGTGTTATTGCCCAGCCGTGGGTCGCAGGCGCGCGCCTGCAGCGCGTTCCCGCGACCCGGTCCGAAGCTCCGTGACTGGGACCGTGGGACCCGCGGACCCGATCGCCACTGGAGTCCCGCGATCGGTCCCCGGAGCTGAAGAACGGGGAGAGCTGTGGGTAAACACGGCTTCCCCGTTCTTCACTGTGGCGGTAGCATCGATCGTGTGATCCCTTTTACAGGGATACACAATCGATGATGTCACACCTACAGCTACACCCCCCTACAGTTGTAAACACACATTAGGTCACACATAAGCCCCCCTTCAGCGCCCCTTTGTGGTTAACTCCCAAACTGCAATTGTCATTTTCACAATAAACAATGCATTTTAAATGCATTTTTTGCTGTGAAAATTACAATGGTCCCAAAAATGTGTCAAAATTGTCTTAAGTGTCCGCCATAATGTCGCAGTCACAAAAAAAAAAAATCGCTGATCGCCGCCATTAGTAGTACATTTTTTTTAATAAAAATGCAATAAAACTATCCCCTATTTTGTAAACGCTATTTTTTTTTTTTACCAAAAATAGGTAGAAGAATACGTATCGGCCTAAACTGAGGAAAAAATATATATTTTTTATATATTTTTGGGGGATATTTATTATAGCAAAAAGTAAAAAATATTGCATTTATTTTAGGGCTGTGCAAATGAACTTTTAATTAATCGATTAATCGATTGATCTTTAATTTTTTTGATCGATTAAAATTATTTTGATTGGTACTCACCTCTCCGCCGGCTTGTGTGCCTTCAGGGAGTTCCATCGGAGATCAAGTGACGTCACGGACACCGGAGGGGCTTGCCGTGTCCATCTGAAAGGCTCCTTTGCTGTGCCTTCATATCTGCATGCCGGCGGGACCTTACTATCTGCCACACGCAAGGGCTATTACACTTCCCTCTATCATTTCTCTCTATCAACCTGGGATTCTACAACCATCCACTGGGAGTTGTGATAGTTCCCTTCACCGGACATCTACATGCCGATGGACTGATGTTAACCTCTCCTCATCTGAATTCAGCAGTGGTATCATAGTACACATTTTTATACCAGTATCATACTTGGCTACATGTTTTTATGACTGTTTTTGCTACCGTTTGGTATTACTCGCACCATTTTTACAGTTTATGTAGCTACATCGATTTTATCTCCAGTGCAACATTTATTTGGTTACCTACTTGAAGACTATAAAAGTTTTAATGCTATTCCCATTGAGCGCTGCCTTTGTGTGTTTTTTGTATCCTGCTATCCATTTATCCAGTGGTTGGTAGCTGTACTGGGAATCACCCTGCAAGGAGATCAGCTAAAAGTAGTTGGATCTGTATGTGCGTTATAATTAGGGTTGTCCCGATACCGATACTAGTATCGGTATCGGGACCGATGCCGAGTATTTGCGCTAGTACTTGTACTCGCGTAAATACTCCCGATGCCTAAATAGAATACTTCCCCCCCGCCGCTGACGCCGCATCGCGCCGCCGAATCGAAAGCCGTCGCATCGCGCCGCCACTGCAAAGGGTTAAACGCTGTGCGGGAACATCACAGCATTCATTTGAATAGCTGTAGTGTTCCCGCCCATATAGACACTCCCCCTTGCTCGCGATTGGATGGGTGATCGTGAACTATCCAATCGCGAGCAAGGGGGAGTGTCTATACGGGCGGGCTATTCAAATGAATGCTGTGGTTTTCTCTCCATGCGGCTTCTGAGGCAAATGTAAGGGAAATGGCTGCGTATGGGGGAAATGGCTGAACAGAGATTGTTGCATATGTGAGGGACATGGCTAGAGGGACATGGGACGTGGCTGCATATGTGAGGGACATGGCTCATTGCTGCATATGTGAGGGACATGGCTCATTGCTGCAAATGTGAGGGACATGGCTCATTGCTGCATATGTGAGGGACATGTGACATTGCTGCATATGTGAGGGACATGTGACATTGCTGCATATGTGAGGGACATGGCTCATTGCTGCATATGTGAGGGACATGGCTAGAGGGACATGTGACATTGCTGCATATGTGAGGGACATGGCTCATTGCTGCATATGTGAGGGACATGGCTAGAGGGACATGTGACATTGCTGCATATGTGAGGGACATGGCTAAAGGGACATGTGACATTGCTGCATATGTGAGGGACATGGCTCATTGCTGCATATGTGAGGGACATGGCTAGAGGGACATGTGACATTGCTGCATATGTGAGAGACATGGCTCATCGCTGCATATGTGAGGGACATGTGACATTGCTGCATATGTGAGGGACATGACTAGAGGGACATGGCTGGAGGGACATGGCTGAATATCTGGGGGACATGGCTGCATTTGGGGACACATGTAAAAAAAGTATCGGTATTCGGTATCGGCGAGTACATGAAAAAAAGTATCGGTACATGTACTCGGTCCTAAAAATAAGGCATCGGGACAACCCTAGTTATAATTAATTGAAATTAGTCGATTAATCGATTAAAAAAAAAAAAACAATTAATCAAACACAAAAATTTTGATCAGTAACAGCTAATTTATTTTTAAATTGTCGCTCTATTTTTGTTTATAGCGCAAAAAATAAAAAACGCAGAGGTGATCTATGATGAAATAGCACCAAAAGAAAGCTCTATTTGTGGGGAAAAAAAGGACACCAATTTTGTTCGGGAGCCACGTCGCACGACCGCGCAACTGTCAGTTAAAGTGACGCAGTGCCGAATCGCAAAACCTGGCCGGGTCCTTTAGCTGCCTAAAGGTCCGGGTCTTAAGTGGTTAAGGAAATTCTTAAAAGGAATTATGTCACCTAACTAGAAGCTATAGAAAAATTACTCTTCATAAGATAATTAAAATTAAGGCAGTTCAAATAAAATGACCATCAATGTCAAATGGCTATCTAGACTGACAATGTACTATTTTACTCTTAAGCCCTGTACACACGATCAGACATGTCCGAGGAAACATGTCCGACGGACCGTTTTCATAGAAAAAGGCTGAAAAAGGCTGAATTGTCTGTTGGTCTGATGTGCGTACACACCATCGGACCAAAATCCCATCGGACCAGAACGCGGTGACGTAGAACACAACGACGTGATGAAAAAACAAAGTTCAATGCTTCCAAGCATGCGTCGACTTGATTCTGAGCATGCGCGGGATTTTGGACCGATGATTTTGTGTACTAACCATCGAACCTGTCCAACGGACAGGTTTCCATCGGACATGTTTTCAAGCATGTTTTGAAACTTTGGTCCGCTGGAAAACGGTCCGATAGGCCGTACACACCATCGAACATGTCCACTGAAACTGGTCTGCGGACCAGTTTCAGCGGACATGTTTGATCGTGTGTATGCGGCCTTATACTACACAAAGACAATTTTAAATAACACATTTTTTCTTTTTTTCTTTAAAGTAGAACTTTAGCTTAGCCCAACACACCCTTCTCTTTATTTAAAACTCCCTAAAAAAAACATTGAATACAATCGTTTTTTTCCAGGGATCTTTGCTATGGCCACATCATGTCACAGGTCCTCTTCCTCGTTTTCCTCCAGTGGCGGATGGGTCCAAATTGCTTCACTCTCTGCTGTTTTCTTCTGAAAATAAGCAGGTCAATGTCCTGTCCTAGGTTGCTAATGTATGTGACTTACATGCATTTACAGCTAGACCTGCTAACAACCTTAATACAGTTCATATGCTCATATGTGAGAGATAAAAGCAGAGTTATTTACTGTGATTTTGTGTTTTGAATGTCATGTAATGCCCTGTACACACGATCGGTTCGTCTGATGTAAACGGACCGATGGCTTTTTTCATCAGATATCCGATGAAGCTGGCTTTCATCAGTCATGCCTACACACCATCGTTAAAAATCCGATTGTGTCCAACACAGTGATGTAAAACACAACGACATGCTGAGAAAAATAAAGTTCAATGCTTCCGAGCATGGGTCGACTTGATTCGGAGCATGCATGGATTTTTGACCGATGGATTTCCCCACAGACGATTGTTTTTTTTTTGTTTTTTTGTTTTTTTATCGTTTTTTTTAACCATAAGATAATTTTAAAACAGGTTCTATTTTTTTTTTTGACAGATGGGAAAAAACAGATGGGGCCCACACACGATCGGTTCGTCCGATGAAAACGGTCCATCAGGATCTTCCTGGTCCCAAACAGGGGCGGACTGACCATTGAGTCACTCGGGCAATGCCAGAGGGCCCCATGCCACTAGGGGGCCCCATCAGGGTTGCCAGGCTCAGTAAAACCAGGGACAGTATGTAAAAATCTGTGTTTTTTTTTTTACATCTGTCCCTGATATGTCCGAAACGGACATGCTTTTGATGTGAAAATCCAGAGATTTTAGCTGCCCCACCTCTGCACTGCCTCCTGGCGTGGTGGCCATCTGTAAGCACAGGGGCCCCATAATCTTATATTGCCCGGGGGCCCCATGAGTTGTCAGTCCGCCCCTGGTCCCAAAGCTGCAGCCTTACCTGTTGAGCTACAGAGGAGATCTGGACTTTTGGAAATGTCCTTGTAATGTTAAAGGGGTGTTCCAGCCAAAAAATGTGTTTATTAAAAGTCAGCAGCTACAAAAAGTGTAGCTGCTGGCTTTTAATAAACACTCACTTACCTGCTCCTGCGTTCCAGCGATGCACCGACCGGGGCTCCGCTCCTCTCCCCCCCTCCCCAGTCAGCGTCTCCATCCCGACTGTGGGCACCCAGCCGTGACAGCCTTCGGCTTCATGGCCGGGCACCCACTGCGCATGCGCTCGCCGCACTGCGCATGCGCGCGGCGCGGCTCGCCGCTGATTGGACAGGCGATTGCCTAGGACCTGTCAGTGTCCTAGGCCATCGCCTACAGGGAGGGGCTGAAATAAGGCGATTACGCCTCTCGCCTTATCAGCCCCTCGGCGGAAGCAGGAAGTGGGACAGGAAGTCCCACTCCTACTGAAGCCCCCACTCCCCCCCAAAAAAAATTACATGCCAAATGTGGCATGTATGGGGGTGAGGAGTGGATTAAGAGGAAGTTCCATTTTTGGGTGGAACTCCTCTTTAAGCATTACCTTGGACCCACTAGCCCCACCTGCTGCCAGCTGTGGACAATTTCCAATCAATGCAGCCCATAAATAGGAAGTGATGCCATCACTCAGCGCCCGTTTATGTGGATTAGTTCCCTGGGTGTTGTGGCTGCTTTGTAATCTTGATCATCGTGTTGAACTTCTGGCTGAATTCCTGACTACTCTCTAGCCTGCTGATTTTGTACTTCACCACAAGTTTGTGTATGACCTTTGCCTACCTTTCACAGGTACCTTACATAACTAACTCATTTTGCTTTGGAATCCCCCTATCAGGTTATCTTCTGCTGAAGGGATAATGCAGGAGAAATATCTTTTCACTTGCGGATGAAACTGTCAGTGAGAGGACATCTCCCCAAAGTGAGGGGCACTAATTACTACCTTAGACAGGTGTGGCCAGAACATTTGTCCCCTTTGGAAGATTTTCCTTCATCTCTTGCTCTCATGACAACTCTAAACTGTCTTGGTAACAATGATCACCAGGACAAATAGTTTGATGAACTTCCCAAAAGGGACAACATAGACAACAATAAGCCCCCCAATTGTTACCAAAGCAAAAAAAAAAAAAGTTTTGCATTTACATGCACGCAGGGGCAGACTGACCATTGAGTCACTCGGGCACTGCCCGAGGGCCCCATGCCACTAGGGGGCCCCATCAGGGTTGCCAGGCTCAGTAAAACCAGGGACAGTTTTTTTTTTTACATCTGTCCCTGATATGTCCAAAACCGACATGCTTTTGATGTGAAAATCCCGAGATTTTAGCTGCCCCGCCTCTGCACTGCCTCCTGGCGTGGTGCCCATCTGTAAGCCCGGGGGCCCCATAATCTTCTAATGCCCGGGGCCCCATGAGTTGTCAGTCTGCCCCTGCATGCACATTAACTTAACCACTTCAGCCCTGGAAGAATTGTCTGCTCAATGACCAGGCCATTTTTTGCGATGCTGTACCCAAACAAAATTGACGTCCTTTTTTTCCCACAAATAGAGATATCTTTTGGTGGTATTTGATCATCTCTGCAGGTTTTATTTTTTGTACTATGAACAAAAAAAGAGCGCCAATTTTGAAAAAAAAAACACAATATTTTGTACTTTTTGCTGTAATAAATAGCCCCAATTTTTTTTTAAAAGCTAATTTTTTCCTCAGTCATGTATTCTCCTACATATTTTTGGTAATAAAAATCACAAAAAGCGTATATTGTTTGGTTTGCTTAAAATTATAGCGTCTACAAAATAGGGGAGAGATTTATGGAATTTTTTTATTTTTTTTGTTTACTAGTAATGGCGGTGATCAGCAATATTTATCGGGACTGCGACATTATGGCAGACATATCGGACACTTTTGACACATTTTTGGGACCATTGGCATTTCTACAGCAATCAGTGCTATAAAAATGCGTATAATGTGTAAATGTCACTGGCAGGGAAGGGGTTAACACTAAGGGAAGATCAAGGGGTTAACGGTGTTCCCTCAGTGTGTGTTCTAACTGTGGGGGGAGGGGACTCGCTATAGGAGATGAGAGATTGTGGTTCCCAGCTTAAAGGAAAACTCATAATCTCTCTCTCCTCTCCTCACAGAACTATGATATGTTTACACACACACGTCCCTGTTCTGCCTCTCGTGCCCGCGATCGCACGTGGCTGGCGGTCTTTGCAACCGCCAGCAATGAGCATCGGCACCCCCGATTAAAGGAACCAACGTACAGCTATAATGACGGCGGCTGGTTGGCAAGCGGTTAATAAAGCCTATGGAAGATAAAACATGCTTGTGTCTGTTGCAACTACTGTCTGCCTACTCCTAGAATCGAAGACTAGAAGACTGGCCAAATTCTGATCAGCGGTTTGGATTTAGAAGTACTGTACCACCTCAGAGCAAGTGAACTCTAAGTATACAGCATACTTTTCCACCAATAAAAATGTACAAACTGAACATGGAAACCAATAATCAGACTGATCTGGCAAGCAACACCAGAAAATAGTTTCCACATTGACATGTGTTAAGCTGGGTATACTGGATTTGTTTCCACTTCTGTTGAACAGGGAGGGCCACACACAGACTGAACTTTGTCCGATCCCTGCTGAACCGATCTGTAGTTACCTTTAGTGACAGTAATATGTAATGAGGAAGGCAGGGGGTAGTATGCCGCCCCTGACAGCCCCGCCACCATAGGCTACAGCCTTTGTTAGCTATGCTGAAACCTGGCCCTGCTGCAATCAGTGAATGGAAGGAATTGAAAAGGGAAAGAAAATATAAAAAACTCATAACGGAACATAGCGGTTGCAGTCTGAAAAGGTTATTAGGCAATCTAATTTCCGTTAATTAGTTCTGACTTGACCTAGTAATTATAGCATTATTTTAAATTTGATTGCATAGTTATAATATTGACGTATACAAGGTAATTACCGTGCAATAATTTATCAACCAAGTAATATTAAGATATGTTATTAAAATTGCTTACATGATTATTCACAGACAGGCTGGAATGTGTTTCTGCCAGGACAGTATTTATGGAATGTAATGTGAGATGAAGGTTACGCATACCATTTCCACACCAAGCTACCTGCGGAAGAACTGCTTGGATTTGATTATTATCTTCATCCTTCTTTTCCCCAGCACATCTCCCTATGTATTTCTCATGTACCACAGAGAGAAGGGATTATTCTACCTGAAATCTTATTCCCAAACGCAGATTTTATGGGCCACTTTAATAACTGTACTTACGTTTTTTTTTATTTTTTATTCTAGTCCAGAGGATGGACAATGATCACAACATCACACTTAATCCACATACGTTAGCTTTCTGCTATAAACTGGACCACTTGATTTTTGATAAATAAACTCTGCGGATAATATCTGGACTCCAACTTTTACTTTTTTGAGCAACAAGTGGATGGGCCAAAGAGAAGCATCACATCCAAAGGGTTGTATTTACCTTAAAGCAGTTCTATGGTCACAGCATACATATTGATTTTATAATGTAGCGCTACCCCTATAGGAGCCGCTGGATAGGATGGGTCCTCTGTTCTTTGCTTTAACCTCGTTGAAAACTTCAGTCCCTCTGACACACTAGGCTGAGTGTACAAAGCATGCAATATCACAGAAAATCACTGAAAGTAATACTTAGTACCCAATAGTATTACTACATCAGACACTGAACAAGTTAGTAAAGGCAAACTTAATATAATTTCACCTGATATGGTTGGTTATAAAGTAAGCAGAGAAATGGATTAACAAAGGTAATAACTAGTGTTGCTCACGAATATTCGTATTGCGAATATTCGGCTCGAATATGGCATATTCGAGTATTCGCAATATATTCCGAATTTCGCGGTGAATATTCGCTATTTCGAATATTCGTATTTTTTCAATTTTTTTTTTTTAGAACAGATCACATCCTAGAGATCCCGGAGGAGGGAGGAGTCTAAGATGGCGCGTCCTGCACGCCGAGGAGGCTAGGGGAGCGATCCAGCCGACAGGTCTCACCGTGTCTCACCGTGTAGTGAGGAATATGATGGGTAAACTCCCCGAAGGCATCCCCGAAGGCATCCCCTCAGTCCGTCCAGCCTCCTGCTGGTGAAGACCCTCCTCACCCCCCCCCCTGGCTGTGGAAGTCTGTAGGTGTAAATAGCGGGCTGCGGAGACGGTGGCGGCGGCAGTGACGTCTGCGGTAACAAGTAGACAGATCGCGGGATCCAGTCAGTGTCGGGCGGTTGGTATCCCACCCGACCTGGTTAGATTCTGAACCGCAGAGAGCCCAGCAGTAGAAACACAAGCGCGTCCCACGTGGGGATTAGTGGATTAGTGGAAGCGAGCAGCAGCAGAGACGGTAAAACTTCCATCAAGCAGAAGCTATACAGATCGCACCCACCATCCCATCTCATTCTATCCTAGTAAGAACTTGCTGTACTTGTAGAAGAACCCTGCAGGTGTGAGGACCCCCTCGGGGAACTCCGGGGTGCTTCCCTTTTGATACTTTTGATACTTTTGATACTTGAGAGCCGCTCTCCTGCCCTCTTAAAGAACCCGCAAGGGGGAGGGATATGCTACTTTGTTACTGTGATCAAGGGAGGCAGAGGAACTCCCTTCTCGTTTGGGGGTTCAACCAACAGAATTAGGAGGCTTACACCCCCAAAACAATATGTAAGTAAAAAAAAAAAAAATATAGCGTGCAACATCCCTAATTGAGGGCTCTAGAAGACAACAGGACGTCAACTGTGAGTAAAATTTTGGCCTCATTGATCAATGTTTTTTATATTCTGTTATCGGGCCTCTTGTCTCTGAAATTTGACGCATCAGACAGCAGATGGAACTGAAATCTTTTTTAGAAATTACAGAGCCAAGTGGAAAAGAGACAGGAACAGAGGGCTATCAAAATGAGTCAGCCTGCTAACTGCTAGCTGACACTGTTTACCCTAGCATCTTGGGGCGAAGCATAACTGGCACTAGTGGAAAACCCCTTGGGGTACTCCTAGAACACGAAAAAAAAATATATATATACCAGGGACAAAACTCTGGGGGGGGGAAACATAGTCAGCTAGCAGTGCAGCTGCATAAAATGGTTAATGTTAGTTCCCAGGCTGGCTCAGTGATTTGATTGTTCAGAGATTGCTCAGTTTTTCTCTTTTTTCTATTTTTGCTTCCTGTCTCTTTGGTGTTGTAGTCTTTCTTCGTGTAGTAAACCCCGAGGGTCATGGGGAACTAACGGGGTCCCCCCCATCAGCAGAAATCAAAGCAAAATACATACACACTACAATACGCAAAATTGTCTGTAGAATTAAAGTAAGAATAAAATAAGGCCGTATAACGATCAGTGGAGATAAAAGGAACTAAAAGTGTGTGTGCAAGAAATAACAGACTTAAAAAGCCCTTAACTCCTAGCTCTACATTTAGCTCACCTACGGTTGGACTGGGGGTCATAATCGGGTGTACACTCCCCCCCACACTTGATGGGGATTGGGAGCAATATACTGTATAATACTAAGCCCAAAAACGATATCTAAGGAAAACTACCCCGCACAGCCCGGCCCTCCTACTAATTATGAGTACAAGAGCAAAGGGAGCAAGAGGTGGGGCAGCTTCAACCCCACGTCTAAGCCAAAGCCCCGGCCCTATGAATAAGTATATAATCCAAGCAACCCAGGGATCCAACGGGGTTAAACCTACAGCGGAGAAGCTACAGGGGGGCAGAAGTTCTCAATTGGAGAAAGAGAGGAAAAAGGAAAAGATAAAGCAGGCCCCAAATATCCCAATAGACATTGATAATATTCCAGAGACTGTGATGCGATATGACATGGACTCGACGCAAGATAACAGTACAGCTGAAGAACAACAAGATAGATCGGCACTACCAACAAAAAAGGAAATGCAGGGAATGTTCGCGGCCTTAGAAAGATCATTAACAGCGCAAATGGAGAGAATGGAAAGAAATATGGGTTTCATGTTGGAAAGATTAGAGGAAGTAGAAAAGAAGGCTGATCACAATATAAATACTATTAGGAAACTGGAGGAAGAAATTAAAGAAATAAAAAAGGAGCAAAGGGAACAAGCGTATAAAGCAGAAGATCAGGAAAATAGAGATAGAAGGAAAAATATTAGGATACGCGGAGTCCCAGATTCATCCCAGCCTGAAAATCTGCCCGAAATTATACGAAAAATTTGCAACCCACTTTTGGAAAGAGAAATAACTTCCCCACTAAGAATTGAGCGTGCACACCGGATCAGGAGGCCCAGAGAAATCTCCCAGGAAAGCCCAGAGACATCATTATAAGATTTGAAAATTGGGAGGAAAAAAAACAATTATGGAAAAATCTGAGAGGAAAGTCCCCCATTAAATTTGAGGATCATAATATTCAAATCTATCAGGATTTATCCCAAGAGACGTTGAAAAGTAGAAGAAATTTGAAACCATTACTGCGGGTGTTGCAAGAACAAGAAATCCAATATAACTGGGGCTTCCCAGCATGCCTAGTTGGCAGGAAAAATGGGGTATCTGCGAAATTAAGATTCATAGATGAAATTCCAGAATTCTGTCAAAAACTGGAGTGTTGAATTCAAAGGAGAGGGTGTTGGGGAGAGTGTTGGGGAGAGGGGAGGGGAGAATGGGGGGGGGAGCTGGGAGGGGAGGAGAGGGGTGCCGGGGTAACAAAGAGTAATAAAGGTTAAGTGAGCAATAAGGGAGAAAGTTAATGAGGTGAAACACAATGGTGAGACCTAGGAGTGGGAGCGACCGACCATCCTCGGGTAATTCCCCTGGATACAGGGAGAATGAGGTTGCGGCGATTTGAACTCCGCCTCTGGGAAGGGAACAAAAGGGCACAAGGCGGTGCAAGAGGCGATGTTCCCCAACATGACCTTAGGGTCATGGTACCATCTAGGAAAAGGGGGGGGAGATGGGGAGGGGGGAGAGGGAAGGAACAGAGCAGAGGGAAAGGGGAAGAGGGGTGGTATGTAGGACAGGGGGGGGGTGGGAGGGCTGTATGGGTGGGAGGGAGGATGGGAAAGGGGAGAAGAGAGGGGAGGGTAGGGGGAGGGAGTGGGGGATATGAAAGGAAAGGGCAAGAGTTTAAAATTAGCTATCTGCCTGAAAAGTGCAATAAGAGTGGAAAAGGGAAAAGGAAGAAAAAAAGAAAGAAAAGAAAAGAGGAGCATGTCTAATGTAAATTTAATAACTTACAACGTAAGAGGTCTTTGTTCTCCAGGTAAAAGACATATGGTCCTGAAGGAGATAGAAGGACATTTCGCAGATATAGTCTTCCTACAGGAGACACAAATAACAGTAGACTCAGGAATCAGGCTTTTTTCTCGGGCGGTTCCGATTTGGTACTATGGGGACTCCCCTCAGAAAAATATCAGTTTTGAAGTAAAAGATAGGAAAGTTGACCCAGAGGGTCGCTATTTGTTCTTGAGAGGGACCCTTCAGGGGAAAACCTACACTTTGGTTAATGTATATTGCCCCAATAAACATCCCCAAAAATACTTAAAGAAGATCCTAAATATACTAATGGATTTTAAACAGGGCCATGTAGTATTAGCAGGGGACTTCAATTTTAGTTTAGAACACCATCTAGATAGGGCATCAGGGGTACACATAACAAACACTAGGCAACAGCGTGTACTGAAGCGAAAACTCTTTAAACAACAATTAATAGACCCGTGGAGAATTGCAAACCCAAACAAAAGAGATTACACGTATTACTCGACAGTGCATAATATGTACTCAAGATTAGATTACATAATGGTGGACCATGATATACTGGAACACATAAACAAAACCTCGATAGGGGTGACTTCAATATCAGACCACGCCCCTGCTCTGGTGAGAATTCACTTCTCAGACATGGAAGAGAGAAAGGGAAGTTGGAACTTATATGAAGATCTAATAGAGGATACAGAAATATGTGACATAATAAAAACAGATATTGAGGAATATTTTGCTGTAAATAATACACCGGGAATGAGCTCAGCAACTGTATGGGAAGCCCATAAGGCATTCATTCGGGGAAAGCTCATCTCCTTGGGAGCAGGGAAGAAAAAAGCAAGAGAAGCTAATAAGAAAAAAATAATTAGGGATCTCCAAGAATTGGAAAATAAACATAAGAATATAAAAGAAACTGAATTATATAAGGAAATAGTAATGAAAAGGGGCCAATTAAGAGATTTAATGGAAATAGAAACAAGGAACATATTTAGAAACGCCTCAAAAGATAGATACATGTGGGGGAATAAACCTGGGAAATATTTGGCCAGGATCGTAAAAGAAAAAAGGAACATAAATTATATAGAAAAAATTAAGAACCAAGATGGACAACTGAAGTATAAGATGTCCGAAATTGCGGAGACCTTTCGGACTTTTTATAATACACTGTATTCAATTAGAAAGAGAGAAACATTGGAGCAGAAGGATATTAGGTTAAAGAAAATAAGGGAATATATTGAAGAAGCCAATCTACCAAAATTGACACAAGAAACAATAGAATCTCTAGAAGAACCAATAACACTGGGGGAAATAAGGCAAGCAATTCTAGAAACACCGGGGGGAAAGAGCCCAGGACCAGATGGGTTGCCCATTAAATATTATAAAAAATTCAAGGACTTGCTGGCCCCGGAGATGTGCAACTATTTTAATAAACTGGGTGAAGAAGAGGAGATTAGGAAAGAATCCCTACTGGCCAATATTACAGTCATTGCCAAGACAGGAAAAGATAATACTATTTGTTCCAATTACCGCCCAATTGCTCTATTAAATGCTGACATAAAGACCTACGCAAAGATATTGGCAACAAGGATAAAAGACCATATGCCGGATTTAATCAATGAAGACCAGTCAGGGTTTATAAAAGGGAGGGAAGGGCGAGATAACAGCCTAAAAACGATTTTGCTGTTGCAAGACAAACAGAAGAAACCCCCAGCCATACTTATGTCAATTGATGCTGAAAAAGCTTTTGATAGAGTTGACTGGGGGTTTATGATGGAGTCTTTACGAAATATAGGATTGGGCCCGAGATATATAAAATGGGTAGGAAACCTTTATAATTTCCCGATGGCAAGAGTAAAGGTTAACGGTAGTATGTCATCTCCCCTTGATATGAGTAATGGAACAAGACAGGGATGCCCGCTCTCACCCCTCCTATATGTAATGGCCCTAGAGCCATTACTGAACAAGATCAGAAATAATTTGGATATAGGAGGAGTGAGAGAAGGAGAGAAGGAATATAAGGTGACAGCATACGCTGACCAGGGCCGGACTGGCCTACCGGGATACCGGGAAATTTCCCGGCAGGCTGCCTGCCCTGGGCCGCTTTGGGCTAAGCTGTGGCTGCAGCGCAGAGATCCACTCCCTCCTCCTCCTTCCCCTCCACTACATGATGTCACACACAATCAGCGGGCATCTCCTGCTGTGTGTCAGGGAGCTTAGTGTTAAAACTTTTGCCGCGCTGCTGTGAGAAAAGACCGGCTCGTTATATCCAGGAGCGCACCTGCAGCTGTGTGTACCGGAGGTGGAGAGGGAAAGTCTGCTGCTGTGGATTGTGCGGGGGCGCGGGGAGGGAACTATCGCATGCATTACGCTGCCAGTTCCCTCCCCCGGCTCCCCCAGCTGCTAAGCCATTCGTCGGCTCAGGGCTCTGATGCTTAGGAGCTGGCCCGCCTCCTTCACTTACAATGGTCGGGACTCGTGAGGGTGTGTGGCCTGGGGGGCGGAGCGGCCGGCCTCAGGGATGATCGCACGGTCCCAAGATCTCATCAGAACAACATGAAGGTACAAAAAAAAAAAAGGCTCTAAAAATGCTGTTTTGCTTTTTCTGTATCTACTGGACTAAGAGAAATTGGGTTGAAAAACTTCTTACACTCAGGACAGAGCTACAGGAAAAACCAGACACCATTTTGATCTTTGTCAACTTTCTTACTTCATTTTAATTTCTTTAGACTTCTACATAGAAGTAAAAAAGTTCTGTTAGCTGACAAAGATCAAGATGGTGTCTGGTTTCTCCTGTAGCACTGTCCTCATTGTGAGTTTTCAACACAATTTCTCCCAGTCCTCTGCCTGCTGTCACCCAGTCCCCTGCTGTCACCCAGTCCCCTGCTGTCACCCAGTCTCCTGCTGTCACCCAGTCCCCTGCTGTCACCCAGTCTCCTGCTGTCACCCAGTCCCCTGCTGTCACCTAGTCTCCTGCTGTCACCCAGTCTCCTGCTGTCGCCAAGTCTTCTGTTACCCAGTCCCCTGCTGTCACCCAGTCTCCTGCTGTCGCCAAGTCTTCTGTTACCCAGTCCCCTGCTGTCACCCAGTCCTCTGCTGTCACCCAGTCCTCTGCTGTCCCCAAGTCCTCTGTCACCCAGTCCCCTGCTGTCACCCAGTCCCCTGCTGTCACCCAGTCCTCTGCTGTCACCCAGTCCTCTGCTGTCACCCAGTCCCCTGCTGTCGCCAAGTCTTCTGTTACCCAGTCCCCTGCTGTCACCAAGTCCCCTGCTGTCGCCAAGTCCTCTGTCACCCAGTCCTCTGCTGTCACCCAGTCCTCTGTCACCCAGTCCCCTGCTGTCTCCAAGTCCTCTGTCACCCAGTCCCCTGCTGTCACCCAGTCCTCTGTCACCCATTCCCCTGTCACCCAGTCCACTGCTGTCACCCATTCCCCTGTCACCCAGTCCCCTGCTGTCACCAAGTCCTATGTCACCCAGTCCCCTGCTGTCGCCAAGTCCTCTGTCACCCGGCCCTCTGTCACCCAGTCCACTGCTGTCGCTCAGTCCTCTGTCACCCAGTCCCCTGCTGTCGCTCATTCCTCTGTCACCCAGTCCCCTGCTGTCGCCCAGTCCTCTGTCACCCAGTCCTCTGTCACCCAGTCCCCTGTCACCCATTCCCCTGTCACCCAGCCCTCTGCTGTCGCCAAGTCCTCTGTCACCCAGTCCCCTGCTGTCTCCAAGTCCTCTGTCACCCAGTCCCCTGCTGTCTCCAAGTCCTCTGTAACCCAGTCCTCTGCTGTCTCCAAGTCCTCTGTCCCCAGTCCTCTGCTGTCTCCAAGTCCTCTGTCACCCAGTCCTCTGCTGTCACCAAGTCTTCTGTCACCCATTCCCCTGTCACCCAGTCCCCTGCTGTCGCCAAGTCCTCTGTCACCCAGTCCCCTGCTGTCTCCAAGTCCTCTGTCACCCAGTCCCCTGCTGTCTCCAAGTCCTCTGTCACCCAGTCCCCTGCTGTCTCCAAGTCCTCTGTCACCCAGTCCTCTGCTGTCTCCAAGTCCTCTGTCACCCAGTCCCCTGCTGTCACCAAGTCTTCTGTCACCCATTCCCCTGTCACCCAGTCCCCTGCTGTCACCAAGTCCTCTGTCACCCAGTCCCCTGCTGTCGCCAAGTCCTCTGTCATCCAGTCCCCTGCTGTCACCCAGTCCCCTGTCACCCATTCCCCTGTCACCCATTCCCCTGTCACCCATTCCCCTGTCACCCATTCCCCTGTCACCCATTCCCCTGTCACCCAGTCCCCTGCTGTCACCCAGTCCCCTGTCACCCAGTCCCCTGCTGTCTCCATGTCCTCTGTCACCCAGTCCTCTGCTGTCTCCAAGTCCTCTGTCACCCAGTCCTCTGCTGTCTCCAAGTCCCCTGTCACCCAGTCCCCTGCTGTCGCCGAGTCCTCTGTCACCCATTCCCCTGTCACCCAGTCCCCTGCTGTCGCCCATTCCTCTGTCACCCAGTCCCCTGCTGTCGCCCATTCCTCTGTCACCCAGTCCCCTGCTGTCGCCCATTCCTCTGTCACCCAGTCCCCTGCTGTCGCCCATTCCTCTGTCACCCAGTCCCCTGCTGTCGCCAAGTCTTCTGTCACCCATTCCCCTGTGACCAAGTCCTCTGCTGTCTCCAAGTCCTCTGTCACCCAGTCCCCTGCTGTCTCCAAGTCCTCTGTCACCCAGTCCCCTGCTGTCTCCAAGTCCTCTGTCACCCAGTCCCCTGCTGTCTCCAAGTCCTCTGTCACCCAGTCCCCTGCTGTCTCCAAGTCCTCTGTCACCCAGTCCTCTGCTGTCTCCAAGTCCTCTGTCACCCAGTCCTCTGCTGTCTCCAAGTCCTCTGTCACCCAGTCCTCTGCTGTCTCCAAGTCCTCTGTCACCCAGTCCTCTGCTGTCTCCAAGTCCTCTGTCACCCAGTCCTCTGCTGTCTCCAAGTCCTCTGTCACCCAGTCCTCTGCTCTCTCCAAGTCCTCTGTCACCCAGTCCTCTGCTGTCTCCAAGTCCTCTGTCACCCAGTCCTCTGCTGTCGCCCATTCCTCTGTCACCCAGTCCCCTGCTGTCGCCAAGTCTTCTGTCACCCATTCCCCTGTCACCAAGTCCTCTGCTGTCTCCAAGTCCTCTGTCACCCAGTCCCCTGCTGTCTCCAAGACCTCTGTCACCCAGTCCCCTGCTGTCTCCAAGACCTCTGTCACCCAGTCCCCTGCTGTCACCCAGTCCCCTGCTGTCTCCAAGTCCTCTGTCACCCAGTCCCCTGCTGTCTCCAAGTCCTCTGTCACCCAGTCCCCTGCTGTCTCCAAGTCCTCTGTCACCCAGTCCTCTGCTGTCTCCAAGTCCTCTGTCACCCAGTCCTCTGCTGTCTCCAAGTCCTCTGTCACCCAGTCCTCTGCTGTCTCCAAGTCCTCTGTCACCCAGTCCTCTGCTCTCTCCAAGTCCTCTGTCACCCAGTCCTCTGCTGTCTCCAAGTCCTCTGTCACCCAGTCTCCTGCTGTCACCAAGTCCTCTGTCACCCAGTCCCCTGTCGCCAAGTCTTCTGTCACCCATTCCCCTGTCACCAAGTCCTCTGTCACCAAGTCCTCTGTCACCCAGCCCTCTGTCACCCATTCCCCTGTCCCCCAGTCCCCTGCTGTTGTCCATTCCTCTGTCACCCAGTCCCCTGCTGTCCGCCATTCCCCTTTCACCCAGCCCTCTGTCACCCAGTCTCCTGCTGTCTCCCAGTCCTCTGTCATCCAGTCCCCTGCTGTCATCCAGTCCCCTGCTGTCACCCAGTCCCCTGTCACCCAGTCCCCTGTCACCCAGTCCCCTGCTGTCACCCAGTCCCCTGCTGTCACCCATTCCCCTGCTGTCACCCAGTCCCCTGCTGTCGCCCAGTCCCCTGCTGTCGCCCAGTCCTCTGCTGTCATCCAGTCCTCTGTCACCCAGCCCTCTGTCTCCCAGTCCTCTGTCACCCAGTCTCCTGCTGTCTCCCAGTCCTCTGTCACCCAGTCCCCTGCTGTCATCCAGTCCCCTGCTGTCATCCAGTCCCCTGCTGTCATCCAGTCCCCTGCTGTCACCCAGTCCCCTGCTGTCACCCAGTCCCCTGTCACCCAGTCCCCTGTCACCCAGTCCCCTGCTGTTACTCAGCCCTCTGTCACCCAGTCCCCTGCTGTCACCAAGTCGTCTGTCACCCAGTCCCCTGCTGTCACCAAGTCGTCTGTCACCCAGTCCCCTGCTGTCACCAAGTCGTCTGTCACCCAGTCCCCTGCTGTCACCAAGTCGTCTGTCACCCAGTCCCCTGCTGTCACCAAGTCGTCTGTCACCCAGTCCCCTGTCACCCAGTCCCCTGCTGTCACCAAGTCGTCTGTCACCCAGTCCCCTGCTGTCACCAAGTCGTCTGTCACCCATTCCCCTGTTACCAAGTCCTCTGTCACCCAGTCTCCTGCTGTCTCCCAGTCCTCTGTCATCCAGTCCCCTGCTGTCGCCAAGTCTTCTGTCACCCATTCCCCTGTCACCCAGTCCCCTGCTGTCTCCCAGTCCTCTGTCACCCAGTCCCCTGCTGTCGCCAAGTCCTCTGTCACCCAGTCCCCTGCTGTCGCCAAGTCGTCTGTCACCCAGTCCCCTGCTGTCGCCAAGTCTTCTGTCACCCATTCCCCTGCTGTCGCCAAGTCTTCTGTCACCCATTCCCCTGTCACCCAGTCCCCTGCTGTCTCCCAGTCCTCTGTCACCCAGTCCCCTGCTGTCTCCCAATCCTCTGTCACCCAGTCCCCTGCTGTCTCCAAGTTCTCTGTCACCCAGTCCCCTGCTGTCTCCAAGTCCTCTGTCACCCAGTCCTCTGCTGTCTCCAAGTCCTCTGTCACCCAGTCCCCTGCTGTCGCCAAGTCTTCTGTCACCCATTCCCCTGTTACCAAGTCCTCTGTCACCCAGTCCACTGCTGTCACCCAGTCCACTGCTGTCACCCAGTCCCCTGTCACCCAGTCCCCTGTCACCCAGTCCCCTGTCACCCATTCCCCTGTCGCTCAGTCCCCTGTCACCCAGTCCCCTGCTGTCACCCAGTCCCCTGTCACCCAGTCCCCTGTCACCCAGTCCCCTGCTGTCGCCCAGTCCCCTGCTGTCACCCAGTCCTCTGTCACCCAGTTCCATGCTATCGCCAAGTCCTCTGTCACCCAGTCCCCTGCTGTCGCCAAGTCCGCTGTCTCCAAGTCCTCTGTCACCCAGTCCCCTGCTGTCTCCAAGTCCTCTGTCACCCAGTCCCCTGCTGTCTCCAAGTCCTCTGTCACCCAGTCCTCTGCTGTCTCCAAGTCCTCTGTCACCCAGTCCCCTGCTGTCTCCAAGTCCTCTGTCACCCAGTCCCCTGCTGTCGCCCAGTCCCCCTGCTGTCATCCAGTCCAAGTGACACGCTAAATCTGGTGACGGGATGGGTGGCAAGTGACACGATAAATCTGGTGGCAGGGGACAGATGGCAAGTGACATGCTGAATCTGTTGACAAGGGACCAGTGGCAAGTGACATGCTGAATCTGGTTCCCGAGCTTTTCCGAGGTGTTCTCGGGCCTTTCCGAGTGTCTCCGATGCTCTCCTCTGGCCACATGCGGTATTGAAGTCAATGTGGAACAAATTATTTTCGTTTCCATTGACTTCAATGGGGAAACTCGCTTTGATATGTGAGTACTTTGGATTACGAGCATTCTCCTGGAATGGATTATGCTCGTAATCCGAGGTTCCACTGTATATATATATATATAATCTCTCTCCCTAGCCCTATGTGCTTTCATATCTGTCTTATCTTTATATAATACGCTCTTCAAATGTTTCTTTAAAATGAATGGTTTTCCCTTTTATGAACAAGAAAAGAATGCCTTTATAATGTTGGGCTGGTATATTAATGCTATGGGGCTGGTATGAAATGTTTTCCAGGGCTGGTTTTTACTCCCAGTCCGGCCCTGACGCTGACGACATACTCTTGTACGTTTCTAGGCCTAGACTCTCCATACCCATAATAATGAACGAGATACGAAAATACGGAGAACTCTCCAATTTTAAAATAAACCCCGTAAAAACAGTGATATTGAACCTGGGCATAGAGTCCACAGAAGAAGCAGCGTTACAGGAAACATACCCTTTTACGTGGGAAAAAGAATCAATAACTTATCTTGGGATAAAGATAACTCCCAGAGTAGACAGATTGTATGAGGCCAACTACATCCCCTTAATTAATGAAATAAAACAAGACCTGAAAAACCTTGCAAAAAGACAGATCTCCTGGATAGGTAGGATTAACGTATTTAAAATTATGGTCCTACCAAAAATAATCTATAAATTTCAAATGGTCCCAGTTAATATCCCACAAAGTTTTTTTAAATTAATAAAAACTATAATTTCAAAATTTATTTGGCAGGGTAAAAAAACGAGAATAAGCTACTCAATCATTTCACGGAGTAAAAAAAGAGGAGGGATGGCGCTCCCTGATGTAAATAGATACTACAATGCCGTAATACTAACTAGAATAGTGGAATGGTCAAATAGAAATACAAAAAAAAAATGGGCACAAATAGAGAGAGAAAGAGGCTTGGCACAACTAGACACAAATATATGGATCCCACCTAAATTTAGAATAGTTGACACTGACATACACAGCATAACAAAGAATGCGTTGAGGATATGGGATTTGCTGTACAGACGGGAAAAATGGGAATATAATTCCCCACTAATCCCACTTGCTGACACTAAATTCTTTCCGCCGGGTAATAGGACAAAATTAGGTAGGAAACTAGGAAGTAAAAGATTAGGTGAAATAGTCTCACTAGGGAGAATTAAGGAAAAAAAAGATATACACGTAATGGAAGGAAACCAACAGTTAAATGATTGGGAGTACATACAATTAAAGCACTTCGTGAGTAAACTTCCCACACTAATAAGAGAAGATAAAGCACAGAATTTGATAGAAAATTTATGTTCCACGGAAAGATCACTCCAACACGGCATTACGAAGCTATATAAGATACTAACAGATATAAGGTCTAAGGGAACTCTGAACAACATAGAGAAATGGGGGCAAGATATTGGGGAGAGGATTGAGGACACTTTCATGATAGGAGCGGTGTTTAACTACGCAAAAGATATAAATACCATTGAAGCTAATTATAAATGCATGATGCGATGGCACTTGACACCGGCCAAAATGAACAAAATACACCCATCCAACTCAGCCCTTTGCTGGAGAAATTGTAACCAAGTTGGCACCACTAAGCATATCTGGTGGGACTGCCCAGAAATCCAGAAGTACTGGAAAGAGGTCTTAGAGAATATAAAGGAGGTAACAGGAGAGGAGATAACCCGAAACCCCTTATCATGCTTGTTCCATGGTTCAGCGAAAACAATAAAAAATTATGGGTCGACACTGGTTCCGGTGTTACTAAACGCAGCAAAGGGTCTAATCCCGAAACTTTGGCTGCAACCAAAGAAGCCAACATTAAATGAATGGATACAAAGTGTTAATCATATCTCTGAGATGGAAGGTTTAAGGAGGGCCGACTTGGGAGATGAAGAAGGGGGTAGTAGCAGATCTGCCTGGGACAAATGGAGATCATTTAAATATTCGGAAAAATATGTCCAGATATTAACAGAAACCGATAGAGGAGAGCAAGGATAGAGTAATTAAAATAGGTGGATAGGAAAGGACAGAACCGCTAATTAAAACAAACCTGGAAAAAGGGTGGGAGAGGGTGGGAATAAAAAAAAAATAAAAAAAAAATAAACATCCTAGAGATCCCCATCGACATCTAAAAGCATTGCTGGTATGATTAGAGACCTTGGGCCGAGTAGCTGCAGCGATCATTTTATATTGCCGAAAAATCGCAATGCGATTATTCGGCAATAGCGATATCGTGCGATTATTTTCGAGAAATTCGCAATATTGTTTTTAGCTAAAATAACACATATATTCGATTTCAGAGTGTTACTGTCGAAATTCCGCAATCAATTTCTCATTCGCATTTTTGCGAAATTACGATAAAATATCAAGAATATTCTGAGCCAATCAGAGTGCTCCTTCCGCATTTGCCGAATATTCGCAATTATTTTGTATTGTAATATATCACGAATATTCTGAGCCAATCAGAGTGCTCCTTCCGCATTTGGCGAATATTTGCAATTATTTTGTATTGTAATATATCACGAATATTCTGAGCCAATCAGAGTGCTCCTTCCGCATTTGCCGAATATTCGCAATTATTTTGTATTGTAATATATCACGAATATTCTGAGCCAATCAGAGTGCTCCATTCCGCATTTCTCGAAATTTCGCAATTATTTTGTATTATAAAATATCACGAATATTCTGAGCCAATCATAGTGCTCCTTCCGCATTTCTCGAAATTTCATTCGCATTCGCAATTCGCATTCGCAATAGCGAAATTTCGCAATCATTTCATTTCCAAAAAATATCGCGAATATTCGCATTTAACGAATATATCTCGAATATTCGACTATATATTCGAGATATATCGCAAAATCGAATATGGCATATTCTGCTCAACACTAGTAATAACACAATTTAGCATACAGCCTGATTAGTAATAAGGTAATGCCTTGTACACACAATCGGAATTTACGATGAAAAAAGTCAGACGGAATTTTTTCATCTAATATTTCGATCGTGTGTGGGCCCCATCTGACTTTTTTCCTTCGGAGTTTAGAAATAGAACATGTTTTATTTTTTTCTGATGGAAAAAAATGCTATCGGAAATTCCGATCGTCTGTGTAGAACTCCAACGGAGAAAATAACATGCTCTGAATCAAGTCGATGCATGCTAGGAAGCATTGAACTTCATTTTTCTTGGCTCGTCGTAGTGTTTTAAGTCACCGCGTTTTGGACGGTCAGAATTTGGTCTGACAGTGTGTATGCAAGACAGCTTGAATGGAATTCCGACGGAGAATTCCATGGGATTTTATCCCATCGGAAATCCTGATTGTGTGCACAGAGCATTAGGCATAAGATAACACTTGGCATCCAGATCAGCATAAACAGTCAGGGCTGCTGTTAGAAATCATGGGGCCCCATACAGCCTACCTGACAGGGCCCCCCCACTGAAAATATCAAAAGATATTTTTGCTAAAATGCCACGGCCATGATCATATGTTTTGCAGCCATGGCAGAAATGATATTCCCGTCAAACAGGACTCATTTAAGTGAATAGCACATCTCTGCAAGAAGGTTGCGCTAGTGCAGGGTTAAATCTGGCAAGAGGAGGAGGAAATATGCCTCCTCTCCGCCTATCAAATGCTCTCTGAAGAGCAATCCAGATGCTAACTGCTTTTCAGAGAGCAAAGCAAATTTGAGCGAGTCCTTTTTTTTTTTAATTATTATTATTTATTTTTTAGAATTTTTTTAGAATTTTTTACCGCCCTTTTGGGAGTTCTTTGGTGAAATATGGGTCTACACAGACTCCTGATATCTCACAGCTAACAAAAATCCTTTGATCTGTGTGTTTCCAGCACACCTACTTTAAAGTAGAACTAAAGGCAACATTTTATTTTGGAAACAGTAAGCAAGGATTATGACAACTGTCGCTTTTTTTTACCATCTGTGCCCCATTGGGGAGATTTCCCTTTCCCTTCCTGTCCAATAGTCAAATCAGGAAGTGAGAGGAAACCCCATCATAGTCTCACCGGGGTCACCAGAACTGTCCCTGTTGAATGTTGTGGTACCAAACCAAAAATGTGGGACTTTCCTTTACGTTCACACATAGAGTGTGAATCTCCTTAGCGGGGCACAGAAAACATTACAAACCTGGCAGGCGTTCTAATGCCGCGTACACACGATCACTTTTTGTGATGAAAAAAAACGACGTTTTATGTGACGAAACAAAATGACGTTTTTCAAACTTCATTTTCCAAAACGACATTGCATACACACCATCGTTTTTCCAAAATGCTCTAGCAAAGCGTGGTGACGTACACCACGTTCGACCACTCTGTTCCATTGAAGCTGTTCCATAACTTGCTTGTTTTCAACATCGTTTTGCCCACACACGATCACTTTTTATGACACAAAAAAATGACATTTTGAAAAACGACACAAAAAATTCAAGCATGTTCGAAATTTTTTTTGGTCGTTTAAAAAAAAAAAAAAAAAACGTTTTGCCCACACACGATCATTTTAAATGACGTTTTTTCATCGCAAAAAGTGATCGTGTGTACACAGCATAATTCCTCTTCACTGTATAAACAAACAAAAATAAAAATACTTTTGTCTTTAGACTCACTTTAACCACTTCCCTAAGGCCGTACGAGTATATACGGCCGCAGGGTGGTTGTAAATCTACGGGCTGCCGTGTTTTCACGGCAGCCCCTTGCCTCGTTCCCAGCGCGCGCTCCAGAGCGCGCAGCGGGGAACTTGTGTACTGGCCGTGTCCCTTGGACACAGCCAATCACAGATCGCCGCGAACGGCCAATCAGAGTGGCCGTTTGCGATGCGTTCTGTGCAGCGAATGAGAGATGATCTCATATGTAAACATATGAGATCATCTCTCATTGCCGGCTCTCACAATGACAGCGTCCTGTCATAGAGAGAGCATACCGATCTGTGTTCCTAGTACATAGGGACACAGATCGGTCACCCCCCCTCCCCCCACAGTTAGAACACAATGCAGGAAACACATTAACCCCTTCCTCACCCCCTAGTGTTAACCCCTTCCCTGCCAGTCACATTTATACAGTAATTAGTGCATATTTATAGCACTGATTGCAGTATAAATGTGAATGGTGCCAAAAATGTGTCAAAAGTGTCCGCTGTGTCCGCCATAACGTCGCAGTCGCAATAAAAATTGCAGATCGCCGCCATTACTAGTAAAAAAAAAAATAATGAAAAAAAATAACAATTCTGTCCCTTATTTTGTAGGCGCTATAACTTTTGCGCAAACCAGTCGCTTATTGCGATTTTTTTATTTTTTTAACCAAAAATATGTAGAAGAATACGTATCGCCCTAAACTGATTTTTTTTTTTTTAATTGGGCTAAAAATATTGTATTTTTTTTCAAAATTGTCGTCCTTTTTTGTTTATAGCGCAAAAAATTAAAATCGCAGAGGTGACCAAATACCACCAAAAGAAAGCTCTACTTGTGGGGAAAAAAGGACGCCAATTTTGTTTGGGAGCCATATCGTACAACCGCGCAATTGTCAGTTAAAGCGACGCAGTGCCGCAAGCTGAAATTTCACCTGGTCAGGAAGGGGGTTTACATGCCCAGTAAGGAAGTGGTTAAAAATTACATGATAAACATGTGCAAAATAACCAATAGCTCCACCTACTGGGTGGTATTGGAAGAGTAGTTCTGAAATACTCATATGCAATATTTCATGTTTACGTTTTTTTTTTTCATGATCCTTATAAATAAAATAAAAATGTAAAAACTAGGTACATTTCCCTTAAGAAAGGTAAGAGCATTTAAACAGTTGAGCAGATAGTGTGATTTTTTTTTTTTTTTGTGTGGCATGTGCCCTAGATGTGGCACACAAACACTGACAGATGAAAGCCAGAATGACCAGCCTGTGTTTAACATGCTGTTGGAATACTAATCAGGCTGCTCATGTTGAAGTTGGCATAAAGTAAATCACGATCCCCTGGCACATCCTTTACCCTTCTAATGAAAGCTGCCCGTGTAATTAACAGCTTAAAGCTGCAGCTATGTTTGGCACGTACATCAAATTCCATTTTTGATGTGGGAATTTGTTTTGCAACCAGGCTCAGAATGGGTGTTTTAATTGCCAAGAGGTAACTGGTGGTCCCACATTTGTCTGGAGCACGTTGACACAGTGTACATTTAACAAAAACACTTTTATGTCATTCTGATGTCTCAGAAGCATGAATGTAGTCCCTCTAATTACTTTGTGCCCCCTCTTAATATTTACTTTTTTTAAACAAAATTGCCGTTTTAGTCAGGAAAGGCTGACAGCTTCATATTTTGGGGCACCACCAAACACCTCTAGCTTACCAATCATGGGGAGAGATGGACTGGACTGGTCTGATTTCCTGGGTTGGTGAGATTGCACCAGTGTGAGAAGTGTGTGCCTCTGCTCCCTTCTCACTTCCCAGGCATTGTTTGGCATTAATTAATAGACCAATTTTAGAATGTGTATTGCAAATTATGTTATGACTGCTTTAGATACATTCTGCTTAGTGGGGTCATAATGTGCTACTAAAGTAAACACCTGTGTAGTAATCACCTAAAGCTACTCCCCAGACAAGTGTCTAAATGCACACATTAAAGTGGTTGTAAACCCTTACAGACTAAGGCCGCGTACACACGGAGGGACATGTCTGATGGAAACGGTCCGCGGACCGTTTTCATCGGACAAGTCTCCTCGGGATTTTCGTCCGGCGGTGTGTACACACCATCGGATCAAAATCCCCGCCGGCAGACAGTGCGGTGACATGGCGGTGACGTTGACGCCGCCACGTCACCGCACCAGGAAGTAAAAAACTTCCACGCATGCGTCGCATCAATACGACGCTTGTGCGGGCAGATATGTCCGCTGGTGAGTGTACTAACTAGGGGACATATCCGACGGACATGTCGCCGGCGGACAAATTTTAAAGCATGCTTTAAAATTTGTCCACTGGTCAGACATGTCCACTAGCCCATACACACGATTGGATTTGTCCCCTGAACTGGTCCGTCGGACCAGTTTGAGCGGACAAATTCGATCGTGTGTACGCGGCCTAAGGCTTACCTGTAGGTGCAAGAAATATCTCATTAACCTACACGGTTAAGGAGATATTTGCAAAAAAGACTGCACCAATGTCTACGGCATGCATGTCTACGGCTCATGTGCGCCGTAGACAACTAGCTCATTGATAGCTCAGCCTGATGATTTGACAATGAAGCAACAGCAGTATCCTTACTGAATCATCCTGTGCTCATTCTACTCTCTCCTCCTATCAATATATGGATGATTGGCTCCTAAATGTGCCCCTTCCTTTCCTAGTGATGGTGCTATACAGTACTGTGCAGAGGATCACCTCAGCCTAAGACCAATATTATTTTAGTATTTCAGATATACAGTGCCTTGCAAAAGTATTCACACCCCTTGGCTTTTTACCTATTTTGTTAATTCCAGGTTTCAGCTTTTAGTTCAATGTTTTTTCTTTTATCTGAATAATATGTGATGGATCATAACACAATAGTCTAAGTTGGGAAACTAAAATTAGAAAAATATATACATAAAACAATTTTTCAAAAATAAAAAACTGATACCGTATTTATCGGGGTATAGCGCGCTCCCGCGTATAGCGCGCACCCCTAAAGTTGCCCCCATTCCTGTGGAAAAAAAGTTTATTGTACTTACAGTTTTGGTGTCTTGCGCGGCGTCCATCGGCGGCTTCGGGTGTCCTCCTCGTCGGGTCCGGCGTCCGTCTGCGGCTTCGGGTGTCCTCCTCGTCCTTCTGCGGCGTCCTCCTCGCTTTCCCGCGCCGATTTCGAATACTGCGCCGGCATATACCGAGCGCAGTACACTCGGGTATAGTCGGGCAGACTCGGCTCCTCTCTCGCTGACGTACAGGACGTGAGCGCGAAAGGAGCCGAGCCTGCCCGACTATACGCGAGTGTACTGCGCTCGGTATATGCAGGCGCAGTACACTCGTGAATAGTCGGGCAGGCTCGGCTCCTTTCGCGCTCACGTCCTGTACGTCCAGGACGTCAGCGCGAGAGGAGCTGAGTCTGCCCGACTATACCCGAGTGTACTGCGCTCGGTATATGCCGGCGCAGTATTCGAAATAGACGCGGGAAAGCGGCTATCGGCGTATACCGCGCACCCGCGATTTTGCCCTGATTTTTAGGGCAAAAAAGTGCGCGGTATACGCCGATAAATACGGTAATTGGCAAGTGTGTATGTATTCACCCCCTTTGTTATGAAGCCCATGAAAAGTTCTGGTGCAACCAATTACCTTCCAAAGTCACATAATTAATGAAATTATGTCCACCTGTGTGCAATCTAAGTGTCACATGATCTGTCATTACATATACACACCTTTTTGAAAGGCCCCAGAGGCAGCAACTCCTAAGCAAGAGGCACCACTAACCAAACACTGCCATGAAGACCAAGGAACTCTCCAAACAAGTAAGAGACAATGTTGTTGAGAAGTACAAGTCAGGGTTAGGTTATAAAAAAATATCCAAATCTTTGATGATCCCTAGGAGCACCATCAAATATATCATAACCAAATGGAAAGAACATGGCACAACAGCAAACCTGCCAAGAGACGACTGAACACCAAAACTCACAGACCGGGCAAGGAGGGCATTATTCAGAGAGGCAGCACAGAGATCTAAGGTAACCCTGGAGGAGCTGCAGAGTTCAACAGCAGAGACTGGAGTATCTGTATATTGGACGACAATAAGCTGTACGCTCCATAGAGTTGGGCTTTATGGAAGAGTGGCCAGAAGAAAACCGTTACTTTCAACAAAAAACAAAATGGCATGTTTTGAGTTTGTGAAAAGGCATGTGGGAGACTCCCAAAATGTATGGAGGAAGGTGTTCTGGTCTGATGAGACTAAATTTTAACTTTTTGTCCATCAAAGATAACGCTATGTCTGGCGCAAACCCAACATGTCACCCAAAGAACCCCATCCCTACAGTGATGGCAGCATCATGCTGTGGGGATGATTTTCAGCAGTCGGGACTGGGAAACTGGTCAGAGTTGAGGGAGAGATAGATGGTGCTAAATACCGGGATATTCTTGAGCAAAACCTGTACCACTCTATGTGTGATTTGAGGCTAGGACGGAGGTTCACCTTCCAGCAGGACAATGACTCCAAACACACTGCTAAAGCAACACTTTAGTGGTTTACGAGGAAACATGTAAATGTGTTGGAATGGCCTAATCAAAGCACAGACCACAATTTAATAGAAAATATGTGGTCAGACTTAAAGATTGCTATTCACAAGCGCAAACCATCCAACTTGAAGGAGCTGGAGCAGTTTTGCAAGGAGGAATGGACAAAAATACCAGTGGTGAGATGTGGCAAGCTCATAGAGACTTATCCAAAGCGACTTGGAGCTGTGATAGTTGCAAAAGGTGGCTCTACAAAGCATTGACATGTTCTGTAAATTAAATGATGCAAATCCTCAAACAATTCATGTTAATTCCAGGTTGTGAGGCAACAAAACACGAAAAATGCCAAGGGGGTGAATACTTTTGCAAGGGACTGTATACTCTATACAAAACTTACAAATTGTACCTTTAGTTATACTTTATGCCTTCCTAAGACAGCACAAAGCAGACACTTTGAAGCCTGCTCGGGTGTATATAACATTGGGCTCAATGCATTGCTAATACACTGAGAAACTTGACCTCTGTGTGTACAAGCCCTCAGTTAAAGTGTCTACAGGTCATCACACATGCATACTATGACCACCATATTAATAAATAAACCTTTTGATCCTCAAGCCATTCCACATGAGTGCTCTGCTGGCATCATTAAAGTTAAGGGAAGAGCCCGGGTCATTCACAGGATGATCCCTATAAACATTATTTTTGTTCAAGTTATCTTATTACTATAAGGGTTTACTATAAGGGTATACTAGGGTTTCTTTGTCAGGCATGTAAGGTATCTTTATTTTAAATGAACATCATCCTCACTTTCTCAATTCTGTTTAGAAAAACAGTTACGTTTCTTGAAAAGCATTATATTTATTTATTACAGTATTTATATAGCACTGACAATTTACACAGCATATATGTATATTGTACGTTCACATCAGTCCCTGCGCACAAGGAGCTTAAAATCTAAGGTCCCTAACTCACATTCATACATACACATACTAGCAGGGCAGCCAAATTTTGGGGTTCCTTATACAGCTTAAGGCAGGGCCCCCCGGAGCAGAGACCTGGGGGGGGCTCGCCTCTCTCCTGCCGCAAGATGATAAGGGGGGGGGGGGGGGTTGTGGTAACGAAAGTGTCATCTCTTCTCTTCTCTCTCCTGCCACGAGAAGATAAGCGGGGGGGATTGGTGCATACAAACATAACAAAGTTAAGTCAAGCGGGGGGGTTGGTGCTGACGAACAAAAAAAAATTACGTTTTCTCTTCTCTCTCCTGACACGAGTTGCTAAAGTCATACAAAAAAAAAAAAAAAAAGGGGGGGGGGGGGCGGACCTGTCGCGAGTTGCTAAAGGTGGGGGGGGGGGGGGTCAGAGAAAAGAAAAAGGGGAAGACTTGCATAGACTTGCATAGGTAATCAGGGCATTGATCATCAATGTCACCTATCAATGCTGTATATCAGTGCTGCATATTAGTGCTTCCTGCATATCAGTGTCACCCCATCAGTGCCCTTTAGTCTCACCTCATCAGTGCAGCCTATCAGTGCCCATCAGTGCAGCCTCATCAGCACACATCAGTAAAAGAGAATTATTTTTATTTACAACATTTTCTGACAGAAACCAAGAAAAACTTTTTTTTGCAAAAATTGAAAAATCCAGCAGGGATTAAATACCACCAAAAGAAAGCTCTATTTGTGGGAAGAAAATGCTAAAAAATAATAATTTGGGTACAGTGTTGCATGACTGCGCAATTGTCATTCAAAGTGTGACAGCGCTGAAAGTTGAAAATTGGTCTGGGCAGGAAGGGGGTGAAAGTGCCTGGTATTGAGGTGGTTAAACAATGAAGTACCACTGATGAGATCATCCCTCTACTATCCTATAGTGTTGAGCAGAATATGCCATATTCGATTTCGCGATATATCTCGAATATATAGTCGAATATTCGAGATATATTCGCTAAATACGAATATTCGTGATATTTTTTGGAAATGAAATGATTGCGAATTTTCGCTATTGCGAATGCGAATGCGAATTGCGAAATTTCGAATGCGAAATTTAGAGAAATGCGGAATGGAGCACTCTGATTGGCTCAGAATATTCTTGATATTTTATCGTAATTTCGCAAAAATGCGAATGAGAAATTTATTGCGGAATTTCGACAGTAACACTCTGAAATCGAATATATGTGTTATTTTAGCTAAAAACAATATTGCGAATTTCTCGAAAATAATCGCGCGATATCGCTATTGCAGAATAATCGCATTGCGATTTATCGGCAATATAAATTGATCGCTGCAGCTACTCGGCCCAAGGTCTCTAATCATACCAGCAATGCTTTTAGACGTCGATGGGGATCTCTAGGATGTGATCTGTTCTAAAAAAAAAATTGAAAAAATACGAATATTCGAAATAGCGAATATTCACCGCGAAATTCGGAATATATCGCGAATACTCGAATATGCCATATTCGAGCCGAATATTCGCAATACGAATATTCGTGAGCAACACTACTATCCTACTAAAGGCATGTTTATAATGTAGCTCCATCTCTCAAACTGGGCAAGGGATTATAAGTAACCTATAACCACTTCATTACCGAGCCTGTTTTTCAGATTCGGTGCTTACGAGACTAAAACAGTTTTTTTTGCTAGAAAATTATTTAAAACCCCCAAACATTATATATATTTTTTTTTCTAACACCCTAGAGAATAAAATGGCGGTCATTGCAATACTTTTTCTCACACCGTATTTGCGCAGCGGTCTTACAAGCGCACTTTTTTTGGAAAAAATTCACTTTCTTGAATTAAAAAATAAGACAACAATAAATTTGGCCCAATTTTTTTATATATTGTGAAAGATAATGTTACGCCGAGTAAAATGATACCCAACATGTCACGCATAAAAATTGCGCCCGCTCGTGGCATGGCGTCAAACTTTTACCCTTAAAAATCTCGATATGCGACGTTTAAAAAATTCTACAGGTTGCATTTTTTGAGATGACGAGGAGGTCTAGGGCTAGAATTATTGCTCTCGCTCTAACGATCGCGGCGATACCTCACTTGTGTGGTTTGAACACCGTTTTCATATGCGGGCGCTACTCGCGTATGCGTTTGCTTCTGCGCGCGAGCTCGTCGGGACGGGGCACTTTAAAAAATTTTTTTTTTGGTTTTGGTTTTTATTTTTATTTATTTTATAATTTTTAACACTGAAAAAAAAAAAAAAAAAAAATTATCACTTTTATTCCTATTACAAGGAATGTAAACATCCCTTGTAATAGAAAAAAGCATGACAGGTCCCCTTATATATGAGATCTGGGGTCAAAAAGACCTCAGATCTCATATTCAGGCTTAAATGCAAAAAAAAAAAAAAAATAAGTCAAAATGTAAACATATTAAATGTCTCTTTAAGACGCTGGGCGGAAATGACGTTTTGACGTCACTTCCGCCCAGCAGAGAGAGGGGGACGGCTGAGGGACATTTTTTCCCTCAGTCACATCCCCGGACAGACAACGAGCGGACCCGATCGCCTCCGCCGCTACCGACGGCTACGGTAAGCGGCGGAGGGCGCGGGAGAGCGGCGGGAGGGGGGGGCACCCTCTCCCGCCGCCGGTAACGGCGATCTCGCGGCGAATCCGCCGCGATGACCGCCGTTATCGTTAACAGGACCGCCCCACGAAGAGATGGATATCTCGGTTGTGGCAGCAGCTGCTGCCGTTACCGAGATATCCATCTTCAAAAACGTGACGTCTTTGGACGTGGGGCCGGTCACAAGTGGATAAAGATACATTTGAGGGACTTATACTAGCATTATTTGAAGTTGAACACCTCACTTCATATATTATAATAAAAATGTTAAATGCAAGTAGTGTAGGACAGTAAACCTTGGTTTGGGAGCGTTTTGCAAGACAAGCTAATTTTTTTACTAAATTTCGATTTGATATACAAGCGATGTCTTCATATACAAGTAGTGTCATGTCACAACTGATTATAGAAGAGAGGTGCCTCTAAGTGTAGCAATATGGTTACATTTAACCACTTAAGACCCGGACCAAAATGTAGGTAAAGGACCTTGCCCCTTTTTGCGATTCGGCACTGCTTCGTTTTAACTGACAATTGCGCGGTCGTGCGACGTGGCTCCCAAACAAAATTGGCGTCCTTTTTTTCCCACAAATAGAGCTTTCTTTTGGTGGTATTTGATCACCTCTGCGGTTTTTATTTTTTGCGCTATTAACAAAAATAGAGCGACAATTTAAAAAAAAATGCAATATTTTTTACTTTTTGCTATAATAAATATCCCCCAAAAATATATAAAAAAACATTTTTTTTCCTCAGTTTAGGCCGATACGTATTCTTCTACGTATTTTTGGTAAAAAAAATCGCAATAAGCGTTTATCAGTCGGTTTTTGCAAAATTTATAGCGTTTACAAAATAAGGGATAGTTTTATTGCATTTTTATTAATTATTTTTTTTTTACTACTAATAGCGGCGATCAGCGATTTTTTTCGTGACTGCGACAATATGGCGGACACTTCGGACAATTTTGACACATTTTTGGGACAATTGTCATTTTCACAGCAAAAAATGCATTTAAATTGCATTGTTTACTGTGGAAATGACAGCTGCAGTTTGGGAGTTAACCACAGGTGGCGCTGTAGGGGATGTGTGCCTATGTGTGTTTGTTTACAACTGTAGGGGGTGTGGCTGTAGGTGTGACGTCATCGATCGCGTCCCCCTATTACAGGGATGACGCGATCGATGCTGCGGCCACAGAGAAGCACGGGGAAGCCGTGTGTACACACGGCTCTCCCCGTTCTTCCGCTCCAGGGACGGATCGCCGCACTCCAGCGGCGATCGGGTCCGCGAATCCCGCGGTCCCGGTCCCGGAGCTTCGGACCGGGTCGCGGGCGCGCGCCCGTGACCCACGGCTGGGTACTAAAATCAACGTATATATACGTTGATGTGCCCAGCCGTGCCATTCTGCCGACGTAAATGTGCAGTAGGCGGTCTTTAAGTGGTTAATGAAGGTACAACATTTAGCAACATATTGCTACCCTTCGGCCCTGTACACACGATCGGTCCAAACTGATGAAAACGGACTGAAGTTCAGTTTCATCGGTCCAAACCGACCGTGTGTATGACCCATCAGTCTTTTGTCCTTCAGTCCAAAGTTTTAAAACTTGCGTTAAAATCGGACTGATGGACGCCTACCGATGATTAGTACGCAAAAGCATCGGTTCAAAACCCGCGAATGCTCTGAATCAAGTCGACGCATGCTTGGAAGCATTGAACTTCATTTTTTTCTGCACGTCGTCGTGTTTTACGTCACCGCGTTCTGACACGATCGATTTTTGAACTGATGGTGTGTATGCACATCAGACCATCAGACCATCAGTCTCTGAACCGATGAAACTGAACTTCAGTCCGTTTTCATCAGTTTGACTGATCGTGTGTACAAGACCTGAGAGGCGACTCACTTCTCTTTTATACTCTGTAGCTCCTGCTGGATTTTGCTTCTAATACCCTTGTGGAGGCTTCCATTTGTAAATGGACATTTTATGGTTACACAACCTATCACATTGCTTTAATCTTTTAACTTTAACTTTGAACTATAAATTAAAGGACTTATGAATAAATGGTTGTGGAACGAATCATTTGAGTTTCCATTAATTCTTATGGGGAAATTCGCTTTGATATACAAGTGATTTGGATTACAATCATGTTTCTGCAACGAACTATGCTCGCAATCCAAGGTTTTACCGTTTCCTGAATTTGGCTTGTTACCAGCATCTTAGGCCACGTACACACGATCGAACATATCTGCTGAAACTGTTCCGCAGACCAGTTTCAGTGGACATATCCGATCGTGTGTACGGCGTAGCAGACAGGTTTCCAGCAGACAAAAGTTTTAAAACATGCTTTAAAACGTATCTGCTAGACATGTCCGCTGGTTAGTACGCCTAACCAGCAGACCGAAATCCCCCGCATGCGTCGAATGGATTTGACGCATGCATGGAAGCATTTTACTTCCAGGTTTGCGGACGTCCCGGCGTCACCGTCACCGCGCTGTCTGTCCACGGGGATTTTGGTTTGATCGTGTGTACACACATCAGACCAAAATATCCCAGGAGACATGTCTGAAAACGGTCCGTCGGACCGTTTTCATTGGACATGTCTCCTCGTGTGTATGCGGCCTAACAATCCATGTACAGCAGAGCTTAGGCTGGGAGAGGAAAAAGCAGCCAAAACCACTGTGCTGCACTGAATGAAGTCTGCGAATAGGAGGAGAGAGCAGAGTGACAGAAAGATGAGCTTATCAGTCTGATGCTTCTACCTTCACTGTCCAATCACAGGCTGGGAAGGGACAAGACCTGTCAGTGTTACTTAACTGCAGCAGTGAAAAATCAGGTCTTCTGTCCTGCCAGACTGGACTGGGTAAAATCTAAAGACAGTATTTTATCTGTATATTTAGCTTTTTTTACTTTAAAGTTTAACTTTAAAAAATATATTTATTTTAAAACAATTTCTAAACATACATATGATTGTGTGTAATATTTATTATTTTCTTTGCGTTATGTCTGGGTATCAAAAACAAAGTATTGGGTGCTTTTTTGGCTTAAAGTTTATTTAAGATATATAACCTTTATAGATTTAACAGCAAATAAGTATACACATTATAAGCAATTGTTAGCCGATGTAGGAATGCAGGCAAGCATTCATTACCAAAGTAAAGTATTAGGTACTTTTCACTTCACAAAATAATCATATTTGATGTTACAGATAACAATAGCAATACATGTTACTGTCAACATGCACTGTACTTGTGTTCTCTCTCTGTGTAAATCAAACTAATACTACCGGTAATCCAAACCAGCATTCAAATAAAACCAACACATCAATTGTAAAACACCAGCAAAATCACTGACATTTGACTTGCACTTCTCCATAGTTGTTATGGGACAGCCACGTTTTGTGGGGTGGTGGGATGCCCCCTGTTATATTATTTTTACATTGTTTCTGTGTTGGCATACAGGCATAAAACATAAAGAAATGTCCATTCCATTTACCCTATACTGTACATATTATGAAAAGTAAGTATGAACATAGGAGCCAAGGAACTACAAGAGTCACCAAGGAATGCATAATTGCAATCTTATATCTAGTGTGATTCCGGTGGAATGTAGGACCATATAAGATAATGCTCCGTACATGGAGCTCTTGACCCCTCCATATCACGTTTTTGCAAAAATGATGGGCAATTGCCACCCTGTGGACTGTCCATATTTGTCATTTTTCTCTATAACGTGAATTTAGTTACAGATCAGACTATCTGTCACGGAGATGGATAAGGCCCCTTTCACACTCTCGGACCGTTCAGGTTTGCCTGTCAGTTTATTCGGCGGAACTAAGCGGCCGCCCCATACTTCTCTATAGAGCATCGGATGTCAGCGGTGACATGTCCGCTGACATCCGACCCAATCCGCTAAAATCATACGGATGGCGATACGTCTCCACCCGTGAGATCTAATGAAAATGGACATTCTGTGCGTTTTCGTCCGATCTCTCCATAGGAGACAGCGGCACTTGACAAGCCCCTTCCCGCCCAGTGAGCAGAGAGGGACCTGTCATCTGTCGGCTTAGCGGAGATCAGCAGAGATATCTCCCGCTGAGCTGGCAGACCGCTGCAATCGGATCCGTCCCCGTGTGGAAAGGGCATTAGTCTTTGGTAGCCCCTTTTACGCACATGTTTAAGCACCAATAGCTATATGAATAATCATACGTCTCACTTTTCACATGCCTGGCGAAGGGGCCCTGCGAGGCTCCGAAACATTGCACTCTCTTTGTGTGGTGATCATGCAATAAATCATCTGTTTGGATGCTATTTACGTCGTTCCATGGTGTGCTGGCAAATATTTCTACTATAACGTGCACCAGTATCCAGCTGGTTGTTGCTACGAGCACCCAAACCCAAGAGCTTATCCAGGAATGTGTGTGATGGGAATATGAAGTATCACTATTCAAAGAGGACCCATGTAAGCTGTGCACAAAAAAGGCAAGCAAAAGGCAAAGAACTAGTCACCAGTATTTCCTGAGGTCTTCTTACAACTGATCTCTTGCCCATTGCTGACTTACCATGCCTTGTTCTGTACTGTGTCTCTTTGCGGAGTCAGCCATCTTGGTATAGGAGAAAAGCTTTGTTCTCTAATGTCAGAGTCCCCCCCCCCCCCAAATAAATCAGGCAGTGGCAGAGAAGGGAAGAGGTTAATGTAAGCCTATGCTGTTGAGCTCTGTAAACAACTGACTTTTTCAACAAAGCATATATAGATAGCCTGGAAAATGTGTAGAAAACAGTCTGTAGCTCCACACACTGACCATAAATGGGAATACAAAAAATTCCTCTGCAATATTTAAAATATAAATGAAGGGGAATATTTTTTAGTTTTGGATAGAGCATGAAAGAACTCTTGTTTATTATCACTGTTTGTGTCCCCAGATTTAATAGTCCTGGTTACTATTGTAAATGAAACTGAAAGTGAGGGAAAATACACGTAGCGCTACCCCATTCAGGAGCCGCTGAGTATAAGTGGGATCGGCGTGTTGTGTTACCTGCCAGGCAGGGGCGGACTGACCATTGAGGAACTCGGGCACTGCCCGAGGGCCCCATTCCACCGGGGGGCCCAATCAGTGTTGCCAGGCTCATTAAAACCAGGGACAGTATGTAAAAATCTGTGTTTTTTTTTTTTACATCTGTCCCTGATATGTCCAAAACCTACATGCTTTTGATGTGAAAATCCCGAGATTTTAGCTGCCCCACCTCTGTACTGCCACCTGGCTTGGTGGCCATCTGTAAGCCTGGGGGCCCCATAATCTTCTATTGCCCGGGGGCCCCATGAGTTGTCAGTCCGCCCCTGCTGGCAGGTGTCTAGGGGTGATACTTGTGAGTTGAGGAGAAGAAGAGCGAATGTCCAGTCTTTAGTTGGGTTTTCTTCAATGCTTTATTCCAAGGCCCAACATGGCCTTTATCAACATGGTACAGGACAGGAAAGGTTGATGAGCAGAGAGAGAAAGGATTTGAGTATCAGGCCTTGGATATCAAAAAGGTGAGAGAGCAATCTGGCTCTCAGCAATGATGAACTCAGTTCGTCGCCACTCCACCCGGAATGGGTAAAGTGCCCCCGGACAGGTCTCTGCCACAGACCTGGCAGCCGAAACGTCACTTGCAAATGCTGGGAGGACCAGGCCTCTGCCACAATCCTGGCTCGGGCCTCTGCCACAGGCCTAGTACTTGAGGAGCATGAAATTGAAATGAGCTAGTCCTCCCAATAGATTTAGTTAGAGTCTCTGGATCCCCAATGGTTCGTTCAAGCCCTATTGGATAACCTGCCTCCGGGTTCTCCTCAAGACGATCCCCCACCGCACGGCTCCCAGCCTGGGATCTTTTAGGATGAGTTTGGGACCCAGCAAAAAGCAAGGGGGCGCTACATACAATTTTGAGTTGCCAAACAAAACAGAATAGCAGTAAAATCTTCTGATATGGACTTCTGTTCTGGTGACAGCTGTCTAAAGAGAAGATGTTTCTCACTTTCTTTGGGATCTGTCCCCACTTCCTGTTTTGTCTACAGGAGAGGAAATGAAAAGAAGTCTCTTGAACGGGTCACAGATGGCAAAAATAAATGCTGTTTCTTTCTCGTACATCACGGGACACAGAGCGGCATATTCATTACTATATGGGTTATATGGAGTACCTTCAGGTGTGGACACTGGCAATCTCAAACAGGAAGTCCCCTCCCTATATAACCCCCTCCCCTAGAGGGAGTCCCTCAGATTTTTCGCCAGTGTCTTAGGTGTTGGTCACGGAATAGCTTTGCTCCACATCCTTGGGATTAAGGGCGGGCTAACCGGATCTGTCCAAGGAGCCTCAGTGCCAAAGTGGACAGTACCCGGGCCCCAAGCCGTGGGGTTTTGCCTATAATGCTCCTCTTTGGAGGGCTGGACCCTGGGCCCAGGACTTGGAGTTTGTAAAAACCATAAGTTCCTGTTTGCCAGGGTGCTATATAGGTCCAGGACAGTGGGTACCTTCATAGGACCCCAGGGCCTGAAGGTCTACTACGCTACCCACGGAGATGGGAGAAGATTGGATCAGTTTGCTGGACAAACATCCTGCAGCATGGAGCAGGTAAGGGGGAGCCTGCGGGACTTGGTTCGACAGCAGGCTCTCCGGGGTAACCTAAAAGGGGGGATAGCCTAAGTATGCTCTGCATGGGCAACCTTGTTCACTATGTCTAAAAGAGACAGGATGACACCCTTTCTCCCCCATCACTAGGTTCCCCTGTCTAAGAATGTGTTGCTAGCTAAACCTGCTGTTTTCTTCCTAGGGCTAGTAAGGATCCCTAGGGGCCTTTGGAGAGTCCTACCTGGCCGGGGGTTTAAATCTGCCGCCTGTTTCTGCGTTCCTGGATCTCCAGCAGCGCGGCTCCTCCATGTTCCTCCTGTTTCCGGCATACGCGCGCGCACGTCTTATAGACGTTTTTCGCGCCGTTCAGACAGGAGGGCGGGGGGGGGGCGTGCCTGCGGCGTCATACAGGAGGCGCGCCTTTGTGCTGTTATAGACAGCAGGCATCGTCAGTGCTCAGTCTGAGGCTGATTTTCAGAAGGAGAGGACGCAGAGCGGCAGAACAGTGACTCCCGGTGGCGGAAGAGGGGTAGTACATGCTGGACTTTGTTCCAATGCCTTTTTTGTTAAGCCAAAAAATTCCCCTTTTTGCAGCAGGTTGGAGGCTGGCAAACTAAGTTTGGGGTCACTGTATGTTGTAAAAAGAAAATATATAATATATATTTAAAAAAAAAAAAAAAAAAAACATACGGGATCCCATCAGTTTTTGGGCATTAGTGATCTATTGTCCCCTAAACTCTGGTTTTGTACTCCTGCCCACTACAGTCTGTTGTGTGGGCGGAGTCCCTCGATTTTGTATTATGGCTTCCAAAGGTTCGGGGTCAAAGGGTACAAAAAAGACCAAAAAACAAAAGGGTTTCCTTTCTGATTCTGATGATATGCCGATACTTTCCCCGCAACTTATTAACATAAAAAGCGCCTTGGATGAGCCATTAGGGGGATCTAGTGCGGAGGCTGGCCCAGATCAGCCCAGCCCTGTGTTTATCACAGAGGAGATGCTAGCCGTATCCCTAGGGGGGCTAGAAGAGAGAATAGCAGCATTGATCGCTAGAGCTATTCCTGGTAAGAAACGGGTTAGATCCCCATCACCAAGAGGTGTATCCTCAGATGCTGAGATTCTCTCTCTGGAGGAATTGGAATCACAGGAGGATCAACTAGACCTGAACCAAGAGGGTTCAGGGATTGAGGGGTCTGCCTCGGAGGAACCATTTTCAGACTCCTCCGCTACAGTTACTCCCTCGCCTGTTGCGCAAGATCAGAGTGGAGCACAAGCCAGTCATTTTAGTAGCTCCGGCTTGGCCCCGGAGGACTTGGTACTCACTAGTCCTGAAGATGGCAGTGGGAGACCCTTGGACTCTTCCTCTACAACCAGACCTACTCTCACAAGGCCCGATCCTCCACCCTACATTACGGCGTCTAAATTTGACGGCCTGGAGGCTGAATCCCTGATTCTCAGGGGTAGAGGTCTGTCTAGGCAGGTAATCCCTACCCTGATTAGGGCTAGAAAGCCGGTCTCCAGGGTGATTTATTACAGGGTGTGGAGGAACTACGTAGGCTGGTGTGAATCCAAAAGATGGAATTCCCGCAAATATACTATTGATAGGGTGTTAAGTTTTCTCCAGCTAGGAGTGGATAAAGGCCTGGCACTAAGCACAATCAAGAGACAGATCTCAGCTCTGTCAGTGTGGTTTCAGAGGCCGCTGGCCACCCACTCGCTGGTAAAGACCTTCTTACAGGGGGTCTTGCGTATTAATCCTCCTGTCAAGTCACCACTTTGTCCATGGGACTTAAATCTTGTTCTGTCATCCCTACAGAAACAACCTCTTGAGCCGTTGGCTGAGGTACCTTGATTTTACTGACTAGAAAGTCGGTATTTCTGATCACCATAGTTTCGGCCAGGAGAGTATCGGAATTGGCAGCCTTATCTTGTAAGGAACCATATCTCATTTTCCATAAGGATAGGGCGGGGTTCCGTCCTCATCCTTCCTTTCTACCAAAGGTTATATCCAGTTTCCACCTGAACCAGGATGTGGTACTTCCATCCTTCTTCCAAAACCCACCTCTAGAAAAGAGGGGTTGCTGCATACGTTGGATATTGTCAGGGCCGTAAGGGCCTATCTTAAAGCTACAGAGAAGGTTCGGAAAACAGATGTGGTGTTCGTTTTACCGGAAGGGCCCAAGATGGGTCAGGCAGCCGCTTGATCCACCATCGCAAGATGGATTAAACAATTAATTGTTCGGGCCTGCGGTTTAAAGAGGTGCCTCCTCCTTTGTCGGTAAAGGCCCATTCTACCAGGGCCAGGGGCACCTCCTGGGCAGCACATCATCAGATCTCTATGGCTCGAATATGCAAGGCAGCAACGTAGTCATCAGTCCACACGTTTACAAAATTTTATCAAGTGGACGTAAGAAGGAATGCGGATACAGCCTTTGGGCAGGCAGTACTACAGGCCGCGATTTAAGCTCCTCAGGATCTGAGGGGGCTCCCTTGATTTGATTTGAGATTTACATTTCTCGTTTAAGTTGGATTTACTGGTATCGGAGTATACCTCTAAAATTAAATCCTTCTTTGGAAGATGTCTCCCTCCCCTCATTAAAGCATTGCTTTCGGACATCCCATATAGTAATGAATATGCCGCTCTGTGTCCCGTGATGTACGAGAAAGAAAAAGGGATTTTTAAATACAGCTTACCTGTAAAATCCTTTTCTTGGAGTACATCACGGGACACAGAGCTCCCACCCCTGTTTTGGGTGACCATTTTGGGAGGCATACTGCTTGCTACAAAACTGAGGGACTCCCTCTAGGGGAGGGGGTTATATAGGGAGGGGACTTCCTGTTTGAGATTGCCAGTGTCCACACCTGAAGGTACTCCATATAACCCATATAGTAATGAATATGCCGCTCTGTGTCCCGTGATGTACTCCAAGAAAAGGATTTTACAGGTAAGCTGTATTTAAAAATCCCTTTTTTAACCATTCACCTACTCTATCAATAATAAGAAAAAAAGGGAAGTGGGGACTAGAAAGAGAAAAAATACTTGTAAAAATGTATTATTATAATTTTTGTTTTAGATAGGACCATAATAAATAAACAGAATATAAACATTCTTTTTTAACTGCAGCTCCAATCGATATAAATGTTGCAGCCATCAAGTGCTTCTATTACCTTTCTGGGTATTGTAGAATAACATTTTATTGGAGACATATTGGGCTAGATTCAGGTAGGAGAGCCTATCTTTAATTTGGCCTAACGTATCTCATTTACGTTAGGCCGCTGCAATTTTTCAGGCAAGTGCTTTATTCACAAAGCACTTGCCTGTAAAGTTGAGGCGGCGTAGCGTAAATCACCCAGCGGAATTTAAATTCGGCGGTTAGGGGGCGTGTATCATTTAAATGAAGCGCGTCCCCACGCCGAATGAACTGCGCATTCGCCGGCCGTGATTGATTCCCAGTGCGCATGCTCCAAATCACGTCGCTACTTGTCAATGAAAGCGACGTCAGCGTAACTGACGCCCAGCTCAATTGTGAATGGACATATGCAAACAACGTAAATTACGTTGGTTCCGACGTCCATACTTAACATTGGCTGCGCCAGCTATAGCAGGCATAACTTTAGGCCCTGCTTAAAGCGGATCTCCACCCTAAAGTGAAGATCCGCTGATCGGAACCCTCCCCCCCTCCGGCGTCACATTTGACACCTTTCAGGGGGGAGGGGGGTGCAGATACCTGTCTAAAGACAGATATCTGCACCCACTTCCGGCCCGCAGTCTCGGGCAAAAGACGGGCTTTTCCCGTTGTGTGCTGGGAACTCTCGGCTCCCAGCACACAGCGGGAGCCAATCGCCGGGCGCAGCGCGACTCGCGCATGTGCCGTAGGGAACCGGGCAGTGAAGCCGGAGCGCTTCACTTCCTGGTTCCCTCACCGTGGATGGAGGGGGGAGCAGCAGGGAGACGAGCGATCGCTCGTCCTCTGCTGCGGACGCCGCTGGACTCCAGGACAGGTAAGTGTCCTAATATTAAAAGTCAGCAGCTGCAGTATTTGTTGCTGCTGGCTTTTAATATTTTTTTTGGGGTGAACCATCCGCTTTAAGTGTTACGTAAACGACTTAAGCAGATACGCTGGCCGGGTGCACGTTCGGGAATCGGCATATAGGCTCATAGATTCAATGGCGTAAGGGACTTATGCCAGTTGGATCTTATTGAAATCTATGCGTAACTGATTCGATGAATCAGTCGCATAGATAGGAGGGCTCAGGCTCAGAAATAAGATGGGTTATCTGGAGATAAGCCGTCTTATTTCTTTCCTGAATCTGGCCCATAGTGGTTATCTAGGGCAGTGGTCTTCAATCTGCGGCCCGTGGGTCATATGCACTTGCCTGACGAAGGGACCCTGCATGGCTCCAAAACGTTGCTGTGTTCTGTGACCACAAAAATAAACCTTTGGACCCTTTTTGGGGAATCCTTGGTGTGCTGATGATATTTTCTTCACTTTGAACATTCTATCAACTGACACTAAAAGTGAGGCATTATTCCTCCTAATAATACCAATGATGGGGCACCGTTCTTTCCACTGACACCAATGATGGTGCATTATTGCTTCCACTGACACTAATGATAGGGCAGTCTTCCTCCTACTAATAACAATGATGGAGCTCTATTCCTCCTACTAATACCAATGATGGGGCACTATTCCTCCTAGTAATACCAACAATGGGGCACTATTCCTCTTCCTACTGATTACAGGCACTCAATCACTTATTTACTTCCACTGACCACCAAGTTTGAGGCATTGTTTACGCCCACTGACAACAGGGACATTTTCTACTCATACTGACCATAGTCTGACTCCCTAAAGTCTGAAGGACAGTAAACTTGCCCTTTGTTTGGGAAGTTTGGAGACCTCGAACTAGGGGATAGACAAACACTAGGATCAGAAATGTTCAATATGGCTTATTCGTTTTCTTTTCACATATTTTTCTTTTTATGATTTTCTCTGGACAGCATTTGAAATAAATAAGCTGTTCAGGCTGCAATACTCACCTCTTCTCCAGCACCGTCCCCTGCAGTACTGCTTTGAAGTCACAATATGATCTCAGTCATCTGAGTTGAAAAACACCAAGCAGCATTTATCCCCAAGGGCATACTGGAAATGGTAGGTACAGGGCCGGATTCCCAACAAGGCCAATGAGGCCAGGCCTCGGGGCTGCAGTGGGTGCAGGGGTGGCACCAGTTGTAACACAGGCTCACTGTGAAAAGTTGGGGCGCACCTCCTCCTAGACCAGCTTGTGTGATAGAGGCAGTGTTCTGTCTATCACACAAGCTGGTCTAGAAGAAGGGCGGGACTTTTATCACATCGTGCCCAAACTTTTCACAGTGAGCTCTGTGACACAGCAGGAACAGGAGATGCCTGATGTGCGTAATGCACACACTGACTGGTGAGGCTACATTGTTTGGCACAGTAGGGCTGCAATGATGATGAGGGGGGCTGTAATGATGGTAAGTGGGGCTGCAATGATGATGAGGGGGGCTGTAATGATGGTGAGGGGGCTGCAATGAAGGCATATTAAGGCTGCAAAGATGATGAGGGGGGCTGCAATGATGATGAGGGGGGCTGCAATGAGGGCACAGTAAGGCAGCAATGATGGTGAGGGAGGCTGCAATGAGGGCACAGTAAGGCGGCAGTGATGGTGAGGCTGCAATGAGGGCACAGTAAGGCTGCAATGATGGTGAGGCGGCAAGGATGGGCAAGGGCTGGGGGACTTTGTTTTTTTTTGGGCGGGGGGGCATTGAAGGACCCGGCCTTGGGGCGGCAAAGGGAGTAAATCTGGGCCTGGGTAGGTATAAAAAAAACAAGCATACAGACTGCTGTTTGGGACCTCCAGTGGGTAAGGGAAAGCCCGGAGAGCAGAGTTTAGCTTTAAAAATGGAAAAAGTGACATAACTGAATGGTAATCCTGGGACACCATAAGTCGAATAATATCTTTGGTATGTATGACTCACTTTAAAAAATGATATATGGTATCCTTGGATAGCTCCGCTCTCAAGAGGCATCTAACAGCCAAGATGTCTTTTCATTAATAAACCTAATAAATAACCAAACTAATGGATGGCTGTACAAAATATTTGGAAGTTGGTTGTTCAGAATCATTGACCTCTCACCAAGATTCCTGATGCATATACAGTACACTGTGCTCCAGATTGTGGGAATGTTTAATTCTTCTGTTGGATGTCAAAACTACTGTCCCTTAAAACACAAGGCCAAAAATGCAACATCATTGTCATCATTTCACTACATCCTGCTGCTAAAATTACTAATCCTTATTTTTTAATTGCAGATTTTTCTAATACATTTGTGTGTGCTACACTGAAAAGGAAAGACAGAACTCGAGAATACTAAAGCTCTGCATTTTTGAAGGTTTGAAATCAGTACAGGAAAATTTAAGATTTAGAACGGCAGCCTAATGCCGCGTACACACGATCACTTTTTATGATGTAAAAAAACGTAGTTTTATCTCACGAAACAAAACAACGTTTTTCTAACTTCATTTTAAAAAAACGACGTTGCCTACACACCATCGTTTTCTGAAAATGCTCTTGCAAAGCGCGGTTACGTAACCACGTTCGACGGCACTCTGTTCCATTGAAGCTCCCGTCTCATAACTTGCTTTTGAGCATGCGCGGGTTTAAAAACTTTGTTTTAAACGTCGTTTTAGCCCACACACGATAATTTTTTGTGAAACAAAAGATGACATTCTGAAAAACGACATAAAAAATTTAAGCATGTTCGAAATTTTTTTTGGTCATTATTCAGAAGACATAAGACAACGTTTTGCCCACACACGATCATTTTAAATGGCGTTTTTTAAAACGTCGTTTTATTTCATCACAAAAAACGACCGTGTGTACGCGGCATAGGGCCAGATTCAGGTAGAGTTAGGCTGGATTATCAGTGATACTCCAGCCTAACTGTCACTTTAAGCCGGCGTTTCTGTTTTCTGTAACCAGAAAACAAGAAACGCCGGGTTGGAGTTCCGATGCGATCGGCGCAATTGAATTTCGCCATCGCATCGCAACTTTAATTTAAAAATGGCGCCGGGGGCGTTCCCGCTGATTTACTCTGAAAAAATATGTTAATCAGCGGGAATCGGCAATTCACGATCGTATTCGGGCGTGACGCAGTGACTTTCCGACGTTTCCGTAAGCGATACGCGGCGTAAAGATAAAGCAGCCCCCTAGTGGAGTATCCTATGTTAAGTATAGCCGTCGTCATCGCGTCGAAAAAAAAAAAAACGTGTCGCTTGCGTAAAATGTCCATGAATGGGGATTTGACGTCATTGACGTTCACTGACAGAATTTGGAGCATGCGCACTGGGATGCATTGACAGTCGACGCATGCGCAGTACGTTCGCCGCGGGATCGCACTTAGTTTAAATAATACATGCCCCGTACCCGCCCAATTTGAATTCCGCCGGCTCATTTGCGATACGGTGCCGCAATTTTAGGAGCAAGTGCTTCATGAATAACAGCACTTGCTCCTAAAATTTCGCCAGCGTAACGTAAATGAGAAACGTTACTCCAGAGCAAAGATGCTCCAATCTACCTGAATCTGGCCCATAGAAACTAACATTGGTATGTCAGAAAGCCGTTTCCCATGAGCTTTAAGCTGAACTCCAGACAGATACAAAATACATAAACGAATGCACCTTTTTATTCAGCAGTACATCCTTAAAGTGGTTCTTAACCAGTTAAGGACCCCCGCACGCCTATGTACGTCCACAACATGGCTCGTACAGGCACAAGGGCGTAAATTTACGTCCTCGCCTTAGTGCGGTTCGGGGGTCCCATCGGGACCCCCTCCGCGGCGTGCGGCGGTCCCCCTGGCTCTGGGAGCGATCGCCGACGAGCGGGCGGATGTCCGTGTTTTCCGCCCCCCCCGCGATCGCTCCCAGCCAATGGGAGCGCGCTCCCAGCCTGTCACTTCCTCCTCCTGTGTTTACACAAGGAAGGAGGAAATGATCATTTCTCTCATCGCAGCGCTGTTTCCCAGCGCTGCTGATGAGAGAAGACATGCCAAGTAAGTGTGCACCAACACAACACTGACACACACTCACATAGGCATATTAACCCCTTGTGATCGCCCCCCCCCCCACCCCCCTGTCACAGTGTTACTGAATGCAGTGATTTAATCACTGCATTTAGTGTCAGTGTGACAGGCACTGTAAAAAAACAGTTAGTGTTAGGTTCAGGATAGCCCCCCCACCCCCCCTAATAAAGTTTTAACCCCCTGATCACCGCCCTAGTTAACCCTTTCACTCCCTATTGCCAGCGTCACTAAGCGATCATTTTTCTGATCGCTGTATTAGTGTCGCTGTTCCCGCTAGGTAGCTATTTTTTTTATTACGATTTTTTTTTTTACTAAAGACATGTGGCTAAATAAATTTTGGCCTAAATGTTTTACTAAAATTTAGTTTATTTGATTTTTTTTATAACAAATAGTAAAAAAATAGTGATTTTTTTCAAAATTGTCGCTCTATTTTAGTTTATAGCGCAAAAAATAAAAATCGCAGAGGCGATCAAATACCACCGAAAGAAAGCTCTATTTGTGGGAAGAAAAGGACGCAAATTTTGTTTGGGAGCCACGTCGCACGACCGCGCAATTGTCTGTTAAAGCGACGCAGCGCCGAATTGTAAAAACACCTTGGGTCATTTAGCAGCGTAAGTGTCCGGGTCTTAAGTGGTTAAGATACCATTTTTTTTTACCTCAATGCATTCTCTGCATTAAGGTAAAAATCCTTCTCCAAGCAGCCCCCAACACCATTATACTTACCTGGGCGGCTGAGACGATCAATGTGCACGAGAGCAGCAGCTCTCCTGGCTCTCTCTCCTCACTAGGCAGAGAGGCTGCAGTGGTAGTCTTGGCTCCTGCTGCTGTCAATCACAGCCAGTGAGGAGGGAGTGGGGCGGGGCCAAGCTGCGCTCTCTGTGTTAATGGACACACAGGCCGGGATTCAGATACACCGGCGTATCTTTAGACATCTTTAGCACATCTGATATACGCTACGCTGATGTAACCTAGAGAGGCAAGTACAGTATTCACAAAGCACTTGCTCCGTAAGATGCGGCGGCGTAGCGTAAATTGGCTGGCGTAAACCCGCCTAATTCAAAGTAGGAAGGAGGTGGGCGTTATCTATTTAAATTAAGCATGACCCCATGCAAATGAATGGCCGATTGAACGGCGCATGCGCGCGCATGCACAGAATCACGTCGCATATACTCCCTAAGATACGTCGGCTCAATGCCTACAACGTGAACATAACCTACGCACAGCCCTATTCACGTAGTACTACGTAAACGGCGTACGTGATGTAAAATTCGACGGCGTCGTTCCCTGGCCCATACCTTTGCATTACCTGCGCCTGCTATATGAGGGGTAACTTTACGCTGGACGTAAGCCTTACGCAAATCGCGTATATGAAGCGGCCGGGCGCATCTACGTTCGTGAATCGGCGTATCTTAATTATTTGCATATTTAAAATGGGAACGCCGAATGCGTCCAGCGTAACTATGCGCCCACGATACGCCGGTGTAGGCAAGTTAAGTCGGACGGCTGAAACCATGTTTTTCAACATATCTGGCTTTGTGAATCGGCGCAAGTATACGACGGCGCACATTTGTACTTACGACGACATATCTCGAGATACTCCGACGTAAATTGTTTCTGGATCCCGGCCACAGAGTGGGCTCAGGAGTGAGCACGCACAAGTGTCCCTATAGTAAGCAGCCTGCTATGGGGCACTCGGCATGGGTAGGAGCAAGAGCGGGGGACCCAAGAAGAGGCAGATCAGGGCTGCGTGCAAAACCATTGTGCAGAGAAGGTAAGTATAACATGTGTGTCTTTTTTTTTATTTTTTATTACTTACCTTTAGAATCGCTTTAATGCTTAGTTCATACCTGCCCATTCCCTAAAAATCTGTAGTGGATCACTTTTCAGAGTGTGGCTAAGCAGCTGCTGTCAAGCGTTCTGGAGGTGAAATTTTCAGAGTGGTGATTTTTAATGGGACTAATGCTTTGCATTGTGAGCCAACCATTTGGTTCACTGTTGTGGCAGCCCCATTGACTTGAATGGCCAAGTTGACAGGTGGTATTGCCTGTCATTTCGACATGCCGCATTAAATTTGCTGCAGCTGCCATGCAAAGCATTGCAGCCATGGTATGTGAACAGCCCCCTCTGCCTTTAGGTTGGCGATCGGGGGGGGGGGGGGTTCCAATCTTCTTTTGTCCAATTTTGGTGAGCCTGTGTGAATTGTAGCCTCAGTTTCCTGTTCTTAGCTGATAGGAGTGGCACCTGGTGTGGTCTTCTGCTGCTGTAGCTCATCTGCTTCAAGGTTCGATGTGTTGTGTGCCCAGAGATGGTATTCTGCATACCTTGGTTGTAACGAGTGGTTATTTGAATTACTGTTCTATCATCTCAAAACAGTATGTCCATTCTCCTCTGCCTCTCCTCTTTTCAAACCATTCTCTGTAAGACCTTGAGATAATTGTGCATAAAAATTCCAGTAGATCAGCAGATTTTTAAACACTCAGACCAGCCGACAGGCACCAACAACCATGCCACAATCAAAGTCACTTAAAGCGGAGTTCCAGCCTCCTAAAATGTTGTTTAAAAGTCAGCAGCTACAATTAATGTAGCTGCTGACTTTTAATATAAGGACACTCACCTGTCTAGGGATCCCCTCAAAGCCCATTGGTCCATCGGCTCGGGTGCAGGTTTCCTGAATGGCCTCGTCATCTTCTGGGACACACACAGGGGCAGCGCTGCATCTGCAGCGCTGCACCAATTTCAAAAAGTAGTTTCTGTACTACTTTTTGCGATTTCGGCCCACGATTTACATTGACCTGCACAGATGTCTCTGTAATCACGGCCACCATTGGGACTGACCAGCAGGAGTGAAATTGTGAGAGTTCAGATGAGGTCGCACATCTTCATTCCCGCAGCCCAGTTTAAACCTAGGCCAAAATCCCTTTTCTTTGTGATTGGCTGATTAGCTATTTGTGTTACCAAGCAATTGAACAGGTGTACCTAATATAGTGGCCCGGTGAGTGTATATATATCACATGTAAAGTTATGTGCACGCGCCACTAGGTACCTGCATTGTAGCACAGCCTGTTTAGTACATTATGTCACAGACAGATGGCAAACAGCAGTGATAACTATCAAGCCAACATCTCTGGTTTAAGCTAGAAAGTCCTTAATATCTGTCAAGCATAACATGAATACTTAAATATGTTAGTGCAGTTCAGTTTTCCTGGAAAGATCTGACAAGGAAAGAGATTGTGAGAATACTCACCCTTCAAATACATCACAGTTGTTTGAAACTGTAACATTGGGGTATACCCAGGGACGGACTGACCATTCGGGCACTCGGGTACCGGAGCATGATAAGACTGTGACGTCGTAGGAGGCCTATATAGATCGGTGCAAGCCGCGCACACGACATTACAGCGGGAAGGAGCGTCGCGTCAACATTGGAAGAAGAGAAGAAGATAGAAGAGCGGGCTGACTGCCGCTAGTAATTGAGCTAACACAAAGATAGCGGTGGGAGAAGAACCGGGGAGCGCCGAGACAACAGCGGTGATGTGCAGAAGATGGAAGAAGACCCCCGGAGAGAGGAGAAGACCCCCGGAGAGCGGAGAAGCAAGCCCCCCTCATAAATGAGCTACAGAATAGAGGGGGGCCCCCGGAGCTGACTAATAAAATATTTTAAAACCCTGTGTTGTGTGTTTTTTTTATTAACACTTTGCCTCCAGGTGAATGGGTAGGGGTACGATGTACCCCATATTCATTCACCTAGGGTGGGGGGCCGGTATCTGGGGGCCCCCTTATTAAATAATTAAGCTATATAATAAGCTATAGCTTATTAATAATTATTAATTAATAATAATGAATAATACTGTGATGGTTTGGGTCTATCTTACCTGAATGATGGCGGGTTTTCGCCATATTTTGGAGAGACAGACACCTTAATTATACAGCTGTGTGGTCAGTTTTTTAAGGGCCCTTTCACACGTGCGGACCGTTCATCCGTTTTTTTACGGATGAAAAACGGACCGCAATGCATCCCTATGGGATAGCGGACGTTAGCGGATGAGCATCCGCTAACGTCCGTTTGCATCCGTCTCCGTTAAGCTCCGTTTTTTTGAACGGAAGAAAACCCTATTTTTCTTCCGTCAAAAAAACGGAACGGACGAAAAACGGATGTTAGCGGACGATCCGTTTAACATCCGATCCGCTAACATCCGTTTTTCATCAAAATATGTAGTAAAAAAAAAGTTCTAAAAAAATAAATAAACGGATGAAAAAACGGATGAAAAAACGGATGGAAAAACGGATGAAAAACGGACGAAAATGGATGAAAAACTGACGAAAAACTGACGAAAAACTGACGAAAAAACTGATCAACTGATGAAAAAAATGGACCTAAAAAACGGTCCGCACGTGTGAAAGGGCCCTAAGTCTGACCTGAACAGCATTCAGGGCCCCACCCACAGACAGGAAGTCTGGTCCTGGGAGCCAGGTGTGAGCTCCCAGTTGGAGACAGGAGGTCTCCAGAAGTCTGAGGCTGTAGGAGACAGCCAGAACGGTGACTGCAAGAGGCAGAGCTGTAGATGCTGAAGGGAAGCGCCTATGTTGAGGATTTCGCTGGTCTGGGCGACCAGGAAAACGTGCAGAAGTATTGCTGCAGAAGTACTGCTACAGAGAGCCAGGTGGCTTGGTATTTTCTGTTATACGTGTAAGCCAGGAGGCTGAAGGTACCATTTTGTATGGACTGTGAAAACCCCTGTATTTTTTTCTGTTGGATGCAATAAAAGCGTGTTTACTTTTACTACTTCGGCTTGAAGACCAGTGACTGTGCAACTCTACATTTATCGCTATTCTTGCGACTTTATCACAATACTTAATAATTATATTATTATAGCCTCTCCAGCACCTTTTTAGCGTGTGTGTGTGTATTCTGTGTGTGTATACTGTGTATGCATACTGTATGTGTGTGTGTTTGTATACTGTGTGGCCCCATAATTTATTGCCTGGGTGCCCCATAATCTCCTATTGCCCAGGGGCCCCATAATCTCCTATTGCCCAGGGGCCCCATAATCTCCTATTGGCCAGAGGCCCCATAATCTCCTATTGGCCGGAGGCCCCATAATCTCCTATTGGCTGGGGGCCCCATAACCACTATTGGCCGGGAGCCCCATAATCTCCTATTGCCCGGGGGCCCCATTAGTTGTCAGTCCCCTGGGTATACCACTGCTATGTACTGTACAATGTAACAACTCCAGAGGACGTGATTCTTCATGGGTGGCTGCAGGCATCAAAAGTAACCCTAGTTCATTGAGCTCAGTAAAAGTTAACAGCTTATGATGTCAAATCATTTTGCTGTAGTAATTAATAGAATTCCATAATGAAAATACATGACTGTCACCACAGAGTTATAAAAATATAAAACAAAAATGTATGAAATAAATAAAATCCTTTTTTTTTTTTACTTTACATTAACATTATGTTTAACAATTAAGACTTCTGCTGTAATAATTAATATAATTCCATAATGAAAATACATGACTGCCACCACAAAGTTATAAAAATATATAAAATCCTATTTTTTTATTACCTTACTTTACATTAACATTATGTTTAACAATTAAGACTTCCGCTGTAGTAATTAACCACTTAAGGACCCCCGCACGCACATATACGGCCACAGAATGGCACGTACAGGCACAAGGGCGTAAATTTACGTCCCCGCCTGAGTGCGGTTCGGGGGTCCCATCGGGACCCCCTCCGCGGCGTGCGGGGGTCCCCCTACCTCTGGGAGCGATCCGGGATCTGCGGGCGGATGTCTGTGATATCCGCCCCCCCCCGCGATCGCTCCCAGCCAATGGGAGCGCGCTCCCAGCCTGTCACTTCCTCCTCCTGTGTTTACACAGGAAGGAGGAAATGATGTATTCTCTCATCGCAGCGCTGTTTCCCAGCGCTGCTGATGAGAGAAGACATCACAAGTAAGTGTGCACCAACACAACACTGACACACACTCACATAGGCATATTAACCCCTTGTGATCGCCCCCCCCCCCCACCCCCCTGTCACAGTGTCACTGAATGCAGTGATTTAATCACTGCATTTAGTGTCAGTGTGACAGGCAGTGTAAAAAACAGTTAGTGTTAGGTTCAGGATAGCCCCCCCACCCCCCCTAATAAAGTTTTAACCCCCTGATCACCGCCCTAGTTAACCCTTTCACTCCCTATTGCCAGCGTCACTAAGCGATCATTTTTCTGATCGCTGTATTAGTGCCGCTGTTCCCGCTAGGTAGCTATTTTTTTTTATTGCGATTTTTTTTTTTACTAAAGACATGTGGCTAAATAAATTTTGGCCTAAATGTTTGACTAAAATTTAGTTTATTTGATTTTTTTTTTAACAAAAAGTAAAAAATAGTGTTTTTTTTTCAAAAATGTCGCTCTATTTTTGTATATAGCGCAAAAAATAAAAATCGCAGAGGTGATCAAATACCACCAAAAGAAAGCTCTATTTATGGGAAGAAAAGGATGCAAATTTTGTTTGGGAGCCACGTCGCACGACCGCGCAATTGTCTGTTAAAGCGACGCAGTGCCGAATCGCAAAAACACCTTGGGTCATTTACCAGCGTATTGGTCCAGGTCTTAAGTGGTTAATAGGACACCAATATAAAAATACAGACCGATAAAAATATAAATAAAAATTGTTTTAAAAAAAAAACTTTTTTTTTTCACTTTACATATTAAAATTCTATTTATCAAATAACGAATGATAAAATAAATATGTGATGGCGTCCCTATAACCTGGCTAGCTAAATAATGACACAGCAATTGGCAGTTTGTTTGCCTTCCGTGGGCTGGCTGTTCTGGCAATCTTTCAGGTTTTCCTTCATCATACAGCTGCATGATGTCCTGCTAGGAAAGCCGCACATATCAAACACTCTAATTAAGTGACTATACAGGGTAGTTGGAGGGACAAGTACACGTGGAAATCAAGCAATTGAGTACAGACATTGTACTTGGAACGCCTACACTCTCACATGAGTCACCAGAGAAGGAGCTGTAAATTGTACAGTGATTTTTACAGACAGCATAATCCTACATCATTCGCTGACCGCCCACAAAAAATCGCCACATGCCTTACGTTGTACCTGTCTGAGAGCCAGCACAACTGCTGAGCTTATAAATCCATAATATGAATTCACAGGGCTAATTCTCATGTAGATCTGCTGACTAATCTACTTTTATACTGGCATAAAAATACTTATGTTCGGCTTTTTTAGTTGCACTGGAACAAGTTGGGCCTGTCAGCTTACAGTACACAGATTCAGGTACCTGTTCTGGGACACATAGGGTGACCACGTGTCCCGGATTGCCCGGGACAGTCCCAAATTTTGCAGGTCTGTCCCGGGCACCTTCATTCCAGGACAATACAGTGTCCCAGAATGAAACTGACACAGCTACCCCCCGGGCCAATCTAATGCCCCCAAAAAAGGCCGCTACTTCACTCACTGACAGTACTTGTCCTGGCCGGGAATGCCTGGAGGAGCACAATCCCACCCCCTGCTTGTGATTGGAGAAATCATAAATCACAGCCTGCTGTGATTCGTTACTGCGCAAGCTGATTTTTGGGAAGGGAGGGTGTCCCTGAATGGTAGTTTAGAAATGTGGTTACCCTAGGGACATAGTGCTACCTTTCCTCAGGACAACCTGGCACCAGTGTTGCCAACCTACCAGATTGAAATTTACTGACACGATACCCATAATTTACTGGCACAGTTTTTACTGGAATTTCATTTCCAAAAGTTACAAAATTACAGTTTTAAGTGCTAATTTCAGTATTTAGGCTACACACAAGTACATAATACAAATATCAATGTGATTTAAGGTAGATATTAAAGGAAAAGTACAACCAAAGCTTGGTTCACTATACTTCTCCTGTGGATCACAGGAGTGTAGTTTGTGCTGTACTCCTGTGACCTGTTTTTAGCAGACAGTGGCTTACATCGAAGAGCCTTTCCGGCTCAGACAAGATTGTGACAATGAAGTGAGCCACTGAGAGCCTGAGCCTTCCTCTCCCACCCCTCCACAGCCCAGCACTCTAGTGAGTAAGAGGGGGTGGAGCAGAGAGCGGTGACTGACAGTCACCAGCTGTAAGGAAAGGACAGAGACGCTGTTGGCACGCACACGCGCGCATGCGCACATACCTGGAACGCAGAATACGTTATTGACCAATGGCGCGCAATTGCGTGCACATGCGCGCATCCACCAACCGCAACGGCACACTTCCGCGCATGCGCGGGTGCGGCTGATGGCGTGCACACGCAGGGGGCGTTCCTGACCCTTCCTTCCTATTTAAAGGGCGCTCTGATGACCGGGCGGTGCTGACCGGTCTTCAGCGGTTCCTGAATTCCTGACGCCCGTATCCTTCACCAAGATTCCTGTTTAACCACTTGGCTTGTGACCTTGACCTTGCTCCTGCTTAACCCTCGTGTACTCCGCTGCCTGCCTGCTAATGACCCGTCCTGTGACCTTTGACCTTGCCTCTGCTCAATCCTTCTCTACTTCGCTGCCTGCCTGCTGCCAACCCGGCCATCCTAGACCTCTGCATCCAAGGCTCCTGCCACGGGTCACCCTGACTTGCTAGGGGTTGGAGTTCCCCTTTATTCGGGCTCTTCGCTCTACACCACCTAGCCCTGTGCCTGCTGCTCATCTTGGGTCTGCTGCCCTTCCTGCATCCAGCGGTACTTCAAGCAAATATCATCTGGCACTCGTGTTCCTCCTACCTGAACGCCATCTGTTTCACCCTCAGAGGGGTTCTGGGTTGGAGATACAAGGGAGGCCGACCTCTTCACATCAGACTCCTACCAGGTACGTGACACCAGCTCTCTGCTCAGGGAGCTCTGAGAACCAAGTGATCGGTGGTGTTTGATCACTCGGTTCTCAGTCCTAGAGCTGGTGGCGGACAGAGGCAGACTGATGCTGCATTCACCTGGGTAAGTATGGCACATTGAGGCTGAATTCATGTGCACTGTGAGGCTGCATTCACAGGCACAGTAAAGCTGCATTTGATGGACACAGTGAGGCTGCATTGATGCTCAGTGTCCTACTGCCTGTCCTGCTGTCACTCCGCACCACAGCCACTTTTGCCACAGTGCACGTAGCGTGCCGTTGTTCGCTTCCTCCTTCAAGCGTCCCTCATTCTGAAGTTTAAAAGTTGTGAGGTATGGTTCACTGACTATCATGTTGAAGTTGAAGTTACTTCAGTGTTTTCTAGCCCCCTGAATCTGAATGCGTATGGAGATCAGGAGCGCTCATTTCACTCTGACTTTCCGGATCTGCAAGCTTGTCCCTGGTCAGTACTAAGCCAGGAAATGTGCATTTTCAGCAGAAGATCAGCAATGGCAGCTCCTATACTTCACTTAGTTCAGACTCCTTTTCAGTCAGCAATGTATAACTTGTAAACTAAATATTAGTGAATTCCATTTGCCGTTAATCCTGAGACTTCTTATCTCTCGTGTTTATAGAGCTGCATCATGTTGATGTAGGTTACATTATAAACACTATCTGCAGCAGGCACAGAACTTATTTGGGTTATAGAACTTGTCAGCAGTGCAATTTTCCAATCACTTTAGTCTCTATTTTAGTCTTTTTATCACCCGTCTGAAAATAGCTCTTTGATAAAATTGTAGCCATGCTTTAGCATAGCTATTGCTTTCAGGAAGACAGTTGTGAATGGCATTTCACATAGCGAGTATGCAGAGATCAATGAATAGAAGACAGCTGGATCTCCTCACTCATTGGAATGTTATGTGTTTCCACCATGTTTTACACAGACATAAAAACAACCTGCCCTAATAATGCTTTTTCATGGTACTAAGCAGTTATTGGATGCATGTGGTGCACATGTGTATATATCTGACATTAAACAGACAGTAGAATTAACCTTCTGTTAGCTTCCTTCCTACCAACAATGTATGTTGGATAGAATAACTTATATGGTGCATGCCCAGAGCATCAGGTTTGTGGGACCTGTTAGCACAAGAGGCCTGACTTGAGTTGCCGCAGTTGCAAAGTTTACATATTTTTTTTCAAAAGTTGAGTCACTAAAGTTCAAACCAATAGCAGTTTTCTCGTCAGCAAAACAGCCGGGAATCCCAACGGAAAAATAGAGAACCCTGCTCTCTATTTTCTTGTCAGGTTTCCGGCAGAGTGTTTCCTGCGGAGAAAACCGGTCATCTGTATGATTACCTGAGTGGAGAAAAAACATGCATGCTCGATAACACTTTGATGCATGCGCAGTAGCATACAAAGTTAGTGTGAGGTGTAGCAAGATGGCGGCGACGGAATCGAATCTGACGAGGCGCTGACTTGTTGTAGTCGATGACGTCACTGCGTTCTTGCCATTCAAAAGAACTTTAGGATGGCCTTCCTGGGAAGGGTTTGGGGGGGGGGGGGGGGTTGGTTCTGCTGAATGCAGAGCAATTTACATTTACTAATTGTTTAAACATTAGACTGGTACTTTGATCATGTATACACCACTATTTTTATCCATGGCCAGTTAAGGGTAATTCCTCAGGAAATAGTTTATCTCTTAACGTTTACTTTAGAAGGCAGTGCTCTGGTTCTGGATCACTAATTATTTTGACTTTGTATAACATAACCTGTCATCAGTTGGTGAAACAAGCTCCACGTATAATGACATCTCCCACCTGCAGAAAATGCAGTGAGCTGTTGCATGTCATGTTTAGTTGGTTACCAGGAAAGTAAACAGGCTTAATCTCAGGTGGCTTCTATTACCAGGGGGATTAGTTACCACTCAGGATGATTTCACAAGGCTTGCCTGTGAACAAAGCCATGGTTCATAATCAATGTCCCATGATAATTGCACTCCCACTGATCATGATTATCAGTTGAGCTATAATGATCATCATTAAACAAGACATGCCACTATGATAAATGACATTCCCTAAACATCCTCTGCTCTAGGTTGTCATTCAAACACATACAAGACTATCTGAATTAAGACCGTAACTTTATATAAATGTATATTAAAGTAAGTCCCCAGTGCAGCCCAAGTTGTCTCTCTCTTTGATCTAATGCAGTGGTCTCCATATTGCGGCCCACGAGCCAGATGCAGCCCCTTGCCTGCCTTGGGGCACTATTCTTCACACTGATATGAGACACTATTCCTGCTACTGACACCAACAATGAGGCACTATTCCTTCTGACACCAACAGCGGCGTACTATTCCTCCCACTAACACCAACGACGATGGAGCAACATTCACCCCTTTAATACCAATGAAAAGGTCACTATTCCTCCCATTGACACCACTGATGGGACACTATTCCTCCCACTAATACCACCAACAATGTGGCACTTTTTTCCCAATTAATACCAATGATGGGGGACTATTCTCCCAATTAATACCAATGATGGGGGACTATTCTCCCAATTAATACCAATGATGGGGGACTATTCTCCCAATTAATACCAATGATGGGGGACTATTCTCCCAATTAATACCAATGATGGGGGACTATTCTCCCAATTAATACCAATGATGGGAGACTATTCTCCCAATTAATACCAATGATGGGAGACTATTCTCCCAATTAATACCAATGATGGGGGACTATTCTCCCAATTAATACTAATGATGGGGGACTATTCTCCCAATTAATACCAATGATGGGGGACTATTCTCCCAATTAATACCAATGATGGGGGACTATTCTCCCAATAAATACCAATAATGGGAGACTATTCTCCTAATTAATACCAATAATGGGAGACTATTCTCCTAATTAATACCAATGATGGGGGACTATTCTCCCAATTAATACCAATGATGGGGGACTATTCTCCCAATTAATACCAATGATGGGGGACTATTCCCCTCATTAATACCATAGACAGGGCACCCCTTTCCTCCTTCTACTGACCACAGGAACTATGTCATTTACTCCCACTGACCACCAAGCCTGAAACACTTTCTACTCCCACTGATCAGAGTCTGGCCCCTCTAAAAATGGAAGGACAGTTAACTAGCCCTTTGTTTAAAAATGTTAGATACCCCCTAGTATACATTTCTATACAAACTTTACCATATTACTACCAAAAGTGCTATGCTGCACTAAACTTTTTTTATTTTATTTTTTTTTTAAGTGTATTTTTGTGCGTGAACTTGAGAGAGGAGCCGGACTGCAGGAGTTGGGAGTAGGCAGACCCTCCCCCCAGAGGCAATCGCCATCCTCCTCCATGCTACCGGGTGGCAATGGCGGGTGTGAGGGAGGGCCTCCCACTGACCCCACCCTACCTGCTCCACTTTGGAGCCCAACGGGACCCTGGCGAGGCAGAGGAAGTGAGGGGGTCTAGCCCGCTCAGCCAGCCCCGTAGGTCCTTCACCTCTCTTTTTTTAGGAGACTGCATGGCCAAAGTGCGTGCGTGTTAAACCAATTTCGTGGCTGCACTTCACTGTGAGTGAAGTTTTGGGGTCATGATGACACACGGGTCAGCAAGTATCTCGAAGATTGTCCCTATGCCATATTCCAAAAATGTAAGACTTGTCCCCAAGTGGCAGTGATTTCATGGAGGAGTTACAGGTAAAAATTCAAACTCTTAAAAGGGCTACAAAATCTTCAGTTTTATACACATTCAGCTCTACAAAATTAACACATTTTTGCCAAGATGGTGAGAAGATGCTGTAGGTTATGCATCATGAGAGCTCTGTAAATAGTCCGATTACTATTTCTCCCAGATGAGCCTTATCCGGTGTTCTAACGGGTATTTTTGCTCTCTTCTCTATAATTAAGCCCTCTGGTGGGGTGAAACATGAGAGAGGAGCATAGCCAGAAGGAGTTCGGGCTGAAGCTGTATCTTTAGTAGGGATGAGCTTTGAGTTCGACTCAAACATCGGCTGTTCGCCTGAACAGCAAATTTTATCGGACTTTCGTAAAAAAAAATTGAGTGCCGCCAAACGCCCCATAATGTACTGCGAGATCGCAGTGCATTGCTGTATGATGATTGACCAAAGCATACACCTAACCTGCATGCTTTGACCAATCACAGCACGCTCCTGCGCGATAGCCATAATTGGCCAGGTAGACTACGCTCCACACTATATAAGGCTGCTTACACAGCGCTCGTATAGTGTGTTATAGTGGACAGCGATAGAGAGTTTGAGCTAGCTTAAGCAGGCAGGTTAGTTAGTTAGTGGCAGTGTCTTTGATATATATATACAGTCAGACTAGTATGTATATATAGATATATATCAAAAATATACTCAGCATTCAGCGTAGCATATATATATACAGTATATATATATATATACACAGTATAAACTCTATATTCAGTCAGTACAGGCAGTATATTTGATATATATACAGTCTACTAGTGTGTGTATATATATATTCAGTCAGTACAAGCAGTGTATTTGATATATTCAATCAGCACAGGCAGTCTATTTGATATATATAGTCTACTAGTATATATATATACTGTATATTTACTCTGCATTCAGCGTAGCCTTTATATACAGTGCATTCCGCGGTGTACAGTTTCAGGCGGTGTACACAGTATATAATACAGTGTGTATAGTTTCAAATACACTTCAACGATGTTCAAATGTTCGCACAAACTTTTTCTCTGTTCACAAGTTCTGGTGCAAACCGAACCCAGGGGGTGTTCCGCTCATCCCTTATCTTTACCTCTCTATATAGTGGCTGGGTTCGGTGAGTGGCGTTTCTACCTTCTGTCTTCCAATCTATTTCAGATAGCCTGGATAAGATTGTTTGAACTCAATCTGCGCTTTGGACTGCAGGGGGAAGTTTTGCTGCGCGTGGAGCGGCGCATGAAGTTTTTGTGCAACAGCTACTAACTCGTTTCACAGCCATATATGTAAAATCCCACACACCAGTACAGAAATTATGGGATTTCAGGCAGAAGAAGGTTACAAATTGCCAACTGTGGGGCTTCTGAACAGAAAGACAGCTTTGTCTAGGAAATACCACCCCTCGCTGTTTCCATGAGGGTTGAATTAATAAAACTGGAGAGTATGGCTGCTTTTAGAAATCATGGAGCCCCATACAGCCTATTTGACAGGACCCCCCCTGCTAAAAGTGACTGAGAATATATAGATATATATATAGAATATATAGAATAGATTTATTAGTTCCTTTCTCTGCAACCTCAGCTGCACAGATGAATGAATAGGATGCGCCCTGAGGCTTCCTGCTCATTCACATACTGAAGCAGTGGTGGCTCATCCATAGGGGGCGCATTTGCGCCCATGACACCGTTTCTGGAGGCTCTGACATGAGGATGTCATAAACCGGGGGAAATAACATTAAATATAACCACGTAATAAAGACTGTATACTAAGTTATTGGTAGATAATATAAACAAGGAAAAGTGGGATTTATGTTTATATCATATAGCAATATCTATACTCAGGGCCGTCTCTACCATAGGGCAAACAGGGGCAGCTGGCCAGGGCCCTGTCACTGTTGGGGGCCCAAAGCAACCCCCTTTGAAAAAAAAAAAAAACATTTTTTTTTTTTTTTTTTTTTTTTTTTTAGGGGTCCGATGGTCCGGAGGTCCCCAGGGGCCCGGAGGCCCCCAGGGCCCAAGATGGCAACCCCCCCTTTTTTTATTTATTTTTTAAATAAAAAAATATATTTATTTTATATATTTTTATTTTATTTTTTATTAAAGGGCCAATTTTTTAAATATATTTTTATTTTTTATTAAAGGGCCAATTTTATTTAGGGGTCCCCAGGGACCCGGAGGCCCCCAGGACCCAAGATGGCAACCCCCCTTTTTTTATTTATTTTTAAATAAAAAAATATATATTTATTTTATATATTTTTATTTTATTTTTTATTAAAGGGCCAATTTTTTTTAGAGGTCTGGAGGTCCCCAGGGGCCCGTAGTTCCCCAGGGCCCCAGATGACGACCCCCCCCCCCTTTTTTATAAAAAAAATTACTTTTTTATATATTTCTTTTATATATATATATATATATATATATATATATATATATATATATATATATATATATTATAAATGTTATTATTATTAAAGGACCCAGAGGTCCCCAGGGCCCTGGATGGCAACCCCCCTTTTTAAAAAAAATATATATATTTTATTTCTTTTTTTTCTTTTTATATATATATATATATATATATATATATATATATATATATATATAATTAAAGGGCTCAGAGGTCCCCAGGGCCCCATGTGGCAAACATCCTTTTTTATTTTTTTTATAAATGTTTATTTTTTTATTTTTGTTTATATTTTTTTTTATTAAAGGGCCCAGAGGTTCCCAGGGCCCTGGATGGCAACCCCACTTTTTTTTTATAAGTGTTTATTTTTAATATATTTTTTTTATTTTATTTTTTTATTAAAGGGTCCAGAGGTCCCATATGGCAACCCCCCTATTTTTTGTAGTTTATTTTTATAAAAAAAATAAAAATTATTAAAGGGCCCAGAGGTCCCCAGATGGCAACCCCCTTTTTAAAAAAAATATATATTTTTTATATATATTTTTTATTTATTTTTTTCTTTTTATTAAAGGGCCCAGAGGTCCCCAGGGCCCCGGATGGCTACACCCCTGTTTTTATATATATTTTTCTTTATTAAATCTTTTTTTGTAAAGGGCCTCCCGCTTCTAAATTTGCGGCAGCCCCGCCCCCCCCCCCGCATCTCAATTTAAGGGGGCAGCACCCCCCCCCCGTTCTCTGCTCCAGGGGGCCCATGCCTGAAGCTGTGTAAGGGGCCCCATAATTCCTGATGGCGGCCCTGCCGCCCATTAAGCCCCTGTGCTGCCCACAAATCAGGCTGAAAATCATCAGCGGCACGCAGCCAGGTGACAGTACTGCTTCCCTTCCCAGTGTTTTAAAATGTACAGAACCCCTGGCTTCCCTTTAGACGTGCCCTCCTCCCTTCCTGCCACTGGGTGCTGCTTGTATATAAAAGTGAATTAGAATGTGATTTTATAACATCCCCAGTTTGCTCTTCCCGAGGCTGACTTCTTCATGTCCTGCTCCTCAAGATATGTCACGGTTTGCTAATCTATATTGTAAATAGAAGTTTTCTGTAGAGTGTGCCCAAAGTCTTTATAATATTTGATGATTCACTGCAGGTCTGGTCAGTGTTTTAAAAAGTTCCTGTATTTTACACATGGCATGGAATGGGGTCACAGCACCGTCTGTCCATTCTGCTTTAGCACCATGGGACCCCAAGGCCATGCCATGTGTAAAATAGAGGAACTCCCCAAATCACAGACCAGACCTGCAGTCCAGGCTGAGTGAGGCCTCAGAGCACATGGCATTACTGTCTTTATTTAACTGCTTGATGGGCTTATTTTGGGCCTGACTGGTTTACATGTATGTGTTTTGGCGGCCCACATTTGTGCAGGCACAGCAGCCCATTCATTTGATGCCTAATGTAATAGGCTGAGCACACGGCAGACCTATGCCCATCAAGCAATGAAATACAGCACTGTCTGTCCATTCTGCTGTCTGCTGTGACTTATCTGCAGTTCCCGCACTGTCAAACTCGCTGCATTTTTAGATGTTTAGGTCACGCTTTTAAAAACACAGTGCGTTTGTGTGTGCAAGAACTGCAGGTAAGTAGCATGGTGCAAGAACTGCAGGTAAGTAGCATGGTGCAAAAGCAGAATGGATTTCAAGGCAACTGATTTTTAAAATGCTGAATGCACCTTTTTTCTGCAGGAAACAAAGGCATGGCAGCCCATTCAAATCAATGCTGTGCCTGCACAAATGAGGGCCACCAAAACACATACATGTGAACCAGCCAGGCCCAAAATAAGCTAAAGGGGGGGCCCAAAAAAATGTTTGCCCAGGGCCCAAACCATATTAAAGACGGCCCTGTCTATACTGTATATAATGACATGCAAAAAATGTATCACATATGCTGGTCAGTTCAGAGTTTGCCTTTTTCACATAGAAGTGAACAATAATAATATGCTACTCTGGAGTTGGATGAGTCAACTGATCTTCCTAGCTGCAAATTACGAAACAGTGTGACTGAAGGTCTTATTATATGAGACCATAGAAAAGTGAGACAAAATGGCAAGGCTATGTGTGACAGATATTGTGACATTTTGATACACAGCATCAGCGATTAAACTGTAGGAGAAAAATAAGTGTTCAGGGATGAAGGCATTAAAAGTAGACAATGTAAGTTGTATGTAGTGTGAATCACATTTTCTTTTCTGATTGATATCTGTGGGGGCTGATTTGACTATTTTATGGGCACAGTGGCTGCGTTTGATGGCACATTGGCTGTGTTTGATGGCACATTGGCTGTGTTTGATGGCACATTGGCTGTGTTTGATGGCACAGTGGCTGTGTTTGATGGCACAGTGGCTGTGTTTGATGGCACAGTGGCTGCATTTGATAGCACAGTGAGGCTGCAATTGATGGTTTTTTTTTCAGAATTTTTCAGTTTGTTTGCCTCCCCCCAAAAAAATGAGTACCAGCCACCGCTAGACGGAAGCATAGTACAATCAGTTTACTATGTTTCGGTAACAAATGACCACAGGACAAATCGCTCACTGTTCATTCAGGTTTAGCTCTACCCCCATAGGAGCTGCTGGTTTAGATTTTGGGTTTTGCACGTTACCTCTACGTTTGTTGTCTAGGTAAGGAAGTCTTTAGAAATTGCAATGTCCACACAAGATGTAAAACCTTCAACTGTAGGCTTTATTTTTGCTGCATAAAACTTATGAAGGAACTAGAGAGTATAGAGAGAAGGGGAAGGTTCAGGTATGCGGTACAGAATGCACAAAAAGTATTCAAAGTTCTAGTATTCACCACTCACTCCTAAGTGGGTATTGCTCACCCAGATAGACCCCTCTCACATGGTCTTGCAGTCGGAATGTTGCACGGACAGTATAGAAACAGTCTCTGCCACAGACCGTCTGAGAACACAGGATGGATAGTCAGGAATCCTCTGCCACAGGATTTCAGTCCCAAACTTCCTGCCTTACAGCAAAAGAGCCTTTAAGCCAATCTGGTGGGCTGTAAGACAAATTGCATAGTGGATCCCTTTCCTTAACAAGGTCACCAGGCCTATTCCGAGACATCAGCTTGCCTTGCTTGGTCTCCTCCAGGGCAGGTCCTCCCCCGGTTTCCTTCGCTAAGAAGCTTCCCCCACTTGGATGGACAGCTTGGGATCCCTTGTAGAACCATAGGCCCCAGCCAGCATAGCTGGGCCTACCTGATAGGAACACAGCCTCAGACCAACGTGGCCCAAGACTGGAATCACACACACCCACCTCGCGCCAGGAGGGCCACGAGGCAAAGTACACCGGAAAACGGCGCCTGCTTCTTAAGTATCTCCTCCCAGCATGCACAGCAGGGCACCACTCCCACTGGGCTGCTGCCGAGAAGGGTCACTTAACACACCATGGTTTGCCCGAGTTCCAACATGGGGCTGAGGTGGTAACGCCACCTACAGGCAACAGGGGAAACTTCTACCGAGCACAACCACAGCCAGAACAGAGGTGAATTTACATAGAATTACAGTCTGAGCCCAACTATGGCTTAGACGCCCCCTAAATTTGAAGTAGCGCCCTTGTCAGCCCTGCGCTACACAGGAAAGGAAGGAGCCAGAATATGACATATTTACCGGACCCTTCTGTGTGCCTTCAGCAGCTGCTGGCAGGATAGGAGAGAAGGGAAGCGGGCAGTGCTGCGGCAGAAAGGGTCACAAAGGGGGCCCCAGATAGTAGATGGAAAGCGGCGCATGTACTAGTCCAGTGCAGTCAGGAGGAAGTCAGAGGAAGAAAGAGAAGCTGGCAGCAATGCAGGGGGAGGCAGAAGAGGATCAGAAGAGGATCAGAGTATGCAATAAGACAGTACAGCCGGCCGTTCTACTCAGCAGTTACCCGGGCACCCCCTTTTGAACTGATAAGGGCTGGGCCCAGTACAGGAGAGCTGGCTTTACTGCCTTATCAGCGGCCTTGCTGGAGAATAGAAATTCTGGTGCAGCTGTGCATAGTAGCCAATCAGCATCTAAGGCTGGCCATACATGGTCGAATTTCAAAAGAATTTTCTTTTGAAAATCAGAAAATTTGTGCGTTTTGTGATCCGATGGTGCCACTATTGATTTCGAAATTCGACCAACCAAACCTTCAATTTCACCTCATGTTGCTACAGAAAATAATTTTTGTGTCTGGAAATCTTTTTTTTTCCCACTAATGGTGCGAAATACGAACTTAGATAAGAACTTAGATAAGATTTTCGAAAGAAAATTATTTTCGAAATTCGACCCATGCATGGTCTGCCTAACTTCAGCTTGTTCAATTAAGCTTTGACAAAAAAAAATGGAAACTGATTCTAGGCAGAGCTGCACTAGACTTTGCACTCTCCAGTTTTAGTAAATCAACCCCATTGTGTTCTGATAACCTTGAAAAACTTTAGCAAACAGAATGGGGAAGAAAAGTGATTTAAGTGACTGAACGTGGCATGTTTTTTTGTGACAGACAGGCTTGTCTGAGTATTTCAAAAACTGCTGGGATTTTCACAGGCAAAAGAGAAAAAGAGAAAAGGGGGAGAATGGGCAGACTGGGTCGAGATGATAGAAAAGCAACACTAACTCAAATAACCATTACAACCAAGATATGCAGAATTCCATCTCTGAACGCACAACACATTGAACCTTGAAGCTGATGGGCTGTGGCAGCAAGACCACACTGGGTGCCACAGTTTGCTGAAGACAAGCAGACTAAGCACATGTTCTGTGGTCTGATGAGATAAATAAGAAGGCCAGTATGGTGGTCTGAGTTTATGGGAGGAGCCCGGAGGGTATTTAAGCAGCCCACTCACACATGCTCTTTGTCGGTTCAGTGTGCAGTACTGGGCCACTGGGCCGACTCTTCCCAGCTCACCTCATGTCAGTGAATCTGCGCATTCAATCGCATTCGACACCCTCCCACCCTTCCCTTTTTCAGGGCACTTCTCAGCATATCCTTCTTCAACAACTACCCATTACTTACTTTGGGTATGCCCCCTTTTCTTGGCATACTGACCAGACCACCAAGGCACACTTCAGGTCTATTTATGTTGTAAGTCTTGTCGCGTGTTTATGTGATCCACATCACTCTCGGTCAGAGGGCCACGACCATAAACTTATTTGGTTCACATGGTGTCAAGCATATGTGGCTGCAACCAGGTGATTGTGTCTTGCCTAAAGTCAAGCATGGTGGTGGGAGTGTCATGGTCTGGGGCTGCATGAGTGCTGTCGGCACTGGAGAGCTACAATTCATTGAGGAAACCATAAATGACAACATCTACTGTGACATACTGAAGCATAGCATATTTAAATAGTTACATAGTATGATCCCCTCCCTTCGGAGACTGGGTTGCAGCGCAGGATTCCAACATAACAACCCCAAACACACCTCCAAGGCGACCACTGTCTTGCTAAAGAAGCTGAGGGTAAATGTGATGGACTTACCAAGCATGTCTCCAGACCTAAATATTGAGCATCTGTGGGGCATCCTCAAACAGAAGGTGGGGAAGCGCAATATCTCTAACATCCACCAGCACCATGATGTCGTCAGTGGAAAGCTGTGAAACTCTAGTGAACTCCATAACCAAGAGGGTTAATTAAGGCAGTGCTGGAAAATTGTGGGACACAAAATATTGAAAACGTTGGGTCCAATTTGGACATTTTCACTTAGGGGGGTACTCACTGTTATACAAGCTGTACACTCACTACTTTACATTGTAGCAAAGTGTCATTTCTTCAGTGTTGTCACATGAAAATATATAATAAAATATTTACAAAAATGTGAGGGGTGTACTCACTTTTGTGAGATATTGTACATATTTGAAGTACAGACTGTGTGATAACCTTAGCTCCCTTGATAGCTGCAATACATTACATTTTTGTTTTGGGGTTTAGATTGACTTCTGATTGGTTTCCATGAGTTACTACATTGCATGCTATCCATTAAACTCAATTTCAGCCAATAAAGTGTGTGTACGTTGCACTTAGCCCATACGGGACAGGGTAGTTCCTGTGGAATGTAAATGATCAGCAAGCAAAGGAAGCAATAGGCGAGTCTCACAAGTGGTCGGACACGGAGGACGCCATGGTTGGCAAGCAGAAGTCTGTAAACAGTGTCATCGCACAAAGCAATAGTAAATATTTTCCTCCTTGAACTTTTCAGGGGACATACTAAAACATTTAATGTGAAAATGGCTTAATGTAGCTTAACGAGCAAAAAAGTGCCTAAACCTCAATCAATTGCCCTGAAACTTTGCACACCCCAAGAAATCGCTGTTCCAAACATATCCAATAAGTTTCAAGTGATTTGGTGTTCCACAAGGAAAACTATGGACATTAAGCTTGTTTTTTTGGGAGCTTAATGTGGCTTAACGTACGAAAAAGACCTTAAATGTTAACCAATCTCTCCCAAACTTCACACAATAGAAGACTCTATCCATAGCAACATATTTTGAAAATCTCAGCTCATTTGGTTAATCACACCAAAAGTTATTCACATTAAGCTATATTTTACAATACTAAAACATTTAATGTGAAATTGGCTTAATGTAGCTTAACGAGCAATAAAGTGCCTAAACCTCAATCAATTGCCCTGAAACTTTGCACAGCCTGAGATCTCAACTACTCAAACATATCCTATACGTTTTGTGCTATTTGGTATCCCACAAGGCAAACTAGGCTTGTTTTTTTGGGAGCTTAATGTAGCTTAACGTACGAAAAAGACCTTAAATTTTAACCAATTTCCCCCAAACTTCACACAGTAGAGAGCTCTATCGATGCCAACATATTCTGAAATTTTTAGCTCATTTGGGTTATCACACCAAAATGTATTCACATTAAGCTATATTTTACAATGCAAAAACAGAGCTTAACGTAACATAATGTAACTAAACCTAGATCAATTGTCTTAAAACTTTGCACAGCCTAAGATCTTAACTACCCAAACCTATCCAAGAAGTTTTGTGTGATTTGGGGTCCGACAAGGCAAACTATGGACATTAAGCTTGTTTTTTGGGGAGCTTAATGTGGCTTAACGTACGAAAAAGACCTTGAATGTTAATCAATTTCCACCAAACTTCACACAGTAGAAGACTCTATCCACGCTAACATATTCTGAAAATTTCAGCTCATTTGGTTAATCACAACAAAAGTTATTCGCATTAAGCTATATTTTACAATACTAAAACATTTAATGTTAAATTAGCTTAATGTAGCTTAACGAGCAATAAAGTGCCTAAACCTCAATCAATTGCCCTGAAACTTTGCACATCCTAAGGTCTCGACCTTACAAACATATCTAAGACATTTCAAATGATTTGGTGGTCCACAAGGCAAACAAGGAACATTAAGCTTGTTTTTTTGGGAGCTTAACGTACAAAAAAGGCCTTAAATGTTAACCAATTTCCCCCAAATTTCACACAATAGAAGAACACATCCATGCCAACATATTCTGAAAATGTTAGCTCATTTGGTTAATCACACCAAAAGTTATTCACATTAAGCTATATTTTACAATACTGAAATTGGCTTAATGTAGCTTAATGTAGCTTAACAAGCAAAAAAGTACCTGAACCTCAATCAATTGCCCTGAAACTTTGCACACCCCACATATCCGAGAAGTTTCAAGCGATTTTGTGTCCCAGAAGGCAAACTAGGTACATTAAGCTTGTTTTTTTGGGAGCAAAAAAGTTAAATGTTAACCAATTCCCCCCAAACTTCACACAATATAAGACTCTATCCACGCGAACATATTCTGAAAATTTCAGCTCATTTGTTTAATCACACCAAAAGTTATTCACATTAAGCTATATTTGACAATACTGAAATTGGCTTAATGTAGCTTAACGAGCAAAAAAGTGCCTGAATCTCAATAAATTGCCCTGAAACTTTTCACACCCCAAGATCTCGACCTTCCAAACATATCCAAGAAGTTTCCAGCGATTTGGTGACCCAGAAAGCAAACTAGGCACATTAAGCTTGTTTTTTGGGGAGCTTAATGTGGCTTAATGTACATAAAATACCTTAAATGTTAACCAATCTCCCTCAAACTTCACACAATAAAAGACTTCCTCCATAGCAACGTATTCTGAAAATATCAGATCATTTGGTTAATCACACAAAAAGTTATTCACATTAAGCTATATTTTACAATGCTAAAACACTTAATGTAAAGAGCTTAACGTACCATAATGTGCCTTAACCTCAATCAATTTTCTTGAAACATTGCACAGCCTAAGTTTTCAACTTCCCAAATCTATCCAAGAAGTTTCAAGCTATTTGGTGTACCAAAAGGCAAACTAGGGACATTAAGCTTGTGTTTTGGGGAGCTTAATGTGGCTTAACGTACATAAAAGACATTAAATGTTAACCAATCTCCACACAATAGAAGAATCTATCCATGCCATGGGTCTTCAAACTATGGCCCTCCAGTTGTTCAGCAACTACAATTCCCATCATGCCTAGTCATGTCTGTGAATGTCAGTGTGTTTCAATGCCTCATGGGATGTGTAGTTCCGCAACAGCTGGAGGGCCATAGTTTGAGGATCCCTGATCCATGCCAACATATTCTGAATATTTCAGCTCATTTGGTTAATCACACCAAAAGTTATTCACATTAAGCTATATTTTACAATGCTAAAACATTTAGGGCCAGATTCTGAAAGGAGATACGACGGCATTGTATCTCTGTTTGCGGGGCTGTGCATCTATGCGCCTGATTCTTAGAATCAGTTACGCATAGAATTTGCTTAGATCCGACTTGCGTAAGTCACTTACATCGTCGGATCTAAGTTGCAATGTTACGCTGGCCGCTAGGTGGCATTCCCGTCGATTTCTGCGTTGAATATGCAAATGAGCCTGATACGCCGATTCCCGAACGTTTTTGCGCCGCTTCGCCGTAGTTTACGTTGTTTCCGTAAGCACAAGGTTACCCCTGCTATATGAGGGGTAACCTTTCTTACGTCGGTCCGCCGTATGCCATGTTAAGTATGGACTCGGAACAGCGTCGTGTTTTTCCATCGTTTACGTTGTTTTATGTAACTCGTTCACGAATAGGCCTGTATGTTAATTACATTGCCGTTGTAATCAATGTATTTGCGGCGTACTATGGAGCATGTGCAGTGGCCTATGTTTAAGGCCGGCGCATGCGCAGTTAGTTTTGGCACGGGGGCGCGCTTAATTTAAATACAAGCCGCCCCCTTTGAATTACGCGGCCTTACGCCGGGCCATTTACACTACGCCACTGCAAATTACGGAGTGCTTGGAGAATACGGCACTTGCTCCTGTAAGTTGCGGCAGCGTAGTGTAAATAGCTTACGCTACACTACTCCGGCATCTACGAGAATCTGGAACTTAATGTGAAATTGGCCTAATGTAGTTTAACGAGCAATAAAGTGCCTAAACTTCAATCAATTGCCCGGAAACTTTGCACAGCACAAGATCTCAACCCCTTAAAACTATCCTATACGTTTCCTGCGATTTGATGTTCCACAAGGCAAACTAGCATCATTAAGCTTCTTTTTTGGGGAGCTTAACTTACAAAACTGACCTTAAATGTCAACTAATTTCCCCCATTTGGTAAATCACACCAAAAATTTGTCACATTTTACATGCCCAAAACACATAGCTTAGTGTAAAAAGAGCCTAATGCAGTTGGGTAGTAAGTCGGGGGCGGGGGGGGGGGGGTGTGCTGCACCAGGTGCCACACACTGAAGGGGGTGTCAGGCCGGTGCCCCCCCTCCGTGACTAAAGACTAAAGGCAGAGACAGAGGGCAGCATGGCGTGATGACTGGGAGGCAGCGGCAGCCTAGGTAACACACTGCAGGCTGAAGCCGCGTCGCTTTGCAGGGGGGGTGCGAGCCGCACCCTGAGTGATACCCATCCCGTCGGCGGACCCAGGTCCCGGCCGCAACAATCCCCTTCTCTCATGGCCACGCCGTAGCTCTGATAAGTCTTGGCTGCGACTGTCTCGCAGTCACATAGCCGAGCAGAGTGAAGCCACGCCGCCTCCCCCTCCTCTGTGTAATCTACCATTGCTGTGTGTGCAGCACGCGGCACGCTGATCATCTGAGCCGAGCGAGGTGCATTACAGGTCTGAAAGGGGGGGGGGGTGTCTGAACTGTTGTAGGGGGGTCTGTATTGTAGGGGGGTCTGTATTGTTGGGGGGGCTGTTTTGTAGGGGAGGTCTGTTTTGTATGACGGCTCTTATATAGGTGAGGCGGGGCCACCCGTCACGTGACCCATCCCCCTCTAACGCACCCTCTGACTACATCACTGGGGAAGCCCAGGCTTTCCCTTGTGTCAGAGGGGGACAGGTCACGTGAAGGGTGGCCCTGCCTTACATATATAAGAGTTGTCATACCATCAACCACCGGGCAAGGGTAGTGGGGATGAGACCCTTGTCCCATCAACATGTTGAGGGCATGTGGCCTGGTACAGTTCAGGAGGGAGGGCACTCTCTCGTCCCACCTCTTTTCTGTGGCAGGCCAGGTTACATGCTCTGATAAGGGGTCTGGTGTGAATTGTTGGGGGAACTCCACGTCATTTTTTTTTTATTGGCGGCGGGGTTCCCCCTAAAATCCATATTAGACCTGAAGGGCCTGGTAATTGAATTTGGGGGGACCCCCACGCTTTGCTGGAAATGTGCATTGGGTCCCTCACCGTGCAGTGGGCACACGCCTGCTATGGCTCTTAAAGGACATTTCTTCATTTGTGTTGTCACATGAAAAGATAAAATATTTACAAAAATGTGAGGGGTGTACTTACTTTTGTGAGATACTGTACCTCCTCTGTACAGTGTTTTTTCCTGCCAAATGCCCCCACAGCAAGCAGCTTGCTATGGGGCACTTGAGCAGAGCCGCAGCTTTGTGTGTCCATTTAGACACAGAGCCGTGGTTTGGCCCCGCCCCCTCTCTGTCCTCAATCTGTCCCTTGGCTCTCGGGTGGAGGCGCCGTCATCTTCGTTAAGGGAACCGGGAAGAGAAGCCTTGCTGATAATCCAGACTTTCCTCCAGGAATGGACATTAAATTACTTACGGTCAGCACAGGGAAACTTCTGGCCACTTACTGTCTCTCGGACAATAGGATCAAATCTCTTAACAGGTTGAAATCAGAACTTGGACACGCTTACCCCGGTTTTTGTTTCTATCCTCAAACACAGGATTTTTTGGTCAATAGCAGGCTTAAGTTAGAATACTGTAAAACCCCCACCCAGTTGGAACAAATCTGCCTCTCAGGCTCCCCTATCTTAAAGACAACTTCCCTGGCCTACTCTTGGTTAAGCTCCCACCATACACCAGCACCAGATAAACACAAGAATAAATGGCAGAGTGAACTAAATGTCACATTCTCGGAAGGCCAATGGGAAAAAGCGTGCGTATTTGCACATAAATGTTCCTTAAATACTCCAATGATTATCAGTTGTTGGTGGCTTGATTTGTACTGATTCTGTCATACATTATAGAATACTGATCCCTGAGATGTTTAGGGTTTATCTTTTAACATCTGTTATTGTCTGTTGATTGACAGAAGGTTTACTACCCTTACACGACCCCTGGATGTTTATATCGAAGGTCAAACTCCCCCCCACTTCCCCCCTTTTTTTTTCTTCCTTTCTTTCTACATAACAATGCTTAAGAATACGTGCTTTGACCCAAATTTTTCGAACACTAAATACTCGATCCAACTCGTCTTTGTTAATGTCATGCCCATGTTAATGTATGATTGGATTTTGGTCTTTCATATTGTCTGTTCTTTGATATTGTAACTTTGCTACTTTTGAATCAATAAACTTGATTGTGAAAAAAAAAAGAAAAAGAGAAGCCTTGCTGCTTCACAGCCTGGCTCCCTACTGCGCATTCGCGAGTTGCTCTGCGCAATCCCACTGGTCCCTGCTGTCTTCTGGGACCTGTGTGTCTCCCAGAAGACAGCGGTGGGACGGAGGAGGAGACGAACGTATCGTAGTTATCGGCGGGTACTGCGCCTATCTATGCACGGGAGTGGGAGCAAAATACCTGTATTAGACAGGTATCTGCTTTCCCCTACCCCTGAAAGGTGTCAAATGTGACACGGACTGGGCGAGGATTCCGAAAAGTGGAAGTTCCATTTTTAGATGTAAGTCCGCTTTAAGATAATGACGTAATACGTACAATTTTTTTTAGGGTCAAACAAGTTTTTCTGTGAATATTGTCCTGCACCAATATTTTTATTTTATTTTTTTGCAATCCTTAGACAATTAAATGTAATAAAACTAAACAAAAGGCAGTAGATATATGTAAAAAGTTGTAAAAAATATTAATAAGCGAAGCAAACAAAAACCTGAAAGAAAGTTTATTAGATAAATAAAATAGAAAAGAAAAAAAAATCACCAGGAAAATTACATTTGAATAGAGAAGGAGAATATAGAGTTAATCAGTGCTGATTAGAGAAAACTAAAGGGTTAATAAGGGGTTCAACAGAGGAACATGTAATTAGAAAAAAAAATGCTTTGCCTTGTCATGGTTGCTTTAAATCTTTTCACCTGCAAACCAAAGTTCATCTCTATATAGATGCAAAACACAGAACATTACAATTGATACAATGTTTCAATGTAACTTTCTGTGAAGTGTTTGTTGATAAACTTTGCCAGCCTGCTTCTTTTTTTATTTATTTTGACAGCTGCTGCTGAATTGCTGTGTACTGAGACAGGGAAGGGTAAAATATAGCTTAATGAGTATCACCTTTGGTGTGATTAACCAAATGAGCGGAAATTTTCAGAATATTTTGGCATGGTCAAAGAGTCTTCTATTGTGTGAAGTTTGGGGGAGATTGGTTAACATTTAAGGTCTTTTTCGTACGTTAAGCTACATTAAGCTCCCAAAAAAACAAGCTTAATGTCCCTAGTTTGCCTTCTGGGACACCAAATCACTTGAAACTTCTTAGATACGTTTGGAACGTCGAGATCTTGGGGTGTGCAAAGTTTTAGGGCAATTGATTGAGGTTCAGGCACTTTTTTGCTCGTTAAGCTACATTAAGCCAATTTCAGTATTGTAAAATATAGCTTAATGTGAATAACTTTTGGTGTTATTAACCAAATGAGCTGAAAATTTTAGAATATTTTGACATGGTCAGAGACTTCTATTGTATGAAGTTTGGGGGAGATTGGTTAACATTTAAGGTCTTTTTCGTACGTTAAGCTACATTAAGCTCCCAAAAAAACAAGCTTAATGTCCCTAGTTTGCCTTCTGGGACACCAAATCACTTGAAACGTCTTAGATACGTTTGGAAGGTCGAGATCTTGGGGTGTGCAAAGTTTTAGGGCAATTGGTTGAGGTTCAGGTACTTTTTTGCTCGTTAAGCTACATTAAGCTACATTAAGCCAATTTTAGTATTGTAAAATATAGCTTAATGTGAATAACTTTTGGTGTGATTAACCAAATGAGCTGAAATTTTCAGAAGATGTTGGCATGGATAGAGTCTTTTAGTGTGTGAAGTTTGGGGAAAATTGGTTAACATTTAAGGTCTTTTATGTACGTTAAGCCACATTAAGCTCCCAAAAAAAAAACAAGCTTAATGTCCCTAGTTTGCCTTCTGGGACACCAAATCACTTGAAACTTCTTAGATACGTTTGGAAGGCCGAGATCTTGGGGTGTGCAAAGTTTTAGGGCAATTGGTTGAGGTTCAGGCACTTTTTTGCTCGTTAAGCTACATTAAGCTACATTAAGCCAATTTCAGTATTGTAAAATATAGCTTAATGTGAATAACTTTTGGTGTGATTAACCAAATGAGCTGACATTTTCAGAATATTTTGGCATGATCAGAGTCTTCTATTGTGTGAAGTTTGGGGGAGATTGGTTAACATTTAAGGTCTTTTTCGTACGTTAAGCTACATTAAGCTCCCAAAAAAACAAGCTTAATGTCCCTAGTTTGCCTTCTGGGACACCAAATCACTTGAAACGTCTTAGATACATTTGGAAGGTCGAGATCTTGGGGTGTGCAAAGTTTTAGGGCAATTGGTTGAGGTTCAGGTACTTTTTTGCTCGTTAAAGAGGAGTTCCACCCAAATTTGGAACTTCCTCTTGTTCCACTCCTCACCCCCATACATGCCACATTTGGCATGTAATTTTTTTGGGGGGGGAGTGGGGGCTTCAGTAGGAGTGGGACTTCCTGTCCCACTTCCTGCTTCCGCCGAGGGGCTGGTTAGGCGATTAAGCCTTAATCGCCTACACCAGCCCCTCCCTGTAGGCGATCACATGGGACACTGACAGGTCCCATGCGATCGCCTCTCCAATCAGCACGAGCCGCGCCGCGCGCGCATGCGCAGTGCGGCTCGCGCATGCGCAGTGGGTGCCCGGCCGTGAAGCCGAAGGCTGTCACGGCTGGGTGCCCACAGTGGAGATGGAGACGCCGGCTGGGGAGGGGGGGAGAGGAGCGGAGCCCCGGTCGGCGCGTCGCTGGAACGCAGGAGCAGGTAAGTGAGTGTTTATTAAAAGCCAGCAGCTACACTTTTTGTAGCTGCTGACTTTTAATAAACACAATTTTGGCTGGAACACCCCTTTAAGCTACATTAAGCTACATTAAGCCAATTTTAGTATTGTAAAATATAGCTTAATGTGAATAACTTTTGGTGTGATTAACCAAATGAGCTGAAATTTTCAGAAGATGTTGGCATGGATAGAGTCTTTTAGTGTGTGAAGTTTGGGGAAAATTGGTTAACATTTAAGGTCTTTTTCGTACGTTAAGCTACATTAAGCTCCCAAAAAAACAAGCTTAATGTCCCTAGTTTGCCTTCTGGGACACCAAATCACTTGAAACTTCTTAGATACGTTTGGAACATCGAGATCTTGGGGTGTGCAAAGTTTTAGGGCAATTGATTGAGGTTCAGGCACTTTTTTGCTCGTTAAGCTACATTAAGCCAATTTCAGTATTGTAAAATATAGCTTAATGTGAATAACTTTTGGTGTTATTAACCAAATGAGCTGAAAATTTTAGAATATTTTGGCATGGTCAGAGACTTCTATTGTATGAAGTTTGGGGGAGATTGGTTAACATTTAAGGTCTTTTTCGTACGTTAAGCTACATTAAGCTCCCAAAAAAACAAGCTTAATGTCCCTAGTTTGCCTTCTGGGACACCAAATCACTTGAAACGTCTTAGATACGTTTGGAAGGTCGAGATCTTGGGGTGTGCAAAGTTTTAGGGCAATTGGTTGAGGTTCAGGTACTTTTTTGCTCCTTAAGCTACATTAAGCCAATTTTAGTATTGTAAAATATAGCTTAATGTGAATAACTTTTGGTGTGATTAACCAAATGAGCTGAAGTTTTCAGAAGATGTTGGCATGGATAGAGTCTTTTAGTGTGTGAAGTTTGGGGAAAATTGGTTAACATTTAAGGTCTTTTATGTACGTTAAGCCACATTAAGCTCCCAAAAAAAAACAAGCTTAATGTCCCTAGTTTGCCTTCTGGGACACCAAATCACTTGAAACTTCTTAGATACGTTTGGAAGGCCGAGATCTTGGGGTGTGCAAAGTTTTAGGGCAATTGGTTGAGCTTCAGGCACTTTTTTGCTCGTTAAGCTACATTAAGCTACATTAAGCCAATTTCAGTATTGTAAAATATAGCTTAATGTGAATAACTTTTGGTGTGATTAACCAAATGAGCTGAAATTTTCAGAAGATGTTGGCATGGATAGAGTCTTTTAGTGTGTGAAGTTTGGGGGAAATTGGTTAACATTTAAGGTCTTTTATGTACGTTAAGCCACATTAAGCTCCCAAAAAAACAAGCTTAATGTCCCTAGTTTGCCTTGTGGGATACCAAATAGCACAAAACTTATAGGATATGTTTGGGTAGTTGAGATGTTGGGGTGTGCAAAGTTTCAGGGCAATTGATTGAGGTTTAGGCACTTTATTGCTCGTTAAGCTACATTAAGCTAATTTCACATTAAATGTTTTAGTATTGTAAAATATAGCTTAATGTGAATAACTTTTGGTGTGATTAACCAAATAAGCTGAAAATTTTAGAATATGTCGACATGAACAGAGTCTTCTATTATGTGAAGTTTGGGGGAAATTGGTTAACATTTAATGTATATTTTGTACGTTAAGCTTCCAAAAAAAACAAGCTTAATGTCCCTAGTTTTCCTTGTGGAACACCAAATCGCTTGAAATGTCTTAGATATGTTTGTAAGGTCGAGATCTTGGGATGTGCAAAGTTTCAGGGCAATTGATTGAGGTTTAGGCACTTTATTGCTCATTAAGCTACATTAAGCTAATTTCACATTAAATGTTTTAGTATTGTAAAATATAGCTTAATGCGAATAACTTTTGGTGTGATTAACCAAATAAGCTGAAAATTTTAGAATATGTCGACATGAACAGAGTCTTCTATTATGTGAAGTTTGGGGGAAATTGGTTAACATTTAATGTATATTTTGTACGTTAAGCTTCCAAAAAAACAAGCTTAATGTCCCTAGTTTTCCTTGTGGAACACCAAATCGCTTGAAATGTCTTAGATATGTTTGTAAGGTCGAGATCTTGGGATGTGCAAAGTTTCAGGGCAATTGATTGAGGTTTAGGCACTTTATTGCTCATTAAGCTACATTAAGCTAATTTCACATTAAATGTTTTAGTATTGTAAAATATAGCTTAATGCGAATAACTTTTGGTGTGATTAACCAAATAAGCTGAAATTTTCAGAATATGTTGGCATGGATAGAGTCTTCTACTGTGTGAAGTTTGGTGGAAATTGGTTACCATTTAAGGTCTTTTTCATACGTTAAGCCACATTAAGCTCCCCAAAAAACAAGCTTAATGTCCCTAGTTTGCCTTCTGGGACACCAAATCACTTGAAACTTCTTAGATACATTTGGAATGTCGAGATCTTGGGGTGTGCAAAGTTTTAGGGCAATTGATTGAGGTTCAGGCACTTTTTTGCTCGTTAAGCTACATTAAGCCAATTTCAGTATTGTAAAATATAGCTTAATGTGAATAACTTTTGGTGTTATTAACCAAATGAGCTGAAAATTTCAGAATATTTTGGCATGGTCAGAGTCTTCTATTGTGTGAAGTTTGGGGGAGATTGGTTAACATTTAAGGTCTTTTTCGTACGTTAAGCTACATTAAGGTCCCAAAAAAACAAGCTTAATGTCCCTAGTTTGCCTTCTGGGACACCAAATCACTTGAACCTTCTTGGATATGTTTGGAAGGTTGAGATCTTGGGGTGTGCAAATTTCCAGGGCAATTGATTGAGGTTCAGGCACTTTTTTGCTCGTTAAGCTACATTAAGCCAATTTCAGTATTGTAAAATATAGCTTAATGTGAATAACTTTTGGTGTGATTAACCGAATGAGCTGAAATTTTCACAATATGTTGGCATTGATAGGGTCTTCTATTGTGTGAAATTTGGGGGAAATTAGTTAACATTTAAAGTCTTTTTTGTACGTTAAGCTCCCAAAAAAACAAGCTTAATGTTCTTAGTTTGCCTTGTGGGATACCAAATAGCACAAAACTTATAGGATATGTTTGGGTAGTTAAAATCTTAGGGTGTGCAAAGTTTCAGGGCAATTGATTGAGGTTTAGGCACTTTATTGCTCGTTAAGCTACATTAAGCTAATTTCACATTAAATGTTTTAGTATTGTAAAATATAGCTTAATGTGAATAACTTTTGGTGTGATTAACCAAATAAGCTGAAAATTTTAGAATATGTCGACATGAACAGAGTCTTCTATTATGTGAAGTTTGGGGGAAATTGGTTAACATTTAATGTATTTTTTGTACGTTAAGCTTCCAAAAAAACAAGCTTAATGTCCCTAGTTTTCCTTGTGGAACACCAAATCGCTTGAAATGTCTTAGATATGTTTGTAGGGTCGAGATCTTGGGATGTGCAAAGTTTCAGGGCAATTGATTGAGGTTTAGGCACTTTATTGCTCCTTAAGCTACATTAAGCTAATTTCACATTAAATGTTTTAGTATTGTAAAATATAGCTTAATGCGAATAACTTTTGGTGTGATTAACCAAATAAGCTGAAATTTTCAGAATATGTTGGCATGGATAGAGTCTTCTACTGTGTGAAGTTTGGTGGAAATTAGTTACCATTTAAGGTCTTTTTCATACGTTAAGCCACATTAAGCTCCCCAAAAAACAAGCTTAATGTCCCTAGTTTGCCTTGTGGGACCCCGAATCACACAAAACTTCTTGGATAGGTTTGGGTAGTTAAGATCTTAGGCTGTGCAAAGTTTTAAGACAATTGATTGAGGTTTAGGCACATTATGGTACGTTAAGCTCTGTTTTTGCATTGTAAAATATAGCTTAATGTAAATACATTTTGGTGTGATAACCCAAATGAGCTGACATTTTCAGAATATGTTGGCATCGATAGAGCCTTCTACTGTGTGAAGTTTGGGGGAGATTGGTTAACATTTAAGGTCTTTTTCGTACGTTAAGCTACATTAAGCTCCCAAAAAAACAAGCTTAATGTCTCTAGTTTGCCTTCTGGGACACCAAATAGCACACAACTTATAGGATATGTTTGGGTAGTTGAGATCTTGGGCTGTGCAAAGTTTCAGGGCAATTGATTGAGGTTTAGGCACTTTATTGCTCGTTAAGCTACATTAAGCCAATTTCACATTAAATGTTTTAGTATGTCCCACTTTTCAGGCAGTACAAAACGGATGAATGGATGCTCTTCAGAGCAAACACTTCTTGTAAAGCGGCCATTTAATGTCATGTCATTAACTGTTTTTGTTTCCAAATGTCAGAAGAATTACTTGTTACTAAGAGAGCTTCCATAGTCACCCACACAGGAAAATGAGGTCACCCAGCTGTCAGAAAACACTTTGATAATACAATTAGGCTGTGCTAATGTATTTTAGGATGGTTTCAAGAGAACCTGTACTTATAACATAGAGGACATCTGCATTTAGAAATGTGAAAGGCTTGTGTGATATAAAATGGGAGTTCAAGTTTTGAAGTGTACCAAAACTGCTAATTTGTAATATGTTACATGGTTACAAAATTAAGCAAGTTGAAAAAGACACACATCTATGCAACAAACTACAGTGTTGGCTAAAACTAGCAATTCAAGGTGAAACAAGTAGAATGAAAGTGAATAGTGCACCAAGAAACCCATTTGTTGTTCCTCGCAGCCTTGAAATCCTCCAACTCTTGGGAAGTACAGTGGCTAAGTGGTTAAAGGGTAACTCCATGTTCGCGGGAATAAAAAAAATAGCAAATAAAGAAAAAACAATATAGCGTGTACATTTGTGTGATTGGCTCACCAATTTTCCCAGAAGTCTGTCTAAGATACAAGTCAGATTTCAGGCATCCCCTACAACAAAAAAAGTAAAAAAATTCAAAATGTCCTCTAATAGGAACACATCTAAAGGGATGCAGGCCCAGCAGCTTTCCTCATTAGTGCTCTGCAGCTGCCACAGCTAATAGATAATTATGAAACCACTCCCATTAGATTCACTTAGCCCATGGGCACAGATGAACAAACAGGGATTTCCTCAGGATAACAAAAAGGTAGGAATCTGCAACTGAGTTTGTTAAAATCTGAAAAACAAGATTGGTTAACCACTTTCCCACCGCGCCATAAGCATTTTACTGCTACGGCGTGGTGGAGTTATCTTGGGACGACGTCCCTGGGACGTCGTCCTTCACTTCCGCGATTGCGCGTCCCCTGGGACGCGCTCGCGAAAGTGTCCGTGCTCGCCGGGTCTAGAAGACCCGGCGCATCACGGATCACGGTAAATTGCCGCTGATAGCGGCCGTTTACCACGTGATCGCGCCGTCGAATGACGGCGCGATCACTTGTAAACAAACCGGCGTCATTTGATGATGCCGGTTCCTCCCTCCCCTCCCTCTCCTCTCTGTACCATTCGGGGGGAGGGGGGGGGTCGGGGTGTCAGCAGCTGAGCTGTGGCTGGATCTGTGACAAATGCAGTCACAGATCCAGCCATCCCTCAATCCATCCCAGCTCTGCAATCCCCTAGTACCCTGCAATCCCCAGTACCCAGCAATCTCCCAGTACCCAGCAATCCCCCAGTACCCAGCAATCCCCCAGTACCCAGCAATCACCCAGTACCCAGCAATCCCCCAGTACCCAACAATCCCCCAGTACCCAACAATACCCCAGTACCCAACAATACCCCAGTACCCAACAATACCCAACAATACCCAGCAATACCCCAATACTCGGCAATACCCCAGTACTCGGCAATACCCCAGTACTCGGCAATACCCCAGTACTCAACAATACCCCAGTACTCAGCAATACCCCAGTACTCAGCAATACCCCAGTACTCAGCAATACTCCAGTACTCAACAATACCCCAATACTCGGCAATACCCCAGTACCCGGCAATACTCCAGTACTCAACAATACCCCAGTACTCAGCAATACCCCAGTACTCAGCAATACCCCAGTACTCAGCAATACTCCAGTACTCAACAATACCCCAGTACTCAACAGTACCCCAGTACTCGGCAATACCCCAATACTCGGCAATACCCCAATACTCGGCAATACCCCAGTACTCGGCAATACCCCAATACTCGGCAATACCCCAATACTCGGCAATACCCCAATACTCGGCAATACCCCAGTACTCGGCAATACCCCAATACTTGGCAATACCCCAATACTCGGCAATACCCCAATACTCGGCAATACCCCAGTACTCGGCAATACCCCAATACTCGGCAATACCCCAGTACTCGGCAATACCCCAATACTCGGCAATACCCCAGTACTCGGCAATACCCCAATACTCGGCAATACCCCAATACCCTGCATGATACTTTGCAATACCCCAATACTCTGCAATACCGCCTATGGGTATTTTTAAGTAGCGAAGTTTGGCGCCATTCCACGATTGTGCGCAATTTTGAAGTGTGACATGTTAGGTATCTATTTACTCGGCGTAACTTCATCTTTCACATTATGAAAAAAAATTGGGCTAACTTTACTGTTTTGTTTTGTTTTAAGCACAAAACAGTTTTTTTTTAAAAACACGCGTTCAATAAATTTCTGCGAAAATACCGTACGAGATAAAAAGTTGTAACGGCCGCCATTGTATTCTCTAGGGTCTTTGCTAAAAAAGCATATATAATGTTTTGGGGTTCTATGTAATTTTCTAGCAAATAAATGATGATTTTTCCATGTAGGAGAGAAATGTCAGAATTGGTCTGGGTGTTCCAGAACGCCTGATGGCGTTCCCTGCATGTTGGGCCTCTGTATGTGGTCACGCTGTGTAAAAAGTCCCACACATGGGGTATCGCCATACTCGGGAGGAATAGCAGAATGTGTTTTGGGGTGTAATTTGTGGTATGCATATGCTGTGTGTGAGAAATAACCTGCTAATATGACAGAAACAATTTTTTTTTTTTTTTTTTACAGCATTTTTAGTCGTTTTTCTTTTATAGCGCAAAAAATAAAAAAAACAGTGATCAAATACCACCAAAAGAAAGCTCTATTTGTGTGAAAAAAAGGACAAAAATTTCAAATGGGTACAATGTTGTATGACTGAGTAATTGTCATTCAAATTGTGAGAGCACCGAAAGCTGAAAATTGGTCTGGTTAGGAAGGGGGTTTAAGTGCCCAGTGGTCAAGTGGTTAAACTCACAAGTGTTTTTTTTTTTTACCACTACTATTCCTTTATATTGGCTTTTGGAATTTACAAATGCAGCAATTTAGAAATCAGATGAAAGGTTTAGCACTCGAAAATACTTTTTGATAGATAAAAAGTGAATTTTATATACAACTATATAGATCAGACCAAAATGAGGGACAAATGAGGAGGAATGAGGGAAAGAGGGACGTTGCTCCAAATCAGGGACAGTCCCTCAAAATCAGGGACAGTTGGGAGCTCTGACTATTGTTACTGGTATATATCATTCGACACTAGCTTGTCTGAAAAAAATGTAATGCTAACTAGCTTGCTTTACCTTATAGCAGTCCTGCGTTCATGTCCTCCATGTCCGTTTTTGCTTAGAAGTTGCTGTAATCCCTTGCTGAACTCCACACTTCCTGCTTGTCTGGCTCCTTATGAAAAAAATTCACGGTAGCTTTTCATTGTGGTCCATGATCAAGAAGATGTGATTACTATGTGTCTAAAACTCCTCAGAACCAATCAGATTCATTTTAAAAACAAACATTGCCCTGTGTTTGTTTGTTTTTGTTCTGTGTGTTTCTGTACACACAGAACAAACTGAAACTAGTCTAAAAACGAAACTAAACTGCAGGCACATTATATGATTGATTTGTATCTATTTTTGATCATTTTTAAAAGGAATCAGTTAACTATTATGTCTCTATACCCTGTAAACAGTAATTTCAGGAAAAAAAAATGTTTCCTTTAGTGACCCTTTACGGTGTCCTGACTCTAGATCCACTTTAAAGTTGAACTTCAGGGGAAAATTTGGCCACATACTGTGTAAAAATAAATTACCTCTATTGATAACGTCCTGCTTATGGCTGCTGATCTGTTCACCAACACTGAGTAACGTTCAGTCCCCACAGGACTGTAAATGTCAGGGGCTAAGACTTGTAGTTCTGGTGGTGGTACAATGTGTGTAGCAGGTCACTCATTGGACATCCTCCATTCATAAATAAACAGTGTTTTCTTTTCACTGAATGCAAGGCTTTCTGTGATCAGAAGAGTGGAGATTGTGACATCCATTGGAACTACAGATCTCAGGTTTGACACTTATGTGTGTGAAACCAAATGGAGCAGAAGCAAAACATGGGACAGGCATCATAAGAGGTCATTTATTTTTACACAGTACATTTTTTTTCTGGTATTCAGTATTAATCAAAAATGAAGTTGGAAACATTGAAAGTTGGAATTCCCAAAGTTATAGTATACAATCTGTATCCTGGAATTTTACTGATTGGGAGGTATGAGAGAAGATTAGATACCTATAAAGATACCTATAAAGGCAAAGATGTAAACCACTTTATAGTTGGCATAGGCAGCCCAATGTCAATCAGCTGGCGCGGTGCTTCAATCCTGGCATTCCCTGATAATAAATACATACAGACTTGTAATTGCTTGGCAGCTGAGGGATCACAAGCTGGACAAACTTGTATGTGCTTAAAGCCCTCAGTTTGGAGAATGTCAGCTCCTTCTCAGGAGCCACCAGCAGAGGCAATCCTTAACAACAGCAGGTGTCCAGCCTGGATCCCCAAATACAGCCATGTCTAGACAGAGGAGATCAGATTAAATGGTTATATGGTTTAACCAGAGAAAGTAGCCAAGCATTATTTACACATGGTGTGATAGAGCAGCCAGAAACCAGCAGATTTCACAATAATTAAGCCTGTACTTGTCACAATTGCCACTGTAAATGAAGGCAGTGACTTTTTTTTGTTTGTTGCTGCAAACAAGCATGAAAGCTCTGACCTCCTTTTACAAGGAAAATAGCATAATCCATACTCGGTTTCAGATATTTACCAGGATACTTTTAAAAGTACCCAAGCGTGTACCTTTGTTACTCCTTATTTCTAGCTATAGATGTTTATCTCAAGGGTGGTCTAATGGTTTACATCATTTATGATACTCAGGCCATGTGTCAACAATCTACCTAGGGAGCCAACATCAGAAACTCTTCACTTTGATAATGAGCAGACATACGAGGTGTGTCTAAAATGTTGTGCCCTGGTTGACTGGTCGGTATGCCAAGAAAGCGGGCATACCCAAGATAAGTAATAGATAATTGTAGAAGAGGAATGCGCAAGGAGGTGCCCTGAAAAGGAGGAATGGTGGGAGGGTATCGTCCACCAGAACCGACAAGGGATACAGGCGAGTGTGCTGCTCAAATACCCCCCGGACTCCTCTCATAAACTCAGGCCACCATACTGGCCTTCTTATTTGTGGTTTAAGTTCTTCAACTGAGACAGATATGGAACCACATAAAGATGCCACAAGACTTACAACACAACATAGACCTGAGGTGTGCCCTGGTCGGCTGGTCAGTATGCCAAGAAATCGGGGAAAAAACTAGGATAGGGAAGTAATTCTTTATTGGTCCGGTGACATTTATTGAGCAAGCTTGGTTAAGGCTTGCAATATTTCTACCTGAGGTTTCAGGATGTACCAGGCAAGGCCAGCAGATTTCTACCTGCCCAACCTCATGATGCCATGGTCTGGCACCCCGTGCTGGGATGCGGCTGCAGCTGCTCCAATCTGAAAGGAGTGTCCGGAATACCGGGGTTGAGGCCTAGTTTAATCAAGAGGGTACGGATGTGTCTGATAAACTGGCTGGTTCTCAGAGGGCTGGGCAGATGTGTCAATAACCGGCCGAGGACCGCTACTGGGCACCAGATGTCATGGGTCTGAAAGAGCTTGACAGCGACCCCATGGCCGGACTGTTGGGTTTGGACACTGCCAGGTGTAGAACAAAGTGGTCTTGAAGGCGAATCCGCTGGCATCTGTGTAGGACCTGGCAACCGGTGCCACTATAAGTGAACACGCTGGGCCAAAGGAAACTGTGAAAGGCTGGGTAGATATCTGCTTGGGTGGCCAGGCTGGATAGTAACACAAATGGGGAACATGAGAGGATGGCTGACATGTCCCTGAAAGTGGCACCTGAAATGGGAAAGTACTTTCAATTGGGTACAGGCTGATACTTCTGGGTGCCACATAGGATGGCTTTGTGCTACAAACAAGGTAGGCTTTCCGGGGTCCTGCAAGGACAGAAAATGAAGGATACCAGCCAAGTACAGCCTGGTGGTGTTGTGGGACAAAGCCAGCTGTGTGTGGCAACACAACATGAGGGCCAGGCCGTGCTTGATGTATTTTGTTGTAGACGTGGGGTATGAGGCTAGAAACCTGCAGTATGTGTTCCAGGCGGTGTGTTCGGCCTTCAGTGTGTTGCATTATAACGACTGGTTAATGAGATGGGTCGCGTTGTGAAGGTGTTTATTTAGCTCATTGTCAGCTGCGAGCAAGGTGGGATAGGAAAACTGGCCAGGTCGGCTCTGGGTTTCTGTAGAAAGAACAATGTGAAGTTAAGATGGGACAGTGCATCTGCTGTAACATTGCACTTGCCCAAGATGTAGGTACAGTGCACATTGAGTTTATACTGAAAGGACAGGATGGCTAGAGACTTGGACTTGCCTTTGTTGACAATTTTGGCCGTGGTTAGGTTGTCTGTGGCAAAGACCACCATCTGTCCTGGCTAGGTGTGACCCCAGACCTGAGCTGCTGCCATGACGGGATAGAGTTCTAAAAGGTAGGACGACTGGCTAAACCCAGGGATCAGGAGGGCCAAAAATTGCAGTGAAGCCTGTGGCGGCTGCGACGTCCGTGACTACGTGAGGTGACAAAGCCAATGCCTAATGGAATAAACATGGAAATGCCGTTCCAGTTTACGAGGAACTCGTCCCACATTGCCAGATCAGCTATTGCTGCTTAGTCCAAACTGAGGACTTGATTGGTGTCTTATGCCTGAGAGAGAAAACAAGGAAGTGTGAAATGAAAGATCGCACTAAGGGGCAAAATTGAGCACCTCTAACAGGAACTGTAGCTGTGTCTTGGTACACCCCTGTGAAAAGGTGGAGGCATGAATGACCAGCCAAATCCGGGAAAACTTGGGAGGTAGGCATGTGGAGATGAGCCATGGTTGAGTGCAATCGTGAGTTGTGATTGTATGTTTGTGGAAATGAGTGACTCTTGCTGACACAAGTGGGAGTTATGAAGTAGGAGTATCGTATGCGTTTGGGAATAAGTGAAAAACGTGCCCTATTCAAATCCCAATTCAAATCGACGTGCTGTCAACGCGACTAGATTTAAATTGGGCTGTAGAGTGTGTGAAAGACCTGTCAGAGTATATGAAGCGGAGTATCGGCTGAATTATGAGTACGTACAAGCGTAGGAATGGATTGGTCTGAGTAACGACTAGTAGCTTATGGCAGAGGTCCCATGATAGAGAACGAACTGTAGTAAGCTGTGTGATAGATGGAATTGTGATGTGTGGTGCTGAGGATACGAATCGTTGTGCCGCCAGCACAACTGTATTTGAATCGGGTTGTAGAGTGTGTGTCATGATAAGAGAAACAGGAATCTTACCAATACTGACAGCGCCAGGAGAAGTCTGTTTCAGCGCATGCGCGGGGGCGCGCGGGTGCGCGCACGCGATGTACGCGGCGCGATGTACGCGGCGCGAGCGTGCACGTGGCGCGCGCGCGGCGGGAGCGCGCGCGCGCGCGCTGACGTCATTTCGGCGCCAAGAACCGCTATTTAAACCATCTGATCCCACTGTATCTTGCTGACCAGTCTGCAGCAATTCCTGACTGAATCTGAACCTGTTACCTGTCTGCCTGATTACCGAATACCTGACCCGGCTTCCGTTGACCCTTCTCTGCCTGCAGCCTGCCTCTGACCCCGGCCTGATCCGACTACCGACTCTGCTTGAACCCGTCTTGCTGTCTGCTTACCTGATTCACCGACCCGGTCTGAACCTGATTTAACCCTCGTACCTGTCTCCGTCTCCTGATTGGTGCCTGATCCAGTGTCTGACAATCCCTTGGCTCCTATTCACAAGTGCTACAACACGTTCCTGTGTTTGCTGGATTTCTGCTAGGACCTCGTCAACACCTGTTCACTTCCTCTTCCGGTCCATCTCCAGCTTCCCACCAGGCACTTGTGTCCCTCCAGACTTTGTACCCCCTGTCTGCTCTACCAGGGGTTCCTGAGTCAGAGGCTTACGAGAGGCCGCTCGCTGCACATTGGGCTCCATAACCAGGTACGTGACAGTGTGTGGATGACCTGTCAGAGTATATGAGTTATGAGTATGTACAAGCGTACGAATGGATGGTCTGAGTTATGACTATTAGCTTATGGCAGATGCCTCACGATAGAGACCAAACTGTAGTAAGCTCATGATAGATGGAAAATTCAAATTCGAAATAGAGTGAGGTGGGACTTTAAATGTGCCTTGTGGAGTGTAAATAATAATTTATAACACCATTTTAAAAGAATATAGAAAAGCTGTATTTGCCATCTGTAGATGGTGACTTTAAAACATATTGTAATCTGAGAAGAGATACAGTTTACTATTTCTTTGATCCAGGGTGTGCAGGTCCTGGTATAAGGTGGATAGATGGAATCGTGATGTGTGGTGCAGAGGATACGAATCGTTGTGCCTGGATTCGAATTGGGCTATGGGGTGCATGAATTGGCCTGAACGGCAATTGTGAGGCCTGTGTCTGGCCTAATGCGGTGTTGCGATGTGGTGGTTTTGCGGGGGACCTGTGCGTGGCTTGTGGGAGTAACAAATATTGTATGGAGGTGACAGACTATGAGTTAGTGATGTTTGAGCCGAGCGATGTCAGATAATGACTGGCAAAGACTCTGAGGTTTTAAACTAAACTACGAACAAATCCGCATGTGGTACACTGATGCGACTGGGATTAGAATCGTGCTGTCATAGATTGTTAGGGTGCCACCCCCCCTCCAAAATCGAACACACCAACCACCCAGCCCCCAAGGCTTAATCAAAATGTAGACAAGGCACCAAGTGAATCTAATTACCACCTCAATCAGCCACAGAACCATACAATAAATATTTTTTTTGCTCCAAGGGATAAAGCTGCAACCCCATAGGCGGCGTACACATGACCGAGAAACTCGTCGGGCGAAACACATCATTTTTCCCGTCGAGTTCCTTGTTTAGCAGTCAAACTCGTCGAGCCAAATTTTCCCACTGCCCATCGAAGAAATAGAGAACATGCTCTCTTTTTGGCGCGACAAGTTTCTCCGCGAAAAGTGTACAGACGACCGGTTTCCTCGGCAGAATACCTCTCCCATCGATTTTCTTGCTGAATTCGGCCGAGGAAACCGGTCGTGTGTACGCGGCCGTAGACTGTGAATCCTGCATCCAGCAAAGCCTGTGCTGAGTAATGTTGGACAACGACTGACAGGGGCTCGGAGGCTTGGATCTACAAACTAAATTGTATGTTTGTAAAAGGGATGACAAACAAGGCAGAGGGAACCTACGAATCTACTATGCCTGTGCCGAATGATGTCGGGACAGGACCGACAATGACTCAGAGGCAGCTAACTACGAAAGGAATAGGAGACATAACGAATCGCAACATTGTGTATTATATAAAAAGGTTTGAATCCTATCTTCAACAGCGAGTGAGAAAGGTAAACGAAGACTACGAATGGAGAAGCTGCAACACACTGGAATCGAATTCACGGATTCACGAACCATGAAGTGGGCTGGGAAGAACTGGCCTGGTGACGTGAGGAATCGTGCATAGGAACCGACAAGAGATATAAGTGAGTGTGTTGCTTAAATACCTCACCGGACTTCTCCCATAAATGTATGCCACCATACTGGCCCTCTTTTTTATATTTATATATATATATATATATATATATATATATATATATATATATTATTAAATTTATTATATATTCCACCTGGGGGAGGATCTTTGCTGAAAGAGGGCCTGGGTGCTGGCCTAGAATCGATGGTTCGCTTAGTTTGCTGCTGAAAAGTATCCTGGAGAACTAGGTATAAGCTACTGCTGGTAGATATTACAGGAAGTTCTGGTGGCTCCTCTTGAGGTATTTGTTTTGCTTGAAGCTGCTCAACATTCTGAAATGTACAGTTTGTTAGTCCCTGCCTGTATTGACTGTGGCTAGCGCAGATGCCTGGAGTCAGTTTTGGTAATTTTTGGATATCCTGTGCCCTAGTATATATATCTCCCCCCTAGGGGGGAAAAAACACTGCGCTAACGTGATGTAAATAGATGAATAAGTGATTAAATCTCAATAGAAAAAGCTGCCAGTACCAATTATTTAAACCAAATAACCTACAGAAATACAAAAATTATAGGTACAGCGCTAAATATATAAAAATGAAAATATATATATGTAGTGATACATAAATAAATAAAGTGACAAAAAACACAATGATGTGATTGTGAAAATCAGAAGAAATCCAGTGAAATAAAGTCCTTATTCAGTGCAAATAATCAGACTTCTCCAAAGACACAAAAATGTGATTATGAAAATCAGGAAAGATCCAGTGAAATAAAGTCCATAATCAGTGCAAATCAACACACCAAAAATCTTTTTTCACCAAAGAACCACCCAGTGAGTAGGTTGTCTCCTTACCACATCGTCATCAAAAGACGTCGTTGGGGATGTTTTGGAGTTATTACATGCTTTACTCTGGAGAAGTCTGACTGGGACGACTATAAACATCCCTAGGCTCAGGGATGGACTGGCCATTGGGACTACAGGGAGTTTCCCGGTGGGCCGATGGCTCAGTGGGCCGGCTTCAGTGACATCGGGCCGCCCCTTCTGCTCCTCTGTCTCTCCCTTCCCCCAGCGCTCACCTCCTCTTCCTCCCCGCAGCACTCACCTGGGGGGGAACAAAGAGGCAGGGGGAGGACAACAGCTATGGCCTAGGAGTTTCTCACTTCTGCCTAATTTTGTCCTATGGGGGGCACTAAACTGATTCTTTGCCCCGGGTGAAATAATATCTAGCTTTCCCACTGGTACTGCCTATAAGAGTACCAGCACCAGCCATTCTACTTTAATAAAGTAGAATGGCTGGTGAAGGGGGAGAGGGGGGCTTGGGTGGCGGGGGTGCAGGAGTTGCCCAGCTGCCATGGGAGAGACCTGTGAAAGTGGGCCAGTCTGGATATAGTCCAGGGCCAAATTTCTGTCCCAGTCCAGCCCTGCCTAGGCTTATTTGACCGCTACTCATACGGTCAATCTATGTGGTAAGGAGACAACCTACTCACTGGGTGGTTCTTTGGTGAAAGAAGATTTTTGGTGTGTTGATTTGCACTGATTATGGACTTTATTTCACTGGATCTTTCCTGATTTTCATAATCACATTTTTGTGTCTTTGGAGAAGTCTGATTATTTGCACTGAATAAGGACTTTATTTCACTGGATTTCTTCTGATTTTCACAATCACATCATTGTGTTTTTTGTCACTTTATTTATTTATGTATCACTACATATATATATTTTCATTTTTATATATTTAGCGCTGTACCTATAATTTTTGTATCCTGTGCCCTAACCCTCTTTCCTTAAGTGGAATAACTTTTTAAGCATTACAAATGTTTGGACTTTAGATATGCTTGAACTTTTAAAACAGGTGTTTGTTGTCTCTTGCTTTTTCAGGAAATACTTGTTCAATGTCATCATAATGTTAATATACTACGAACAAGTGAATGATTTATAGTAAGGTACAGTAAAATGTGTGATTATTTTATTGGTTGAGTGTGACTCCCACACTCCAAAGATATACCAGTAGGTTAATTGGCTCCTGTGTAAATTGGTCCTAGTATACTGACTGTATGTATGTATGCATGTGTGGTAGGGAACTTAGATTGTAAGTTCCTTGAAGGCAGGGACTGATGTGAATGTACAATACCGACATTGCTGGATTCCAGGACAGATAAGTGTCCTAATATTAAAAGTCAGCACCTACAGTATGGGTACATTCTGACTTAAAAAAAAATTTGTGCGAGGCCGAAACTCCGTTTTAACTTAACATACATAAACAAAATAAAACATGACCACAAAACACATATGTTTTTACGAACTACTCAATAAAGAAAAAGATGCACGTCACATTTAATCCTCTTGCTTTTTCTTTTTGGAGATACATATATTTATTTTAAGCAAAATATTCATATGTGGATAGTAAGTTGATACTTTTTTAATGAACCTAGTAGATGACTAAAGAGTAACAGTTATGCCCGTACACACGATCGGGCGTTTGCCTGGCCAAATCACATCGGAATTCCGACAGAATTCGATCGGAGTAAAATAGAACATGTTCTATATCTAAACTCCAACGGAATTCATTGGAATATCCGATGAGAAAACCCAGGGGGCTACACACAATCGGAATATCAGATGGTCCGGCTGACTTTCCATCAGAAATTCCGATCGTGTGTAAAAAGCATTAGGCTCCTTTCACACTAGTGAGATCTACATGCACATTTGCATGCACGTTTCCCACTATTTTGGCTCAACAACACTGCAAGCACAGAAAAATGCCACAAACTCTTGCCCACTGCTAAAATAAGACAGTGCCTCCTGGTAAAGCACCACCCTAACATGTTTTACAAATATCAGAACATATTCATGGGGTCCAAGTCAACAGGGAAAGGCTTCTTCTTTAACACGGGACAGATCCGTGATGATCCGCTCTGTGAATCTCCGCTTGCTCAGCGGAGATCGCTCCGTTGATCCCACTGAGCCATCGGATGACAGGGTGGTCCCCCCTATGGGGGGGATCGAATGAACACGGACCGTCTGTCCGTGTTCATCCGATCTGCAGACGGATGGAAAAATTGGTTTTTCCTCCGTCTGCAGAATCAGAGAATTGCAGAACTGGGTGAGATCAGGTGTCAGCAGATGTTCATCCGCTGACATCCACAATCTCATAGGGACCAATGTATGTCCCTCTTTCATCCGCACATGGATGGATGAAAAAGCGGACATACGGTCCGCCCGTGTGAGAGAGCCCAAAGACTGTCCTTATATCGGTAAAAACAGATGAACCTGCTGGATGGATGGCTCACTGATCCACTTGGACACTGCTCTTTACTAAAAATTGTTGCCATAACCCCTAAAACACTACAGACTCTGCAGGAATGCTACAATGTGTAAATAAATAGGGCCAGATTCTCAGAGGCGCTACGACGGCGCACGTCGTTGTGTTAAAACACGTAAACGTCACCGCGTTCTAACACAATTGTTTTTTTTAACCGATGGTGTGTAGGCACATTAGACCATCAGTCAGCTTCGGACCATATTCATCGGATGGACTGATCGTGTGTACGCGGCCTTAGAGCTAATTGGAGGGAAGGAACACACACCCCCCTTCATACAGCACACAGGAACAGAGCTATGGCTGTCAATCTGCTGGAGTTATCTCCCCTGTCACCATTCTCTTGGTGTCAGAAAAACTGGTCAGAATTGACTCACTGGTCAGAATTGACTCACGCTTTTAGCAGTGGAACAAGGCAGCAGACAGAAATGAAACTTAGCGCTCTGGATTGAGACAAGTACACACTAGCTGGATGTCTGTTGCTACTGTGGAATCAGTGATTGATGACCTGGCCCAGCCCAATGGTAAGTATGGGGTCCCACACTCAGACCACTATGACCACTCACCTTCCTGCCAATTCTGTGTAAAATCTATTTATTTACTTGTATTGCAGCTATATTAAAGGGGAGGTTCCCCTAAAAAGAAACTTTTAACATTGCATCTATCCTCTTAATCACATCTAGAGGCGATTGAGTTCGCATGTGCCGCGCTATATAAGTTTTTCATTCATTCATTCATTCATCTAGAATCGGCTGGTAGTTTTAAAAAAATCTGTCCGTACATACCATTTTCTTCATGCAGCCTCACCGCAGCTTCCGGGTATGATGGTCGGGGATGGGTGTGCCTACTTGATTGACAGGCATCCGATCGACGCATACAGCACGTCACGAGATGCCGAAAGAAGCCGAACGTTGGTGCGGCTCTATACGGCGCCTGCGCACCAACGTTCGGCTTCTTTTGGCATCTCGTGACGCGCTGTATGCGTCGATCGGATGCCTTTCAATCAAGTAGGCACACCCATCCCCGACCATCATACCTGGAAGCTGCGATGAGGCTGCATGAAGAAAATGGTATGTATGGATGGACTTTTTTAAAACTACCAGCCGATTCTAGATGTGATTAAGAGGATAGATGCAATGTTAAAAGTTTCTTTTTAGGGGAACCTCCCCTTTAAAGCATCTACCCCTGAAGAAGTGAGCATGGTCTTGCAAAACGCGTTGGGTTCTACTGAGGCTTGTATATAATTTTGATGCCTGTATACTGTTTTTTTATATATGATTTATTTACCAATGTATGTGGATTGTTATCTTTTCACACTGTATGTATACCTCATCGGCCTGCATTTACTGCTGTTGTGTTTTACATGCACGACAATTTGCAATAACACCATTTTTTAGATACTCATGATATGTTCCTTGGCTAACCATACTCGCCTCATTTAAAGTCCCAGGGCGAATCCTATGTATATATTGGATAAGTACACACTAAAGAGGGATATGCTTTAAATTATATCACTACACTGGAAAGTAACAGTTTAAAAACCACCTAAAACACATTCATACAGTACATGATATCCAAATTCATCTATGAGATAGGGATGGAAAATCTCATGTTCAAGCTTTTCATACAGTGATAGGTGTGCACAGCCTATTGTATTAGAGTGTGCACCTCAAAGCTCAAACACATTTGTGTGTGCATGTGTATTTTTTACTGATGGTGTCTGTAGGGCAGGGATTAGTGTCAATAGGGCAGTGGATGGTGTCAGTAATTTGTATTTTTGTTTTTTGTTTTTTTATTCGATTTTATTCGATCTTTACAAATTTTTTAGGAGCCCTGTTAGTGGGCTTTGGTGAAATGTCAGGGGTTTAAATAGGGGTTATCTTTGTCACACAGGGCAATTAGGGTGGGCCCAGGCACACCTGGCACACCCTGTGCGCCAGGGCCGCCATCAGGGGGGTACAGGCATTACACCTGTAAGGGGCCCGGAGGGCCCCAGGGCCCCAGATGCCAACCCCCTCTGTTTTAATTAATTTTTTATATAAAATATATTTTTTAATATATTATTTTATTTTATTTTTTATTGAAGGGCCAATTTTTTTCATTTAATATTTTTTAGAGATTACTGAGGTCCCCAGGACCCCAGATGGCAACCCCCTTTTTTTTTTATAAAAAAAATATTTTTTTATATATTTTTTATTTTATTTTTTTATTAACCACTTCCTTACCTGGCCATAAGGCATTGTCGTCATGGTCATCCCCTCGCCGATGAGACTGGACGTTGCACAACGTCCTGTCTTCACGGCGTTCTAGGGCGCGCGCGGCGGCGGCTGCGATTGCCGCCGGGCACCCACGATTTCCGGCAATCACGTCAGGAGTGTGGATCTGTGTGTGTAAACACACAGATCCACCTCCTGTCAGCGGTGAGGAGATCGATGTGTGTTCCCAGTACAGAGGAACACACATCGATCTCCTCCCCCTGTGAGTCCCCCTACAGTTAGAACATACTTTAGGACACATTTTAACCCCTTCAGCGCCCCCTAGTGTTAACCCCTTCCTTGCCAGTCACATTTACACAGTAATCAGTGCAGTTTTATAGCACTAATCGCTGTGTAAATGTGAATGGTCCCAAAAACGTGTCAAAAGTGTCCGATATGTCCGCCGCAACGTCACGGTCACAAAAAAAAAACGCAGATCGCCGCCATTACTAGTAAAAAAATAAAAATAAAAATGCCATAAATCTATCACCTATTTTGTAGACGCTATAACTTTTGCGCAAACCAATCAATATACGATTATTTATTTTTTTACCAAAAATACGTAGAATACGTATCGGTCTAAACTGAGGGGAAAAAAAGTTTTTTTTAAAAAAAATATTGTGATATGTATTAAATAAAAAGAAAAAAGAAAAAAATATTGTGTTTTTTTATTGTCGCTCTTCTTTTGTTTATAGCGCAAAAAATAAAAACCGCAGAGATGATCAAATACCACTAAAAGAAATCTCTATTTGTGTGGGGAAAAAAACGTAACGATTTAATTTGGGTACAGTGTTGCCTAACCGCGCAATTGTCATTCAAAGTGCAACAGCGCTGGAAACTAAAAATTGGTCTGGGCAGGAAGGGGGTGAAAATGCCCTGTATAGAAGGGGTTAAAGGGCCAATTTTTTTTTTAGGGGTCTGGAGGTCCCCAGGGGCCTGGAGATCCCCAGGGCCCCAGATGATCCCCCTTTTTTTTATTTATTTTTTTATGAAAAAAGGGGTTATATATATATATATATATATATATATATATATATATATATATATATATATTTGTTTCAGGGGTTAAATTTTTTTATATATATTTTTTTCTTTCTTTTTTTTATATAAATATATTTTTATTAAAGGACTCAGAGGTCCCCAGGGCCCCATTTGTCAAACCCCCTTTTTTTTATAAATTTTTTATTTTTTTTGTTTATATTTTTTTTATCTATTTTTTTATTAAAGGGCCCAGAGGTCCCCAGGGCCCTGGAAGGCAACCCCCCCCCCCTTGTTTTTTTTTTTATAAATGTTTTTCTTTTATTTATATATATACATAAAAATTTGTATTTCTTTTTAATAAAGGGCCCAGAGGTTTCTTTTTATTAAAGGGCCCAGAGGTCCCGTATAAAAAAGTTTATTAAAGGGCCCAGAGGGCCCCAGATATTAAACACCGCAGATGTCTACCTTCTTTTTTATATTTATATTTATATTATATATTTTTTTTTTTTGTAAAGGCCCCCCCCCCCCCCCGCGGATGGCTACCCCCTTTTTTTATTTTTTTTTATTTTTTTTATATATATTTTTCTTCTTTTTTTGTAAAGGCCCCCCCCCGCTTCTCAACTCTCACACCTATGCATTCTGGATAAATCTATCTGTAGCAACCATGTACTTCCAAGTACTGATGCTAGTGAAATTTAAGGGATAATCAGAGTGTAAGTGACTCTGATTTCAATTATGATTGTTCAGTTGGGGTCTGTGTTTCAGCTTGGCTGTGCTGTGGGCTCATTCTGTTGTGCCTGGGGTGTTGTTCCACCCTGAGACAATAGGTGGCAGTGGTGGAAGCTGAGGTTTGGGTGTTCTCTCCAAGCGACCATTCAGGAGGCTTGGGCCTTGCTGGGCATGCTGGGAGAGGGTACTTATGGAACAGACGCCATTGGTCTGGGTCTTCTTCTTCGAGTGTGGCACCCACCTTTAGGGTGGCCACATCACCGCGCCCCTAGCATTATGGCCTACCTGGCCGGGGCGTGTGTGCCACGCGGTGTTCCTGGTTTCTGGGCCATGTTGGTCTGGAACACTCAAGCAGGAAGGGGACTCAGTAAGCGACTGAGTTCCCACTTTTGAAGATCCCAAGCAAGTGTGGCTGTTCGGTGGGGAGTCCATCTGAGGAGCGCCATTGAGAGGCTGGCGGTCCAACAGGATTCAGACAAACCACCGGGGATCAAAGGTACTGGACACTGAAGGATTGACTCCTCTTTCAGTCGGTACCTGGGCGACATTAAGAAGAAGATTCAGGCGAAACTTTGCTTAGGAGGGGCTCCTCTGTAACTGCAATCAGAGCGGGCCTGTGGCAGAGGTGTCTCCCTAAATTCATCCTAGAAGGGTCTGTGAGAGAGACATCTTCCTAAAGTTCCGAATAATACTATGGTTGCCAGGTCAGTGAAATAGACCTGTCCACGTATGCTATACCCACTCCGTCTGGAGTGGCGAAGAAATCTAAGTATTGTCGGAAGTAGGACTGTTTCCATATTGAATGCCTGAATCTGCTGTTCTCCTTCCAACCTACGTCTATCCATTTCCATCACCTGTGTTAATTGCTTTTACCGGGCTGGGTAATAAAGAGCACATATAAAGAGACTTTTCACTTGCGGACATTCCTTTACTGCTGCTGTATGCATCATCCACCCTAGACATTTCACCAGAGCCATGATGTAACATGCCATCCCATTCATTCTCAGCAGCCCCTTCGGGGGTACCGCTGCATATCCTCAGCTCAAGAGACTGTAAAAATCTAATCTGAGAAACAGGGAAATTATCTCTAAAAAGCTGCCAGAAGGATCTTTACATCCGGTTGGGTTAGATGACCGCTTTCCCTGCTGCTGTAGTGGATGAACAACAGAATGTGTGTTGGATGTGAACATCTCTTTGCACACAATGGCAGTTCTATAAATGGACATTAGGACAAGTAAAGCTGCATTTTTTTTTCCATATCTCTTACAGTGAAAGAATCACTTCAAGAAATGTCTCCAATAGTCACTCACAATGAATGGTACAATGCAGAATTTTTTCCTTTATGCAATCATCTTCCAGTTAGCGAATGCAGAACCTCCAACTTGAGATAAGGCTGAGTTGTTTTGTTTGGAGTTGTCCCAACAACCAACCTAAGTTCACACCTCGCTGAGCCTATTGCTGTGCCTCCTTCTGCTTCCATTGTTAAAATAAAATTTATCACTTGTCTAACTCTCAAATGTACATTAATTGCGGTTAGTGTTCACGTTACTATATCAGAAACGAGGAGGAAAGATAACTGTTCAGCACATTTTGAACTGGGTTCCTCAAGTGAGATTCTGTTGTTTACTCTTTGGCGACTCTTTCAAAATGTTGTCAGTGCTAAGCTTTGAGGTTGGTTGGTTGTAGAGTATATGAAGGACTAGTTTAGGGTGGGATCACAGCTTTGCATTTTGGCAACCTGTGCATTACCACAATGCATGGCTCAATACAATGCATTGTGTGTTGTGGTGGAATGCATATTGAGGCCAGGAGCGGATCCAGAGTCTAGTCTCAGAAGGTACACTGCCAGAAAATTTTGCGGGCAATTTGTTGGGGCAATGGCTGGTGTTGGTGCTTCAATCATCACGGCGCCATGGTTTTTATTGTGTCAGGATGATTGAAGCGCATTATTTGTATTATTACATTGTAATATAACATTTAATAGTTCAACTCATTGTATCGCTACCCCCGAAGGAGCCTGCTGGTTAAATACTGGGATTGGCACGCCAAGTTACCCTGGTGATGTCTAGGGGTGAAATACCAGTGGCGGAGCAATGAGCGAATGTCCAGACAGTCAATAAAGTTTCCTTAAATGCATTTTTTTATTAAGCAGCCAACAAGGCAAACATCATCTTCAGTTTAAGGAAAGGAAAGCTGATGAAGGAAGGATAAGAGAACCTTGTGGTATCAGGCCTGGATGTGAACAGGGCAGGCATGCCCTCGACAACAGCAATAGTTGAACTCGTTTCCACTCTCAGGTGGAGTGTGTAAAGTGCCCTCGGGCAGGTTCCCCACACTAACCTGGCAGCCAAGGTGTCACTTTTTATCGCTGGGAGGAACAGATCTCTCTGTCTCAGATCTGGCTCTAAGGCCCTTGTAACCGGCCAATTTCTTTAGTAAGTTGGATGGGTGATTCCTCCCAGTAAATCTCCTTTAGCATAGGTTACCGGGTAAAAGCAAAGTGTATCTGTCAGCATCCCAGTCACCAGATCCCCGATTGGTTCGCTCAGGCCCTGTTGGACAACCTGCCTCCGGGTCCTTCTCAAGCCGACTCCCCAATCGTACGACACCCAGCCTGGAATCTCTTCAAAAGTAGAGTACTGGGGTCCCCTTTGACCTCAGGTTGAGGTCCAGCATAGCCTGTGGATTTGGCCAGGTGGGCCACGCTGACAGGGTCCATGGATGCGCGCACCCTGAAGGTGGATGCCGCACCTGGAACCGGGAACCCGCAGAACTGCCTTGAGCACATGACACCTGTCACAGATATATCCCTCCCCAGCATGCCCCGCGAGGGAAACCTCCTCCAATTGGCTGCTGGGGAAAGCTTGCTCTGTCAGAACCCCCTCTGCCGTCAACTGCTGACCAGGGATGACGACGCATCCCTAGAGTGCAGACTGACCCAGACAGAGGACACTTCTGAAATAACAGGGGTCACCATCTTAACAATTGTGTGAATGGGAGCAAGGTAACGCTCCCATTCTTTCTATATTTAGACTAGTGCCCGCACTGAAAGTAAAGGGGGCGCTACATCATCATAATGCAGAATCACTAGGAGCACTGAGCCTGTTACTTTAAGGTGACCAGATTTTTTAAATGAAATCCAGGGACTTTTTTTTTATTTTTTATTAGTAATGGCAGCAACCAGCGGCTCTCTGCCCATCACCGCGCCGCCCGCCTCACAGCCTGTCTTACTCTCTGGGCCCCGGCTACCAGGGCTGGACTGGGACAGAAATTTGGCCCTGGACTTTACCCAGACTGGCCCACTTTGACAGGTCTCTCCCATGGCGGCCAGGCAAATCCCGCACCCCCCGGCCACTCAAGCCCCCTCTCCCCCTTCACTAGCCACTCTACTTTATTAGAGTAGAACGGCTGGTACTGGTACTCTTATAGGCAGTACCAGTGGGGAAGCTAGACATTATTTCACCCGTGGCAAAGAATCAGTTTGGTGCCCCCCTTATGGGACAAGATTAGGCAGAAGTGAGAAAGTCCCAGGCCATAGCTGTTGAGTCAGCTGTCTGTCCCCTCCCCCCATGCTCCTCTGTCATCCCCCCTGCTGCTCTGGTCCTCCCCTGCTTCTTTGTTCCCCCCAGGTAAGTGCTACGGGGAGGGAGAGACAAAGGAGTTGAGGGAGGCGGCAGTCTGCTGTCACTGAAGCCGGCCCACTGAGCCATCGGCCCACCGGGAAACTCCCTGTAGTCCCAATGGCCAGTCCATCCCTGCCGGCTACTACAGGGTGGGGAGTGGAGGAAGATCACTCCACCAGGGAAGACAAGGAGATAATCAGGCAAGGCGGCTGGCCGGGATTTGAGCCAAGGCAGAAGAACATGCAAGCAGAGATGAATGGGCATGCGCCCGGAACTTAAGAAATATTCCCTTCACTCCGATCAGCACATGATCATCAGAAAGGGGCACAGATAATGGAAAAAAATACAACCCCCCTATGCTAGTAGGAGCAGCAAAGCATTGACTGTCTTTGAAATTGCCCCAGCCCGTTTAAATCCAATCCAGGGACAAAACCGGGGACAGACTTGGTCCGGGGACAATGTCCTCAATCCGGGGACTGTCCCCTGAAACCAGGGATGTCTGGTCACCCTATGTTACTTGCTACCGTTGCCTGCCACGAGATGCGGATTTTCACTTGCCATGTCACTTGCCACATCCCCTGCCACCAGATGTGAATTGTTATTTGCCAGTGGCTGTGTCCCAGAGTGAGGGCGGGCAGTGAGAGATGATGTCAGAAAGCTGCTGCACTTTAGAATATGCAACCAGTGATGTCGCATTGCGGCCATCTTGGTACACCCACATGCAGTAAACCTAGAGTTAGAAGTCAGTAAGCGGACATCTTTATACACCCACCCAGAGTCTTGCTTTTCACAGTTATTTTTAACAGTAAACTCAGCTTATATAGTGAAATATAAGTTGGGTTTACTGTTAAAAATATCTGTGAAAAGCAAGACTCTGGTGGGTGTATAAAGATGTCTGTTTGCCGACTTCTAACTATAGGCTCACTGCGTGCAGGTGCACTAAGATGGCCACGACGCAACGTCTCTTCATATTCAGATGGGGTAGTGGCTTCCTGACAGAACACCTGCCCGCTCACAAGTCTGACCGGCTGTCGGCACGGTGGCATTATTGCTCACTCGTCGGCCTGCCTGTCCGCTCGCTCACCTGCTCGCTTACCCGCCGGCCTGCTCAGTCACTCGCTCCGTATTTTCTCGGGGGAACAATTGCCTCATTGCCCCCCTGGATCTGCCCCTGATTGAGGCACCTGTGTTGCAGCTCTCTACAACGCATGGTAACACACTCATGAGTAGCTAGGAATGGCTTGAGTTGTACAGGGGTGGGCTGCTAGCTCTTTAAAAAACAGTGAGCTACTTTAATACAAGAAATGTTAGAGTGCAACTGCCTTAGGGTTGTGCATAATAAAGTTCAAACAGAAGATAAAATCACTGAACAATGGAAAGGAAAAATCTAGGGAAAAAGAATTAAACAGTCGCTGCCTCCCTGCCCATGCAGGGCAAAGTGTCAGTGTCTCTGCAAAGGGCTCTACCTAGGCCCCTTATATTCCCCTTACCTGCACTACCTAGTAGCCCCTTGGTCCTTTGCAGTTGGCAGGAATAGGACAGAACAGCTCAGACCAGTCATGATATACAGAGCCAATCAGAGTGGGTTATTGTCTCTTGGTCACTTAATATAATTAATTTATGAACTGTATATCTCATTTATTTTGATAGCGTTTGCAGCACTCATAGGACTCCTGAAGAAGACATATGTTGGTGAAACATGTAAAGCCAAAGTTATTGTATAATTTCTCAAGCCTCATGTTCCTCTGTGATGGTTTTAAAATGTGCACTTTGCTGTTTTTTATGATTTTGTAAATACAATAAAATGTTATTATCATATATGAAAATGCTATTTGTGGAGTATTGACTTTGGCTCCTTTTAAAATCCCCATTTTGTTTGTATATACCACCAAAAGAAAGCTATATCTGTTGATATATTAAAATATTTTGGTACAATGTAGCAAGATCCAATAATTGTCAGTCAAGCTATCACAGCACTGAAATCTAAAAAAAAAAATGGCCTGGTATTGAAGGGACATTACAAGCTAGTACTGACGTGGTTAATTTATTATAAATATGGCATATTAAAAAAAAAGCTAATTGGAAAGTAAAATAAATATCAAAGGCCACTGGAGTCTCATAAAAAGCTAGTAAGTTATTTTTAAAATGTCTCTCCCAGTACAAACATTATAGGTTTACCAGTATAATTACATACATTAATCTTATACAATTAAACACTGAGCACTAACAGCTCAAAGCTATTAACTTTCAGTTTCCGCAAGCATCACAAGATACACTTTATCTACAATTATAGACTGCCTTTAGATGACATATAGGCTAATTAAAAGAGTGAGCCGTTAATGTTTAATTTACAGTTCAATATACCTGCTGTAGATATACATGCTAATGTGTTAACTCCCTATAGCAAATGCATGTCTGCTTTACCATCTGTCAAAATTCAGCAACCCCCCCTAGTGTCTGAAATATAAACTGCAATTTCTACACACTGACTACAAAAATGACAGAGGGTTTTGCTTTGCAATAGTATGTTGCTTCAAAATGCGTCTACACATATTCACTCAGGTTTTTGTTCTGGTTTATTGAAAATCTAGATTATATCAATTTAGCGGAATAGTATCTTTTACGCAAGTGTTGGTGATTGCCAAGTTGTAGACTGGAGGTATCTGTGGAGTCCAATGCTGGCATATTTAACTGTTTAAACAACACTTTTTAGTTTTTAACATTGCACTGTCATATTTTAACAGCACTTATAATAATATGGGTATTCAAAACCATCAGCTAGCAGATCAGTTTTACCGAAGAGGATGACGTGGACACGCCCAGGAATTTCGAACGGTCAGGTAAGTAAAACGGGGGCTCGGGGGGGGGGGGGGGCGATGCCAGCGGATGTTTTTTCACCTTAATGCTTAGGATGCATTAAGGTGAAAAAACATTTACCTTTACAACCCCTTTAATAAGGTCTCTGTGCAGTTTCAGGACAAGGTCTTTTAGCACCCAGGCAAAAAGGTCAAAGTATGCGCTCCCCACCACGACCCATGAAATACTTCAGCAACATAGGTTGCATCCTCTCCTTCTGAAGCACCCAAAGTGTCCATCTCATTTGCCTACCCCTCGGCCTGGCCTTATCTTAGATGACCGTTTGATGCATAGAATATAAAATGACCTGCTTTGCATACACACAGCTCAGCTGTCTTTATTGTAAAAGAGTGAGCTTTGTTTTCTTTTGTTTATGGTAATATTCTGATTCGAATACAAGGCATAACATAATCAGATCAAACAGAGTGCCAGGAAAAAAATAAAATCTGCAGGTTCACCTACTGAAAGAAGTTCCAGTCTTCACTTCCTGCAGGGCTACTGTGTGACACGAAGAATCCCAATGCTGACTAGTAGTTTTAACATTTCTAAGAATATTGTGCACCCATCTGTTTGGACTGAAAAGCTGAAAAAACAAGTAGCCATTCCATTGTATCTGAGTTTAAAGCCTCGTACACACGATCGGATTTTCCGCAGACAAGAATTTTGTCTTGCATACAAACGGCACACAAATATCGGCCAACAAACACAAACGTAGTGACGTACTAGACGTACTACGTGGTTTTTCAGCTCTTGAGCACCACCCTTTGGGCACCTTCTGCTAATGTCGTGTTTGGTGAGCATTGATTCCGAGCATACGTGTAAGGCCCCGTACACACGGCCAGTTTTCTCGGCAGAATCCATCAAGCAACTTGATGGGAGACGTATTCTGCCGAGAAAACCGGTCTGGTGTACACTTTTCGCCGAGCAAACCGTTGAGAAACTCGTCGAGCCAAAAAGAGAGCATGTTCTCTATTTCCTTGACGGCAATGGGAAAATTTGGCTCGATGAGTTTTTGGACAGGCGAATGAGAAACTCGACGAGAAAAACAATGTGTTTTGCTCGTCGAGTTTCTCAGGTCGTGTGTACGGGGCCTTAGTACTTTGGATTTTTGTCCGATTGACTTTTTTACACACGATCTGAAAATCTGACAACAGACCGCTGTCCTCGGAAAATTTTAAAGCCGGACATCCAACATTTGACTGCGGAAAATCTGCCAACAATTGTCCGACTTTCAGCCAACAGTCTGTCAACATACAATTCCATTCGGAAAATCCGATCGTGTGTACGGGGCTAAAAATATTCTAGTGTGATGGCACACTCCCTCTTTATTACCAGTAAAACGTTCCCATATTTGTAAATTGATGCTACCATGAAAGCTCTAGGAATATCAGACTGTATAGAAGGTGTAGCTGTTGTTTTTTTTTAAAGGTCAGCAGCTACTAACACTGTAGCTTCTGACTTTTAATAAGGACACTTACCTGTCCCACTCATCCGTGCTGATGGCCCCCCGATGCCGATCCCTCGATCCGTGAAGGTCCCGTGTCGCTTCACTGCCCGTTTCCTACTGCGCATGCACGAGTCTCGCGCCGACTTGTGAATGGACGGCTGCTCTCTGGGATTACACACAGTTTCCAGAAAGCAGCTTGCCTCATTCACTAAAAGTGGATGCAGAAGAAGACAGACCGCGGTTGGCAGATTACGGACTTCCGCATAGCAACAGGTATTTCAGGTGAGTATTAAAAAATAAAATTCAATTTTTTGGGGGATTTTTTTTTTTGTGAAAAAAAAAATCTGGGTGGAACTCCACTTTAATGACAAATAAAGCTGACCATATGTATTACAACCTTTTTGCTCTTTTTGATTTAAACTTACCAACAACTACTTAGGACAAGTAAGATACAAGTTTATTTAATAGTTTAATGTAGTTTTGAAACCAAAAGCAAGCATTTAATATATTGGAGCTTATCAATTCCTAAATGTGACGGCTGCACTAGGTGACTTTTTTGGTCTATCTTTAATATATTTTCAACTGGTGATCTGGCCAGTAAGACTGTTGTTTTTCAACAGAACAAGCTGTCTTTCTAATGTAGTAGTTAGGAGATTGAGACAAACCATTTAATACTGACAGGGGTGCTAAAAATTATCAACTTTTATTTATTTATGTAAAAACTTTATCCCAAAAAGATTTTTTTTTGTTGTTGCTCTAACTGCTTTAACAGAGTGAGCTGGAGATTGGCTTAAATGTTTTAGTGTATCTAAATCTGCCACTACACCTAACACTCCCCTCCCCCAGGCTGACAATGCTGCTGTCCAAAGGTGCTCCATGTGCTCCTTCATCCAGAATGAATGCACACTAATTTCAGGAGGTGTGTTACTGGCTAGATCACCAAGTGAAAACAGAAGAGAAAAAAGGCTAAACAAAAAAGAAAACAAATGCAGCCACCATATCTAATGATTATTAAGCTGCAATATATTATGTTCTGTTTAAAGAATATGTCAATCCAAAATATCATATTCCTGATACAGTATGTGCCTGCTGTACTATGTATGGAAAATGCATCCTTTTCTGATTATACTGCTTCCTTTGTGTGAAATACCCGGTGTTCCTGCTTTCCTATTAAAAACTGACCACACTAGATATGAGAGCACAGCATGATCAGTTATATAGCTGTGCTGAAAACTCAGCCTGCTCTCCTCCTCATGATCAGAATGATGCATGACACAAGCGTCCCCCCCTCCACAATAGCCATTTAATGGGAAGACCAGTGTATTGCTGTCTCCTCCTCCCCCAGCTCTCTAAGCTCAGTGTGCAGCTGAGAACAGAGGGTATGGGATCAACAACCCCTCAGTCAGCTTCAGCAAACTCTCCACAAACTAGGCCTCCAGCTAGCCCAACTGATGCCTCGACGAGCTGCTGGCACATGTAGACTTGCCTAGAGGGCCAACAGCCCCTTGAGGCTGTGATCTCCCTCTCAGGTCCCATATTTATACCCCTTTCCAGCAACCATCTCAGCAGTTTCACACATGGTATGGCTAAAACGGTATAAATATCCAGCTGCTGATTAGACTCCCTGTGCACTTCCACAACATTTCTGGACAAACAGGGGAAGCAGACCAGAACAATCAAACAGCTACATTGATTACATTGAGCCAGAACAACATTTGTCTAACAATGAAATACAGCGGGTCAAAATTAACTGTACCTAACCTAGCACCTATCTAGGAGGGTGCTACAAAAGTGATGTAAAATACCCTTAAAGAACTGGAAGCCGTGTCCGAAAAAGGCAGATAAGGACAAGTCACCAATGGTCCACCTGCAGCTGATTTTTTTCCCATTACCTGACTTATCACATCTTGTTGTGTCACTGTGTGGAGACGGCCATCTTGGAAAAAGCAGGCCTTTGCTTCCTTATCTTTTCATTTTAATTAGGACCCTGGAACTTAATAAACAAAAGCAACCTAAGATTACAGAATATCATTTGTAAATACAAAAAATACAACAGGACATTTACTATACAATTAAAAAACAGTTTACTATAGACAATGCATATAACAGTTTATTCATGCATAACCATCAAACTTAGGCCCCTTTCAGACTGGGGCAGGAGCCGCGGTGGCAGTATAGCGCCGCTATTTTTAGCGGCGCTATACTGCCACCGCGGCTCCTGCCCCGTCGGATTTGCCGCGGGATTCGGCCGCTAGCGGTGCGATATTAACCCCCGCTAGCGGCCGATAAAGGGTTATTGCCGCGGTTTCCCATTGTTTTCAATGGAAAGGAGCGGTGAAGGAGCTCCAAAGATGCTGCTGACAGGAGATTTTTTTCTCTCCCGCCAGCGCATCGCCTCAGTGTGAAAGCCCTCGGGCTTTCACATTGATTATACAGTGTAGGAGTTTTTCAGGTGGAATAGCAGTGCTATTTTTAGCGCTGTACAGCCTGAAAAACTCCTCAGTGTTAAAGGGGTCTAACTGTTAATACTAAAGCTATTTTTCCACTCTATATTGGTCAAGGCATTTTGCATGTTTTAATGCTTCTGCAGGAACTGTATGGGTCCTGTCATAGATGTAATTTGGAGGTCTGCAAAATGAGGTTTATGCCCTCAGTGTCCTTTCACTTCTGAAATGCTGGCAGAGAACCAGACCATGAGCCATAAGACCCCATTCACACCTGAGCGTTTTGTAGCTTGAAGCCTCAAGCTACAAAACGCTGGAGGGGGAAAAAAATCTATTATTCTCTATGGAGATGGTTCACATCTCCACTCCAAAACGCCTGAAGCCAGAAGCTCTAGAAACCGTGAAGTTCAAATAAGTTTTGTGACTTTTTTTTTAGGAAGATTTGGGCGTTTTTCTGCTTTTGACATTGGTGACCTTTTGACCTGTACAACATCGCGGCAGTAAAAAAACGCAGGAAATATTGCGGCAAAATCGGAGTAAAAATTGCGCGACTTTCTGCCTGAAAAACACTATGCCCACGTGTGAATGGAGCCTTACAAGAATTGTTTACTCCTAAGAAGAAAATCTTGCTTGGGCATATATATATATATATATATATATTATGGTCTCTTGTAGTATTTTCACCATCATACCAATGATAACAAGATAGATTGCAAAACATACAAAATACATTTTCCAATATGTTTTGGAAAATAGCTATATTGTTTAAAATACCTAGTTTGGCTATGCATGAATAAGCTGTGATATGTGTTGCCTATACTAAGCCCCTTTTAATGATATATTATACTGTATTTCTTGTTGCAAATTTGGGATTAATAAAACGCATTTTTGTAATCTTAGGTCCCTGAGGTAATCAAGTTCCTGGGTGCTATATATTAAAGTCTGAATTAATTAGAAAAAGAAGCTTGAATTTTGTGGATGAAAGCATGACTACTGAGGTGCAATGGGCTTACGTAAAAAAACAATTGTAACCCCAAACCTTGCCCCTTCCACATTTAGTAAACACACTCACAACCATTAGGTTGGAAAGGGCAAGGCCACAGCTTTATTTAAATTCCAACACATAACATATGAACACTTTAAACCAGTGCCAGTCACAGTTATACTGTGAGCATGCAATTCCAAAGGGGCCTGTCCTTACCATAAGTGCTGGACAGACAGCCTACTTCCAGTCCAGCCCATCACAGCAACTTTTATGCTGGCTCAGGTGTCCCCATAGCAAGCTGCTTGTTGTGGGGTCACTCAACAGGAGGGAGGGGCAAGGATCACCGAAGAGGGACCCAAGAAAAGGAGGATCTGGGGTGCTCTGTGCAAATCCACTGCAACAGAGCAGGTAAGTATACCATGTTTTCAGTGTATTTCTACAAAACACTCACGTTTATTTCTGCGAGCACGAGCTCCAAGCCAGCTGGTAAATAATTACCTAATACGAGTTGTTTGGCTTGACAAGTAACAGTGACTCATTATGTAAACAGTAAAATGTATTTCTCTGGGTAAAACATTGTCTTTCAATGGGCACAACCATCTGAAATTGTCACTGACTTGCTGATTGATTTTAATTTACTGCACAGGGCACTGACACATATTTTATACATGACACACTCCAATCTGCATAAAAAACTCCTCTCTAAGCCAAATCTATTACTTATTAACAATTTAATCTGAAGCTGGAGGGCTCCTAATATCCAAATTACTGGACCTTATACCCCAGGGAGACAGCATAATGCCTAGCGAATGACTATCCAGAGGCTGTCCAGGCAATCAAAGAGCCCGTCCAGTTGCAGAGACACCATCAAGGTGCAGTTCTTATGTGATTAGTTGCTGATACGCCTGAAAAACCCAAGTGGTCACACATACCACCTGATTTTTGCTTTTGTTCCCCTTCATTTGTGAATGACCCTTGGAGGCAGTTCTCTGTGGGTTACAAAAGACTGTTGGCAGCTATGGCAGGGGCCGTCTAAACCTCTTGTATTGAGTTGTTTGGTTGTTGAACTGCCTCCCCTATATTGTAAAGCACTGTGCAAACTGTTGGCGCTACATAAATCCGATATAATAATAATAATAATAATAATAATCAGACATCTGTAGAAGACATGTTCTTAGGGAGGGAACAATCGACCAAACAGATTGCATGTAGAAGATGTTAAGGGGCGAAGAGGATAAAACAGGCCCAAACTTCAGTTTTATGTTCTACTGGGCAACTTTTACAGAGTTATTACTGCAACAACAGTCTGTGGGGATCATCAGACACATGAAAAGGCAATAGGACGCAATGCCTTCCCAAAATGAATTACCGTATATACTCGAGTATAAGCTGACTTTTTCAGCACATTTTTTATGCTGAAAAAGCACTCCTCTGCTTACACTCAAGTGACGGTATGTCATGCAGTCTTAACTGCTTGGCAGCTGTTTACTGTAACAAAGCCCCACCTTCTCCTCGTTCGTGATTGACGGAACACTGAACACTGATGCAATGCTGGGAAACGGAATCAGTGTTTTCTGTCTATCACGGACGAGGAGGCGAGGCTTTGTTACAGTGGACAGCCACTGAACAGTTAAGACTGCATGACACAGCGGAGCCTGTAATCAAAAGGTACATGAGGCTGCAGATGGGCACAATGAGGCTGAAGATGGGCACAGTGTGGCTGCATATGGGCAAAGTGAGGCTGCAGATAGGTATTGTTTACCAGTAGCTGCTGCATTCCCCTCCCTAGGCTTATATTCGAGTCAATACGTTTTCCCAATTTTTGTGGTAAAATAAGGTGCCTTGGCTTATATTCGGGTTGGCTTATACTCGAGTATATATGGTATGTGGTTCTCCTAGATCAGGGCTGGCCAACCAGTGGCCCGGGGGCCACATGTGGCCCGTGGAGCCCTCTGATGTGGCCCGCGACCTCCTGCTCTGGAATAGTGGGTTGACAAGCCCAGATCGCAGGTTGCCAACCCGCCATACTACAGCATCAGTGTTGTAAATGGTGGTGGTAGAGGAAGAGAGCTGCTGCGGAGCAGAGCCCCATAAGCCGATGCTTTCTCTACAGCTAGTCTATGGCAAAGTTAAGCTAACCCGCAGGATAGACACAGGTGCATTATGCTGCACCTGCGTTGTGGGTAAACCGCAGCACATCAGTGTGACAGCAGTCTTAGGCCCTTTTCACACCATCAGCCCAACCAAATGGGACCCTCAATTCACCTCTACAGAGCGACAGATGTCCATTTACTCCTACCTCCAATCCAAAAACCAAAAGGGAATTCGGAGGACCTATAGAGTAGCCGTGACCTGTCATCCGCCCGCTCCGCTTATTGTGGCCCGCGAGTGGTTACCATGTTTCTTAAGTGGCCCTCGCTCTTCAAAAGGTTGGGCTCTCCTGTCCTAGATATTTAGCATTTTTTGCATAATAAGGGTGATTAGTCATTAATAATACAATTATCATTGCTCACGCTCAGAGCCAGCTCTAGAGGTCCCACAGTTCCCTAATACACTGCATGCAGTTGTATAGGTGATTGCATAGAACATATATTATAGTTTGCTTTGTGGTGCTTGGAAACTTGAGAAGTTTGATGATGAAATAAGGGCTTCTGCTGCCAGAAACTTTGCCACCCTAATGTCCTTGGGTCATACTGATTTTAAAGTAGATGCAAACCCTTACCCAGTGAAGTGACTGGCCCTAGTGATACACAGAGACTATACAAATCCTCGTACATAAGTTGCACCTGTCTATCTGCAAATTTCTTTTCTCTACATTAGTTCAAAGTTTGTCTGAGAGTTCAGAAAAAAGAGGGTGGAGAGCAGAAGTTACACTCTGCAGAACTCAGTGAGGAAAGCTCTGAAAGCTGATTGAGGGAAAGATCAGCACTCATACGTCTATTTCCCAAAGACAACCTCTGGATATGACACTAAGCACGTGCGCTCAACTTCTTTGGTCGACCATGTCAAAGCCTGTTCAACTTCTGAGTGGAACCTGTCCTATTAAACTGCTGTATTGTCTTGGCTGCAGCTCAGTTTCAGGGTCTTGGTTATCTTCTTATAGCCTAGGCCATCTTTATGTAGCGCAACAATTATTTTTTTCAGATACTCATAGAATTCTTTGCCATGAGGTGCCATGTTGAACTTCCAGTGACCAGTATGAGAGAGTGAGATCAATAACACCAAATTGAACACACCTGCTCCCCATTCACACCTGAGACCTTGTAACACTAATGAGTCACATGACACCGGGGAAGGAAAATGGCTAATTGGCTACTCACTTTGTTTAGACATTAATGGCTGTGTGTTGAGTTATTTTGAGAGGACAGCAAATTTGCACTGTTATACAAGCTGTACACTCACTACTTGTAGCAAAGTGTCATTTTGTCAGTGTTGTCACATGAAAACATATAATACAATATTTTTAAAAATGTGAGGGGTATACTCAATTTTGTGAGATACCATAAATACCAATTTAGTGGGTGAAGTGACACCCTAATTGCCAACCAAAGAAATCTTGTTGTGTCTTCAAAGATGGCCAACATTGTGTGCCAAGAACCTTGGCACACAATGTCGGCCATCTTTGGAGACACACCGAGATTTAAATAATTTTTTTCACATGTAGTGCCCCCTTGTTTTTTATGCTAAAGTTAGTGGGGAATGGGAGAGTTACATGGCTCCCATTCACAATTTGTAAAATTTGGGCTGCTGCCAATTCCAGAACTATCCTGTGGGCCGGTCGGCGCTCCAGGGATGTGTGTTCACCCCGGGGCGGCAGTTGGCGCTAGAGGGGTTCTGGCGGACTCGTCTTCCTCAGCAGCCAGTCAGAGGGGTTGGTTCCCTCGCCAGGGCATGCTGGGGAAGGCTATATCTGGGGCAGCCGACTTGACCTGGGGGCCGTTCTTGTTTCCTGCGGGGTCCGAGTTCCAGGTGCGGCATCCACCTTCAGGGTGCGCGCATCCATGGACCCCGCAGCCATGGCCTACCTGGCCAAAGTTGCGCTCCATGCGGAGCTTCACTCTAACGTGGAGAGGGATCCCAGAAGCTGCTGGGTCCCAAACCTTTCCTAAAAGGATCCCAGGCTGGAAGCTGTACGGTGGGGGATCGGCTTGAGGAGAACCCAGGGGCAGGTGATCCAATAGGGGTGATAACCGCAAACAGTCACTGAAATTCTTCCCTCTTTGGGTAAGTGCTTACAGTGTCATTCCAGGTTTAACCGTTATGGCCCGTACACACGATGAGAAAATCGTACGAAAAATACCGCTTGCGGATAGATCGTTCGATAATCTAATCATTAGCAGGCTGGGCCTTCAGCAGGACATCCAGGTATGTAAGCAGCCCTCCATGGCTGGGAGCTTCTCCTCCTGGACAAGAATCCTGGTCTCAGGGCTCCAGACTATTTTTACACTTCCCAACCACCATCTGGACACACCGCTCCAGGAAATGGTGGAGTTGCATAAATATTCAGGCTGCCTATCTGACTCTTGCACCCACTATCAACTGGAAAGCAACCAGACTAGCTTTCTACCTAGAACCTAGTGCAGGCTAAAGCAATCATTTATGCTCTGCTGATTTCAGGAGAGACAAAAACAAAATTTGCTCTCCCAAAAACCTAGCAGCCTAGCAGCAGAGTGTAATGCCGCATACACACGATCATTTTTTGTGATGAAAAAAAACGACATTTTCTGTGAAGTAAAAAACGACGTTTTTGAAACGTCACTTTCAAAGACGATGTTGCATACACACCATCGTTTTTTTCACAAAAAGCGAGCTTACGTTCACCACTCTTTTCCATTGAAGCTCGCTTCATAACTAGCTTCTGGGCATGCGCGGATTGAAAAACGTTGTTTTAAACGACGGTTTTGCTACACACGGTGACTTTTTGTGAAACAAAAAACGACGTTTTGAAAAACGACACAAAAAATTCAAGCATGTTGGAATTTTTTTTTGGTAGTTTTTTTTAAGACAAAAAACGACGTTTTGCCCACACACGATCAATTTAAATGACGTTTTAAAAAACAACGTTTTTTTTTCATCGCAAAAAACGACCGTGTGTACGCGGCATTACACTCTTTATTAATTATGTATTCACCATAATAAATGAATACATCTATGCATTCTATTTCCACCTGATCCACTTTTATGCTAGCAATGAGGCGACTACATTGACAATAATTAGCCTCAAAGAGTCCAAAGCTGAATAAATGTGAAGTATCTGATTTCTTCACAAGCAGAACATCATATCTCTTACACCTACACAAGAATGCTATCTATGGAATTTTTTTATTATGGTTTCTTTATAGCTATATGTTTAGAGTGCTGGTGCGATATAACAAATATATGCTTTACAGATAGTCTCACATGTAAAAATGTGTCTGCCTCCAGAACCACCTGGCAAAATTAACTACATATACAGCAGATATACAGTATCTCACAAAAGTGAGTACACCCCTCACATTTTTGTAAATATTTTATTCAATCTTTTCATGTGACAACGCTAAAGAAATTACAGTTTGCTACAATGTAAAGTAGTGAGTGCACAGCTTGTACAACAGTGTGAATTTGCCACCCCCTTCAAAATAACTCAACTGATGGCAACAAAAGTGAGTACACCCCTAAGTGAAAATGTCCAGATTGGGCCCAAAGTGTCAATATTTTGTGTGGCCACCATTATTTTCCAGCACTGCCTTAACCCTCTTGGGCATGGAGTTCACCAGAGCTCAACAGGTTGCCACGGGAGTCCTCTTCCACTCCTCCATGACGACATCACGGAGCTGGTGGATGTTAGAGACCTTGCGCTCCTCCACTTTTTGTTTGAGAATGTCCCACAGATGCTCAATAAGGTTTAGGTCTGGAGACATGCTTGGCCAGTCAATCACCTTTACCCTCAGCTTCTTTAGCAAGGCTGTGGTCGAGGATTGAAAATCCTGTTTTCCATGGATTGTATACCTATGCAACAGCACCGTGTCATGCCTTGTGTTCTATTCAATAAAAATCTATTTTCTTGATTGAAAAAAAAGGCAGTGGTCGTCTTGGAGATGTGTTTGGGGTCGTTATCATGTTGGAATACTGCCCTGTGGCCCAGTCTCTGAAGGGAGGGTATCATGCTCTGCCTTAATATGTCACAGTACATGTTGGCATTCATGGTTCCCTCAATATACTGTAGCTTCCCAGTGCTGACAGCACTCATGCAGCCCCAGACCCTAACACTCCCACCATCATGCTTGACTGTAGGCAAGACACACTTCTCTTTGTACCCCTCACTTGGTTGCTGCCACATGCTTGACACCATCTGAATTTTTTTTTTTATCTAGGTCCCATCAGACCACAGGACTTGGTTCCAGTAATCCCTGTCCTTAGTCTGCTTGTCTTTAGCAAACTGTTTGCAGCCTTTCTTGTGCAACATCTTTAGAAGAGGTTTCTTTCTGGGTCGACAGCCATGCAGACCAGTTTGATGCAGTGTGTGACGTATGGTTTAAGCACTGACAGGCTGACCCCCCACCCCTTCAACCTCTGCAGCAATGCTGGCAGCACTCATAAGTCTATTTTCCAATAAAAACCTCTGGATATGCCGCTGAGCACGTGCACTCAACTTCTTTGGTTGACCATGGCGAGGCCTGTTCTGAGTAGATCCTTTCCTGTTAAACCGCTGTATGGAATTGGCCACTGTGCTGCAGCTCAGTTTCAGGATCTTGGCAAACTTCTTATAGCCTAGGCCATCTTTATATAGAGCAAAAATTCATTTTTTCAGATCCTCAGAGAGTTCTTTGCCATGAGGTGCCATGTTTAATTTCCAGTGACCAGTATGAGAGTGAGAGCGATAGTTACATAGTTAGTCAGGTTTAAAAAGACACAAGTCCATCCAGTTCAACCATAAAAATAAAAAAATGATATCCTACAAACCCATATACCCAGAGCTTTTTTTCTCAGAAAATAGGTGCAGGAACTCAACCACGACCCGTTCAGATTTCACAAACAGTAGAAGGGTCTTAAAGGGGCATTAAATACCAGAATTGCATTACATACAGTGTGCAGAGTTCAGGGGGTTACAAAGCAGTCACTTGTAAACACAGAAACCAGACTTCTGTGTTCACAAGTGATTGTGGTGAGCAGGCACCAAAGGGTCTGAGCCAAAGGTGGTGGAACTGAGTTCCCCCAAGTTCCCCCAGAAAAAAAGCCCTGCATATACCCAATTATATACCCACAGCACGCATGATCCAATTTGCTACAGCAGAGGAAACATTTCCTTCCTGATCCCCGAGAGGCAATCAGATTTTCCCTGGATAAACTTTACCTATAACTGATAGTACCCAGCTATATTTTGTACATTTAGGAAAAAATTCAGGTCTTTCTTACTGAGCTGGCCAGAACCACCTCTGGAGGGAATCTATTCCACATTTTCACAGCATGAAATTTAACACACCTGCTCCCCATTTACATTTGAAAATCACATGACGCCAGGGAGGGAAAATGGCTAATTGGGCCCAATTTGAAATTTTCACTTAGGAGTGTACTCACTTTTGTTGACAGCGGTTTAGACATTAAAGGCTGTGTGTTAAGCTATTTTGAGGGGACAGCAAGTTTACACTGTTATACAAGCTGTACACTCACTACTTTACATTGTAGCAAAGTGTCATTTATTTAGTGTTGTTATATGAAAAGATATAATAAAATATTTACAAAAATATGAGGGCTGTACTCACTTTTGTGAGATACTGTATATAGCGCACTCCCTAAGGAGCCTCAGATGAACTGGGATCCCCCAGCCTAAACAGTCAGGCACACAGAATTTTCACAGGCACTTCAGAGACAAAGAACAGCCAGTGACTTTGTAGCTCCTGACTTTTTTTTTCAGCGGACATCCGCTTTAACCTGTTGAGATCCGCGCTATAGCCGAATGACGACTTCAGCGCGAATCTAAATATCCAACAAGCTGTTAATTGACGGCCTGTCACTAGCACGTTCCCCGCATAAACATATGAGATCATCTCTCATTGCCGTTTTACACAGAGACAGCGTCCTGTCTCTGGAGAGGAGACCGATCTGTGTCCCTTGTACATAGGGACACAAATCGATCACCTCCCCCAGTCACCCCCCCTCCCCCCACAGTTAGAACACAATGTAGGGAATACATTTAACCCCTTCCTCACCCCCTAGTGTTAACCCCTTCAATGCCAGTCACATTTATACAGTAATTAGTGCATTTTTATAGCACTGATCGCAGTATAAATGTAAATGGCGTCAAAAGTGTCCGATGTGTCCACCATAACGTCGCAGTCCCAATAAAAATCACAGATCGCTGCCATTTCTAGTAAAAAAAATAATAATAAAAAATAATAATTCTGTCCCCTATTTTGTAGGCGCTATAACTTTTGCGCAAACCAGTCGCTTATTGCGATTTTTTTTTTTATCAAAAATATGTAGAAGAATACGTATCGCCCTAAACTGAGGCAAAAAAATGTTTTTTGTTTTTTTTTAATTGGGATATTTATTATAGCAACAAGTAAAAAATATTGTATTTTTTTTCAAAATTGTCGCACTTTTTTGTTTATAGCGCAAAAAATAAAAACCGCACAGGCGATCAAATACCACCAAAAGAAAGCTATACTTGTGGGGAAAAAAGGACGTCAATTTTGTTTGGGAGCCACGTCACACGACCGCGCAATTGTCAGTTAAAGCGACGCAGTGCCGGAAGCTGAAATTTCACCTGGGCAGGAGGGGGGTATATGTGCCCAGTAAGCAAGTGGTTAATAGTTTGAACATGTGGAGTGCTAGCCCCTCAGGAGCCGCTGGTTAGATGTGGGATCAGCATAAGTTAAGTTACCTTTGATGTGTCTAGGGAAATTGATGGTAGCAACTGTGAGAGCAGTAACTGAATGTCCAAGCCAATGGTTGACGTTTTCTCAGTGCTTTATTTTCGGTCCAACATCTACCAACAGTCAACTTGAGGTAGACAGGATAGGTTGGTGAAGAGAATAACTTTGCAGAGGCAGGCTATGGATAACGAACAGAAGCAGTCCTGCTTCCAGATTATTATTTTCTCCTGTTGCCACTCCCGCCGAAGTGGGTGCAGTGCACCTGGACAGGCCTCTCCCACAGGCCTGGCAGCCAGAGTGTCACTGAGAATGCTGAGAAGGAACAAGTCTCTGCCACCGACTTGGCTCTAGTAAAATTAGTAAAGGCCTCTGCCACAGGTCCGATACTTGAGAGCAATAGAGCGTATCCTTTCAGTCTCCTTTTGAAGTATGGGGACCCAGTAAATCACTGGGGCCCCTCGACAACTTAGTTGCTCTGAGCCATGAGGGCCCAGAGTAGGGAACTCCGCGTAGCATGGGCCCCGGCCAGGTAGGCCATAATGGTGGGGCCCGTGACGTGCACACACCCTGAAGGTGGGTGCCGCACCTGGAACCAGGAACCCGCAAATAACCCCGAAAAACGGTGTCTGCCACAAATATACCCTCCCCCAGCATGCCCCGCAAGGGAAACACTCCTCCGCTGGGGAAAAGTGGCTCTGCCTGAATCCCTCTGGCGCCACCTGCCGCCCAGAAATGGAACTGCATCTCTGGAGCACAGAATGACCCACAGGATAATTCAGGGCTAACAGCAGCCTAATTTAGCACAAATCAACCTGTGTGAGAGCAAATAAGTCTCTCACCCCACTAAATTTACAAATAGCGTCCCTTCTGAAAGTAAGGGGGCGCTACACATGTATTGCAATGTATTGGAACCAAAATCAAAAACATGTGCAGAGGGTTAGTTCAGATGTTTTTAACATGTAGTCATACTCCTTTAGCACCTGATGGGTTAGGGGGATAAGCTATTTGAATTTGAGCACAAGCATATCTTATTTCTATTTGAGAACAGAGGTCTGACTCTCCAGTGTGCTGCTAGCACACAGTATTTTAATGCTAAACAAGAAATGCATATTTATTACTGTATATGTAGCTTGACAGCAGTATAGTAATAAATACCAAAACTTCAGTTGGGCTTTAAGTGTAAATGCCGCGTACACACGATCACTTTTTGTGATGAAAAAAAAACGTCATTTTATCTGACGAAACAAAACGATGTTTTTCAAACTTCATTTTCAAAAACGACATTGAATACACACCATCGTTTTTCCACAATGCTCTTGCAAAGCGCGGTTACGTAAGACACTTTCGACGGCACTCTGTTCCATTGAAGCTCCCGTCTCATAACTTGCTTCTAAGCATGCACGGGTTTAAAAACGTTGTTTTAAACGTCCTTTTGCCCACACGGTCACTTTTTATGACACAAAAAACGACATTTTGAAAAACGACACAAACAATTCAAGCATGTTGGAATTTTTTTTTTGGTCGTTTTTTTGAAGACATAAAACAACGTTTTGCCCACACACGATCATTTTAAATGACTTTTTTTAAAACATCGTTTTTTTTCATCACAAAAAGTGATCGTGTGTACGCGGCATGAGGATCAGCATAAGGGCTTTGTTAAGGGTCATGTGGCATTTTTCTTTCACTGACACTTGTTGTCAGCCTCGACACCCCCACTCTGCCAGTTTTTGTTTCATGCCACAAACCTTTATAGCAATAATTGCTGGTTGACCTTATGTAACTTTCTCAGACAGTGCTTTTATTCGAAATGACATGCAAATTAATTTGACTGACAGATTAAATGTTGCCTTTTATTATCCAGCATGGAAATTCACACTCTTTGCACAGCTGGTGTATTATTTAATGATGATATATAATATGTATGTCGAATTTATGAATCTCAATGAACAACCAGGGAAAATTCTTCCCCTACACACAAAAGTCAATGTTCCGCATATATTTTCTAAGCAAGGACTTTTTATTGCAGACACCATTGAGAGTGTATTATAGGTGATAGTGTTAGCCAAATATTTGCTTTCCAAAGACATACAGTACATTAGAAAGCCTATGAGATAATAAAAAAGGTCTCGCCAACCCTGTCTGTCCTGGCTTCTGTTACCTCTACATAAATCCTGAAATGAGTTGATATCATTTTGTTCTTAGAATCTGTGTACTGATGCCACAAATATATAGAAATAGATACAAAAATCAGACAGTGGAAACACAGCCTCTCAGTTTAAGCCTGGGTTCACACTATGGGGAATTGAATGTGGGTTTTTTCCGCATCCAATTCGCATGTCAGGAGATTGTGATCGCCTCTCTATGGAGCCGGTTCACACATCTCCAGAGTGGCTCCGGTGCGAATTGCCCAGGAGTCCTGTGCGTCTTCTGGTCCCTTTCAGGTCTGAATTTAGCCAAAAATTCATACTGAAATCAGACCTGAAACAATGAACAGGGATGCGCCAGACCTCTGCTGTGAGCCGCTCTGTGCTTCAGTGTGATCCCAGCCAAAAGTAGAACCCACAACAGCGTGGGTAATGTTTTTTAGCAAGGGATATACATTCCACAATAATAAATATGATGTCAAAATTAACATGTGCTATAAATTGCCTCCAAAATTGCTCCTGTTTCTTCTTCCCAGAGGCTGCTATTTTGCTGAAACCCAGAGCCCCCTGAGCAGCACTAAATCTTGGGATGTCAGTAGATCGGCCTCTAGTATCTCTGATTTTTTGCAAAATGCCAAAAATAGAGGACAACTGAGCGTGTGCAGAGCAGGGTGAGACAGTGTATTACTGGATTTTAAAATAGTACAGGTACTTATTTTAAATGTTTTACATGTTTTGCAATATCTGCAAAAGGGGACAGCCTGAAGTGATCTGGAAGGCCTTAATTTTCTAACCAAAGTTCCACTTTAAGGGTTCTTAAGTTCAGTAATCTTATATTGTACTCATGTGACTCTCACAATTTTGTTTGGCTGCTATAGATTACTGCACTAAAAATAAATCTATCCTTGCCTATAAATGGTCTATTTTACATTACTGCAGAACTGTAGTCATGTTGTGTGGATGTAGAAGTATCTGTGTTGTGTTACCCATAGAGGTTGGATCACAGACTTTTGATCCAGCCATTTGTAGTTACATTGATAGATAATTTAATGTCTTTGAGGGACCAGTAAGCAAGTATTGGGAAGTTGCTTTCTGACTAGAAGATTTTGTCCGATTATTATTGATTCCCAACTAAGGCCCTTTTCAAACTGGGGTGGAAGGTTCGGTAATACCGCTAATTTTGCTGCGCTATTCTGCCGCTATCGGGCAGTTTTTCCACCCACTTGCAGTAATATCAGCACCCATAAATATGGCCTTACAAGCACCCATAAATGCAGTAATATCAGCACCCATAAATGCAGTAATATCAGCACCCATAAATGCAGCCCTATCAGCACCCATAAATGCAGCCTTATCAGCACCTATAAATGCGGCCTCATCAGCACCCATTAATGCGGCCTTATCAGCACCCATAAATGCAGCCTTACCAGTACCCATAAATGCAGCCTTACTAGCACCCATAAATGCAGCCTTACCAGTACCCATAAATGCAGCCTTACCAGTACCCATAAATGCAGCCTTACCAGCACCCATAAATGCAGTAATATCAGCACCCATAAATGCAGTAATATCAGCACCCATAAATGCAGCAATATCAGCACCCATAAATACGGCCTTACACTTTGATTTCAATGGGCAGGGGCGCTTTATGAGCCGCTCCTACAGCGCCTTAAAGATGCTGCTTGCAGAACATTTTTTAATGTCCTGTCAGTGCACCGCTCGGGGCTTTCACACAGGAGTGAATGGAGCCGCTCTTTCAGGGAGCTTTGCAGGCACTATTTTTAGCGTTTATAGTGCCTCCGTGTGAAAGGGGTCTTAGGCTACTTTCACACTGAGGCGCTTTGCAGGTGCTATAACGCAAAAAAGCACCCTGAAAGAGCCTGTTTTCTCCCGAGGGCTTTCACACTAGAGCAGTGCGCTGGCAGGACGCTCTAAAAAGTCCTGCTAGCTGCATCTTTGAGCCGCTGTAGGAGCGGTGGACAGGAAGGGTTAAAACCACCCGCAAGAGGCGCATTGTCGTCGGTATAGCCGCGCTGTCCCATTGATTTCAATGGATGGGAGCAGTGAAGGAGGGGTATACACACCGCTCTTTCACCGCTTCAAAGATGCGGCTAGCAGGACTTTTTTTACCGTCCTGCTAGTGCACCTCGGGCTTTCACACTGGAGAAACAGCAGCAGCTGTTTAGGGTCGGTTTGCAGGCACTATTTTTAGCGCAATAGCGCCTGTAAACCGCTCTAGTGTGAAAGGGGTCTAAATGTGTCTGCGGCACACCTTGATTGCTTCTTCCTATGTTTCCATGATATGTCCATTCATGTTTAGGGAAGCACCAGGAAGTTTTAGATGCTGAGGGTGCCTGAGGTCTGTGACCACATTTTATATTATATTAGACACATGTATCCTAAGTTTAGACTGTTCACAGGTATCAACTTCAAGAAAAACTAAAATAAAACTCTGCCCACTTACAAATACAGTTACCGTGAGTTCTAGAAGAGATATACTGTCCTCTTTCCTATTAATTACATTGGCAACAAGTTTCATTTTTACCAGCAGGTAAGTACTGGCAAGGTGGCAACCAAACTCACAGTGAGAAGCCCTGTCATTAATTTTTCGTTGTCAAACTTTAGTGGACCATAAAGGCTCTGGCATTTTCCAGCTGAAAAATGGTAGTGCGATATTTTATATATTAAATTGGAGGCCCTGTGTACAGCCTGAAGCTACAATCCAAAGCGCTACCGGGATAAGTGTTTGAAAACTAACGCATGTAGCAATTCTTTGTTTGTGACTCTGTTGCAAAATTTCTTGCCTTGATTGATCCTGTCAGTAACAACACTTTCTATGGCAGGCTGACAACACTAAGCTTCTGCCTCATAATTAACAGCAGGGTTGTCAGTCTGCCACATGGGCTCATTTAGTTGGCTATTAGGATGCTTATCAGGTCTGTCCAATAAGCAACCCAACCATGGGCATCCGCTGAAATTTTTTCAGAGGGGGGCGCTTCGGCAGCGGTGATACACAGTCACATTTTACCCTTTCTTTGACCGCTAGTGGGGGTTAAAGCGCCCCCCCCACGTTAAAATGTAAAAACACCCCACTATGCCCCCCGCATCTTTCAATATCTTTGTCACTACTGTGTACCCCCTCTCCACAACTGCACCTCTGGACCCCTTTACATTACACAGCACCCTGCACCTCTGGACCCCTTTACATTACAAAGCACCCTGCACCTCTGAACCCCTTTACATTACACAGCACCATGCACCTCTGGTCCCCTTTACCTTACACACCACCCTCCATCACTGGACCCCTTTACATTACACAGCCCCCTGCATCACTGGACCCCTTTACATTACACAGCACCCTGCATCACTGGACCCCTTTACATTACACAGCACCCTGCATCACTGGCCCCCTTTACATTACACAGCACCCTGCACCTCTGGACCCCTTTACATTACAAAGCACCCTGCACCTCTGAACCCCTTTACATTACAAAGTACCCTGCACCTCTGGTCCCCTTTACCTTACACACCACCCTCCATCACTGGACCCCTTTACATTACACAGCCCCCTGCATCACTGGACCCCTTTACATTACACAGCACCCTGCATCACTGGACCCCTTTACATTACACAGCACCCCTTTCCCTTGACTGAAACACTACACTATATTGACAGTATATTTATTTCAGGTCCAAAAGATTAACCTTTTGGAATGAGGGACAAATGGATTTGATTCCAGAAGAGGGACAGGCACTCTAAATAAGGGACAACTAGAGGGAAGGGGAGCGCTGCAGTCACCGCTTAAATCGGCCCCAGGGCCAGTTCGGCCCTGCTCCTGCCGATTCCAGAGGGAAAAGGGAAACGACCCCCCTTGCCCTATGGAGTGGATGCCCATGAACCCAACTGCTAAATGGAGGAATGTGAACAACAGGCTGACAACACTGCCGCTATTTGCAAGGCAGTCATTGAGCGTTGCTGCACTTGCTCTAAAAAGCTCTTCTCTCTATGTCATCTGAGATTTCTTTTACTTTGCTATGAAGGCCTTGACTTTTATATCTTGGACATAACACTTGCCTACTCATGGTACTAAACCCTGTACACCTGTTAGCCCTCTGTTCAATAAAATGCCATGCTAGCCAATCAGGCAGTTCCATTTCAGTGGTGAAGGACAGGTTCACTTTAACCCTGATTAGTCAGAATTTTCAAAGAGAGTTTTCAAGAATGTCAGTATGTAATACAAACACCTTCTTGTGTGAAGGGAAAACAATAAACGATATCTGTAATAAAATCATTCCTAGTACCTGTAGCTGTTTAATTACTTAGTGAAAGACCAGGAGCAAAGCAGTAGTTTCTGTTAGAAGACAAAGCAATACATTCTGGCTCCTGGCCTGTACATGCACATTAATATGCAGCTTGAGTACAATCACAGCGTGAGACATGGACAAACCTTCCCACTGAACATTCATGTGCTAACCCAGAACCCACACATCTCTCACACTGACACATGCAAAAGAGAAAGGCTCTGTGCTTCTCTAGGCACTTTCATTTGTTCTCTTTTATTATTAAGGCGGCTGGTTTTGGCAGACATCCTAATATAATTAGGCGTTTATCATTCTAAGAACATTGGCACCAGTTTACTTATTGCCAATGACATCAGTGTATAGAGTCATTATCCCATTATATGAGATGTGAGATGGCCATGTGTATTAGGTGACTTTTCCCTATACTGGTCTTGATTGACTTTATGTACTAAGAAACATGAACTGGTTACAAAAGTAAATAATATATATTAAACATACTCAGAAAGGCAATGTCATCTGAAACTTTGTTAGGGGTAATGCAAAATGCATGTACCACAGGGGCGGACTGACAACTCATGGGGCCCTCGGGCAATAGAAGATTATGGGGCCCCCGGGCTTACAGATGACCACCACGCCAGGAGGCAGTGCAGAGGCGGGGCGGCTAAAATCTCGGGATTTTCACATCAAAAGCATGAAGGTTTCGGACATATCAGGGACAGTTTTAAAAAAAAAAAAGATTTTTACATACTGTCCCTGGTTTTACTGAGCCTGGCAACCCTGATGGGGCCCCCTAGTGGCATGGGGCCCTCGGGCAGTGCCCGAGTGGCTCAATGGTCAGTCCGCCCCTAATTACCATTAACCATTTGCCGACCACCCCCTGTCATATTACGGCGGGAGGGTGGTCTATCCTGGGCGAGAGCCCGTAGCAATACGTCGGCATTAAAGAGGCCACTAGGGGTCCCGCGCCCATGCCCGAGTCCCATGCCCGGCGGGTACGATCGCCGCAGGGCACACGCAATTGCTCGTTACAGAGCGGGGACCGGGAGCTATGTGTGTAAACACACAGCTCCCGGTTCTGTCAGGGAGAGAAATGCTGATCTTCTGTTCATACAATGTATGAACAGAAGATCAGTGATTTCCCCTAGTGAGTCCACCCCCCCCATACAGTTACAACACACCCAGGAACACACTTAACCCCTTCCCCGCCCCCTACCCCTTCACTGCCAATGGCATTTTTATAGTAATCCAATGCATTTTTATAGCATTGATCGCTAAAAAAATGCCAATGGTCCCAAAAATGTGCCAAAAGTGTCCGAAGTGCCCACCATAATGTCGCAGTACTGAGAAAAAATGCTAATCGCCGCCATTACTAGTAAAAAAAATATATTAATAAAAATGCCATAAAATGAATGAATGAATGAAAAACTTATATAGCGCGGCACATGCGAACTAAATCGCCTCTGGGCGCTTGTTGTTTCTGTCTCTCTTGACATCAAAAGAGTAGAGTTTTAATCTGTCTTCTAAAGGTCAGGTGGTTTTCCTCCAACCGAATGCTGGTTGGTAAAGCGTTCCATAGTCTGGGACCTTGGAAAGCAAACCTTCTTTCTCCTTTGGACTTATATCTGGCTTTGGGTATCTTGACCAGATTTTGGTCGGTGGATCGCAGAATGCGATTGGAATTGTGGGCTTCTATCTTTTCGCATAGATATTGCGGGGCCTTCCCATGGATGCACTTATGTGTCAGACAGAGTGCTTTGAAAGCAATTCTGGCCTTTACTGGCAACCAGTAAAACTACCCCCTATTTTGTAAACGCTATAACTTTTGCGCAAACCAATCAATAAACGATTTTTTTTTAACGAAAATTATGTAGATGAATACGTATCGGCCTAAACTGAGGAAAAAACATGTTTTTTTATATATTTTTGGGGGATATTTATTACAGCAAAAAGTAAAAAATATTGCATTTTTTTCAAAATTATCGCTCTATTTTTGTTTATAGCGCAAAAAATAAAAACCGCAGAGATGATCAAATACCACCAAAAGAAAGCTCTATTTGTGGGAAAAAAAGGACACCAATTTTGTTTGGGAGCCACGTCGCACGACCGCGCAATTGTCAGTTAAAGCGACGCAGTGCCGAATCACAAAAAGTGCTCTGGTCATTGGGCAGCAATATGGTCCGGGGGTTAAGTGGTTAAATCATACGCAGGGTCAGGAGGAACACAACACTCGCTGGACACACTGGGATCTGTTCAGATTCTCGGACGAATACAAGTCCTACATTTGAGAAACCTATTTTGGGAGCATTTTAAGCTTGGGACCATCAACCCTGCCAGAACCCTTTATCCCCCCCCCTCTTACTTACCCTCTACCACTCCCCCTTATTCTCTTTCTTTTTTCTCACCTTGACACCCCAGGTGTTGTCCACTCTGTTTTCCTTTTAAAGAGAAAATTCCTTCATTTTGCGGGGATCCATTAGTACCGCTCCTGTGAAACCAGGACTGAGAGCCACGCACTATACGAGGTACAGTGTTCAAGCTTAGTCCCCTAAAGTATAATGACTCGGTATCTGCCAAATAGGGACTGGCTCGCTCTATCTCGCAGGTTGTCTTCCTCTCTCCTTCAATGCTCTCATTCAGTGGCTTTCATATTGGAGGTTCCCTCCGCTGTTCGGGTTGAATAACAGGAAATGACTGTTGTGGAGTCTTTAGACCACAGTCTCCTGATTTGTTATAAATATGTTAGGGGACCTTGCCTGTTATTTCTCCAATGCAGGCATGTCCAAAGTCCAGCCCGCAGGAGAATTGCGGCCCGTGTTTCGGTTTAATGCGGCCTCACTGGTAATTTGGATATATATCTTTTGTGGCCCCCAACGAATCATTGGGGGACCACAAAAAATATATACCGTATTTATCGTTCTTGCAGCCTCGGAGGGGACAGGGGGGTGGCAGGAAGAGTGCCGTCAGAATACATACAGGAGAATCTTCTGTTTACTCAGCGGCCTCTGTAATAGGAAGTCCCGTCTCTTGGGCTGGCATTGGACGACTGTTCTGCCTATCATAGGAGGCAGGACAAATATTAGGCAAAATGGTCAGTCCTCACGCATGTTCACTTCATCAAATCTGGCCCTCTTTGAAAAAAGTTTGGACACCCCTGCTCTAATGTATGTAGACTTCTTGGACGAGTTATTGTTATTGCCTATTACTAAATTTCGTAGGTTGACATGTGTGTTATGATGTCATGTTGTATAAACAGCATACCTACTGTAAATAAAGATTAAAAAAAAAAAAAAAATCATACGCAGGGTCAAAGCTATATTGGAAGGCACCCTAAAATAAAATTATTACAGGGACAACGGTTCTCAAACTTTCATCTTTAATGCAATCCTACTCAGGGCCGCCATCAGGAATTATGGGGCCCCTTACACAGCTTCAGGCATGGGCCCCCTGGAGCAGAGAACTGGGGGGGGGGTGCTGCCGCCTGAAATTGAGAAGCGGGGGGGCTGCTGCGAGTTGAGAAGCGGGGGGGCCTTTACAAAAAAAGAAGAAATAAAGAAAAATAGATATAAAAAAGGGGGTTGCCATCTGGGGCCCTTGGGAACTCCGGACCCCTAAAACAAAACAAAAAACAAAAAAAAGTATTTTTTTTTTGTTTTTTTAGGGGGTTCCCATCCGGGCCCTTGGGGACCCCCGGGCCCCTTACAGGTGTAATGCCTGTACCCCCCTGATGGCAGCCCTGATCCTACTACTAAGCTCCAATCTAGTAACTGGCAATGGCACAAATTATTTACTTCCACAAGGATCTGGTAAAGGTAAATGATCTATCTAAATTTCATCTTAAAGGACAACTTTGGGTAAGCATATTAAAACCCTTGGGTAAACAGAGAGTCTGATCTGAGGTGGGGAGATATTTAGGTAGCCATATAAAAGGGACACCACTCTGGTGTCACCGATGTGGCAGTAGTTTAACATAGTACTAAGAGAAGGCAGGGGCCATGTAGCACAGCCACTTTGTAGCACGGCAACACTACTACAACCCTTTTGGCACATAAAAACATTCCATATATGTATTTCAACTGTTTATCTGCTTGATTGGAGTTAACAACTGTTTGATAGATGGCATGCTGTTACTTTTTCATTAAGGCATTTTTTGTTGAGCTTGATGCTGTGGCCCCCCTACAGTTATTTACTTTTCTATGGCTGTGTTTGCGGTGCTCAAAATTGGTTATGATTTAATATAAGTATAGGAGATAATTTGGGGCTTCGGTCGAAATGGAACATGTCAAGTTTATTTTTAGAGAGCACTAACAGCTAGTAATTCAAGGAATAACTGTGCTCCACTCCAAGGAATATTGATCCGACCATAGTTTGAAGGTGAAACAAGGATTCTGAGGGTTTTGCAAGGATGGGTATCAAAAACACGTTCATGTTAGAACACTTTATACGCCAGCCCCGAGAGTTATTCCAAAATGTAAAAATGTAAATATGCTTTGCTTTAACACTCCAGTCAAAAAAAATTGGCTAACTACCTAGACTTCACAATCCTTTGTATACTAAACCAAAACTTATAAATATTGAAATACTAGTGAAGGTAATGGCATAAAATCACAAACTATTTCTGAATGGAGAAGGACTTAAACTGTTTAGATACTGAACTTTGGTATTATGACCCTCACTCTGGGTTCCATGAATCAGGACCTTGGGTGAAGAGGCTCATTAGGTTTTCACACATTATGCAAAGCCAGTAACTGACTGAATCTGGCAGTATCCACACAAAAAACACATTTTCAATTCTGAACAGATTCATACATGAACTGCATCTATTAGTGTGATTTTTGCTTTAAAATTGAATACCTGTAGAACAGTGGTTCTCAACCTGGGGTTCGGGACCCCCATGGGGGTCAAATAATGATTTGCCAGGGGTCACTGAATCCTGGGCTGTTTCTGAAGTCCACATCACTTTCCCAGCCTTTTTGCAGCCAGCCACCTGGGCTATCCCTGGAGCACGTGGCCGCCCACTTAGCCTCTTCGCAGGTGCCTTTTCAGTTCACGGCATGGCTGGGGGGCAAAGACTAGAGGACACCTCATCTCATGATTTTGGCATTGGTGTCACTGCTATGAGACACCACAAAGTTGGAAACACAGTGAATCTGGAGACACAGTGACTGACACTACCTGCTATTATAGTTGCAGTTAAAAAGACCCAGGGAGCGCTAAATGTCCGTGGGTTAGGCGTGCAAATTACTTGTCTTGCCTTGGGTGGGTGCTGACAAACCACGCTACAAAATTAATTTTACTGTTAGGGGTCCCCACAACTTGGGAAATTTTATCAAGGGGTCACGGCACTAGAAGGTTGAGAACCACTGCTGTAGAAGAAATATGCTTTCTAGGTTATTATTTTGACACTTAAATGTATGAGGAATAATAAACTAGAATAACCTCTTTACATACTTACATAGTAGGTGAGGTTGAAAAAAGATAGATTAATTACTAAGGTAAGGAACTTTCACTGAAATCCTAACTGCAGTCATTTTTCTGTTTTTTTATTGTTGTCCCCATTGGGGACATTTTCTCTCACTTACTGGTTAAAGTGATAGAGGTCAAAAGAATACAAAGTGATGAAAACCTCTCTGGGGCAGCAAAACATAAAATGTTTAAATAAAAAAAAAAGGAAGGACTTTTGTTAAGATATTTTTGTTGTCTTCTATTCTGTCACAGAGACACCAGTTCCCCTCATGTATCGGTCAGTCCCCCCTGTCACTCCCCCACCCATCAGCCCCACACTTACCCCAACCAGACCACGGGGCAGTTTTGACGACTTGCCCCTGCGTCTCCTCCTCTGCACCTCCCCCTGCTCCCGGCCAATACGATTGCTTCTCCCCTCGGCCAAATGGCTTCCTGATTGGTCGGGAGGAGAAGGAAGACAATAGTGAATATTAATTCGCTGTTGTCAAAAACAACTGTGTGAGCTCCGAGCCCACCATTTTTTTAAGCCACTTGGAGCTCTATTCAAGCGCTTGAAAAAAAAAGACACTCTGAAATTCATGCGCCCATCACCATGCATGTAAATTAGGGGCCTGGCACATGAATTGGGGGCGGCACCACTGCACCGCTAATGAAGCAGCCGCCACTGTTATAGACTATATATATTTTTCCTATTATGAAATATAAGCATGGACAGTAAAAAATTGGACCCATAGTATGTTGATCGTTCATAGCTACAACCTGCTGCCACTTTTCTCCCTGATTCGGCTTGTTTAAATGCTGCGGATGCAGCATTGTCTAAGGACAAAAAGGACATTCATAGAACATACAGCAGTAAAAAATGGTTAAATGCTACCAACATGTCTTTGCTGTCAGCTTTTTTTTACTTCAGAGCAGAAAAGTCAGCACAGCCAGGGCTCACTGAAAGGCTGTTAAGATAGACTGTTACCTGGCAAATAAACGTTCCTGCTGTACTATGTAATTTCTGGATGACTTGCTACCTGGCCCTCTGTCTCAGGTGACCTCATACCACATACCTTTCAGAATAAACCTCTGTTAGCCACTGTGTTAATTACCTAGCGAGCCTGAAACCGGACCAGAATAAGGAAGTAATACATCATCCACATTTAGCACTTAGCAAAAACTAAGCAGGGTACTTTTTAATAATGGAAAAAATAAATATTTGAACCCCAGCAACAATGGTGAACAGGGGTTCAGAGCATAAAACAGTGTGGGATTTCCTACAGTACAATACCATCATGTTGACAGAGGAGTATCTGATAAATAAGCTTACAGCTGTTTCACCAGTAAATGTAGACTCAGAATCACTATTACTTTTTCAAAGCCTGAATCACAGCCATTTCGCCTGGTAAACAATGCCACATTGAGCCATAAATGTGCCATATTGTAAGAGCATGTGCCTCTTATTACTAGATTCAGCTAAAGACCATGCTACAACACTCAGTATATCACTATACTACAGACAGAGAGCTGGATCATCACATTTCTGAAGATATAAGGATCATCTTATCATAGAAAGAGCATGCTACCAGAGACAACATGCTATTATCCCCCTCTGCACCCTCACAAATTTCTCTGTACCTGGGGATCTGTGGCTCAATTATAAAAACAGCACAGATCCTTTCCTATAGCAATCATCTATCTGCACCTATCTGGATACTGTGTGCCTGTACCCAGTCTTTGGTAAGAACCAAAGGATAATTGGAAGATAAGGAGCGTGTCAGGAACCATAGACCAGACAGAGACAGAAAGTGCAGTATAAATCACACCTTTAACCTCCCTGGCGGTATGATTCTGTCTGGAATTACGTACCAAAAGCGGTACAATTATTTGCATGGAAGTTTGGCGTTTTATACTGTAGGCCTGCAATTCTTAGGAATAACTTGCTTAAATCTGTCCAAACAAGACATCCCGGGTATGATAAAGTTTGAAAAACAAAATCATAATTTTTTATATAATAAAAAACTATAAATAATTATAACAAATTATAATAAAAAATATTCAATAATGTAATCAACTCAAAAACACTGAAATTTGCTCAGTTGCAGAATTGTCGCTGTCATTATTTATTTTTTTTATGACAAATTTCCCCACAAATCGCTATCGCTCAATTCTGAAAGTAATTATAATTTATTATCGCTGTTTTCTAGCTGATCTAAAACCATTTTTGACATAAAGGGACACTTTTGGTTGTTATGGGCAATCTACAGTTTCCAGGCAGAAAGAACAGTTTTTATTATATAAAATGACATGTAGTGCACTGGACAGACCACTAGGGACAAGGGGGGGGTGTATTTTTTACATACAGTACTGTAATCTATAAGATTACATTGTACTGTATGTAAAGTGTTTGTTTACCTTTTTAAATTTGGCGCCGTTCTCCGCTCCCGTGCGTCGTAACGTCGCAGGGAACGGAGATCGGCGGCACACGGGGACGCTGTGTGAATCGAGCGAGCACCCGCTCGCTCACACAGCGGGGATGCATCGCTGGATCCAGGAAGAAGGTAAGACAGCGCGCGCTGCAGGCTCTGCATGGCTACCCCGAGCGTGACTCGGGGATACCGATCTCTGCAAAAAAAAACACCCCGAGTCACGCTCGGGGATACCGCCAGGGAGGTTAATAAAATGACAAAAATAACACAGTTCAGAAACATAGTTAAAAAAAAAAAAACAGAAGCCAGGATCTGGATGCCAGAGCTGGTAATCAGATGAGCTGGTGTCAGGAAACCAGAAGTCAGCACAGTCAGGAGCACAAACCAGGAACAGGAATTGGAAGGGAAGTCAGCCAGGCCAAGTCAAAAACAGGAGCACAGGAAGGAACGCACATAGTGATCATAGACCACACAAGGGCAAGGAGTAAATTAGCGAAGCTGCCTAAATAGTAAAAAGGGGGCTCGCTGTAGGCTAGACTAATGAGGCAGGTAAATGGTAACCAAGTGAGTCACTGTGATAACAACCGAGTGGCTGGTAATTAATTGACAGCTGAGCAGCTTCTGAACGCTGAAAGAAAAAGAGGCGCTCGTTAGGTAGCAGGAGCCAGCCCTGACAGAGTGTCATGCAAAAAGTAACAAGTCCAAAAGGTGTAATTCTTCATATGAGTGGAAGAATATCTCTTAACCTGAAATGAATGTGACGATCAAAAAAGGTGATAAGTGCAAAAAAGTGCAAATTAAGGTGATATAACAACAAATAGTTCCTTATATAAATCGTGAACATAGGGAATAAATTCCTTGTAAATTCATATAATAAAGAAAAAGTCCAGAATTGCTTCCGCAAGAAATAGTTGTATGATGTCTTAAATGATCCAATATGGACATGTGGATAGTGAGTCTTTACTTCACATAGGAGGATAGAAGAAAAAACATCCAAAATGTACTTCTGTGCACTCAAGTAGATTGAATAACCTTACCAGATTCGGTGGACATACTGACCAGTGGTAGCATGTCAATAGGGCATGTAATGGATCCTCAGCCTGGTTAGGTTCATAGAAGAAACATCCAACGGCACCAGAGGGAATCCAAAAGATCTTGTTCAAGTATCCAAACGTCCAGGATAGCAAGCAGGTGTCTCATAGACTTGAAATCTCATGGAGACACATGTAAAAAATTGAAGGAGGCTCACATAGCATAGTTAAACCCAATAACAGGGAAGAGCTATTTTAATGGTAAAAATAGTAGGTATACAATACCATACAAGTATAAAAAATAAATTAAAAAAATTAAAAAGGTTCAAGGTACAAGCCAGGTGAAGGAACAAGTACAAGTGATCACATGGAATAAAGCGTGGTGAATAGATATGCGGTTGCAGGCTATGTACTCTACATGTTTCGAGTCAACACTCTTCAACTGGGGCATAAACCTGCTGATTCCCACCACGCTAATATATACTAAACTTTAATCAGCCTGTTAAGAACTGAAATTCCAAACAGCTGGTACGTTCAAAGAAGGGCATTCGTTGCATACAGTTAGTAGGCTAACGAACGCCTCTATTACATTGGTCAAATCTGAAAAGGACGGACTTCCCTGTTCTCTTGTCAGGCATTGTTCCAAAGAGGTGTCAATCAAAATGTGCCTGAATGTCGTCACCGCGTACACCCATGGCAACGTCAAGACGCTGTAGGATATCCCATAATGCGCTCCATAGCAGCATCGCATACCGGAAGGTGGTGCGGACGTTGCATATACGCCGCGTCATCACGCACACCAACGGCAACGTCATTGCGCCGTGGGATCATCACATGCACAACATACAGATGGAGCACGCGCAGACAACGGGACTTATGCACGTCATCTCTAAAGCGCCCGCTGGCGTCATCACACAGGCGCCCTCATGTGTTCCACACAGTAAACCACCAGTATTGTCCATTGATTGGACAGAGTGGAGGACGGGTAGCCAACGAGAGACGGCCATAGCAGGGAAGCCATAGATACATCTACAAAGTATGTAGATACTAAAATATCTCTCTCTAAGCGCCGCATTTATTGTTTTTGTTGTTTTTGTTACGATATTGTTCTGTCGTTAATGCAGGCTGCTCTTTTACCTTGTTATATTTAGTAGCGCAATTTTTCTTTTCACTTACATTTAATTCTTCATATGAATTGGAAAAGACAAACCAACACATTTCAGAGGTGTAAGATTGCGGGTTCAGACTCCAACGGTAGGTGCGTTTTCCAGTGATTATGCCAGTCCAGAACTGAGTTTTAAGGGCCTGGTAGCCCACTTTTATTTAAAACGCACAAAAGTTCACAAAAACATTAGCATCCCTCGCAGGGGGTTCCATTATTATTGCATCTACAAACTCAAGAATTTAGCTTCCTGGCTTTTAATCTTGCCATCCGACCGCTTCAGGCCGTTAGCCAAAGCCTAAGTTCTGTTCCTCAGAACAAAAAGAGTTTCCTAGAGATAAGCTCAACCCAGCTTTCTCCTGATAAGCGTCTTGCTGCTCAAACATCAACCGGCATCTGCAACCTGCAGATCTGCACACACTAGCTGCCACCCATGCAGCCTCTCTCTGACTCCTCTCATAGAGTTGGGAGCTCACCTGGCTCCCACGACCAGACTTCCTGTCTGTGGGTGGGGCCCTAAACCACAGCCAGATCAGAACTAAATAGCTGAACACACAGCTGTGCAATTAATGTGTCTTTCTCTTCAAAATATGGCGAAACCTAGCCGTCCTTTAGGTAGGACAGAGTCAAACCACCACAGGGGCTATAAATGTCATTTAAAATGATCGTGTATGGACTTCACATCATTTTTCATCGTCTGAATAACGACAAAAAAAAAATTTGAGCATGCTTCATTTTTTAATGTCGTTTTTAAAAATGTTGTTTTTCGGGTTGTAAAAAATGATCGTGTGTGGGCTAAAACGACGTTAAAAACAACGTTTTAAACCCGCGCATGCTCAGAAGCAAGTTATGAGACGGAGCTTGAATGGAACTTCCCCTTTAGAGTCCCGTCGTACGTGTTGTACGTCACCGCGCTTTGCTCATCATTTTTTTGAAAAACAATGGTGTGTGGACAACGTCGTTTTTAATGATGAAGTTGGAAAAACTTTGTTTTTTTCCATGATGAAAAACTTCATTTTTTTCCATGCCGAAAAGTAATCGTGTGTACGTGGCATTAGAGTTTAAGTTCTTTTGAATCAGGCTCATCTATCTGGTTTATGTAGCATGGCACTTGTATTGCAATCAAAATATTCCACTTTACAATCCACAAATCATAATTTGGGATCTAGGGGTTCTTGCCCCTATATTTTCTAGTTTTTGATAGGCAGTTTCTGGCTGTCAGTCAAGATATGGGACAATACAAGGATCACATACAAGAAAGTACCACAGTTTTATCCAGTTCTTACACCTATACACCCCCTAAGAACTAGAGCAATTTCTATATTTCTACTTTAAGCCTATTGATTTGGCCATTACTTTGTTAGGAGAAGTATAGCGGAAACTTGTTTGGCTGTACTTCTCCTGTGGATCACAGGAGTGCAATTCATTCTGTACTCCTGTGACCTGCTGTCATCTGAAGTCATAGAGTGGGTCCAGGCTCGAGCCAGATCATGACAATAGAGTCTGGATATGCCCACCTGCCTTTTACCGCCACCCACCTCAGCTTCTCAGCAAGCCGCTGAGAGCCTGAGTAAGCCCCTTCCACCCTTCCACAGTAAAAAAACTATTGACTGACATAGTGTGATCGGCAGTGTTGGATCGCTCAGTTCTCAGCATTAGGCCTCGTACACACGAGGGGATATGTCCGCTGAAAACGGTCCGATGGACCGTTTCAGCAGACATCTCCACTCGTGTGTATGGGCTAGCGGACAGATTTCTCCACCCGACAGATTTCAAAGCATGCTTTGAAATCTATCCGGTGGGAATCTGTCCGCCCGACATGTCTGCTGGTTAGTACACTTACCAGCAGACATGTCGTCCCGCACCGCCGCCGCGCCGCTGCCGAATGGATTCGGCGCATGCGCGGAAGTGTTTTACTTCCTGGTGCGGTGACGTAGCGGTGACGTGGCGGCGTCAACGTCACCGCCGCGTCACCGCGCCGTCCGGCGGCGGGGAATTTGATCCGATGGTGTGTACACGCCATCGGATCAAACTCCCGATCGGACATATCCGATGGAAATGGTCCGCGGACCGTTTTCATCGGATATGTCCGATCGTGTGTACGAGGCCTTAGAGGTGCAGGGGGACAGATGCAGCATCAGACCGATGCTGCATCCACCTAGGTAAGTATAAATCTTAAAAAGCAAAGCAAAAAAAATATACATCTCTTTTTTGGTAGCAAGGTAATACATGTATATATATTTTTTTAATTAACAAATCTTTCTCATAGTGACATTGACTTGCAAAAATGTATATATATATATGTATATATATATATACCATGGAGAAATATCAGTGTTAGTTCAAAAAATATTGTTACTCAGAAGTATATATTTTATTCTATAATTTGTTCTGTTTAAAATTACACTAGTGTGGAGCTGCCCAGTGCTTAAAGTTTTTCAAATATCACTGATACTGTATGTGCTCCCGATACCAGGTTGACACTTTTGGGAGTTGACATCGACGTTTGGCCCTTTCACACCATTATCCTTCATCTGTTGATAGCACCCAGATTTTCTATTGTAAATGAATCCAAGTGGAAACAAATTAATCCACCAACACTTCATACAACAGTTCAAATACATTTACCTGTCCTGGGCGCCTGTGATATCAGCACCTGAACCCCACCTCTCCCTTGGCTCTCTAGTGGAGGCGCTGCCATCTTCTGTAAGGGAATCAGGAAGTGAATCCTTGCGGCTTTGCTTCCTGGTTCTCTACTGCTCATGCACGAGATGCGCCGCAACATCCCATTGGTCCCTGCTGTCTTCTGGGACCTGTGTATCTCTCAGAAGACAGCGGAGGGGGGCGGAGTAGGCGTGGCGACCTATGCCTGCAAGAGGGGGCAAATACTGGATTTCGGAGGTATCTGCTCCCTCCTCCCCCCTGAAAGATGACAAATGTGACAACAGAGGGGGGGGGGGGAGATTCCGAAAAGCGGATGTTCCATTTTTGGGTGGAACTCCCCTTTAAGGGGAGGATTGGACACAGCAGGAGCCAATCAGTTTGTTTTGGCGGACCCAATGTCCACCAGGACTTGCCGATCGTTACAGAGATGAGGATATACAGGGCAGATCGCCATTCTTTATGAAGGGAAGACATCGATCAGTTGCTGATATCACAGGCGCCCAGGACAGGTAAATGTCCATATATTAAAAGTCAGCAGCTGCAGTATTTGTAGCTGCTGACTTTTAATTATTTTTTTAAGCAGAAACACGGATCTCTCCCGCCTTACAGTAGAAGCACTACCCACACAGTTAAAAAGCACTCCTAGGGAACACAGTTAACCCCTGTGATCACCCCCAATGTTAACCCATTCCCTGTCAGTGTCATTAGTACAGTGACAGTCCATTTTTTAGCACTGATCACTCTATTGGTGTCTCTGGTCCCCAAAAAGTAAATACTGTATATACTCAAGTATAAGCCAAGTTTTTCAGCCCATTTTTTAGGCTGAAAAACGACCCCCTCAGCTTATACTTGAGTCAGCAGTAAAACAGCGGGTCTGCCGCTGTGTAATCCATTGTAAAACAGTCTCGCCTCCTCCTCGTCTGTGATAGGTGGAACACTGATACAGTTTCCCAGCATCGTATCAGTGTTCCTCTATCACGGACGGGATTATACAGCAGCAGACACATGCTGTTTTATTAATGAAAAGGTACAGCTGCATATGGATTACACAGCCGCAGACACACTGTTTTACTGCTAACTGTAACATATATGGGCACAGTGAAACTGCAACTGGGCACAGTGATATTGCAACTGGGCACAGTGAGACTGCAACTGGGCACAATTAGACTACAAATGGGCACAGTGAGGCTGCAGATGGGCATTGTTTACCAGTAGCTGCTGCATTTTCCCACCCTAGGCTCGAGTCAATATGTTTTCCATTTTTTTTTGTGGTAAAATTAGGTGCCTCGGCTTATATTCGGGTCGGCTTATACTCGAATATATATGGTAACCAGTATGGCAGAGCATGTGATCTCTTCCCATGATGTAGTACTCAGGGTCTGAACAGCCATTACCAGGTCCTATTATCACCTTACCGTGGAGAGGAAAAAGTCAACCCTGTAATAATTCTGACATAGCTTACTCGGAGTTAGTACTTCTGCTTCCAACAAAGAAAATGAGAAGCAGGACATGAGGAAGGTGTCTATCAGGGACAAACTCTCTTTAAAAAAATGAAAATATAATTATCTTTTGAATCATTTATTAAATAATTTCTAGTAAGCAGGGTATATTATAAGAGACTGATGAAGTCCCCTGATGAAGTCACGTGACGATACGCATCGGGATTGGAGCACTGGACAACTGCACTTTCTGACGGTCGGCAGACGAGCTCGCTGCTCGTGGATGTATGTCACCGTTTTAGCTGCCTAAATGTGAGGCATGTGATGCGATTGTTTTTTTACCAATAAACGTGTTCCAAATGGATTATGCAATGTGCCCTCCTTCCCTTCTCTTTTTTCATTGCGATTGTCTGCGTCACCTGTTATCACAAGCATGAACATATGAGTTTAAGAGAGAAGAGAAGCAGGAGAATTACAAGCTCGACGCTTGTGGAGATAGGCTCATGTCCCTATCACTTTGAGTGAGTGCATACCCACCTTACTAAGAGCTAACATTAGGCTGACAGAGTTACGCTATATGTTCTTCTGTTTGTTCCCTCACATGCACATACCTGCAACTGGGGCCTCCAAGGTAACCCCCAGATAGATCGTGTCACCGGACGGAAGGTTGGATTTATCAGGCTATTAGAGGTATAGCTGTGAGGTGAGCTGCTAGGAGCCACAGGAGGTGTTTGTTACACTTTGAAGCTTGCTGCATCTTTCAAACACTTGGCTGTTGGGATCACCACTCTTAGGCCCCGTACACACGACCGAGAACCTCGTCAGGCTAAACTCATCGTTCCGCCCGACGGTCGAAAAAGACGTTGAGCCATTAGTCCCGATGGCCCGTGAAGGAAATTGAGAACCTGCTCTCCCGACGGGACGCTCGATGAAAGTGTATACACGATCGAGCTTCTCGGCAGAATATGGATCCCAACGAGCTTCTCGCTGGATTCTGCCGTGAAACTCGGTCGTGTGTACGGGGCCTTAGGCCGCATACACACGATCAGACCGGTCCGATGAAACCGGCCTTAAGGTCAGTTTCATCGGACCAAATTGATCGTGTGTACGGCCCATCGGACCGTTGTCCATCGGACCAAAGTTTTAAAACTTGCTTTAAAATCTGTCCAACGGACACCTGAACGTCGGACCAAAACGAAGGTTAGTACAGAAAAGCATCGGACCAAAAACCTGCGCATGCTCAGAATCAAGTCGACGCATGCTTGGAAGCATTGAACTTCATTTTTTCAGCACGTCGTTGTGTTCTACGTCACCGTGTTCTGGCCCGATGGGATTTTGGACTGATGGTGTGTACGCACATCAGACCATCAGAGCACTTTAGCGGTGGTGGGATGAAAACGGCCTGTCGGACCAGTCTTATCGGTTTGGTCCGATCATGTGTACGTGGCCTTAGACTTTGTTCCACTCTTCTGTATACTCACTTTCATCCAGATTCATCTCACTATTTATTGGACTTTTGATTGATTTTATTTATTTGCCTTTTACCATATGTGCCAGTATCTTTGTTGTGTATATTTTCTATAGTGTGTATGTATAGATATTTATGCATTTTATCTATCACATTGATGGTTTATGATATACAGCATCACATATATTCACCCTTACTTGGATCACTTTGTTGCCTCCTGAGGCCAGTTTTTTGTGTATGCACTTTGTGCATTCGGATCACATCTCCTTCCACTCCACGTCCACGGCTCCTGTTTGCAACACAGCGCAGACACCTTCACCCTTTTTCATTATAAGAGACTAGTTTTTATCAATTCATACATCCTGCATACATCTTTTTAAACTGTAGTAAAACTTAAAAGAAAATGTAAAGATGTTTTAAAAAAGGGCACGCAACCTGTAATTTATAATGATGAGCTAATGCATTTTACCAGCAGAGCGATTAGCCGTTAAAACCGTTCCTGTGGTTTCAGTCTCATGGGCAGGGTATGAAAAGATTGTTAACTGAGCTCATGACAGCATGGAGCTGAAGAACCAGTTATTCATTGTAACTCAGGTTGCTTGGCAACTGCCGCTGCAGTGAACTATTAGTCCTTGGTGATCATTTCTGAGTTCAGTCATTCCTACTTACTGTTATAATTACAGGACCACCAAACCTGAAAACAAAAAAGAGAGAGGATCGCTAGGAACATCCAAAAAACAAATATGTACCTCTGGGGTAATTACCATGCATAAAACTATAAGCCATTGTTCTTTGATATGCTGTGTTGTGAATTGCTCATTCAAATGTCCATTTTAAAATATGATTTTCAGCACTAGAGGAAGCCTGAAGCAGCATTTTCTCCATAAATGTAAATATTTTATTTGTTGTTTTCTTTATTTAGTGCCAGCAAGACTGTAATCAAGGGTTTGTGTTAATATGCTTTAATTTTTTTTCCATTACTTTGTTTTCTAGTTGCGTTTCTCCTGGTTATTAAAGAACAATAGGAGATAGAAGCAGAATGAAGAGGGAATGAAAACATATATTAATGACAATTCTCCCAAAATTACTTATTTAGCTGCTTGCCAACCAGCCGCCGCAGTTTTACGGCGGCAGGCCGGCTCAGGTGCGCATAATCACGTATTATTTTGTGATTTTGCATTTCAACCACTAGGGGCGCACTCGCCCCTGGTGCCGCGCGCGTGCCCGGCATGCGCGATCACCGCCAGGCACCCACGATCGCTCGTTACAGAGCGAGAACCGGGAGCTGTGTGTGTAAACACAGCTCCCGGTCCTTTTAGGGGGAGAAATGACTGATCGCATGTTCATACAATGTATGAACAGCGATCTTTCATTTCCCCTAGTCAGTCCCACCCCCCTTCAGTTAGAACACACCTAGGGAAGATAATTAACCCCTTCCTCGCCCCCTAGTGTTAACCCCTTCCCTGCCAGTGACATTTTTTACAGTAATCAATGCATTTTTATAGCACTGATCGCTATAAAAATGCCAATGGTCCCAAAAATGTGTCAAAAGTGTCTGAAGTGTCCGCCATAAGGTCGCAGTACTGATAAAAATAGCTGATCGCCGCCAATACTAGTAAAACAAATATATATTAATAAAAATGCCATAAAACTATCCCCTATTTTGTAGACGTTATAACTTTTGCGCAAACCAATCAATAAACACTTATTGCGATTTTTTTTTAATGAAAAATATGTAGAAGAATACGTATTTGCCTAAACTGAGGAAAAAATCGATTTTTTAGATATTTTTGGGGGATATTTATTATAGCAAAAAGTTAAAAATATTCATTTTTTTTTTCAAAATTGTCGCTCTATTTTTATTTATAGAGAAAAAAAAAACACAAGAGCTCTATTTGTGGGAAAAAAAGACGCCAATTCTGTTTGGGAGCCACGTCGCGCGACCTCACAGTTGTCAGTTAAAGCGACGCAGTGTCGAGTCATTGAGCAGCAATATGGTCCAGGGCTTAAGTGGTTAGAGTCTTGCCAATCCCAATAGCATATTATTACCTTAGATTACTTCAAAAAAGAACAGCAACCTTTGTGTGGGGCTCCACCAAACCCTGTATATCATCACACACATTACATTTACCTAAACTCAGAGGCGGTCTTGGCTTTCCGAATTTTACAAACTACTATAGAGCTGCACACATTGCCAGCCTCTCCAAACATCATGCTACTCATGAAATACCTTTATGGGTAATAATAGAAGCCACAGAATGTGATCCACTCTCCATCTCCAATCTGTTATGGCTCCTCCCCAAAGAACGCAAAACTGCGTTATCACATTACCAAACATTTTTTATCTCTATGGGACAAACTTACATTTAAACACCAATTACAATCTCCCCACATCCCTCTATTATCATTCTCCAAAAAAACTGCTTTCTGCCCAGCTTGGGTCTCCCCAAATCATTCAAGGTTTGGACCTCACTGAACATCACACGGCTTAGTAATCATATATCACCCACATTCTTCCTCACATTTCCAACCCTATGCGACATCTATAATTTACCTGAATTCCGAACTCTTTAGATTCCTCCAAATAAAAAACTACACATTTTGAATCAGCATGCCTGGAAAATCCTGAGTTATGATATCTTCAATATACTTCCAAATTTCTACTTACCTTGGCCTCGACAAACTTCTATCTGCCTGCAAATGGGAGGGGGATCTGGAAAGAACATTTGATATGGCTGGATTGGTCAAAAATCTGGTCAGCAACAAATCTTCCTCCCCAAACATCCTGGCGGTAGAAACCAATTATAAGGTTTTAACTCAATGGTACCTTGTCCCCTCAAGGTTGGCCAAATTTACACCAAACTACACAGCTCAATGCTTTGGAGGATGCTCTGACCTGGGGACCAACTTGCGCATATGGTGGTCCTGCCCATTGACAGTTAGTTTTCATCGGTCCAAACCGATCATCTGTAGGGCTTGCTTTAAAATTTAACAGATGAACGGCTAACCGATAGGTCAAAACCGATCGTTAGTACGCATGAGCATTGGTTAGAAATCCACGCATGCTCAGAATCAAGTCGATGCATGCTTGGAGGCATTCAACTTAGTTTATTTCATCACATTGTTGTGTTTTACGTCACTGCATTCTGACACGATCGGTTCATGAACCGATGGTGTGTAGGCACATCAGTCCATCAGTCAGCTTCATCGGTGAACCGATGAAAAGGGTCCGTCGGACCGTTCTCATCGGATGGACCGATTGCGTGTACAGGGCTTAAATGTTTTTATGTATCATGCCAAAATGCTAGCAATAGAAAGGGACCAAATTCCTGTTTTTGAAAAAATATAGAATCCTTGGTTTAACTACCACTGATCACCATCCTGTGATAACAGAATTATCATGCCATGGTAGCTGACAACCCTAGACCAGATAAAGGTGACTTACAAACCCAAACCCAAACTCTTAGGCCGCGTACACACGGCATAGAACCTCGATGGGCAGAACACATCGTTCCGCCCGTCGAGGTTCTCTGCCAGCCGTCGAAATCGGCGACCCGCCCGTCGGGAATGGCAACCAGCCATTCATCCGCTTCAAGCGGCGTACACACGACCGAGGTTCTCGCTGGAAACCAGCGAGAACCTCGCTGGAAGCTGCATTCCAGCGAGGACCTCGGCCGTGTGTACGCTTTTGGCTCGCCCCGCCCGTCGGGAATCCCGTAGAGCGAAAAGAGAGCACGCTCTCTTTTTGCTCGACGGCCCGCCTGGATGAATGGCTGGTTGCCATTCCCGACAGGCGGGTCGCCGATTTCGACGGCCGGCAGAGAACCTCGACGGGCGGAACGATGTGTTCTGCCCGTCGAGGTTCTCTGCCGTGTGTATTTTGTAGCTGTTTTATTGTAAAATATATGAAAAACAGCAGCACCAAAACATAGCTTAGTGGTTAAAGCTGTAGAAACATGCACAATCAATGAAAGAAAGTGACACTAATTCCACACCTCCATATTTATACCTTCTGCCCACCAGGCCAATAGTCTTGTGCCACCCCCCTAATACCCCAGTAGACTGGTCAGCTCTACTATATCTCTTACAAGATTGAAAATTATAGGCACAGGAAGGCTTAAAAAGTATGTGTAGCATGGTCCCAGGGGTCGCAGAGGCTTAATGGTGACCTTGAGGATTAGGGAGAGCTGACATCCTTCCTTGTAGCGTGGGTTACCAGGCATGGTGGGTGTGATGCAAGAATAAATTATTTATTGTCTCGTAACAGAACTGTTGGAGAGAGGGTTAGGGTCAGGACACCCTTGAGTAGATGCAATGATAATTGGCAGACTCCTTCTATAGGTAGACAGCTATACAGATGAAGGCCTCCAGCCAGATAACACTTCTGTATAGGTAGGACTGCTGTCTCCTATGGCAACTAATCTTGTAACAGTCACTAACGGTAGTTGTACATAATTCTTGGTAACACAGAACAGTCCTTTACTTATCTCACAGTATCCCACTGTAGATCTTAAGTCAATGAGCTTCCAGTTTTTCACTAGACTTCCAGATCCCAGTAGTCACTGGATCCACGGAGCTCTTATACAGCTAATCTGCTGTATATTGCTCAAGCGCCACCCCCGCTATCCTGCTGGGTCACTGGTTTGGCATTTGCTGATGCTTTCATACTTCTTCACCAACTGCTCAGATATTTGCTTAAGATTACTCACAGAAGTCTCCAGTAACAAGGTGGATGGTCCCTTAGTGGCGATAGCTTCCCCTCTACCTCTGACCATAGCTGGTTCCCCGTCTGGCTGAACCTTTCCAACTCGGTTGTACTCCAATCCTGCAGTCACAACCCCTATGCTGCTTCTCCTACTCCTGGATAGGCCTCAGGCAGCCTTGCAGCCAGGTGTCCCCGGGATATGCCTAGCAGCCCGGGGAGACATAACACATGTCCACCCAGAGAGCCATCCAGGTGGCACAGAATCCTGATCACCTGACTCCACCCAAATAAATTGGCTCTCCCAGCAGGCCAAGGGACTTAACGAAACCCTTGCCTATTGGCTGAGAAACCCCATCCATTCACGATCTGTTATTACTATGCCTTTGTTTTATCTAATGTCATAGCTATAATGCCACCTAGTGACATAAGAGAGAAGTGAAGCAATTCCAGAGTTAGGGGAAATCAGTGGATCTCAGTGGATCTCCTAGCCAGAACAATTACTACCTGGCAAACTAAATTTGTAAGATATCAGGGTGCCACATCTGTAAACCAATAATGAACTCTATTTGCTCCTATTTGGCCTGTTATACAAAAGTTAAACACTCAATTGGATTTTGTTGAAGAACCCAGACTGAAAACTGACAGCAGATCAGAAACTGCATCAAAGAGGATGCCTGAATACCCAAGCTGAAGCATGTAAGGTGTCCAGTACACAGGTCCAGATGGACAAGTGCAACTCATAATTTTATGTACATGCGTTGGTGGACATGATCCTGAATGCAATGTACACAGTGTTAACCTGGCCAGATGAGGAGTGGTAGGAGTCAGGGGAAGAAAGCACTCTCCGGGCTTTAAAGAGCAGACCCCTCTATGGAACAGGCATCAGGTCACCTGAACCCCTGTGGTTCATGGTGCCAGGTGTTTCACTGGGCAGTCAGAGCCTTAACTTAGACCCAAATAAGAAATATAATATATCAGTGGCACTGGCTGTAGGACAGGTATGGACTGAAACAATAGGCCCCTCGGTGGCCCTGTACTTCTGTAGACCCTTACCAGAGAGACTGAGATTTGGAAAATGTGGGACAGCTAGGGACCTGTCTACAGGCAGGAGAAAATAGACTAGATATTGTAGTTTAAAACTGGAAATAAAACAAAAGTTTCCTTAATTGTGCTACCTGTTTTACAAGGAAATTAATAGTTAAAAGCAGCATACCGGACTGCCTTTTTTAACCACTAGCCGACCAGCCGCCGCAGTTATACGGCGGCAGGTCGGCTCTCCTGCGCGAGAGCCCATCATCCTACATCGGGACTTTCGCGGCCACTAGGGGGCGCGTGCGCGCCGGCGGCCCGCGCACAAGCCCCCCGCTCGCCCCCGAGTCCCGCGCGCGTGCCCGGTGGGCGCGATCGCCGCCAGGCGCGCGCGCTCGTTCGTTACAGAGCGGGGAACGAGAGCTGTGCGTGTAAACACACAGCACTCGTTCCTGTCAGCGGGGGACACGCTGATCTTCCGTTCATACAATGTATGAACGGAAGATCAATGATTCCCCCTAGTGAGTTCACCCCCCCACACAGTAAGAACACAAATAGGAACACACTTAACCCCTTCCCCGCCCCCTAGTGTTAACCCCTTCACTGCCAATGGCATTTTTATAGTAATCCAATGCATTTTTATAGCATTGATCGCTATAAAAATGCCAATGGTCCCAAAAATGTGTCAAAAGTGTCCGATGTGTCCGCCATAATATCGCAGTACCGAAAAAAAACGCTGATCGCCGCCATTACTAGTAAAAAAAAAAATATTAATAAAAATGCCATAAAACGACCCCCTTTTTTGTAAACGCTATAAATTTTGCGCAAACCAATCAATAAACGCTAATTGCGATTTTTTTTTTTACGAAAAATATGTAGAAGAATACGTATCGGCCTAAACTGAGGGAAAAAAATGTTTTTTTATATCTTTTTTTGGGGATATTTATTATAGCAAAATGTAAAAAATATTGCATTTTTTTCAAAATAGTCGCTCTATTTTTGTTTATAGCGCAAAAAATAAAAACCGCAGAGATGATCAAATACCACCAAAAGAAAGCTCTATTTGTGGGAAAAAAAGGACGCCAATTTTGTTTGGGAGCCACGTCGCACGACCGCGCAATTGTCAGTTAAAGCGACGCAGTGCCGAATCACAAAAAGTGCTCTGGTCTTTGGACAGCAATATGGTCTGGGGCTAAAGTGGTTAAACATGTTTTAGTTCTGACTAAACATCTCCCTCACCATTCCCAGTACCTAGAATGAGGGACTAACAGTGTTAATGGTCAGTAGGAGATTTTTGGTACTACTTCTTACCTCCTCATTGCAATTTAAACAGACGTGTCCTCTGTGAGCCCAAATTTCAGCTGGAGGACAGGGTTGATAGGTGAATTTGTATTTCTGTCTCCATTTAAACACAGAGAACAACATGAAAAGCAGCGTTCCCTTAAGATCCACTGTATCTCTGTTCTCACACAGATTACCCACTTAGATATTTTGGCAGACAACCAGATCACTTGGAATTTGAAGTCCCTGCTTCTCAACCATAAGTATAAAAGAATACTTAGCAATTAATAAACATTTTATGTGTAATAGTTTCAACAATTTTAAATATTTGCTTTAAATTAAAGCTGGAATGAGATTAAAATACTTAAAATGTATTATTAATACAGAAAACTGTCTGAAAATGTTAAGGACCGACCTGATGAAGGGCTGGTTCAATGATACTGCTCAATGACTTAATTAGTGGCAAAGCAGTTATAGGGCATGTGCCACCGGAATAGTAACTATAAAGCCTCCCAGCCTTGGTGTCCATTCCCTTTCCTCCCTCACTCTGTACATTCAGGATCAGGATAAGGATATGTCTCCTACCTTGTTAGGCCGTGTACACACGATCGGTCCAACCCGATAAGAATGGTCCGACGGACCGTTTTCATCGGTTCACAGACTGATGGTCTGATGGTCTGATGTGCGTACACACCATCAGTTCAAAAACCGATCTTGTCAGAACGAGGTGACATAAAAGACGTGCTGAAAAAAATGAAGTTCAATGCTTCCAAGCATGCGTCGACTTGATTCTGAGCATGCGCGGGTTTTTGGACCGATGCTTTTGCGTACTAACCATCGGTTTGGACCGATGGTCATGCGTCCATCGGTCAGATTTTAAAGCAAGTTTTAAAACTTTGGTCCGACGGACCGATGGGCCGTACACACGGTCTGTTTGGACCGATGAAACTGGACTTAAGTCCATTTTCATTGGTTTCGACCGATCGTGTGTACACAGCCTTAGACTAATAGTTTGGGCTGCCCATCTGCTGCTATGGTCCAAGTGAAGTCCCATGTGCCCATTTGCTAAATGCATTCATCAGGTAGTTCCTATGCTGTTCTTGGGGCAGAATAATAAGCTGTAAATTATCTTCGTAGAGTGACAAAGGCAGCTTTGGTGTGGCTGGGCAGTATTTATAAGCCTTGTGGCACAGGTTACCCTTTCCAAAATGGCGCAGACTGCCTCACTACCCTTCTCGACATATAGACTTGAGGGGGGCAGAGCTGTGCTTTTGCTACTAGATTTAAACCGGCTCCTGGTTCAGTCTGTTACTGCCTTGCTATGATCCAGTTTCTATTTTTGCTGCGGCTCCCCGATTCTTTCTGCCCTTTCTGAATTAGGTATTTAAACCGGCCCTGCTCATTTTTTTGCCTGCACACTAGAGATCTGTTTTATGTTTCCTGCTATCTCCCACTCCCTACAGTGTGTATTACTATGCCAACCCCAAGTTAAGACCAGCATCTGCATAGAAGGTAGGGTAGATAGAAAGGTATCCCTTGTGTGGTTATTATTCTTTCTTGGGCCAGATTCAGGTAGTCCAGAGCATCTTTGCTCTGGAGTAACGCTTCTCATTTGCGTTGCGCTGCAGAAATTTTAGGAGCAAGTGCTGTCATTCACGAAGCACTTGCTCCTAAAGTTGCGGCAGCGCATCGCAAATGAGCCGGCGGAATTCAAATTGGGCGGGTACGGGGTGTGTAGTATGCTAACTAAGCGCGATCCCGCCGCCAACGTACTGCGCATGCGTCGAGTGTCAAAACATCCCCGTGCGCATGCTCCAAAATCTGTGAATGAAAGTCAATGACGTCACATTCCCATTCATGACCGTTTTACGCAAGCGACGTTTTTTTTTTTTTTTCCGACGCGATGACGACGCCTATACCTAACATAGGATACTCCAACCCCATGTAGGTATATCTATGCGCCGCGTATCCCGTCCGGAAACGTCGTATCGTCATTGCGTCGCGCCGGAATTCGATCGTGAATTGCCGATTTCCGCTCATTAACATATTTTTTGAGCGTAAATCGGCGGGAACGCCCCCGGCGCCATTTTTAAGTTGAAGTAACGATGCGATGGCGAAACTCATTTACGCTGCTCGCATCGGAACTTCAACCCGGCGTTTCTTGTTTTCTGGTTACAGAAAACAGAAACGCCGGCTCAAAGTCACAGTTAGGCTGGCGGATCACTCGATCCGCCAGCCTAACTGTTCGTGAATCTGGCCCTTAATCTCAATTCTTTTCTCTCTCGATAGCTTGAGAGACTTGAGACACAGATCTTCACGCAACTCAAGGAGCATGGAACATACTGAAAGTAGTAGAAGATATCCATCCCAGGAAGTTTATTGCTCATGCCATTGTGGGGATAAGCATTCTAGATCACGCTCATTCCCAGCCAGGTGGATGCTGGGCTTGTCTCAATATGGTGATTCCTGGTAAGACAACATACGAGGCATGTTTCTGTGAAGCAACTAATGCCGCGTACACACGTCGTTTTTTAAAACGTCATTTAAATTAAACGTGTGTGGGCAAAACGTCGTTTTTTGTCTTCAAAAAAACGACCAAAAAAAAATTCCAACATGTTTGAATTTTTTGTGTCGCTTTTCAAAACGTCGTTTTTTGTTTCACAAAAAGTCACCGTGTGTAGCAAAAACGTCGTTCAAAACGACGTTTTTCAACCCGCGCATGCCCAGAAGCTAGTTATGAAGCGAGCTTCAATGGAAAAGAGTGGTGAACGTAACCTTGCTTTTTGTGAAAAAACGATGGTGTGTATGCAAAATTGTCTTTGAAAAGTGACGTTTCAAAAACGTTGTTTTTTACTTCACAGAAAACGTCGTTTTTTTTCATCGCAAAAAACGACCGTGTGTACGCGGCATAAGGATAAAGAGGCAGACAGTCTGTCAATGATGAAAAAAGCATTTCAGTATACACTGAAATCCATTCAAGCTGAAATCCAACACCCTGTCCAACGCCCTGGGTCAGTTCTGCGGGTCTCAGCCTCACAGATCCATCTGACAGTGGAGTCCGAAGACCATTGAGTCCACCCCGGTTTAAGGATTCTAATTTAAATGAAGAGGATACCCTGCATAAGGGGTTTGACATCGACCTGGTTCAGCCCTTTTTTAAAGGTGCTATCATTGGAGGATCCGGTAGATGAACTCCAAAAGAAGCACAGGAAATACTTCAAAAACATAAGAAAAGAAGACCTGTGTTTTCTGTTTATTGAGGAGATTATGGATATTATTCAAAGAGCGTGGAACATGCAAGCCCTCGATGACCTTGGCAGCTATCGCAAAAGCTTTAGAAGTTCCGACTTAGAGCTCATGCACACTGCAACTCAAACAAAATAGCTGCTTTCACAGGCATTTGAGCTTTTATTTCAGTTTGAAGAAGTTTTTGCTTTTTTGTGCTCTTTTGCACATTTTTAATGAGCTGTTTTTGAGCATAGGCATTTTTTGTTTCACAAACCCTCCCCTCAGCTCGCTTTTCCTATTTTATAGTTTTTTTCTGAGCTTGTCCATGCTTTTTCACGTGTTTTTGGGCACAGGTTTTTTTTTCTGCTTGAAAGCTCCCCCTGAAAATACCTGTTTGGTACACACGGAGGGACATGTCCGCTGAAACTGTCCGACGGACTGTTTCCAGAGGACATGTCTCCTCCGGATTTTCATCCGACGGCGTGTACACACCATCGGATCAAAATCCCCGCCGGCAGACAGCGCGGTGACTTGGCGGTGACGTAGACGCCGCCACGTCACCGCACCAGGAAGTAAAAAACTTCCACGCATGCGTCAAATCCATTTGACGCTTGTGCGGGCACATATGTCTGCTGGTTAGTGTACTAACCAGCGGACATATCCGACGGACATGTCTCCGGTGGACAAATTTTAAAGCATGCTTTAAAATTTGTCCGCCGGTCAGACATGTCCGCTAGCCCATACACACGATCGGATTTGTCTGCTGAAACGGTCCGTCGGACCAGTTTCAGCGGACAAATTTGATCGTGTGTACGCGGCCTTAGAGCATGTAAACTCCTGAAAAAGTCATTGGGCTAGATTCAGCAAAGATGTACGGCGGCGTATCTCCAGATACGCCGCCGTAATTTCAAATGTGCGCCGTCGCATCTTTGCGCCGATTCACAAAGCGAGATACGCCGAAAAACATGGTTTCAGCCTACCAACGTAACTTGCCTACGCCGTCGTATCATGGGCGCATAGTTACGCTGGACGCATTCGGCGTTCCCATTAGAAATATGCAAATTAGTAAGATACGCCGTTTCACGAACGTAGATGCGCCCGGCCGCTTAATATACGCGATTTGCGTAAGGCTTACGTCCAGCATAAAGTTACCCCTGCTATAGAAGGCGCAGCTAATGCAAAGGAATGGGCCAGGGATCTAACCGTCAAATTTTACGTCGCATACGCCTTTTACGTAGTACTACGTGAATAGGGCTGTGCGTAAGTTACGTTCACGCCATAGGCATTTACGCCAACGTATCTTAGGGAGTTTATGCAACGTGATTCTGAGCATGCGCGCGCATGCCCAGTTCGACCGGCCATTCATTTACATGGGGTCACCCTAAATTTAAATAGATGACGCCCACATCCTTTCTACTTTGAATTAGGCGTGCTTACGCAGGCCAATTTACGCTACGCCACCGCAACTTACTGAGCAAGTGCTTTGAGAAAACAGCACTTGCCTCTCTAAGTTGCGGCGGCGTAGAGTATATTCGATACGCTATGCCTGCCTAAACATACACTAAGCTACCTGAATCTGGCCCATAGTGTGCATGGACTCATTGGATAACATAGAGGGAATTTTCCCAGGCAGAAAAATTAGAACTCAAAAGCCTGAAGAAGCAGCTTCTTTAAAAAGGAGTGTGCAAGAGCCCTGAGAGTTCAGAAGCTGCTGTTATGACCAATCTCATTAAAGCTGAGATTCTAGCATACTTTGCTAATCTTAAACTGTCTGCAAAATTGTATGGATGAAGCAGCCTTTGACATTGTTAAACCGCTTGCCAGCATAATGCTAAATGTTTTCATAGGCATAAGAGCTCTTTGGGTTAGACCATGGGTGGAAAATCTCTCTTCCATGCAGGGATGGTACAACATATAATTTTACGGCCAATCCCTTTTTGGAAACAAACTGGACCCAGCAATAGCAAAGGCTACAAACGGCAAATCTAGGTTCATACCCCAAGATAAAAAAAACTGCTGAAGCAAAAAAATCTTCAGTTCAGAGATAGGTAGGTGCTAGGTGTAGGTTTTTGTGTAAGCTGCCAGAACAGCTAAATTTAGGCAGGACTATGCTCTGAGCTAGGCCTGTTTGTTTTGATCGGGGGCAGGGGAGTGGTTTAGTATAGCAGCAGGTGACTGACTGACTGACTGTGCTTCTGCTCCTGGGTGCCTCCTCTGTTTCCAGGGAGAAGGTTCTGGAAAAGAGGCAGGGCAGAGAGTTGAAGTGACACGGGTGTATGTGGGACTAGGATTGTCAGGGGGCAAGCCTCCTATGTAGCATTACCCCCATTGGAGCTGCTGGATTTTTGGGCGGGGTGTTACCTCGTGGCTCCTCCGAATTCTCTAGGTGCGAGTTATGCGTATGTGCATAAACAGAAGTAAAGAAATGTCCACGACAGGTGTCTTTTGCTGTGCTCTTTATTACCCAGCCGGGTAAAAACAATAAACTTGTGGTGAGGAAAGTAAAGTTGAAAGGAGGAAGGATAGCAGATTCAGGTGTAATTATAGGAAACAGTCCTGCTCCCAAATGTAACACTTCTCTGCGCCACTCCTGCTGGAGTGGGTTCAGTGTACCCAGACAGGCCTTTCTCACTGACCTGGCAGCAGGAGTATCACTCGGACAATTACAGGAAAAAGTCTCTGCCACAAACCCTCCTTGGTGAACTTAAACTTGGGAGAAAGTCTCTGCCACGGACCCCTCTTAAAGAGCCTCAGAAGATACCTCTGCCACAGGTCCCCTCTGGGTAGAATTCTTGGAGTTATGCCTCCTTTGTTGAGTTACGTCTGGATCTCCTTCAACTTGTCGCCCAGGAACCGACTGACAGGTGATCAGTCCCAAAGTGTCCAGCTACCTGTGATCCCCAGTGGTTTTGTCCAAGCCCTATTGGACTGCCAGTCTCTCAATGGCGCTCCTCAGACCAACTCCCCACTGAACAGCACACAGCTTTGGATCTTCAAAAGAGGGAACCCAGTCGCTCACTGGATCCCTAACCAGTGGACCGATTTCCACCGCATGTGTCGAATTGATTCGACGCATGCACTGAAGCATTGTACTTCCTTGTTTGCGCACGTCGCGGCGTCAACGTCACGTAACCGCGTTTTCTGTCCGCGGGGATTTTGGTCTGATGGTGTGTACACACATCAGACCAAATTATCCCAGGACATGTCTCCTCGTGTGTATGCGGCCTTAGACTGTCGTGGTCCGAGGGAACCCTCTTTCTGGGGGGTGTACCTCAGGCCGGTAGCTCAGGAGCTGGGAGAGAGCCTCTCCATGCATAGGCATAGAGAGGTGTCCTGGAACAGGAGCAGGAAGAGGACAGTTGGGAGCACATCCAGAGAAAGTCATTCAGGGGGATACATGCCAGGGTCAGTGAGTGAAAAGCACAGTGGAAAGCTGTGGAAGAGACACGCCATGAGTTGGATGTGGAGCCAGAGGGAGAGACTGTGGGGTTGTTGTGAAGTCTAGTCACTGCAGCCAAGAGGGCTGGCAGGATTTGCATCGAAAGTGCTGGGATTAGTAGTCCACCAAGTGTCAGTTAGCACATTTATTCTTATTATCTAAAACGGTTTCTACCTCAAAGGGGTCTGCAAAACCCTGTCTGTAATGAGCTATCAGGAAAAAGTTAGGACTTATTCAGAGTGAGGCCTAGACATGTGGTAATGTGACAGATATCTAGATTTGGACAGTGAAGTGAAGCGAGTGATCTCAAGTATTGTGCTGGACGAGATGTGCAGAGGAAGAGACTACTTTTTTTCTACTAAAGCCTCGTACACACGGTCAGACATCAAACAAACTTTCCCTTGGATTTTTGTCGATGTTCGATCGTGTGTACGGCCTATCGGGCAGTTTTCCAGCGGACCAAAGTTTCAAAACATGCTTTGAAACCTGTCCGCTGGAAACCTGTCCGTCGGACAGGTTCGATGGTTCGTACACTAAATCATCGGACCAAAATCCTGCGCATTCTCAGAATCAAGTCGACGCATGCTTGGAAGCAATGAACTTTGTTTTTTCAGCACGTCGTTGTGTTCTACGTCACCGCGTTCTGGTCCGAGGGGATTTTGGTCTGATGGTGTGTACGCACATCAGACCAACAGACCACTTCAGCGTGGTCCGATGAAAACGGTCCGTCGGACATGTTTCTTCGGACATGTCTGATCGTGTGTACGCGGCCTCAGACTTTTTCGGCAACAAACACGAACCATAGTGACGTTTCAATGTACTGACGAGAGTTTAAAAGGGGAAGTTTAATTCTCCGGCGTCACGTTTGGGCTCCTTCTGCTAATCGAGAGTTAGTAGAGGTTTCGTCTGTGTGCATTTGCAATTTTCAGTTTCGTGCAATTTTGTTAGTTTCTGAACGTCCGTTCGTTAAGCTGACATGTTGCGCAATGGAATTGTGCAAACTTGATTCACAAAATAATATAGAAATATCTTTGATTCATATAACCAAAGTACACTAATCCAAAGTAAAGACATTTGTTTTGACTCCGTCAGTATCACCAGCAAAGCAGCTTTTAGTATTCTCACATTATAAAGAAGAGAATGTGCGCTGCTTTTCTTGATTTCAGAACCTGCCGCGTCACAATTGTGCTCTTTCAAATATGAATGCTAGTTTTACCAGACAGAATGCTTCTGGCTGGTCTTTGTTTCTGAGCATGCGCGTTTGTACTTTGTACAAGTCCGATTGCTTGCTGTACACACAGTCGGACTAGGCACCATCACACTCTTGTTGACTTAAATTTTGTCCGCTTGCAGACCGAACTTTTTGTCCGGTGAAACCCGAAAAAGTTTGTCCGATGGAGCGTACACACGGTCGGACTAATTTGAAAACTTGCTGATTTTGAAGTTTGTTGGCAAAAATTACGACCGTGTGTATGGGCCTTTAAGCCTCGTACACACCGTCGGACATCCAACAAACTTTCCCTTGGATTTTTGTCCGAAGGGAGTTGTCCTGTAACACCAGTGGCGGCTGGTGAAGTTTTAGGATGGGGGGGCGCCAGACCCTGCCCTTCCTTTTTGACCCCTCCCACTTGGTGGAAATGGGCGTGGTTTCATTGAAATAGTGGGCATAGCTCTAAGGTGGTGGGGTTAGCATCTGAGATGAACGAGGGTCGGAGGGAGAGAGAGAGACAGCAGGCCCAGGTTCTACACAACAATAGAAATATGTGAATTCTAGTAAGTTTAACAATCAGCAGATAAAGATACTTCAATCATCCCGGCACCATGGTTGTTACGGTGTCAGGATGATTAAAGCGCATTATTTCTATTATTACATTGTAATATAAAATGAAACCATTCAACTCACCATAATGCAGGTCGCCTGCCACCAGATGCCATCACGTGTCCCCAGCGGAGTCCCTCCTTGCATGCAGCCCTGTGTCACATCAATTGCAGCACCTGTCCCAATCAATTATAGCACCTGTCCCATCAATTACAGCACCTGTCCCATCAATTACAGCACCTGTCCCATCAATTGCAGCACCTGTCCCATCAATTACAGCACCTGTCCCATCAATTACAGCACCTGTCCCATCAATTACAGCACCTGTCCCAATCAATTGTAGCACCTGTCCCATCAATTACAGCACCTGTCTCAATCAATTGTAGCACCTGTCCCATCAATTACAGCACCTGTCCCAATCAATTGTAGCACCTGTCCCATCAATTACAGCACCTGTCCCAATCAATTGTAGCACCTGTCCCATCAATTACAGCACCTGTCCCAATCAATTGTAGCACCTGTCCCATCAATTGCAGCACCTGTCCCATCAATTGCAGCACCTGTCCCATCAATTGCAGCGACTGTCCCATCAATTACAGCATCTGTCCCATCAATTACAGCGACTGTCTCATCAATTACAGCGATTGTCCCATCAATTACAGCGACTGTCCCATCAATTGCAGCGACTGTCCCATCAAGTAAAGCGACTGTCCCATCAATTGCAGCACCTGTCCCATCAATTGCAGCGACTGTCCCATCAATTGCAGCGACTGTCCCATCAATTGCAGCGACTGTCCCATCAATTACAGCACCTGTCCCATCAATTACAGCGACTCTCCCATCAATTGCAGCACCTGTCCCATCAATTACAGCGACTTTCCCATCAAGTACAGCGACTGTCCCATCAAGTACAGCGACTATCCCATCAATTACAGCGACTGTCCCATCAATTACAGCGACTATCCCATCAACTGCAGCACCTGTGCCATCAATTACAGCAACTGTCCCATCAATCAATCAGTTGCGGTGCCGGCCGGGGGGGTGGGGTTTGTGCTGCCAAAATTCCCCCCCGAAAATTACATTTTTTTTAAATGATGATGGGGGGGGGGGGGTGCCACCGAAATTCCCCCTAAAAATGACTATTTTTTAAAAATGATAAGCGGGGGTCACCAAATTCCCCCCCCCCCAAATTTTTTTTTTTAAATATGATTAGGGGGGGCACCAAATTTCCCCCCGAAAATGTTTTTTTTTTTTAAAGATGATAGGGGGGGGACCGAATTTGCCCCCAAAAATGATTTTTTTTTTAAATATGATGGGGGGGGGGGGACCGAATTTGCCCCCGAAAATGACATTTTTTTGTTTTAACCACTTAAGACCCAGACCAAAATGCAGGTAAAGGACCTTGCCCCTTTTTGCGATTCGGCACTGCGTCGTTTTAACTAAAAGATAAAAATGCAGCGCCCAAAACAATAGGGCCTCACTGAAGGGAGAACCCTATGTGATAATAGTGACGTGAAAACGTGTATTCTTAGAAAACACTGTACTAGACAACAAGGACAACAACTGGAGGTGACCAGAGAGGACAATCGGTCCACACAGGCCTGAAAGACTCCCCCACCGTAAGGTGTAGCGTGAGTCCATCTTGTCTGGTAAGGGTATCTATTCTTACCGTATTATCATTGAGGATCCCACTGTTGATATCTGTATCTTCACTCAAGAGGATTTTTGTTGTGCTTATATACCTTTGCGGTGTATGGACTGTTTATATTCATGTTGAGCAGTACAATCAATTGATTTTTTGCACTTGTGTATACATATTTTTTGTTGTGCACTATACCTATGTATGGGAGGTATAACTTATTACGTTGTACGCATCATTTACCTTCAGACACATGCCAATTCATTATGCCAATTAAGGCCAGGATTGGAATTTGATTTATAAAGTTCCCTTCCCTATGGTTTCTTTTTTGGCTCACTTTGGACAGTTGTCTCACTTACTACTGAAATAATCACTGGATATGGTGATTCAGTGATCTAGTACAGTGTTTTCTAAGAATACACGTTTTCACGTCACTATTATCACATAGGGTTCTCCCTTCAGTGAGGCCCTATTGTTTTTATCTTTCACGTTTTTCACAATAATCTTTTGTTGTGCTGGCTGCCCAGAAGCTCACTTGGTTTGGCGCAATATATATACCTTATATGTAGTTTTAATTAACAATTTCGCGGTCGTGCGACGTGGTTCCCAAACAAAATTGGCGTCCTTTTTTCCCCACAAATAGAGCTTTCTTTTGGTGGTATTTGATCACCTCTGCGGTTTTTATTTTTTGCGCTATAAACAAAAATAGAGCAACAATTTTAAAAAAAATTCAATATTTTTTCTTTTTGCTATAATAAACATCCCCCAAAAATATATAAAAAAACATTTTTTTTTCCTCAGTTTAGGCCGATACGTATTCTTCTACCTATTTTTGGTAAAAAAAAATCGCAATAAGCGTTTATCGGTTAGTTTTTCGCAAAATTTATAGCGTTTACAAAATAAGGGATAGTTTTATTGCATTTTTATTAAAAATTTTTTTTTACTACTAATAGCGGCGATCAGCGATTTTTTTTCGTGACTGCGACATTATGGCGGACACTTCGGACAATTTTGACACATTTTTGGGATAATTGTCATTTTCACAGCAAAAAATGCATTTAAATTGCATTGTTTACTGTGAAAATGACAGTTGCAGTTTGGGAGTTAACCACAATGGGGCGCTGTGACTTTAAGGGTTCCCTGTGTGTGTTTACAACTGTAGGGGGGTGTGGCTGTAGGTGTGACGTCATTGATCATGTCCCCCTATAACAGGGATGACATGATCGATGCTGCGGCCACAGTGAAGCACAGGGAAGCCGTGTTTACACACGGCTCTCCCCGTTCTTCAGCTCCAGGGATGGATCGCCACACTGCAGCGGCGATCGGGTCCGCGAGTCCCGCGGTCCCGGTCCTGGAGTTTCGGACCGGGTCACGGGAGCGCGCCGCAGATGCGCGTCCGTGACCCACGGCTGGGTACTAAAACCAACGTGTATATACGTTGATGTGCCCAGCCGTGCCATTCTACCGACGTATATGTGCAGGAGGCGGTACTTAAGTGGTTAAAGATGATATGCGGGGGGGTGGGGAGTGGGTACAGCCGACTACTTTACTGTGGGGAATGGGGATGATAATTTAGCAGAGGGGCAGCAGCAGCAGCACTTACGATGGAGCCATGGCTGTGGAGGAGTCTGCTGCTCCGAGTCCTCATACTTCCTGTCTTCTATCTCTCTCTCTCTCTCACGAGAAAGAGAGAGAGAAACAGGAAGTGACATCATGACTTTAGATGTCAATCAATCTGCCCGGCCGTAGTAATAGCTACTACGAGCGCCGGGCAGACACTGTGACACTGTGGCGCCTCAGTAAGTGCCACAAGGCAGGCATAAAGCCCGCAAATGAAGCGCCGCGTCTGCAATCCTCTGATTGCATGGACGCGGCGCTTCCCATAATGCAAGTGGCCAGCGCCACAGTGCATTTGGTAAATGATTTTTTTGTCAGATTTAAAAAAAAAAATCTTAAATGGGCCGTTTAAAAAAATATATATATTTTTGTGTGACTACAGGAGGGGGGGCGGCGCCCGGGCGCCCCCTGTGGGCGGGCTGCCACTGGGTCAAACCCATAGCATACACACGCTCTGACTTTTCTGCAAACTTTTTTAAAACTTTCCCAACATCACATGGTTTTTCTGCTCTTTACCGCCACCCTTTGGTTAACTTCTGCTATTGTTGGTTGATTTTAACATCGGTTCTGAGAATGCGTATTTACACTTTGTTCAAAAGTCCGATGGCTTGCTGTACACATGGATGGACAAGGCACCATCGGACTTTTGTTGCCGAAAAGTTTGTCCGTTTGCAGACCAAACTTTTTGTCCGATGAAACCCGAAAAAGTTGGTCCAATGGAGTGTTCACACGATCGGACAAATTTGAAAACTTGTAGATTTTGAAGTTTGTTGGCAAAAAGTCTGACCGTGTGTACGGTCCTTTAGAAGTATAGACGTAAAACTACTTTTATTCTACTAAGAATTATTCATTATCTGGGCATCCCATGTCCCTTTTCCCCATCCAAGTTTAATCCCCTAATAAAAACAACAAAAACAAACAAGAGACTATTCATTGTCTGGGAAAGTGTGCTAAAATGGATGCATGACCAGCAGAGTGAAATGTATGGATGTTTCATCATGTGTTAGCTTTTTATAGATGTTAATACAATTGTAACTATTTTCATACACTACTGTTTGTGGCCATTTAAAATCCCACCATTGAGAAAAAACGTCTTTACTACTGTATATGTATTCGGGATGTGACTCACAAACAGTTTAACCACTTAACCCCCGGACCATATTGCTTCCCAAAGACCAGAGCACTTTTTGTGATTCGGCACTGCGTCGCTTTAACTGACAATTGCGCAGTCGTGCGACGTGGCTCCCAAACAAAATTGGTATCCTTTTTTTCCCACAAATAGAGCTTTCCTTTGGTGGTATTTAATCATCTCTGTGGTTTTTATTTTTTGCGCTATAAACAAAAATAGAGCAACAATTTTGAAAAAAATTCAATATTTTTTACATTTTGCTATAATAAATATCCCCCAAAAATATATATAAAAAAAATATTTTTCCTCAGTTTAGGCCAATACGTATTCTTCTACATATTTTTCGTTTAAAAAAAAATCGCAATTAGCGTTTATTGATTGGTTTGCGCAAAAGTTATAGCGTTTACAAAATAAGGGGTAGTTTTATGGCGTTTTTTTTCATTACTGCGACATTATGGCGGACACTTCGGACACTTTTGAATTTTTTTTGGGACCATTGGATTACTATAAAAATGCCATTGGCAGTGAAGGGATATTAACACTAGGGGGCAGGGAAGGGGTTAAGTGTGTTCCTGGGTGTGTTCTAACTGTATGGGGGGGTGGACTGACTGAGGGAAATCACTGATCTTCTGTTCATACATTGTATGAACAGGAGATCAGCGTTTCCCCCGCCTACAGGACCGGGAGCTATGTGTTTACACACATAGCTCCCGGTCCTCGCTCTGTACCGAGCAGTCGCGTGTGCCCGGCGGCGATTGTACCCGCCAGGCACGCGCGCGGGACTCGGGGGTGAGCAGGGACGCGCGCGCGCCCCCTAGTTGCCGAAAAAGTAGCCGACGTAGAGCTACGGGCTCTCGCCCAGGAGAGCCAACCTGCCGCAGTAAAATGACGGTGGCTGGTCGGCAAGCAGTTGATCGAAAAACCCAGGCAAACCCTCTTTCATTACTGTGATATTATATTCACATACACCAAATTGGTTTATATTTTGTTTTCAGGGGATTGTATAGTGGGGCTTATGGTAGTAAATTAATTAAATCGTCCACTTGTTTTTTATTATGAGTTGACATACTAAATTTTTTTTCCAAATTCAGAAAAGGTTGAATGTGATTGTGTGGACTGCATAAACATCAATGTGCAGTGAATGTTTGCAACTGGATTTAGTGATTATAATGATATAGTTGTACAGGCATGTAGCCACGTTTTACAGTAGCGAATAGATTAGTGCCATACACAGATGAGGTATTTGACTTGGCAAAAAGAACAATATTCTTTGCTTCTGTCATTTCGTTTTTCAGAAGTGTGCAATAACTGTGTACAGTGCTCATAAAATGCCATGTGCCTTTATGTAACCATTTCAAGGAACTGTGTGTTAACACGCCTCCCTTCCTGGCTTCAGATATTGCTACCTATATTGCTGGTGTAGCCTACACATTTCTTGTAGATGTTTGCAGATTATTCCAGGGTGCGCACTAAGACCCCTTTCACACTGCGGTGGTTTGCAGGTGCTATTGCGCTAAAAATAGTGCCTGCAAACTGACCTGAAACAGCGGCTGTTCTCCAGTGTGAAAGCCCCGAGGGCTTTCACACTGGAGCAGGACCGCTGCAAAAGTCCTGCTAGCCGCATCTCCTTCCCATTGAAAGCATTGGGAAACCGCGGCTATACTGCCGGCAATTCGCCTTTGCAGAGGTGCATCGCGGGCGGTATTAACCTTTTTTTGCCCGCTAGGGCGGGATAAAAACCACACCGCTAGCGGCCGCATACCGCCGCAATTCCGACGCTAAAGCGCTGCTAAAAATATGCTTTACCGCCATTGCACCTCCCGTCCCAGTGTGAAAGGGCCTCATCCACCTGGTGTCTCCATGTGGATCATTTGAGCCACTGTGGAATTCCCCATCGTTTCATATCCTTGTTCCCTATTTTTGTTTTGTTAACCTCTATGTAAGTATTCAAACAGCCTTGAATACATTATAAATCTACTCTGTGAAATGAATGGTCCTTTTTACATCATGTATTGTAGTGTGACTGTGACTATTATGTTAATATTTCAGAAAAATAAAGAAAGTCACCCAAAGTATAATCTTCCTGATGTAGGAATATATACTAAAAATTCCAAAACATGTTGAGACATATGCAAGAAATCCTTATGGACTGACCACAGCATGACTCTGGCAGTGCTTGGGCACACTTGCTCTTATTGGGTTTGATTATTTGTGTAATATATACTTTTTGCAACATTTTGTACACATTTTATACTATTTTGCATATAGGGCTATGTTTATCTTTTCATCATGTCTTGTACTCAATAATAAAAGTTTCATGTTTTTGCCTTTTAGAAATACAATTACTTTTCATAGATCTTCTGCCTTAAAAGTCCTAGGGGGCTGTCCTTCATGCATCTTAATGCACATTTTCCTTACCATGTTGGAACGGGAAGGGGCCATCCCTAAACTGTTCCCACAAAGTTGCGAGCATGAAACAAACCCAACCCATGAAAAACAACCCCACACCATAATCTCCCCTCCATCAAAGGATCGAGACCAGTGCACAAATCAAGGTCCATAAAGACATGGATAAGCAAGTTTGGGGTGGAGGAACTTGACTGACCTGACCTCTAAAGCCTCGTACACACGACCGAGAATCTCGTCGTAAAAGAAACTTAATTTTCCTCTACGAGGTTCTTGTCAAGCTTGACGAGAATCTTGTAAAGCTTTCTTTGCATACACACTGTCAAAATCTCGTCGTTCTCAAACGCGGTGACGTACAACATGTACGGCGGCACTATAAAGTGGAAGTTCGATTCCACTGGCGCCACCCATAGGCGTGCGCACAGGGTGTGCCGGTTGTGCCTGGGCACACCCTAATCATCTAGTGCACATTGGCATTATTGCTCTGTGTGCCAGTGGGGAGATGGGAAAGATCTCCCTCTTACCCACTCTGCCATAAGAAATCGTGATTACTTGCTTCTCTTAGACTGTGCCAACAGGGAGATGAATGTACTGGGACAATATACATGTAGACACATACACATGCATATGTGTTTGAGCTTTGGGGTGCACACCCTAATGCAATGGGCTGCGCACACCTATGGCGCCACCCTTGGGGCTGCTTTTGCTAATCTCGTGTTACCGCATTTTAAGTAAAAGTTTAGTGAGAGACGCTTTTCAGTCTGTAACAGCGTGACGAATGTGCTATCTCACAAACGCTACTTTTACCGAAGGTGCGCTCCCGTCTCATATTTTATTCTGAGCATGCGCGGGTTTCTAAGCATACACACGAAATTGAGACCCCCAGACGAGAAAAAAGAGAGCAGGTTCCCTTTTTTTCTTGTCGAGATCCACAACAGTTTTCTCGACTAAAAACATTCACACAACCGTTTTTCTTTGCAAAAATGCTCTGCCAGATCTGCTCTGCTTTGCTCTGTGTTCGAGGCCTAACTGATAGAACACCTTTGGGATGAATTAGAACAGAGACTGTGAGCCAGGCCTTCTCCTCCACATCAGTGCCTGACCTCACAAATGTTCTTCCCAGAATAATGGTCAAACATTCCCATAGACACACTCCTAAACTTTGTGGACAGCCTTCCCTGAAGAGTTGAAGCTGTAATAGTATTAGTGTGTAAAGGCAGGGTGTCCCAATACTTTTGGTAATATAGTGTATCAGACTGAATTTAGAATTTCATGGATTCAAGGATTATACCTATGTCCTATTTTCCTATTTGTTTTTATAATTATATGAGAATACTTGGAAGGCTGCCCACTCCTTGATGTGTTTGAGGAGCCCAGGTTATCTGTTTAGCTCTAATACGCATACAGTATATATATATATATATATATATATATATATATATTTGATTTATCATTAATATGTTGTGAGTTGGATTTATGATTTTAATTTGTTTATCTCTGTAGCTGGATTAAACCTTATTATCAGGATTTATGTAAATACCCAGTCCTGAACACCCATGAAGCGCATAGACTGAATATTAACCACGTCAGCCCCGGACCATATTGCTGTCCAAAGACCAGAGCACTTTTTGCGATTCGGCACTGCGTCGCTTTAACTGACAATTGGCTCCCAAACAAAATTGGCGTCCTTTTTTTCCCACAAATAGAGCTTTCTTTTGGTGGTATTTGATCATCTCTGCGGTTTTTATTTTTTGCGCTATAAACAAAAACAGATTGACTATTTTGAAAAAAATTCAATATTTTTTACTTTTTTCTGTAATAAATATCCCCCAAAAATATATAAAAAAATAATTTTTTTCCTCAGTTTAGGCCGATACGTATTCTTCTACATATTTTTCATTAAAAAAATCGCAATTAGCGTTTATTGATTGGTTTGCGCAAAAGTTATAGCGTTTACAAAATAGGGGGTAGTTTTATGGCATTTTTATTATTATTATTTTTTTTACTAGTAATGACGGCGATCAGCGTTTTTTTTCAGTACTGCGATATTATGGCGGACACTTCGGACACTTTTGACACATTTTTGGGACCATTGGCATTTTTTTAGCGATCAATGCTATAAAAATGCATTGGATTACTATAAAAATGCCATTGGCAGTGAAGGGGTTAACACTAGGGGGCGGGGAAGGGGTTAAGTGTGTTCCTATTTGTGTTCTAACTGTATGGGGGGGTGGACTCACTAGGGGGAATCACTGATCTTCCGTTCATACATTGTATGAACAGAAAATCAGCGTTTCCCCCGCTGACAGGAACGAGCGCTGTGTGTTTACACACACAGCTCCCGTTCCCCGCTCTGTAACGAGCGATCGCGTGTGCCCGGCGGCGATCGTGCCCGCCAGGCACACGCACGGGACTCGGGGGCGAGCGGGGGGCGCGCGCGCGGGCCGCCGGCGGCGCGCACGCGCCCCCTAGTGGCCTTCGAAGGTGGCGACGTAGAGCTACGGGCTCTCGCGCACCCGTGCCGACCTGCCGCCGTATTACTGCGGTGGCTGGTCGGCAAGCGGTTAAACAGCATATTGTGGGAATGTTTTGCGTTTTTAAATGTATATGTTGTAATCCAACACATTTATCTTGTGAATAGGGGATTTTAACAATGCAGTAACAATAAAAAAAAATGCTTTATTTTAGTTTTCGTTGCGGTAAAAATTCGATATAGAGAGATTCGACATTATAGGGAAAAGATTCAACATCTAAGGCCTCGTACACACGAGGCAATCTATTTGTTCAAATCGGTCGGACCGACCGATTTGAACAAATCTGTTTGTTAGGATTTTGGTTTGCTCGCGTGTACACACGAGCAAACCAAAATCCCCGCCAGCAGACGGCGCGCTGACGTGTCGGTGACGTGGCGGTGACGTTGACGCCGCCACGTCACCGCACCAGGAAGTAAAACACTTCCGCGCATGCGCCGAATCCATTCGGCGGCGGTGCGAGGCGACATGTCTGCTGGTAAGTGTACTAACCAGCAGATATGTCGGGCGGACGGATTCCCACCCGATAGATTTCAAAGCATGCTTTGAAATCTGTCGGGTGGCCAAATCCGTCGCCTCGCCCGTACACACGATCGAATCTGTCTGCTGGGACGGTCTAGCAGACCGTTTCCAGCAGACAGATTTGATCGTGTGTACGCGGCCATAGAGAAAAGATTCAACATCATAGAGAAAAGATTCGACACTATAGAAATAATAGATTCGACATTACAGAGAATAGATTTCGATTTATGAGAAAATAGATACGACATTATAGAGAATAGATTCAACATTATTACTAGCCATACAACATTAGAATTCTTGTAGGAGGAATTTTTCGAACGGAAATGTACGATTCGATGTAAAGATTTGACGTTCCATCGAATATTCTTTTATCCATTCGAAAGAAACCAAAAGGATTCGACGTTCCGTCTAATATTCTTTTGACCATTCGACAGAAACCAAGTATTATTGGATTTTCGGACGAAAGCTATTCCCCAACAAAAAACGAAATAAATCAAAACGATTTTCGGGAGTAACTAAATACATTTATTTTCCAAACGAAAATGAAAAACGAAACAAAATATTCCAGTCTGCACATGTCTAGTTGCGTCTCTCTCTTTCCACCATAGGACTCCGTGGATGTGCGGCACCAGGGATCTTTTCTCTTTTCTTTCAGTGACTACAGGAGCTGGGACAAGCTCCATTCCTTGATGGAACTCCTGCGGTGCTTGCAATATCACCAACACTACTCCCCAATGTATACAAATATACTTTATTCCAGAGTATCTCTAGAAGACAGAGAACCACGTGTGTGCATAAAGCATGAAATATATCATTATTTGGTTTGAAATACTTTGTTATTTAGTGAAAAAACAAGATACCTTAAAAATATTGGCATCAAAGTTTCTGACTTGTTTTCTAACATTAAAACATAATATACCTTTTAAAAGCTTGCTCCTAATACAACAATATTGTTTTAAAATGATATCATCATGATAATCAAATCATTATAGACGGTTCTTTTTACAGAATACTCCAAATCTATCCCCCTAATTTCTCAGCATCAAGCGTCTTAGGAGGTTAACTCTCTTGGCAATGATCCACGACAAATGTTTCCTGAAAGTATCCATCCCATTCTCTGGAGTGTATAAAACAACCTAAGGTCAGCCTTACAATAATCAGGTTTCCTCACACTGGATCAAGACAGCTACAGCTGGAAGTGACATCATTCACAATGGTGTAGTGTTTACACGGGATGGAGAGTCTGTGAAACGTAGCAATTCACTGAAATGTATACTTTTCTCTACGTTTTCTTTTCTCCACTTTTAGGTACGGTAAGTTTTTACGAGGAATTGATCCAGACACCGACAACTTCAATTGGCATAATCTGTCATTATATTGGAGGGACAGTCCCTCTTTTGGATTCACATCCCCCTATCCCTTGCTCCTCTACAGCTGTCCCTCTTTGAGATCTTATGTATACATCTACATCTACAGTATTAATGACTTTGATGCACTCCCATATGTTGGTTACTTTTCTATATTTGTAAGGGTTATGTTTTGTATACTATAAAATCTATATCCTACAAAACTTTATTTAAAAAACTCCTTGAAATTAAAAAATAAGTGAGAAATTTAGGTTGTTGCAAGGTTTATGTAAGTTGATTGATCAATACCAGTAGAGTCCCATCCCTTTCCCCACCTTTGCCCCACAATTAACCCATTGTGTGATAAACAACCTTACTAATTAATAGTTATTATTGGAAGGGGTGTGGATAAGCGACCTTGGAGACTAATCAATGTCTCCATGTCCCCACGTCCTGAGTTTTGAGGTTGAGACGTCTGTTTTAATTTGGCTCTGTCATAAGGAACATATGCTGACTTCTCTGAGAATGTTAGTTCTATGGCTGCCATTCTGATTCTTTGGCTTGAGTGCTTTATAAATCACTTACCTGAAACAAGTATAGAGAAATAGGTTCTTAGGCCCCATACACACGAGCACACAGATTTGTTCAAATTGGTCGGACAGACCGATTTGAACAAATCTGTCTGCTGGGGATGTATTGGTTTGATCGTGTACACACGATCAAATCTGTCGGCTGGCCAAATCCATTGGCTTGCCCGTACACACGATCGAATCTGTCTGCTGGGACGGTCTGGCAGACCGTTTCCAGCAGACAGATTTGATCGTGTGTAGGCGGCCTAATACAGTGATCAGTGCTAATACTATACACTGACACTGTACTGACACTGGCTGGGAAGGGGGTAACATATAGGGCGATCAAGGTGTGCCTAACAATGTGTAATGTGTTTTGCTTTTACTAATCAATGTGGCTGATTTTTCTCCCTACTTTGCAGGGAGAAAAAAAAACAGCCATATCGCTATTCTATTTATATAACCCTGTTTTGTTGGTAAACACAGGGTTCTGTACTGTGATTTTCTAAGCTGATAAGCAGGTACCAGCCATAAATCATTGGCTGGGACCTGCTTACAGACTTGTGCTATACCAAATCACAGTACAGAACAGGTGGCACAGGCGTTCGCACCCCCTACCCGGGACTGCAGAGTTTTCACTCACACTGAAGTGAACCGTAGTGGACCACAAGTGAACTGTGACCTCTTCTAAGTGGTCCCACCATCCCAGGTAGGGTATACTTAAAGTGGTTGTTAAGCATCTATATTATATTCATTCCACCCCCTCTGTTAAAAAAAATGTGTCCCAGTGTATGAGCTATAGAAAAAAGATGCCAATTTCTACCTCATATCAGAGATTTTCCCGGCACTCACGTGACTCTTCAGCTCTCTCCTCTCCCTGGCTGACAGCTACAGAAGAAGCTGTCGAGAATCCCCTACTAATGTCAGCTGGGGAGGAGGAGAGAGCCAAGGGGTCACATAAGGGCTGGAAGAACCTTTGATATTAGGTAGAACTCTGCATTGTTTTAATATAGCACAGACACTGGGACACATATTGTTATTTATCAGAGGGGATGGCAATAATATAATATAGTTTTTATAGCACCAGGAAGGGAGGTCACGTGCAGTGTCTAAAACTGACAGGCAGGGAGGGAGGGGGGAATGGACACAGCAGAGCAGACAGCAGGGCTGCGGATGACGGAGGCACATAAACTGACTACGGTGTCAGGGCTCAGTAGTCATGTTAAACCGTGGTCAGTTTACAGGAGGGAGAGCAGAACCAGGCAGGATCAGCCAAGTTGACTGCCTGCACACAGAATCACAAAACACATGCAGGGAAACACAACCTTCACTCAAGTGTACACTTAAGCTGGCCATAAACGGATCGAATTTCGAAATAATTTTCTTTCGAAAATCGTATCAAAGAATTTGAGAAATCGGACATGTTGGAAATTTTTTCAAAAACTAACGAGTTTCTAATCAATAATGGGAGAATCGTGTGAGAAATGTAATAGAAAAAAATGTGCATGTGCAAGAAAAGAAAATTCCTGGAGAGAAAAGAATATTCCTGGCCACGAAAATTATTTTCTGTAGCAACATGAAGGCTTGGTCGGCCGAATTTGGAAACTCAATCATCGGATCAGAAAAAAAAAATGAACTTTCTGATTTTGAAAAGAAAATTCGTTCAAAATTCGACTGTGTATGGCCTGCTTTAACCACTTCCTTACTGGGCATGTAAACCCCCTTCCTGACCAGGTGAAATTTCAGCTTGCGGCACTGCGTCGCTTTAACTGACAATTGCGCGGTCGTGCGATATGGCTCCCAAACAAAATTGGCGTCCTTTTTTCCCCACAAATAGAGCTTTCTTTTGGTGGTATTTGGTCACCTCTGCGATTTTTATTTTTTGCTCTATAAACAAAAAAGGACGACAATTTTGAAAAAAAATACAATATTTTTTACTTGTTGCTATAAAAAATAGCCCAATTTAAAAAAAAATTCAGTTTAGGCCGATACGTATTCTTCTACATATTTTTGGTTAAAAAAAAAAAAAAAATCGCGATAAGCGACTGGTTTGCGCAAAAGTTATAGCGCCTACAAAATAAGGGACAGAATTGTTATTGTTTATTATTATTTTTTTTACTAGTAATGGCGGCGATCTGCGATTTTTTTTTGCGACTGCGACATCATGGCGGACACATCGGACACTTTTGACACATTTTTGGCACCATTCACATTTATACTGCAATCAGTGCTATAAATATGCACTAATTACTGTATAAATGTGACTGGCAGGGAAGGGGTTAACACTAGGGGGTGAGGAAGGGGTTAATGTGTTTCCTGCATTGTGTTCTAACTGTGGGGGGAGGGGGGGTGACCGATCTGTGTCCCTATGTACTAGGAACACAGATCGGTATGCTCTCTCTATGACAGGACGCTGTCATTGTGAGAGCCGGCAATGAGAGATGATCTCATATGTTTACATATGAGATCATCTCTCATTGGCCCATCAGATCGCATCGCAAACGGCCACTCTGATTGGCCGTTCGCGGCGATCTGTGATTGGCTGTGTCCAAGGGACACGGCCAGTACACAAGTTCCCTGCTGCGCACTCTGGAGGAAAGGGGCTGCCGTGAAAACACGGCAGCCCGGAGATTTAGAACCACCCTGCGGCCGCATATAGTCGTACGGCCGTAGGGAAGTGGTTAAAGTAGTGTAAAGTCTCATGGTTTTTCACCTTAATGCATGCTTTTTTTTTCAATGCATGCTTTTTTATTCAATGCATTTGCTATGCATTAAGATGAAAAACCTTGTTTGCTGCACCTGCTCCCAGAGCCCCCCCTTTTCTTACCTGTACCCATCCGTTCCAGCGACGAGCATGAACCCAACGGCTCCAGCCGTTGTCTTTGTCCTCATTGGATAGATTGATAGCAGCAGAAGCCATTGGCCGAATCCTGCTGTCTGTGTCAATGGACGCAGCAGTGGGACTCAGGAGCACTCTCCATGGGGGCACCCGATTACGAGGAGGAGCCTGGGGCACTGGCAGGACACCCAAGAAGGGGATGATCGGGGCTGCTCTGTGCAAACCCTTGCACAGAGCACGAAGTATGACATGTTTGTTATTTTTATTTAAAATAATGCAAACCTTTACAACTCATTTACGTATGACAGCATGAAGGAGGCCCAATTGCTCCCAGGCACTGTTGGAAGCACTTACACCACACAAACAACTGTACCAAGGGGGTGAACTGTGCCCGGGCTCAAATGAAACTGCTACTGTGAGTGCTCCCTAAATCTCACTGAATGTGTCAAAGGAGACAGGGTTCTCTTCTTTTCTCCTGCTACAGGCCCTACATTTAGGGAGATTTTATTTCCACACTTTTCACAAATGTGAAGCATTGACGATCATAATAAATTTGCATACTTTTGTGTGTAAAAATACAAGATAAAATATTCATATACATTTAGTATGAACATGCAGTGAATGTCCGTTTCTGGCATTTAACAGACAATTACAAAATGTTGTACAGTAATCAACTAAGTGGCTCATTGAGCAACTATTGAATATGTGTCTTACTACTGCCCCCTGCAGGTGTCTCGGATTCATGCACAGTGCTCCAAAAATTCTCCTGTTTCATCAAAGGTGGGAATTTAAATGGTATATGTATACACAGATTATTTTTAGTTTGGATAGAGTAGGAAAAGATTAGAATGCATGTCCATTGTTTGTTTCTGTCTATGTTCTGGCTTGTAAAATGTGCCCTTTTTATGTATCTTGGTATAATTATCACTGGGACTGAAAGTAAGAAAACAAAATAACATTTGGAGTTGTCACTGGAACAGGAATAGTGTGAAAATCTTCCACTGGGGGCACCACTTTTAGTGACAACTGTCTAAGAAGGTATTTTCTCTCACTTTGTAGAGATATTATTTTACTTCCTCTTGTATCTTAAAGCGGAGTTTCACCCAAAATTGGAACTTCCGCTAATCCCACTCCTCACCCCCTTACATGCCACATTTGGCATGTAATTTTTTTGGGGGGGGAGTGGGGGCTTCATGAGGAGTGGGACTTCCTGTCCCACTTCCTCCTTCCGCCGAGGGGCTGGTTAGGCAATTAAGCTTATTCGCCTACAGCAGCCCCTTCCTGTAGGCGATCGCATGGGACACATGACAGGTCCCATGCGATCGCATGTCCAATGGGAGAGCGCAGTGCCGCTCGCGCATGCGCAGTGGGTGCCCGGCCGTGAAGCCACACTTAGGATGAAAATGCCGGCCGGGGAGGGGGGGGGAGAGGAGCGGAGCCCCCGCCGGCGCGCCGTTGGATCGTGGAGCAGGTGAGTGTGTGTTTATTAAAAGCCAGCAGCTACACTTTTTGTAGCTGCTGCCTTTAATAAACACAAAATTTGGCTGGAACACCCCTTTAAGGTCAAGAAGTGCAGGGCAATCTCTCCACAGGACACAATCAGCAAAAAATAACAATAACCCTTTACTACTCTGTATAATACTAAAAATAATGTTTTGGCTATACATATATGTTAGAGCTGGTAGCTGCAGGTGCAAGGGCTACTGGGCATTGTAGTTCCCTGGAAGCAGCCCCTGATCAGAGAAATACTGTGTGAGACTACATGTCCAAGGTTAACTGTGCTACTGAGAAGTAGGGAATAGGACTGGAAATTTCACTCAGTAGGCAGTCAGACATTGAGGGAGTGTGAGACAAAACTTCTGTGCCGCGGGAAGCTCCTGGTGTTGCCGATAGACCATGGTGCTGCGCTATGTTACTGCAGTGACCCTGAACCACTGCACCTGCCAATAGGCACTGTGGGAGCCAGCTTATGTTGGGGTGTTGAAAGGCTCAACATGCTGTGAAGGAGAGTGTCTGTGTTCAGGATACCTGCCGCTTCATTCAAGGTCACACTTGCTATGCTCAGAACTGCTGCCTTCACCCTCTAAAACTGCAAGAGCCTCTTGTATCCAATGACTCTGTTTCCGACACCCAGGAGAGGAAGCAATTTTTATGACTGCATTGGAGAGAGGCCTTTGGCCCTTATCATTTTAACATCCTACTTAAAGGGCCAACACTACCTTTTTCCACCATGATTTGTTTAGTGTAGTCTACCTTTATTTGTTTGGGTTTACAAAACACCGTTTGGACTGCCCCAAAGTAGATTTTGGACCCCAACGCAGGCCGCCAACAGCTAATTACCACTGAACAGTGACACCAGTGAGAGGGAGCAAAAGAAAGAATGTGTCAGTATATTCCCACTTACCCCATCTTGTGGATATCACCAATATTTGGGACATCCTCTAAACCACAACCTGGATTTTGGGTACACAATATACAACATTCTGATATTACCTCAATTGTAAATTGATTAATTGTATATGCTTTTTATTGCCTTTGTTTTGTCACAGTTTTTTGGTATTGTTGTTGACATCTTAAGCAGCCCACAAATGGGTCAGTTTTTTTCATTTAACCTGTGAGTTGAATAAAAAAATAATACACTGATGTCAGGGATGGGTTTAGCCCAGGGGTGCCCAACCTTTTGAAGAGCGAGGGCCACTTAAGCAACTTGGTAACCAGTCGAGGGCCACAATGAGCAGAGCGGGCGGATGACAGGTCACGGCTACTCTGTAAGCCCTCTGATCTGAATTCCCTTCTGTTTTTCAGATTGGAGGTAGGCAGGGTTAACAGACATCTGTCAATGAATTGAGGGTCCCATTTGGTCGGGCTGATTGTGTGAAAAGGGCCTAAGACTGCTTTCACACTGATCAAAAAAATGGAAACAAGGGTACATTCATGTGTACACCCTGGGACACGGACCTCTCTCTTAAACAACTACCCGAAAGTCTGGCTCAAATTTTGAAGCCTAAAAATAGACGGGCTGAATGATTGTTCAACACACCTGGAGGACCCCAAGTTCAGGCTATTGTGGTTAGGTGTCCCAACTGGCTCTATGGTCTTTCATCACTGAATGGAGGCTGCCAGTAACGTCACACTTTTATATTAATTTTAAAAGCATCCTTACTCTGACTCTGCTGTCAATTTAAGGTCTGTAACAAGATCTGAGGAGTTTTCCCACCATACCATTGAATACTCGTTTGTGGTATGCGCTCTGGATTGCATTCGTTATAGGATCATCGACTATACAATTATTTGTTTTCTGAGTACACATCTGCTCACAAAATCCTTAACAAGCGTCCTGAAGAAGCCCCACGGCGAAACGTGCGTCGGCGACTTTAGGGATTTTGTACACAGTGGTTCATCCATGTACTTTTATTTTTGTGACTTTTATGTATATGTTATTATGCATTTATTTTGTCTTATCTAAATGATGATATTAAAATTATATTTTTAACTACTTCCTTGGCCTCAAAGTCCGACCATCAATACCTCTCCATAGTTATTGTTTCCATTATTTTGATCCTATTTACGGATGTGGCCCATGTGAGTGCAACTCCTCTGTTTTCTCTTATCCCTTCTACCTCCCCAGCCCATTTTTCCCCCCCTTCCCTTATCATTTCTTTTTTTACATTTATGCTTTCACACTGATGTGCTGCGTAGTGCACCTGTGCAGCGTAGTGCACTTGTGTCTATCCAGCGGGTTAGCTAAACTTTGCCATAGACTCTGCCTATGGCAAAAGCCAACGCTGTAGAGGAAGCATCGGTTTATGGGGCTCTGCTCCGCAGCCACTTTCTTCCTCTACCACCAGCTTTATTCACAACACTGGTGCTGTGGTATAACAAGTCGCAAACTGCGATCTGGGTTTGCCAACCCACCATTCCAGAGCAGGAGGTCGCGGGCCACATCAGAGGGCTTCGTGGGCCACATGTGGCCCCCGGGCCACTGGTTGGCCACCCCTGGTTTAGCCCTTCCTTCTCTGAGCAGATCGCTCAGCTGTCGGCTAATTGCCAGCTCCTTTCTCTCCTCAGTGACTCACCTGTTGATGATTTCCTGCTCGTCAGTCCTGCCTACTTAGGTCGTCCAGCTCTCTCCTTGGTCAACATCACAGAGACAATCTCCTGCGTTCCTGGTGAAGACTTTGCTTGGCTAACATTCCTTCTGGCTCCAGATCCTGCTTTCTGTTCCACTAAGCTGATCCTTGGCTTCCTGACTTTCTGACTATCTGTTTAGGTTACCGAACATTTGCTATGTTTTGACTACTTGTTTTATTTACTTTTATTATTAATCTCCCTGGCGGTATGATTCTTTCAGATTTTAGGTGCTGAAAGCGGTACCATTATTTGCAAGGGAATTTGGCGTTTTATACTGTAGGCTTGTAATTCTTAGGAATAACTCACTGAAATCTATCCAAACAAGAGTCTAATAGGCATCCCGGGTATGATTTTTTTTTTTTTTTTTATTAAAAATTATAATATAATAAATAATTATAAAAAATTATAACAAATAATAATATAATTATAGTAAAAATTATTCAATAATGTAATCAAATCGAAATCACTGAAATTTGCTCAGTTGCAGAATTTTTGCTGTCATTATTTATTTTTTTTATGACGAATTTCCCCACAAATCGCTATCGCTAAATTCTGCAAGTGATTCTGATTTATTATCGCTGTTTTTTAGCTGCTCTAAAACAATTTTTGCCATAAAGGGACACTTTTGGTTGCCAGGGAGGTTAAACAAGTGTGATTTAATTGTACTTCTGTCTCGGTCTGATTCATGGTTTCTGACAACTGATCACCATAGCAGGCTATAGCCAGCAGCGCTGATGGAATGAGGAAAATCTGACAGGGTGGTTGCACTGAAGTTGATCAGAAAATCGACTTCTGTACAACCACAGTGTCCATAAATGGATCTAAATTCGTTCAATCCCTGCTGAACCGGCAATATTCTCCTGGTGTGTTGCCTTAAAAAACCCTTCTTTCAACCTTGGTGTGTCAGACAACAGTGGTACTTCCTAGTGGGTTGCTAGGAATTGGGGAATCCAAGTATCAGTGGCTCCTTTACAGGTAAATGCTACATAAAACAAAATCACAAATAATTAAAAGTATTGTGTGATTTTTTATTTTTAATCACAAAGCTGATTTATACCTGACTTGGCAGATGGCGGTGGCATTTCTTCTGTGAATCCCAGAGATCTCCAGCATCTATGCTCTCTCCTGACCCCTCTGGCCACTCTACAAAATTCACTCCCTATTTATAGGGACAGTACACCTTACTTTCACGCTTCGGCAGTTTTGGCCCTGGGTCTGCTTTTGAGATATGAGATTCCAGCTCCTTATTCCTGCATTCCACCATCTTTAGGAATTTCTGTGCCACAGTCGAGATGCCCTTTAGTGTTTTGCAAAGTTGAAAACGCTGTGACTGATATATCCCGATTCCACACAGACTTCGGACCCTGAAGAAGGGAATACTCGAAATGCGTAGGTCCTTGCACTCTCCCTGTGGATCATTCTCAACTTTTTTATCTATGTCATTGCTTTTAAATGTATTATATTGTGTGTTCTTTTCTATATATTTGATAAATAAAACCATTTTGTACGTATTACTTTTACTGTTGCCGTTAAAGCCCCACACCGGGGGATTCCTCGCTTTCCTTGTTCATCAGGGGTGTTGACAACTGACTAGAGTCATATACCAAAGATGTTCCACTTATAGATTTATACCTAGAAGTCCTTTAGAACTTTAAAAAACAGTCTTCTTTTAACCACGTAAGGACCGCCGCACGCACATTTACGGCCACAGAATGGCACGGCTGGGCACAAGGGCGTAAATTTACGTCCTCGCCCAGTAGCGGGTCGGGGGTCCGATCGGGACCCCCTCCGCCGCGTGCGGCGGTCCCCGTGTCTCCGGGAGCGATCCGGGACGAGCGGGCGGATGTCCGTGTTTGCCCGCCCCCCCCCGCGATCGCTCCCAGCCAATCGCTGCGCTCCCCCTTCGTGTCACTTCATCCTCCTGTGTAAACACAGGAAGGGGGAAGTGATGTAATCTCTCATCGCAGCGGTATTTCCAACCGCTGCGATGAGAGGAACAACTCACAGTAAGTGTGCACTAACACTACACTGACATACACACACATAGGCACACTTAGCCCCTTGCGATCTGACCCCCCACCCCCCCTGTCACAGTGTCACTGAATGCAGTGATCTAATCACTGCATTTAGTGTCAGTGTGACAGGCAGTGTAAAAGTCAGTTAGTGTTAGGTTCAGGATAGCCCCCCCACCCCCCCTAATAAAGTTTTAACCCCCTGATCACCGCCCTAGTTAACCCTTTCACTCCCTATTGCCAGCGTCACTAAGCGATCATTTTTCTGATCGCTGTATTAGTGTCGCTGTTCCCGCTAGGTAGCTATTTTTTTTTATTGCGATTTTTTTTTTTACTAAAGACATGTGGCTAAATAAATGTTGGCCTAAATGTTTGACTAAAATTTAGTTTATTTGATTTTTTTTTTAACAAAAAGTAAAAAATAGTGTTTTTTTTCAAAAATGTCGCTCTATTTTTGTATATAGCGCAAAAAATAAAAATCGCAGAGGTGATCAAATACCACCAAAAGAAAGCTCTATTTGTGGGAAAAAAAGGACGCAAATTTTGTTTGGGAGCCACGTCGCACGACCGTGCAATTGTCTGTTAAAGCGACGCAGTGCCGAATCGCAAAAACACCTTGGGTCATTTACCAGCGTATTGGTCCGGGTCTTAAGTGGTTAAGCTAATACAGGAAATAGGCTGTTTAAGGCCTCATTCACACCTGAGCATATCAGAAAAATATGCATTTTCCAAAATACATAAAAAATGCGCTAAAACACACAATGCATGTTTGGGTACCATTAATTCTAATTCTAATTCCATGGATGTCACAAGTGGTTATACCAGAATAAAGCCTGCACCTGCACAGTATCAACATTTGAAACCCACATTACCCTGTATGGCAGAAGTGATTTGAGTGGCTTTCCCAGGCTCTGGCGTCTGATTGTGGAGCCCAGGAGCGATGTGACCGGTGGCAATGGCGCCACTACACAGAGAGAGAACTGACTTTGTTCCTCCCTCTCTCTGACCCCAGAAACGACAAGGATTTTGTCACCTACGGTTTTGATTCCATGTCAGTTTGCAGGAAAGCAGCTAATGAGACCAATCTGTGTCTGATTGGCCGCATTGGAGACCCCAGATCTCTTTATAAAGAGGACCTGCCACGGCCCATGCTGTCACAAGGGATTTTGTTTATCCCTTGTGATAGCCACAAAGTTAATAAAAAAAAAATATTAAAGAGACAGCGAAAAAAAGTTTTGGATAAAATAAATAAAAATTAAAGTGCCCCGTGTCCAGTGTTGCTCATCTTACTTTAAAAAAGTAATTAGTTACAGTTACAAATTACTTCTCCGAAATGCAATTACGTTCTATAACATCAGGTGTCCCCATCACAGCGCCCCTTTTCATGAGGCATTGCTGCCAGAGTGCCTCATTACATAAAATAAGGGTCACCTTGATGGGCACATTTTATGTTAAGGGACACTCTAATGGGCAAATTTTATGTTAAGGGGCACTCTGATGGGCAAAAGAAAATGTGTCCATCAGTGTGCCCCCTAACAAAATATGTCCATCACTGTGCACATTAAAAATATACCCCTTGAAATTAAATGTGCCCATCAGAGTGCCCCTTAACATAAAATATGCCCATCAGCGTGCCCCTTACCATAAAAAATAACATAAAATAAGGGTCATGCTGATGGGCACATTTTAAGGGGCACTCTGATGGGCACATTTAATTTTAAGGTGCACACTGATGGGTATATTTTTAATGTGCACACTGATAGGCACATTTTATTTTAAGGGGCACTCTGATGGGCACAACAAAAATGTGTCCATCAGTGTGCCCCTTAACAAAATATGCCCATCACTGCGCACATTAAAAATATATGCATCAGCGTGCCCCTTAAAATAAAATTGTTCCATCAGAGTGCCCCTTAACATTAACAACATATGCCCAGCAGTGTGCACAATAAAAAATATGCCCTTTAGTGATCACTAATGGCCCACATACCTTAATGAAGGAGGGCACTGAAATACCGAAGGGGGTGGAAGCTGAGAGATAAGGAGCCAGAACCCGGGAACCGAGAGCAGCAGGGGGTGGAGCGCACGTGATGTCACGCACCTACTTGCAAGGAGAGCCAGGAGTGGACCCGGGAACCGCAAAAAGCAGGTGGGCGGGCGCGCACGTGAAGTCACACCCCTAATCACTGCCCGCGAGTCACCCCTAATCTGGACCTGCGGCGAGGAGCAGGGGGCAGGCGCACGCATGCAGCGTCACTGGTTGCTGGGGAAACCCCAGCAAACCAACGCATGCTGTTGCTGTTATAATTACTCTGCTGCCATCTAGTGGCGGTAGATGTAATCGCGGTAACGCTGCTCAAGTAATGGGAACGGCGTTACCACGAGGGGAAGAGTAATCAGTTAGATTACTCATTACCCTCAAAAGTGGCTGCGTTAGGTAACAGCGTTTATTTTAACGCCGTTATTGACAACACTGCCCGTGTCTATGTGCAAATGTGAACAGATGCATAAGTCCCTAATCATACAAAATCTCTGCCTCTGTGCAAATGTACAAAGTGCCCAAGTGTAAGAATTGATGCTGGTTTAAAGGCAAAGGGTAAGCATACCAAATATTTAGATTTGTATTCTGTTCACTCACTTTGCATTTTGGAAATTTCTAAAAATAAACAATTAAAATACTGTATATATTTTTTAAAGCATTCTCACTTTACAGCATTTCTTTACACCTGGCTAAAACTTTTGCACAGTACTGTATTCACTTATTTTAAAATGCTATTTCCAGTGGGCTATTCGGGCTTAATACACATGCTTTGTACATAGGTTGGGACAAGTTGTACATGATTAATTAAATAGAGTACATTTACACATATCTATCCACTATCTATCCACTGTCTACAATATTTTCTTATTTATTTATTTATTATGCTAATTAGTCGTTTTTAAATAAATCTGTCTGTCTTTGGAGTAGTGTTCTCTTGCGGTTCCTAGTAGCGCCACTCTTGTTTTTGCCTTGTAAACACTGATGTCCACATGATCACATATGAATATTTGTAGATATTGACATGTGTAATTATTTTTAGGTTTTTTTTGTATTGTTGTATTGTATACTTTAGATTGCTTACCCACCATGCAAATGTTTTGTTACCCATCGGCATTGGTAGTTGAAGTTTTGCTCCACAGTTCCACCCCTATGACTAAGCCCCAGAGGCAGGGTGAAATGCGTCAGTGGGTGTGGTTATTGAAAGGCACCGGGGCTAAGGCAGTTCTTCACATCTCTTCACATCTTGCATAATCAGAGCTGTTGGTATGTGGCATTTCTTTATTGTCCATTACAGTAATTTTTGGATGAGCATACACACACCAGCACCCATTTTATCAGTGGATCACTTGAGCAACAGCCTCGGCACTTGGTGCGGCGCTCCATGAAGTTTATGTGATTTCAATGGACTGATGAATAGATTCATGTGTGCTCAAATTCGGGCCCTCCAGCTGTTGCGAAACTACAAGTCCCACTAGGCATTACAAGGCTGACAGTTACAAGCATAACTCCCAAAGGCTGAGGCATGATGGGACTTGTAGTTCTGCAACAGCTGGAGGCCCACAGGTTGAGCACCCATGGAATAGAAGGTCTACCTCCTCCACTCATAGATAGCTTTTCATTGATGGAAGCCATAGTACAGATTCTATGAATGGAGAAGGGGGCGAAAAGGGTGGGGGGGGGGCGCGTGTGGGCTAGTTTAACATAATCAGCTCTACTACACTAACTATTGCCATCAAAACAGCATACATGACCTGTAGGGATGAGCCAAACACCCCTGGGTTCGGTTCGCACCAGAACCTGTGAACAGACCAAAAGTTTGTGTGAACTTTAGAACCCTGTTAAAGTCTATGGGACTCAAACGTTTGAAATCTAAAGTGCTAATTTTAAAGGCGAATATGCAAGTTATTGTCCTAAAAAGTGTTTGGGGACCCGGGTCCTGCCCCATGGGACATGTATCAATGCAAAAAAAGTTTTAAAAACAGCCGTTTTTTCAGGAGCAGTGATTTTAACAATGCTTAACGTGAAACAATAACATTGAAATATTCCTTTAAATTTCGTACCTAGGGGGTGTCTATAGTATGCCTGTAAAGTAGCGCTTGTTTCCCATGCTTAGAACTGTCCCTGCACAAAATGTAATTTCTGAAGGAAAAAGGTAATTTAAAATCCCTTTTGGCTATAATGAATTGTCGGCTCCCATTCAATACAGAGAAAAGTCATTCATAAAAAAAAAATGCGTGGGGGTCCCCCCAAATTCAATTACCAGGCCCTCCAGGTCTGGTATGGATATTAAGGGGAACCCTGCGTCAAATAAAAAAAAAATGGCGTGGAGTTCCCCCAAAAATCCACATCAGACCCTAATTGTATTTGGGGGGGCCACCACACATTTTTTTTATGAATGACTTTTCTCTGTATTGCCGGGAGCTGACAATTCATTATAGCCGCAAGTGATTTTAAATTACTTTTTTTCCTTCAGAAATGACACGTTGTGCAGGGACAGTTCTAAGCACGGGAAACAAGAGCTACTTTACAGGCATACTTTACACCCCCCCAGGTACGAAATTTAAAGGAATATTTCACTTTTATTGTTTCACTTTAAGCATTATTAAAATCACTGCTCCCAAAAAAACTGCAGTTTTTAAAACTTTTTTTGCATTGATACATGTCCCCTGGGACAGGACCCAGGTCCCCAAACGCTTTTTATGACAATAACTTGCATTTTAGCTAGGGTTGTCCTGATACCGATACTAGTATCGGTATCGGGACCGATACCGAGTATTTGCGGGAGTACTTGTACTCCCGCAAATACTCCCGATGCCTGGCCGAATACTTTTTTTGTATTTATCAACATGTTCTGCGTGACAAGCAAATAAAACATTTTTATTAATTTTTACTAATTTTTATTCTTTTATAATGTCTTGAGTTAGAGTTCTTCATAATTCTAAAGAAAATATCCTTAGTCTGTATTGTGGTTTGAAAACTGTCACATGACATTTCAAAAAAGTATCGGTATTCGGTATGGGCGAGTACATGAAAAAAAGTATCGGTACTTGTACTCAGTCCTAAAAAAGTGGTATCGGAACAACCCTAATATTAGCCTTTAAAATTAGCACTTTAGATTTCAAACGTTAGAGTCTCATAGACTTTAATAGGGTTCTAAAGTTCACACGAACTTGCCGTGAACACCCCAAATTGTTCACTGTTCGGCGAACAGGCAATGTTCGAGTCGAACTCGAGTTCGACTCGAACTCGAAGCTCATCCCTAATGACCTGCGTGTGTGTCACCTTGTGTTTATCACAGTATGTTACAATGAAATGTAAAATTAAGAATGTGAATAATGTGCAGAGGAGTTATTTAAATATTTTGTACACTGCAAAGGAAATCTGCTTAACGTGGTTGTAAAGTCTTGTTACTAATGTGAAAAAAAAATGCCCCCCTCCCCCCTACAGGTTTAAGGCATAATATACTAGTATGCACTGCATACTCTTACATTATGACAGACTTAGCATCAAATGGAGCCCCTCAGCGCTGCGCTGTCACAGCTCTTCCTTGTTCCCGGTGCTTCCATCTTTGCCCAGTCTTCCTTCCAATCTTGTATCTTAGGCCACTTAATGGGAAGGCTGAGATGACATCACTTCCACGTATGTGCACAGGAGTCACATCGCTGCGGCATACAGAGTGGGCCATAAATGTGGTTTGATCTGCACATGTGCGACTCAGATCACATTACCCGCAGACAGTCATTAGGGACATTTATGACAGAAGACACTTCTGCTGTATAAACCCAGACTGTCAGCAGTTTTAGCAGTTCTTCAGTTTACTTCCGCTTTAATTTAGGAAAAACTAATCCGCTCTGTAACACCACCAGTGAACATGCTGCCCAATGATAATGTAAGGATATGATCATGGAGCAATAAGTAATGTGTTGTAGACTTGCAGTTCTCATAATACTCACAAGGTGTCGCTGTAGGATAATCTTTAGACACTGGAAACATATGGAAAAGTGAGTTTGCAATGTATCAGACACAGGCCCATGCTGCAACACATTTTCTTTCATCACAGGATAGTCAGTATATTGACACAGAATAATTTGTCCTAAAATATTTAAGTAAAATATATGGTCACAGCATGCACAGCAATACAAACAATAGTTATTTTGACAACAAAATATTAAAGCGGATGTCCGCTGAAAAAAAAAAATTAAAAGTCAGCAGCTACAAATACTGCAGCTGCTGACTTTTAATATCAGCACACTTACCTGTCCTGGAGTCCAGCGCCATCCACAGCAGAGGACTAGCGATCGCTCGTCATTCTGCTGCCCCCTGCCATCCTCGGTGAGGGAACCAGGAAGTTAAGCCCCCCGGCTTCACTGCCCGGTCCCCTACGGCGCATGCGCTGTGCCTGCTGACTGGCTCCCGCTGTGCTCTGGGAGCCGAGTGTTCCCAGAACACAACGGAGAGGGGGGCGGGAGGTGTTGTCCTGCTCGCAGTCTGCCCGCAGACTGTGTGGCTGGAAGTGGGTGCAAATACCTGTCTTTAGACAGGTATCTGCACCCCCCCTGCCCCCTGAAAGGTGTCAAATGTGACACCGAGGGGGGGAGGATTCCGATCAGCGGGCGTTCCACTTTAGGGTGGAGCTCCGCTTTAACTTACTTGAAAAGTTTATCTTCAATATATATATATATATTAGGGCTGCAGAAATTAACGATTAATTGCTTGATTAATCGTTAATTTCTTTGGTCGATTAAAATAATTTTAATCGAGGACGATCCGCGGAGTGAGCTCCGTGTTCTCGCCCATAGGAAAGGCCGCGGCTTTTGGCCTAGCTCCGGAGTCGCGGCCATCTTGGCCCACCCGGCGGCAGCCGAGTAGCGGCGCGCTGACGTCATCATCACCCGCCCGCCTGCTTGTATCATCTTCCCTTGCGCACGTGTGTCCATCAGCTACTCTGTGGACGGGTCTGCCTGCCTGATAGTCAGGTAAGAGAGGACAACCATCTGTGTGTGGTAACATTATGGGGCAGATGTATATATTATTCATGGAGTATGGGGACAGATGTGTATATTAAAGCATGGGGCAGATGTGTATATTACAGCATGGGGGCAGATGCTGTAATATACAGATCTGCCCCCATGCTTTAATATACACATCTGCCCCAAAACTGCAAGAATATACACATCTGCCCCCATGCTGTAATATACACATCTGCCCCCATACTGCAAGAAAATACACATCTGCCCCCATGCTGTAATGTACACATGGGGGCAGATGTGTATATTCTTGCAGTATGGGAGGCAGATGTGTATATTAAAGCATGGGGGCAGATGTGTATAATACAACATGGGGGCAGATGTGTATATTACAGCATGGGGGCAGATGTGTGTATATTACAGCATGGGGCAGATGTGTGTATATTAAAGCACGGGGGCAGATGTGTGTATATTAAAGCATTGGGGCAGATGTATGTATATTACAGCATGGGGGCAGATGTGTGTATATTAAAGCATGGGGGCAGATTTTTATTTTACAGCATGGGGGCATATGTTTATTTTACAGCATGGGGGCATATGTTTATTTTACAGCATGGGGGCAGATGTGTATATTACAGCATGGGGCAGATGTGTGTAAATTACAGCATGGGGCAGATGTGTGTATATTAAAGCACGGGGGCAGATGTGTGTATATTAAAGCATGGGGGCAGATGTATGCATATTAAAGCATGGGGGCAGATGTTTATTTTACAGCATGGGGGCAGATGTTTATTTTACAGCATGGGGGCATATGTTTATTTTACAGCATGGGGGCAGATGTGTATATTAAAGCATGGGGGTAGATGCTGTAATATACACATCTGCCCCCATACTGCGAGAATATACACATCTGCCCCTATGCTGCCCCCACCACATTTACCACTGACTAATGCAGAGTTGCAATGCAAGGAGATCAGCTAAAAGTAGTTGTATCTGTATGTGCGTTAATTAATCGAAATAAGTCGGTTAATCTAATAAGAAACTAAACGATTCATCAAACACAAACATTTTAATCAGTCACAGCCCTAATATATATATAATTATAATTTTATTTGTTCCCTAATACACATGAATATTCACAAAAATCACTATGAAGCCTTTTTGTACGAACCAATTCCAGAAACCTTTCGTTCAGAGTGAGTGTTGGTTATCCGCATGTTTTCAGCTACCAGATTAACCATAGCTAGAGCCTGGAAGACCCCCGTGTTAAGTTTTGAAAAATTCAAAAATAGACTTACAGATATCATGATTTATGAAAAACATACTGCTATATTAACAAAACCCTTTCTACAAATTTCTTCAGATTTGGCAACCATTTTCTTACAGCCACAAAGATTTAACCATTCTTTTCTATCCAAATGAATAAACTGGACAATAGGCCCCCCGGGACTCCCCTGCCCTCTAGTCATATTGCTACTTTCTTTCTTTACCTTATTATTATTATTTCTTATAGACTGTAATTTATCTTCTGCTTGATGATCTCTGAAATCCCTTTGTATAATTTTGTCATATGATTAAATTTTATAGGCTACACAGGATAGTTTTACAAACCTCTTATGTTGCATATGTTCTCCTGAATTGATTATTCTCTCCCGATTGGGAGGTGTATAGGTTGCACTACATGTCACCGTGTTTACCTGTTCAAGTAATAGCTTGTTCACATTTGATATAATTGTTATATTGAATGTTGGCTGTACATCTGTCAGGGACCATGAACCAGGCAGAGACAGAAAATGCAGTTAAAATCACACCTGTAATGTAATAGTAAAATAATACAAATCAGGAATGTAGTCAAAAACAGAAGCAAGCGTTAGGAAGCCAAAATGGGTAATTAAACAAGCCAGAATCAGGGAGCCAGGAATTAGCGTAGTCAAAAGCCAAAGATCAGGATCAGGAACCAGAAGAAATGTCAGCCAGGCAAAGTCTAAGGCCCTGTACACACGATCAGACCGGTCCGATAAGAATGGTCCGACGGACCATTTTCATCGGGCCACCGCTGAAGTGGTCTGATGTGCATACACACCATCAGTCCAAAATCCGATCGGGTCAGAACGCTGTGACGTAGAACACAACGACGTGCTGAAAAAACAGTTCAAGCATGCGTCGACTTGATTCTGAGCATGCAGGGGTTTGTGGTCTGATGCTTTTGTGTACTAATCATCGTTTTGGGTCGACGGTCAGGCGTCCATCAGACAGATTTTAAAGCAAGTTTTAAAACTTTGGTCCGATGGACAACGATCCGATGGGCCGTACACACGATCAATTTGGTCCGATGAAACTGGCCTTAAGGCCAGTTTCATCGGACCGGTCTGATCGTGTATACGCGGCCTAACAGGAACACAGCAGAGAGACACGCTGGATATGTTGACCAAGTGAAGCCAACGAAGGAATGAGCAAGGCAGTTTAAATAGCCAAAAGGAGCTGGCTGTAGACTGGACTAATGAAGAAGGTAATGGTAACCAGGTGAGTCATTGTGGAAACAAACAGTGGCTGATAATTATATGACAGCTTAGTAGTCTGAGCACTGAGAAAAGAGCTGCTAAAAGCCCAGCTCTGACAACATCTTATTCTAATTCAGCTAATAAAGTCTCTTGTAAAAGAAAAAGTCTCCTTTCATGTTGCGAGTGCTGACTGTCTTCTGGTCATCTCTTCCCACAACTTCCTGGATTCCCTGCATGTTTTGCAGCTTCTCCTCTGCAGTTTACTTTCATTTTTCAAGGACTACACATCTCATGGTACCTTACTGCCTTCAAGCAGAGATTCCTGTACTGACTCCACCTCCTGAAACTCCTCCTCACAGGACATATGTGGTTTAGAAGGCAGGCTCTGTGAAATGTGTGACACAGCATTTTATACTTACAGGGCATAGTAAATACATGCCACAGAATTCAAGGAAGTAAATGTGTGGGGATCGTCACAGAGCAAGTTTACATACTTCAAACTCATTCAGCTTATATCAGTAGGCTATAAATAATTTATTTTAATGCGAAAATGAATATATGATTTAGCATTTTGAGCATATACACCTTAGGGCCCCTTTCACATGAGTGGACCGATTGAGTCCCCCTAAAAAAAACTTTTGGGCGGACCCGATGGGACCATCCATTGTCCTCTCTGGAGTGGCGAGTGATCAGATAACTAGAGCAGGAGGGGCTGAAAATCCCCTGCTGATGTCAGCCGGGAGAAGGTGAGGAGAGGAGAGCGGAGGGTGGTCATCTGAAATATAGTATACAGTGGGTCATTTTTTTATAAAGCACATATGCTGGAGCACATAACGTTATTTAACACAGGGAATTGTATGAACATAGCAAAGTTATTTAACTGTGGGGGGGGGGGGGGGGTGGATTAGCAGCTAAGGAAAGACTAGCTGACAGGTGGGGGGGACAACGACAGAGGGAGCAAGGAGAGACAGTGGGATTACGGAAGCAAGTAAACTGACCATGGTGTTAGGGCTCAGCAGCCATGATAAACATGGTCAATTTACAGAGGGGAGGGCAGCACGAGGCAGGATCAACTAGGTATTTTAGATTACCTAAATTATACAGCACAAGCACTGTGCTGTTATTCATGCTTTGAAGGATTACAACCGCTTTAAGGAAAAATAAGTAGTGTTCACCAATTAAAAAAAAACGTTTACAATGTTTGTACTTAGAGTTCATCTATTATGCCTTTCTTCTTCACAAATTATACACTATTCTAAACAAGGCATAAGTTGTTTAGTTGCAGCTGAATAGAACAATTGCCATGGTGTAACCTCTTATGATCCAGATGTTCCAAAGAATGGTAGAACAATGAGACAACTGTGGCTGGGATGAGGTCAGACATGACCCTATAGTGGAATCTGGGGTCTCCTGAACATCGTCCTTGTGCTTACAGTAGATTATGCTTTTATCAGAGCTCTTTGAAAAAGCATGCATATGTGGTGATGGTGCCAATTGCTTCATCGCACTTTGCCAAAGATTACATCATCATTGCACCTGAGCCCATGGATTATTTAGAAGGTATGCATACCTCCCAACTTTTCCAGAAGACAGCTTTTTGCACACAGTATGTATGCAAACGTCCTTACTACGGCCCAAATTCTATGGACCAGAAAGATTTAATATGTAGAAAATGATTGGTGCATTTCTATTTTTGCTTTATATTGGCTTTCAGAAAAAACACAGATGTTCAATAAAAAAAAGTTTAGTGCAGAATAACACTATTGGCCCTAAAATAGGAACAGTCCCTTCAAATGTAGAACAGTTGGGAGCTGTAAAGGACCCCCCAAAAAACATTAAAGTCACTACCAGAAGTAGCTCACGTGGAGCTACAATGACAGTCAATGCACAGATATGATCATCCCTGATGATTGCCTGGACCCTGTTTTGGGATACGAGATCTTGACCAGGAAATTTACATCTCTTTAAAATGAAAGGGCAAACCCAACCTTTGCAGGACAAGTTGATTTTTGCTAATTATTTTAGCTGTCCATATCTCTGGTTCTATTCAGTGTTTTGATATGAAGTTTTCACAAAAGGTTCCTTCAGCTGATGCATTTTTCAATCATATGCTCAATTTGAATGTTTGGATAGATTCACTTTAAGACTAAATTTTGTATGACCCAATCATGACTATATAAAGTACACCTTAAGGCACCCTCAGGTGTACTTTTACACATTTACCTTAATACCCCAGTTTCAATTAGGTGAAAGGGGGAAACTATTATTCTAATTTAGATGTCCGCAAGGAAATTCAAGAGCCATTATAGTAATACATTCCTTTATGGGACTTTTACAGGGCCGGACTGGCGTACCGGGAGACCGGGGGATCTCCCGGTAGGCTGCCTGCCCTGAGGCTGCTTTGGGCTAAGCTGTGGCTGCAGTGCAGCTCTCCGCTCCCTTCTCCTCTTCCTCCTCCATGACACGTCACACAGAGTCAGCGGGCATCTCCTTCTGTGTGTCTGCGAGTGTGAAAACTTTGGCCACTCTGCTGTTTGAAAAGTTCCCCCCTCCTCCTCCTAGACCAGAATCGTGTCTGCTGTGGGGGAGGAGGGGGGGGCAAAAGCTAGTAATGTGGCTTCAGTTATGAGCAAAGTGCCTATTACATTCTCTGTCACAACACTGCTCGGCCCCGCATTGACAGCCCCCCCCTCCTCGCACAGACAGGCCCGTCAGAACATGACAGGCAAAGCAAGCTACTGCTTGGGGTCCCGAGCTGACCTGGGGCCCCCAAGCAGGGCCCTTGCCTTGCCACGCTGTCAGCGGCGCTGCTAGCCAGGTGCGGTGGGGGTGGGCCACACCGGGTGACACCAACACCGGCCACCCGCTGCCCTCTGTGCCTCACGCTCGCTCACGGCTCCCGCTGTGGCGGTGTCCCTCAGTGCAGCGTGAAGGAAGCCTCCGCCCCCTCCTCTGTTTACATCCAGAAGAAGGAGGAGCACGCGCTCGAGCGACACACCGCTGAGTGAATCTTCCGCTCTGTTCTGAGGTCTGAAAGGTAAGGGGGGGTGTCTGCACTAGGGGGGGTTTGCCGAGGGGGGTGTCTGCACTAGGGGGGGTTCTGCACTAGGGGGGTTTCTGCACTGGGGGGGGTTCTGCACTGGGGGGTTTCTGCACTAGAGAGGGTTTCTGCACTGGGGGGTGTCTGGTGTCTGCACCAGGGGGGGTTTCTGCACTAGGGGGGGGCTCTGCACTAGGGGGGGTTTCTGCACCGGGGGGGTTCTGCACTGGGGGGGTGTCTGCACTATGGGGACACTTGCTGTGAGAGAGACTCTGATGGGGACACCTGCTGTGGGGGTATTCTGATGGGGACACCTGTGAGACTGCATTATGGGCATGGTGAGACTGCATTATGGGCACGGTCAGGCTGCAATGATGGGCACTGTGAGGTTGCAATGATGGGCACTCTGAGGTTGCAATGATGAGTACAGTGAGGCTGCAATGATGGGCACGGTCAGGTTGCAATGATGGGTACAGTGAGGCTGCATTTGATGGTCACTGTTGAGGCTGCATTGATCTCTTGTACCATATCTGCAGTCTCTGACCATCTCCTGTATCATGTCTATATATCTTACCATCTTTATTATCATGTCCTCAGGCTCTAACCATCTCCTGTACCATTCCCACAACCTCTGACATCTTCTGTACCATGCCCGCAGCCTCTGCCATCTTGACATCTCTTCCTGTACCATGCCCGCAGCCTCTGACATCTCCTGTACCATGCCCGCAGCCTCTGACATCTCCTGTACCATGCTCGTAGCCTCTGACATCTCCTGTACCATGCCCACAGCCTCTGCCATCTTGACATCTCTTCCTGTACCATGCCCGCAGCCTCTGATATCTCCTGTACCATGCCCACGGCCTCTGACATCTCCTGTATCATGCCCACAGCCTCTTCCATCTTGACATCTCCTGTATCATGCCCACAGCCTCTGACATCTCCTGTATCATGCCCACAGCCTCTGACATCTCCTGTATCATGCACACAGCCCCTGCCATCTTGACGTCTTCTGTACCATGCGCACAGCCTCTGACATCTTCTGTACCATGCCCACAGCCTCTGACATCTTCTGTACCATGCCCACAGCCTCTGACCATCTCTTGTTTTATATCATGTCTGCAGTCTGGAGAGGAGTCAATGGTGGGAGCACTGCTGGGATGGGGGTCATGGGAGAAGTCAGACATGTTTGGACTGTGGAGAGGAGACTATAGGAAAACCAGAGCCATCAACCAGGAGCTGATAGACTGATCCCTGCAAGGTGCTCCTGAGAGGTGGTCAGTGACAGTGTCGCCAGGCCAGTCTGTGGGGGGGGGGGGCAATTGATGTAAGGGGCAGTTGATGTAAGGTGTCCCCCTTGATGATTGCTCCACTTTTAACTGTAATTTGTTGTTATATATCCCTAGCCCTATGTGCTTTCAGATCTGTCTTATTATCTATATAGAATACACTTTTCAAATGTTCTTTAAAATGCATGATTTTCCCTTTTTATGAACAAGAAAATAATGACGTTATGCTGTTGGGCTGGTATACTAATGCTATGGGGCTGGTATGACATTTTTTCCAGGGCTGGTTTTTACTCCCAGTCCGGCCCTGGACTTTTACAAGGCAACTAAATATACAAATATATTAGGGCTATGGAAATGAAAGATTAATTCCTCAATTAATCGTAAAAAATGTGATCGATACTAGTGGTGCAACAGATTGTAAATGATCCGTGATCCGAACGGGTCACCATATGCGGATCGGCACACACAATCAGAAAGGCCGCGGCTTCAGCCTAGCTCCCAGAGCGGGGGCCATCTTGGTCCACCCGTTGGCGGCCTAGGTGAGCCTAGAGCAGCACGCTGACGTCATCACTCAGCCTCAACTGCTCGTGTTCAGCTGGCTTCGCTGGTAGGACTAATCAATCACTAATGTTTTTATACAGTGGGGGAGATGTGGACCATATTACAGCCGGAAGATGTCTGTGGATATTACAGTGGGGGAGATGTCTGTGGATTACAGTGGGGATATATCTGTGGATATTACAGTGGGGGGAGATGTCTGTGGATATTACAGTGGGGAGATGTCTGTGGATATTACAGTGGGGGGAGATGTCTGTGGATATTACAGTGGGGGAGATGACTGTGGATATTACAGTGGGGGAGATGACTGTGGATATTACAGTGGGGAGACGTCTGTGGATATTACAGTGGGGAGATGTCTGTGGATATTACAGTTGGGGGAGATGTCTGTGGATATTACAGTGGGGAGATGTCTGTGGATATTACAGTGGGGAGATGTCTGTGGATATTACAGTGGGGGAGATGTCTGTGGATATTACAGTGGGGAGATGTCTGTGGATATTACAGTGGGGAGATGTCTGTGGATATTACAGTGGGGAGATGTCTGTGGATATTACAGTGGGGGAGATGTCTGTGGATATTACAGTGGGGGAGATGTCTGTGGATATTACACTGGGGGAGATGTCTGTGGATATTACAGTGGGGGGGAGATGTCTGTGGATATTACAGTGGGGGAGATGTCTTTGGATATTACAGTGGGGAGATGTCTGTGGATATTACAGTTGGGGGAGATGTCTGTGGATATTACAGTGGGGAGATGTCTGTGGATATTACAGTAGGGAGATGTCTGTGGATATTACAGTGTGGAGATGTCTGTGGATATTACAGTGGGGAGATGTCTGTGGATATTACAGTGGGGGAGATGTCTGTGGATATTACAGTGGGGGAGATGTCTGTGGATATTACAGTGGGGGAGATGTCTGTGGATATTACAGTGGGGGAGATGTCTGTGGATATTACAGTGGGGGAGATGTCTGTGGATATTACAGTGGGGAGATGTCTGTGGATATTACAGTGGAGAGATGTCTGCGGATATTACAGTTGGGGAGATGTCTGTGGATATTACAGTGGGGGAGATTGTTAGAGTGAGAGCAATAATTCTAGCCCTGGACCTCCTCTGTAACTCAAAACATGCAACCTGTAGAATTTATTAAACACCGCCTATTGAGATTTTTAAGGGTAAAAGTTTAAGTTTGTCGCAATTTTGAAGCGTGACATGTTGGGTATCAATTTACTCAGCGTAACATTATCTTTCACACTATAAAAAAATAAAAAATTATGATAACGTTACTGTTGTCTTATTTTTTAATTAAAAAAAGTGATTTTTTTTTTCTTTTAAGATCGCTGTGCAAATACAGTGTGACAAAAAGTATTGCAAAGACTACCATTTTATTCTCTAGGGTGTTAAATATATATATATATATATAATGTTTGGGGGTTCCAAATAATTTTCTAGCAGAAAAAAAAAATGTTTTTAACTTGTAAACACCAAATCTCAGAAAGAGGCTTGGTCCTTACGTGGTTAATCTGTTCTAAAATCTGCAACAACTAATTCATACATAGTCTAAATCACACCAGACAGACGGTAAGTATGCTTATTAACCATTGTCCTCCTTGCACAGAACAGACAGTTGAAAAATTAAGAGTCTCCTGTAATTTACTTAAAGCCTGCTGAATTGGCCCTTGATTGGCAGCTGAAAGCAAAGAACTTGATACAACGCTCTTTTCTTTTCTTTTCTTTGTCTGTCTTAAGAAATGTGTCAATACAAATACAAACTCCTGTTTTTGGCTGGTTTCCCAGACATGTATTCATTTTTGTTATTATCATTTTATCTCCATATGCCTCTTTCTAGAATCTTGGATGACACATCACATTCACTGCAATTTCGCCTTTAAAAAAAAAAAACATAATAGCAAAAATAAATAGCAGGATAAAAAAAAGAGACAAAAAGATTCTTGCAAAAGAAACATAAAGATGTAAAGAAATGCAGAATATTAGAAACAAAGCAAAAGAACTACCTAGCAGAAATCGATCCTGCATGTTTCATTTATAGTTCACTTTATATTTTATATCTGTTTATAATAAAAGAGATGTGTAGCTCATACAGTCAGGGGCGGACTGACAACTCATGGGGCCCCCGGGCACTAGGGGATCATGGGGTCCCCAGGTTTAAAGATGGCTACCACAAAGCAGCCATGGAGGAGCACCTAGCTTGGTGACATGAAGAGTGGCAGGAAACTTAAAGCTGGTGACCCAATAAATGTACTGGGAGCCTCTTATGGGCAGTGCCACCTTAACAGCATGGGCTCTGAAGGTCTGGTTGTTCTGCCGAATAATTTCTGCAAGGCGGACAAGGACCCCCTTGTACTGAGCAGGTGCACTACCGAGTCTACGAAAATAGCCGAACATGTAGAGCTGAGAGTCAGCTCTACACAGCGCATGTGCAATGACTATGACACGTGCCGCATGCTCCCGATGCTAGTGCTACTCTGCAAGGGGCGGGGGTGATTTTAACAATAAAGTACACGGTTTAGCAGGGCGTGTTGATGGGCAAATCTGTCCATCAACCTTGCCATTGCAAAACCCGCCCATCAACACGCACCGCTAAGACGTGTACTTTATTGTGAAAACCACCCCCGCCCTTTGCAGAGTAGCACTAGTATCAGGAGCATGTGGCATATGTGATAGTCATTGCACATGCGCCGTGTAGAGCTGACTCTCGGCTCTACATGTTCGGCTATTTTCGGAGGCTCGGTTGAGGTTCGTACTGCGCAAGTGCCACGCCTGCGCAGTACAGGGGGGTTCTAATCCACCGGGGAACATTTTTCGGCAGGACACCGGCACTGTAAGCCGGACTTTCAGCGTGTATGCGCTGATGATGTTATCAGCTGCATGCACTCTGAATATCTCCTAAACGGTGCAAGTTTAGGAGATATTCACAGTACCTACAGGTAAGCCGTATTATAGGCTTAACTGTAGGTACAAGTGGTAGTACAGAGTTTAACACCACTTTAAGTCAGATTTTTTACAAAAAAAAATATTTTCGAATCAAATTTTTAATTTGATACTTTTTTTTAATTCACAACTCTTTGGTGAGATATCAGGGGTGTAAACAGACCTGAAGTCTCACTTTGGAGACAGAGACATTTACTGAGGAGACAGATTCCCTAGTCCCTTTCTCTACAGCCTCAGTTGCACTGAGAATAAATAAACAGGAGACAGAGACTACTGCCCATTCATAAACTGAAGCATAGTAAACATAGTTTACTATGCTCAGTTATGAAAGAATACAGTGAGTGATCAGTATCAATCACTCACTGCGTTCACCTAGAAAAGGAAGGGGCTGGTCAATGCCATTGGGAGAGGAAAGGAGGGAAGCCGGAAGAGCTGTGGGGGGTTGGAGTCCAGGAAGTGAGAGAGATCCAGATTAGTTCAGCGAGTGAGGGAAATAACTGATATCAATTTTTCAGCTGCTGCAGTGAGAGCCACAAAAGAAGATTGTTTTCAGATATTTCCCCCACCCACTCTATCCAGCACCATTCCCTTGGAGGGAGTAACTGCAGGCGCAGGGGTCCCCCCACCCCAAGCACCAGTGGGATGGGGGTGTGAGCCAGTTGGTGGGGGTGAGTCAGTTGTGGAGGGATTTATTTCAATGGCAATGTCTGTGGGGTGACCGGCTAGGGATGTTGGGAAGGTAGAGAATGAAAAGTGACCATGCAATAATGTCCCTCAGCTGGGGGGTAGGAAATAGCTCAAAGTGATGTCTGTCAGCTGGATGTATGAAGTAGCCTGGGGCAAGGGCGGATCCAGAGTCTAGTTTTGGGAGGGGCACTGCCAGAAAATAAGGTGTTGCTTACAGAACTCAATTAGGTGTCCGATGTGTCCGCTGCAGTACCGCTAAAAAATCAATGATCGCCGCCATTACTAGTAAAAAATATTTAAATATAAATGCCATAAATCTATCCCATATTTTGCAGACGATTGTCAGGGACTGCAGACATGGTACAAGAGATGGTCAGAGAATGCAGACATGGTACAAGGGAAGGACAGAGACTGTAGACATGGTACAGGAGATGGTCAGAGAATGCAGACATAGTACAATAGTTGATCAGAGACTGCAGACATGGTACAAGAGATGGTCAGAGACTGCAGACATGATACAAGAGATGGTCAGAGACTGGAGACATGGTACAAGAGATCAATGCAGCCTCATCAGTGCCCATCATTGCAGCCTCACTGTACATATGAATGCAGTCCCACTTTTGTATATAAATGCAGTCTCACTTTTGTATATAAATGCAGTCCCACTTTTGTAAATAAATGCATTCCCACTTTTTTATATAAATGCAGTCCCACTTTTGTATATAAATACAGGCCCACTTTTGTATATAAATGCAGTCCCACTTTTGTATATAAATGCAGCCCCATCTAGATAAAACAATAAATAACACAATGGTACTGCTCAAAGAGAACAACTTCTTCTTATAATACTATGCAACCCCCAATCACGTGTATGTCCAGATAATGTGAAGTAATTTTATGACCATTCTGTTTAACCCTGTGTTATCCAAACTCTGTACAACCAAAAGTTTTAACACATGAACTAAACACTCAATGGGATTTATTTACTAAAGAGAAATAGACTGTGCACTTTGCAAAGTTGAAGTTGCTCCAGAGGTTAGTAAATGAGCAAAAGCTCTGCTGACTTCCATCATCCAATCATGGGCAGACAAAAAATGTGTTTTTTTTATATTTCTTGCACCAGATTGGATATTTTTTACAAAGTGAAGCCTTACCTCATTTTACTCATAGCTCTGGAGCAACTGCACTTTGCAAAAGTGCGCAGTCTGTTTGTCTTTAGTAAATTAAAGTGGATGTAAACCCAAAAATTTTTTTTTTTTTGCTGGCACAATTTAGAGTATAGGATTTCCTATCATCTGTGCCCAGTCTTGCCACACTGAGTTAATCCAGCTCTGAGCAATCCTCTTTTATTGTTCAGTGAGATAAATCTTGACAAACAGAGAAAAACGTTGTCAAATCCTCCCTCTTGCTGTAAATGACAGGTTATTTACATATCTCATGCACTAGCCTGAGACAAGCATTATTTTTTAATTCCCACCCCCACTCCTTTTCTGAAGTCATGTGGTTACTTTTCTGGGTTTTGACTGGATGTTAGTCATCATAGCAGAATTTAGTGTAAGGAATACACACGAGAAAATGCATGTTGACAAGCCGAGTGTAGAGGTGGGCAGGGAGTCTACTGACATCACGACTCCACCCACAGAGCTCCAGAAAACAGACCCACCCACAGAATCTGCAGTTTTACAGTTTTTATAACAGACAGAGGGGAGACATTTGACAGGTAAGGAAACATGCAGGAGGCATGTATATCCTTATAGATCAACACTATGGCAGTAGTTTAGAAAGAGTGAGAGTGGGTTTACATCCACTAAGTTCACATCTATTTATTGGGGGAATGCATGAAAAAGTGTATGCTTTCCCAACAAGCACAGAAATTAGCTGCCCTTTAATCGGATGCACAGCAGTTCTATTAATTGTTAATAGCACTCAAATGTGCACACCAAACTGGACTTTCACATAGCTTTTCCATGTTGCTTGCTTGAAATCAATGGGTTGCCCTACACATGATATGTGAAAAACATGCCCATGCAGGGTTGCATATGTCACCTAACTGTCAGCGCATAAAAAAATAACAATCCTCCATAAACATAGATGCATAGCTCCCAACTGTCCCTGATTTCATTGGACTGTCCCTGATATGGAACAATGTCCCTCTGTCCCTCTTTCCCCTTCATTTGTCACTCATGTTGGTCTGATCTACATAGTTGTATATGAAATTCACTTTTTATCTTTCAAAAAGTGATTCCATCCAAATTCTAAATGGCTGCATTTGTAAATGTTAAAAGCCAATATAAAGGAATAGTAGTGGTAAAAAAAAAAAAAAAAAAAACACTTGTGCAATTAATTAAAAAACACTTGTGCAATTAATTAACTTTGTTAATTATTATTTTTTGGTTCATTTTCCTTTAAGGGGGTGTGGCAGGGGGCGCGTCCTATGCCTTCATACATTTGCTCGTCATGTTCCTCGCGGGCTGGTTTTCGATGAGAAACACGTAGGTGTGTATGCTTAAAAACCTGCGCACCTTCGGTAAAAGTAGCGTTCGTAATGGAGATAGCACATTTGTCACGCTGTAACAGACTGAAAAGTGCAAATCGTGTCTTTGAAAAATTTTACCTAACACGCTGTAACATGAGATTAGCAAAAGCAGCCCCAAGGGTTGTGCCAGTGGAATCGAACTTCCCCTGCCGTCTTACGTGTTGAAGCCACTGCGTTTGAAAACAACGAGATTTGGTCTTGACAGAGTGTACGCAAAGACAGCTTGTCAAGATTCTCGACAAGCCTGACAAGGAACTCATCGAGGAAAATGACGTGTCTTTTACGACGAGTTCCTTGGTCGTGTGTAAGAGGCCTGAATCTAAGCCCTCAAATCCCTCCACCAACGGCCCACGTTCTGGCTGCTCTCCTCCTCCTGCTCCGCCCCCTCCTCTAGTGTAGCTTTTGATTGGAGGAGGAGAGCGGTCATGTGCCCGTCAAAGAAAGAGAGGAGAGCAGTCACATTACCGGGTCCACAGTGTACTGTGCGGGGGTCTGTGTACTGTCCGGGGGTCTGTGTACAGTACGGGAGTCTGTGTTATGAATGGTGCCCTGTGTACCATGCAGGGGGTTGTGGAAAGTTTTTTTTCTGAAACTTCCCTCTCAAAGTTAAGGTGCGTGTTATACGCCTGTGCGTGTTATACGCCGATAAATACGGTACTTGGGATTATATGTGTTATACATTAAAAATAAATAAACAGTATAAGGAAAACATGTCTGTCATTTTTTATGAAACAAGGATGACTCTTCAGTGACAATAGATTAATTTTTTGGGGTCATGCAGATGAAAAAAAATGGATAATCTTTACTAAAATAAAAATGTTCCACCCAATTGAGGAAATTATGTTGAGTTTATATTTCATTTATTCCTTACTACCAATGTAGAAATTCACTGTAATCACAAGAAACCTGGTAATTTCACATTATGTTAGTCATCTTAGTGTCCATCCGTGTGTCCATGCTCTGCTACTGATCCAGAACCTGTGAAGGAAGGACACAGCAGAACGGTCACAGGATCTGTAATGAATCTGTCACAAAAAAAGATCAGCATGAAGAAGATAATTGGAATTACGATATAAAACTAAGCTCTGCAGCAGTAGTTGTAAAAATTACAAACTGCTGAACAATCATATAAAAGATGAACATTTTAGCAAGCTGGCAATTTTCTGGCCTCCTTGTCATACCCAATGAGAGGGCATTGGGGCTACTGTATAGATACAGAGCTAATGGCATGGTAAAGGGAAGGAATGCAGTTGAAGCGAGCACTGCACTGCTTTTCTGGGACATGGCTTATGCATAAAGCATGCTCTTGGATATGGATAAACAGGGGAGGATTCACTCATGCATAGGAAATCAGTACAGATGATGTTAGGCTAAGACCCAGTTACTATGTCCATTCTAGCATAAATAACATGTTAATGGAATAAGGTGACCTCAATATGGAAGAGCTGCCTTGTACATGAGACAAACCAAGCAAGTTAACCCTTCTCTGCCTGAAGTATCTACAGCTTCCTTATATACACACTTGATGACCTAATATCTATAAAGTTTAAAGCTGAATGCAAGACAAATAACTAAATACAATGTTGAACTACACATATTTTACCAGCCTCATCTCCTAAAGTATTTATACATTTATCTGGGCATTTTTGTGTGTTGGACACCTTTAGAGTCGGTTCACACTGGGGCGACTTGGGATCAGACTTGAAGTCGTCTCAAGTCGTCCCAAGTCGCGCTGTCCAGAAAAGCAATGTAAGTGAATGGGAGTGGTGTTAATACACACTACTCATGTCGCTCCGACTTCAGAAGAGGTTCCTATACTACTTCAATCAGACTTCTAGGCGATTTGTACCCATTGATTTCAATGGACGTCGCTTCCAAGTCTGATCACTGTTTTAATTGAAGCGACATTTCAGCAAGATAACATACATTTCTCAGGCAAACCCCTCCCTCCCCCTCCCTCTCCCAGAGCTGATTGTTGTTTTATTGGCCACTGGAATGTCTCCTGACCTGAAAAGGACTTCAAGTCGTGTTGTAAATCGCCCCAGATCGCCCTGTGGTTCATGCTCAAGTAGTGTTGAAGTTGCTTCTGAAAGTCGTGCTGGAAGTCGTGTCGCCCAAGTGTGAACCGACTCTTACCAGACATCACAGCCAGGAGCGGAAGAGTACTTTGTAAGCTTTAGCCCCCGTTCACATCGGGCTGTTTTGACATGCGATTTGACATGTCAAATCACCGCCTATGGCGGGCAAGGGCACTGTCCGAATCGGTGCGGCGACAACTTTGCAGCGCCACATTGATTCCCAAAAGTAGTTCCTGCACTACTTTTGGCAACTTCGGGGGCAATTTCAATAAACATCTGTGCAGGAACCCACACAGATGTCTCTGAAATTGCTCCCGAAGTCGGACTGAAATGTGGGCTTGAAATCGCCCGCCTTCAGTGTGCACCCAGGATAAAAGTATAACTAAAGGTAAAACTATTTTTTTTAGTTTTGGATAGAGTGGGTAAATGGCATTACATACACATATGAGCGGGTAGAAAAGTCAGCTTGTTCACAATGTGCTAAACAATGCAATCACTAGGTCATAGCAAATTAGATTAGGACCAAATGAGCAAAGTTAACCCAGCAATAAACAGTATCAGGAAAAAAAAAAAGTATCAGTAGCTAATAGTATTAGTGATAATGACCAGAGCTTTTTTTTCTCGAAAAATAGGTGCAGGAACTCAACCTCGACCCCATTCAAATTTCACAAACAGTAGAAGGGTCTTAAAGGGGCATTAAATACCAGGATTGCACTACATACAGAGTGCAGAGTTCAGGGGGTTACACTCAGAGTGCAGAGCTGCTCTTGTAAACACAGAAACCAGACTTCTGTGTTTACAAGTGATTGTGGTGAGCGGGCACCAAAGGGTCTGAGCCAGAGGTGGTGGAACTGAGTTCCCCCAAGTTCCCCCAGAAAAAAAGCCCTGATAATGACTAACCCCACAGTAACTCCTCTGCAACCAGTAGTCTATAACAGAGTGCACTCAATATGGACACAGTCATTGTATGTCTATTTATGTCCCTAGAGAGGTACCTCTAGTGAGAGAGTATTAAAGCAAAGAACCTGTGAAGCAGTTAGTTGTTAGGCAGTTCATAGCGCTGAAGCTTCAGCCAGCTAATGGTGGGGCCCAGTCTTTAAGGTGGTGCAAGTGAGTACAGTCTCTTTAAACTCTGCATGCAGTGATAGAAGACACTAACTGGATTGAAAGTCTCTGTATAGTATTATGCTGGCCGTACACTATACAAAAAATCGTCCAAACGAACTTTCAGAAAACAAACATTCGGCCGTGAGCACAAACAACAGTGCCATCATGTAATGACCGATAAATCGTTCAGTTGACATGAATAAATAAAAAAATTGGTTTATTTTATTACTTATACCTAGTAACATATTAACCTTTCAATTCATTATTTGTTCGACAGAAAATTTCCAAACTTGTCCTTCTTTTTCGCCTCAAAAACGTCCCAACGACTATTGATTTTGTGTCCATTAACTGTTCGAAACAAACTGTCTGAACGACTGAATTTCGGATGATTTTTCATATAGTGTGTAGCGCCTGACTTCTAAGATGACAGGATGACAGGCCGGGGTGTGTGTGTGCCACACGGTGTTCCTGGTTTCAGGACCACGTTAGCCCGGAACATTTGAGCTGTGGCTGGGCCCCAGTGATTGACTGGGTCCCCAATCCTGAGAAGATCCCAAGCGTTATTCCTTTGAGAGGAAGCTGTTCGGTTAGGAGTCTGCCTGAGGAGAGCCAAGAGAGGCTGGCAATCCAATAGGGTCTCGACCACCCACCGGGGATCAAGGTAACTGGGTACTGAGAGGCTGGACGTTGGTCACCTATCAGTCGGTAACCTAACTGCAAACTACCTGAAGGAGATACAGGTATGAATTCTATCAAGGAGAATTATCTCCACTATCTCAATTCTAAGGAGGGTCTGTGGCAGAGACTTTTCCCTTAAGTTGTGAGTGATACTCTGGCTGCCAGGTCAGTGAGAGAGGCCTGTCCAGGTACACTAAACCCACTCTGACTGGAATGGCGAAGAAGAAACTGTTGTTGGAAGCAGGACTGTTTCCTTATTGCGACACCTGAATCTGCTATTTTTATTGTTTTCACCCGGCTGGGTAATAAGGACCACAGAAAAAAACACCTGTCGTGGACATTCCGTTACTACTACTTTCACCATACACCCCTAGATGGCAGAGGAGCCATGAGGTAACATGCCACCCAAAACAAACCAGCAGCTCCTTCGGGGGTAGTGCTACAAGTGTATGGCCAGCATAAGTCTCTGCTAACAGTGGTAAATCAATTGCAGCAGCGGCCTCTCACCAGTCCCAGTGATAAAGCCAACCTCAATTCAGGTCCTTAGCTGTCGCCTACTTTGGCAGCTCTGCAACTGGGCCACTCCACACAGGTTATCGGCACTCTGGTTCACAGTCTCAGGCCACTGAGTTATAGCAGGCAGATGTGCGCAGAAGAACAGCAGTGCTCACTTTCCGGTCTCCTCTTAGCAAGATGAAATCCTCCAGTCTACAGCCCAGGAAAACAATTAATTTTTCCTCCTCCTAACAGTCTCTTCCTGGAAATTGTATTCCACTGGTCCACTGTCTTTCTTTTTTTATTCATCTTTTTATTTAGTTTTATGACAAACAGATAACAAAGAAAAAAGGCTGACCAAACATCGTAAGTATATCCAGTAACTAATAGAAAGAAAAAAAACACAGCTTCAGAGGTCCATTTTACATTTCATAAAACACGCAACATCCCCTCTCTGCTATGTATACTATACCCTCATATACAACATCATAATGCTTCATATAAAAAAACATCTTTAACCGAATCTTACTTGTATTGCCTCCTTTCGTAAACCTTAGATTCTTCATATACACCCAATTGGGCGGTTAGTCCCCCTCCCTTCATGGCCCCATTTCTTGTCCCCAAGCTGGAGGGGGGCTTCCCATCCCTATCTTGTTACAACTCTCTTTGCTTCAACTAGTCCTAAAAAAAAACTTCTCGGCCACCGCTCTCTCTCCCCTGTGCCCCCCAGATTAAACTTCCATTAGCATCTGTTTAGTTTACATCTATAAGATAGGGTGACCAGACATCCCCAGTTTCCGGGGACAGTCTCCGATTTGAGGGCACTGTCCCCGGATTGGATTTGAACAGGGGCTGGGGCAATTTCAAAGACAGCCAGTGCAGAATAAAAAAAAAAATCTGAACTACACACCTCCGCTCCGCCACACCTACTAGCTTAGGAGGGTGTATATTTTTCCATTATCTGTGCCCTTTTCTGATGATAATATGCTGGTTAGAGCAGAGGGAATATTTCTTCAGTTTCGGGTGTATGCCCATTCAGTTCCACTCTTCTGCCTTGGCTCAAATCCCGGCCAGCCACTTAGCTGCTTATCTCTTTGCCATGCCTGCTGGAGTGATCTTCCTCCACTCCCCACCTAGTAGTAGCCGTGGCCCAAAGAGTAAGACTTGACAGGCTGTGAGGCGGGGGGCAGAGAGTCGCTGATTGGCGCCATTGCTAGTAATAAAAAAAAAATGTCCCCAGATTTCATTTAAAAAATCTGGCCTCGTACACACGGACGGACATATCCGATGGAAACGGTCCTCGGACCGTTTTCATCGGATATGTCCGCCGGGCTATTTTGGTCCGATGGCGTGTACACACCATCGGATCAAAATCCCCGCCGGCAGACAGCGCGGTGACGTGGCGGTGACGTTGACGCCGCCACGTCACCGCACCAGGAAGTAAACAACTTCCACGCATGCGTCGCATCCATACGACGTTTGCGCGGGTGGATATGTCCGCTGGTGAGTGTACTGACCAGCGGACATATCCGACAGACATGTCGCCAGCGGAAAAGTTTCAAAGCAAGCTTTGGAAATTTTCCGCTGGAGAAAACAGTCCGAATCCATCCGTTTGCCCCTACAGACGAGTGGATTTTTCGGCTGAAATGGTCCGTCGGACCATTTCCAGCGGAAAAATTCCAGCGTGTGTACGAGGCCTAAGAGTCCTCCTCTCCTCTGAATATTCCACTGTCCTTCATAGCAAGATTTGTCTTCTAAACTGCATCTTCCACAGCTCAGTGCGGCATACTAAAGTCTCTTGAACTCCTTCTTCTTGTAGTCTCCCCCTTTCTGGCGAGAGGCAGACAGTGTTACTTAATTTAGTATAATAGTCCAGTGGGAGCTCAGACAACAACTGCAGCACAGTGTCCAAAACTGCTTTCTCTCTTAGCCAAGCACCTGGCTACACGCAGTACTCCTCACAGACCTATCTCCCACTATCTCCAGACCTACTCTGCGTGTCTTTTGGTCCGTTTCAGGTCCAAATTCAGCCCTGAAACAGTGTACCAGGACACACCGCTGTGAACTCAGCCTTGGACATTATCCCTTAACAAATATTTCTAATATAGTGCATTTATACACATGCTCAGGTATTTTATCCCGTGTAAGGTGCATTCAGAAAAAAACATACGTTCAAAAAGTCCCTGTAGAATTTAGGGTGAAATCTGTTATTTCACACCTGTACTTATTTCTTATCACCTGCACATGGCCAGACACTCACCTTTCCGTATACAGGCTACATACAGTGCTCTGAAAAAGCATTCATACTCCTTGAAATTTTCCACTTTTTGTCGTGTTACAACCAAAAAGACCAACACAAAGTGGCACATAATTGTGAAGTGGAAGGAAAATGATAAATGGTTTTCAATTTTTTTTACAAATAAATATGTGAAAAGTGTGACATGCATTTGTATTCAGCCCCTCTGAGTCAATACTTTGTAGATCAACCTTTCCGCTGTTATTACAGCTGCAAGTCTTTTTGGGGATGTCTCTTCCAGCTTTGCACATCTAGAGAGTACCAGTAACTATTTTGCCCATTCTTCTTTGCATAATAACTCAAGCTCTGTGAGATTGGATGGAGAGCGTCCGTGAACAGCAATTTTCAAATCTTGCCCTAGATTCTCAATTGGATTTAGGTCTGGACATTGACTGAGCCATTCCAACACATGAATATGCTTTGATCTAAACCATTCTATTGTAGCTCTGGTTGTATGTTTAGGGCCGTTGTCCTGATGGAATGTGAACCTCCACCCCAGTCTCAAATCTTGCATGCAGACTCTAACACAGGGGTGGCAAACTCAAATTCATCGGGGGCCGCATCAGCAGTTTGATTACCCTCACAGGGCCGGTTGTATCTGCACTCCAGTTTTCTTGCGCTGCGTAGGGAGCGCAGGGTTCAGGAGTGCGCTGCGTAAGGGAGCGCAGGGTTTAGGAGTGCGCTGACTCCTCCTCTCTGGTGTCACTGGTGTCCCCCCCTCCTCTCTGGTGTCACTGGTGTTCCCCCTCCTCTCTGGTGTTACTGGTGTCCACCCCCTTCTCTGGTGTCACTGGTGTCCCCCCCTTCTCAGGTGTCCCCCCCTACTCTGGTGTCCCCCCCTCCTCTCTGGTGTCCCCCCCTCCTCTCCTCTCTGGTGTCACTGGGGTCCCCCTCCTCTCCTCTCTGGTGTCACCCTCCTTTCTGGTGTCACTGGGGACCCCCTCCTCCGCTCAGTACAATATGCCATGTACAACAGCGATGCTCCCCGGGTGATGGTGTCTCTCCTACCTGCAGGTGCAGATCTCTCAGTTCTCCTCATGTCTGCGGTTGTGGTCCCTGGTCTGTAATCAGTGAGCTGAGGCGGTGCAGAGTGTCACGCCGTGCACTGGTTACTAGGAAAGCAGACTGGGGTGGAGCAAGATGGCGGTGGCGAAACGTCACTTCCTGACGAGACAGCCGCTGCCGGGTGTACCAAGATGGCCGTCGCTCCGGAGCTAGGCCGAAGCCGGGGACTTTCCTATGGCCGAGGCTCCGGAGAGGATCGTATGGTGTCACGGATCGGTGACAATCCGTTGCATCCGCCGCGCGGGCCACATGGCAAGGCCTGGCGGGCCGGATTCGGCCCGCTGGCCTTGTGTTTGCCACCCCTGCTCTAACAGGTTTTCCTTTAAGATTGTCCTGTATTTGGCTCCTTCCATTTTCCCATCAACTCTGATCAGCTTCCATGTCCCTGCTTAAGAGAACTATCCCCACAACATGATGCTGCCACTAACATGTTTCACGGTGAGGATGGTTTTCAGGGTTATGTGTTGGGTTAGTTTTCCGACAACACAAAGCATTTTGCTTTTAGGCCAAAAAGTTCAATTTTGGTCTCGTCTGACCAGGGCACCTTCTTCCACATGTTTGCTGTGTCCTCCACATGGCTTCTCGCAAACTACAAACGGGACTTCTTATGGCTTTCTTTCAACAATGTCTTTCTTCTTGCCACTTTTCCATAAAGGACAGATTTGTGGAGTACATGACTGTACATGTTTCAGAGGATATCGTACTTACCGAGGCCAAGATGCTGCGGACGGCTCACCCTTGCGAACCAGCGCTGACCGCCCTCTGGTGGTGGGAACAGAGGGGTGACAGCACCAGGAGGCACCGGTACCGGAAACAGGTAGCTGAGTAGAAGTGCAGGCGGAGGTAGCCACAGGAAGCCACTGGAGACACCTGGTGGACAGGTGTGGAGCCTGGGTGCACTGGGTCTGCAGGCAGGAAGCAGCGGAGGAACAGTCCGCCAGGATCAAGGGGCTGAAGAGACAGACAAGTTCAAGGTGCAACCCGGGGGTCAAGGATTGGAGAGATCAGCGGAGTCCAGAGGTACAAGCCGGGGTCAAGGATTGGAGAGATCAGCAAAGTCCAAGGCAAGCAAAAGATCAGGTATCCAGTCAGGTAAGTCAGGCAATCCGGGTCAAACAGGTTAAGGCAGTGAAGTACATACAGGAGCTGATGACAAACCAGCAACCTGTCATGTGTCAGAGGCAGGTTTAAATAAGGCGGTGAGGATTCTGATTGGTTCCGATGGAGCCGTGTGCGCGCGCGCCGTGCGCGTGCTCACGCACCCGTCGCGCCGCCGTACTGCGTAGGGACGCGCGATATCGCAGCTCTTCTGCGCATATGCGCGAATCCGTAGTTAGCAGAACTGGTGCCCTGACAACATGGCTGCTTCTCTGAATAATGCTTTCCTTGCCCAGCCTGTCAGTTTAGATGGATGGCCATGTCTTGGTAGGTTTGCAGTTGTGCCATACTCTTTGCATTTTCGAATGATGGATTGAACAATGCTCCGTGAGTTTTTCAAAGCTTGAGATATTTTTTTATAACCCAACCCTGCTTTAAACTTCTCTACAACTTTATTCTTGAACTGTCTGGTGTGTTCCTTGGCCTTCATGATGCTGTTTGTTCACTAAGGTTCTCTAACAAACCTCTGAGGGCTTCACAGAACAGCTGTACTTATATTGATATTAAATAACACACAGGTGGACTCTATTTACGAATTAGGTGACTTGTAAAAGCAATTGGTTCCACTAGATTTTAGTTTAGTGTTTAGTTTAGTATCAGAGTAAAGAGGGGCTGAATACAAATGCACGCCACACTTTTCACGTCTTTATTTGTAAAAAAATTATGAAAACCATTTATCATTTTCCTTCCACTTCACATGTATGTGCCACGTTGTCTTGGTCTATCACATAAAACCCCAATAAAATACATTTACTGTATGTTTTTGGTTATAACTAGAGCTGCACGATTCTGGAAAACATGAGAATCAGGATTCTTTTGCATAGAATGAAGATCACAATTCTCTCACGATTCTCAAAAATGTACAACATAACACTGAGCTTATGTGCTTAAATACTGTGGGCCAGATTCTCAGCGGCGCTACGACGGAGTATACCAGATACCCCGTTGTATCGCCGTTTTTTTTGGCTCGTATCTATGCTAGTGATGCTTAGCATCACTTTGGCATAGATACGCTTCAACATCCGACAAGTGTAAAACCATTACACTTGCGGATCGTAGTTGTAATGACAACTCCGACCACTAGGTGGCCTTTACGTTGTTTTCTCATTTGCATATGCAAATGAGGCTAGTGCGCCGATTCCCGATCGCTTTTACGCCGCCCGTCGTCGCGTACGTCGTTTACGAACTCGTAAGGTTACCCCTGCTTCTATGAGGAGTAACCTTACGAAGTTCTGTTGGGTGCCGTCGGATGCCATGTTAAGTATGGCGTCGGGTCACCGTCGGCTTTTTCCGTCGCTTACGTCGTTTTACTAACTCGTTCGCGAATAGGGCATTGCGTAAGTGACGATCACGTCGTTTTGACGTCGGTTTCAACGACGCTTTCCAACGTGAGCTGGAGCATGCGCACTGGGCTTTTTCCCCGGCCGGCGCATGTGCAGTTCGTTCGACGCGGGGGCGCGCTTAATTTAAATACAAGCCGCCCCATTTGAATTACGCGGGCTTACACTGGGCCATATTCGCTACGCCAACGCAAACTACGGAACAAATGGTTAGAGAATACGGCACTTGCTCTAGTACGATGCGGCAGCGTAGTGTAAATGGCTTACGATACGCAAGCGAAATTCTATGAGAATCTGGCCCTGTATATGGAAATCTGTTGGCTCGGAAAGGCGAGGACATCATATGATGTCCTCCCAGAACAAAAGGCTTATCGTTTGACGGTGGCGGTAGCCTAGTGGTTAAATAGACAAATGTAAGCTCTCTGTTTCAGCTTCAGAATCATTCCAAACACATTTTACTTCCCGAATACATCGTATGTGGCTAGCCCATTGCAACACATTTTGTTACTGAGTGACTTTGTCATTCATTCCTCATTTCTTTTATATCTATGTGAAACTCAGCCCATTTAATTCAGCCTGAAAAAAACTCAGGGGCAGATTCACAGAGAATTAGATTCTCGTAGAGTATCAGAAATAAACTACGCCGCCGTTTTTTACCTGGCTCTACATGGAATCCAGGTAGATTTTGTCCAGTAAACGACGGCGGCGTAGTGTATTTCTCCCGTCGCAATCCATCTGCGCGAGTAGGGGGCGTGAAGCATTTAAAATAGGCGCGTTCCCGAGTCGATCGAACTGCGCACGCTCCGTTCGCAAATTTCCCGCCGTGCATTGCGCGAAAACACGTCGTCACGTCGTAGTAGCGTCGTTTACGTACATTCCTATTCCCGAACGAGTTACGTTAAAAAAAAAAAAATATTTTCAAATCGACGCGGGAACGACGGCCATACTTTACATGGGTTACGCACTGTTAGACCAGCAAAAAGCTCCTCTAACATTACGTAGCCAAAAAATGACGTAGGCGATTGCGAGGGACACTCGTACCTTCGTGGATCGCCGTAAAAACTCATTTGCATATCCCGACGCATGAAAACGACGCGAACTCCTCCCAGCGGCCGCAAAAATATCGCAGTGTAGATCCGAAGGCTTACGAGGACGTAAGCCTCTCGGATCGAAGCCCGAAGCCGCCGTATCATGGTTTGAGGATTCAAACTAGTGATACGGCGCGCAAAATTTGAAATTACTCCTGTCTAACACCAGTTAGACAGGCGTAATTGCTCTGTGAATCTGGGCCTCAATCCCTAATTACACCCTACTCATCCCCATCTCTACTCACCAACAACTGAAAAAAATAATCTCGCTAACACATTTTTTTACTTCCTCTTAATAACCTATTCTTTTGATCCGCCATTGAAGTTTAGGCCTACCAATTGGACATGTTTCTGTCCTCAACTTGATGTCATAATGTCACCACTTGAAGTCTTCAGGATTCTGTGATGATGGCCCTTATGATCTTCAGGACGCCGGAAAGCATCCACTTCATCAGGGAACGGCATGGGCATTCAAAGAAGAACCGTCTCACACTACAGTCCAGAAAAAAGAAGACTCTTTTGTGACTGCGGATTTGGGTCAGAATTTGTAATTTTTTTTAAATACAGTGAGGTGGATTAAAATACAGTGAGAGGGGTGTGGCAAGAGACCTGCTTTAAAAAAGATGAAGTTGCTGATAATAGTAATAACATTTGTCACAACGATCGACTTTGCTGAAGCTTATGTGTATTGTCCTTGGAATGCCCCTTGAAGCCCTATCAGCAAATTGTGACCTTTTACAGACACTATAACCTAGTATATGAAAAGTGTGAAGTGCCCTTGATCAACATTTTCCATTTCCACCCCAGTGCCATTTTCCAGCTGTTCAGCACGTATAACCAGTAAGACTTTCCTGACCTTATACAAATGAATAGCTGGGTCACAGTCCTAGATCCAGTCCTTCCATAATTCTCTGCCAAGTTTCCATTATGAAAAATGCCTCCGTTTATTAACAATTATCAACAATCTAACAATGATGACCTTTAGAGAAGAAAATGAAAAGTGATTTCTGCTGAAAGAGTAAAATGTGTCCTGTGTATGTGTGCGATTTTTCCGTTTATTGGAGTAGTAGATAAATCAGTATGATAGAGGCTAGAAGATAATGCATGTAGGTAAGATAACCAGTCATAAGATATAAGAGTAGCGCCCCTGTACTTCCAAGTACGGACGCTATTTAAATTTAAAGGGGAAAAATCAGAGTGTAACTTACTCTGATCTCAATTGTGATTATTACGGCTCTCTGTTCCAGCTTGGCTGTGCTGTGGGCCCATTCTGCTGTGTTTAGGGTGTTGTTACACCCCGAGACCGCAGGTGGTAGCAGTGGAAGCTGAGGTTCGGGTCCCCTTTTCCAGCAGCCAATCGCTGGGCATGCTGGGAGAGGGTACTTATGGGGCAGACGCCATTTTGTGGTTCCTGGTGCGGCACCAACCTTTAGGATGACCACACATCGCCGCGCCCCGTGCATTATGGTCTACCTGGCCGGGCCGTGAGCGATACGCTGAGTTCCTGGTTCCGGAGCCAAGCTGGTCCCGAACCCTTTGAATACTATGGGGACCCAGTGACTTACTGGGTTCCCACCATCGGAGATCCCAAGCGAGTTGTGCTGTTCGATGGGGAGTCAGTCTGAGGAGAGCCTGGAGGCAGGCAATCCAATAGGGCCTAGACAATCCATCGGGGATCGAGGTACTGTACACTGAGGGATGCACGCCACACTTTTCATGTCAGTACTATGGCGACATTAAGGGAAGACTCAAGAGAACCTTTACTCGAGAGGAATACCTCTGGTTCAACACTAAGGGAAGGCCGGTGGCAGAGGTGCTTTCCTGACGGTCATTCAGAAGAGCCTGTGGCAGAGGCATCCTTCTCAAGTTCGGGTGATACTCTGGCTTCCTGGTCTGTGAGAGAGGCCTGTCCAGGTACGCTATACCCACTTAAGTTGGAGTGGTGCAGAAAGACTGATTACTGTTCGGAAGCAGGATTGCTTCAGTTATCCAAAGCCTGAGTCTGCTATTCTTCCTCAACCTTTGTCTATCCTTCCCATCACCTGTTTGACTGTTTTTACCCGGCTGGGTAATAAAGAGCACTTATAAAGAGACTTCCTATCTTGTGGACATTCTTTCATTGCCACTGTATTCATCATTCACATAGACACTTCAACAGAGCCATTAGATAACATGCCATCCCAAATCTAACCAGCGGCACCTGTGGGGGTAGTGCTACATAAGCTTATGCTGTAACTATGAATATACCATACCTGACCAATCCCCCGGGAAGCTGGAAACAATTGAAGTAGTAGATACCCCTACCCTAGACACCTCCACTAGCTTCCAGGTCCAATGCTAAGCAACTAGCCTGCTGCATTATCAACAAAATAGACCAGTGTAACTATGTTGTATAAAATATCCATACCTGGAACTCCCCTTTAATAATAATGTTCTGTCTAGGTATTTTATGGTTCTTTGAGACTCTATCTTGCTGAATACCAAAGTGTTCTTTTCAGGTGTTGGAAACTAGGGCTATATGTAAAGGGCAGTAATCCAAATAAACCACAGTGTTCTGAAAGCTGAAACCCGATTGGCTGGTAGAGGTGACTGCACTTTTCACATCATTAAAGCTCTCTGAGCTGCCTTCTGGAATAGTTTTGTTTTATGACAACAGAAGCCTCATAACTACATTTATTGGGGATGCAGCCAACAGATTAGGAGCAACAAAAGCTCAGTGTCAAGAAAAATAAGAAGCTGAATACAGCACAGTGGCTTTATTCTTAATAAATCTTTCACTAGTTGGTTCGCGCTTAGTGGATAACAAAAACCATAAAAGTGGATTCCAATGGCTGCACTTACTGAAATAGGGAGCAGTTTAGCCATAGTTTAAAAGCAGACAGTCCCCTGGGCTGAAGAATGAATGAAGTATTTATAAGAGGCTGGAAGACTAGGCCTGGTTTAGACATTTCTCATGGATCGTTTTCTTCTTTAACGGCTATAATACATGGATACAACAGGATACATCCATTTCATATAGTTATATTTGTTTAGGAATAGTCTATTATAAAGTACTGTACAGTATCGACTGGTGCTCAACATTTTTGGGGGGGCGCAAAGGAAAAAAAATTGCAGTCTTACTGTGCCCAAACGCAGCCACTGTGCCATGCCATCAAACGCAGCCACTGTGCCATCAGTTTGCACCACTGTGCCATGCTATCAAACACAGCCACTGTGCCATCAATTTGCACCACTGTGCCATGCCATCAAACGCAGCCACTGTGCCATCAATTTGCACCACTGTGCCATGCCATCAAATGCAGCCACTGTGCCATCAATTCGCACCACTGTGCCATGCCATTAAACGCAGTCACTGTGCCATGCCATTAAACGCAGCCACTGTGCCATGCCATTAAACGCAGCCACTGTGCCATCAATTGTCACCACTGTGCCATGCCATTAAACGCAGCCACCGTGCCATCAATTGTCACCAATGTGCCATGCCATTAAACACAGCCACTGTGCCATCAATTGTCACCACTGTGCCATGCCATTAAACGCAGCCACTGTGCCATCAATTGTCCTCACTGTGCCCTGTAAATTGCTCTCTCTCACTTCCCCCCCCACCCGGCACTTACCTTTACTAGAGTGAGGCATCCATGTCCCACGATGTCTTCTCCTGCCCTCGATGACTGACAGGCGTCTCAGCCAATCAGGTTACCGGTAGCACAGTCTGTGCGCTCCGAGAATAAGCTTCCGGGACCCGAGGGCTGTATTGAGAAAGCCTATCAGAGCTGTTGGCTCTGATAGACATTTCCGTACAGCCAACCAGCTGGCGTTATTCAGATGGCCGGACATGAGCGCCGACCATCTGAATAACAGCAGAAGCGGCGATAGTAACATAGATTCGTGCAATGCATGAATCTATGTTATTAGACTCAGTGGCGGTGAGAGCCAGAGGGGGCGGCGCTCCAGCGCCCTCTATGGACGAACCGCCACTGGTACTGTATACCTTAATTCTGCTTTTTGGAAACAAAACATAATAGGTTTTTCATAAAAGAAGGTAGATAATCCTGGAACCTGTAATTACCCGATGTTTAGTGGTTTATGACAGAATAGGTCAAAATCATGAGTGTACTGTATAATTTTATTTCTTTAGTGTTACTAAACCCACAACAGTAAAGTCAGTCTCTATAGTAAAGCATGCTTGGTATACTTACTGTGGAACCTAAGAGGTTAATCCTTTGCATTGTGTATAAAAGTTGTTTTATACTGTCTTCTCTTAACCTCCCCTTCTTCCACTGTCCCCAATCTATCTGCTGATAGAACAGAGCCTTGGGAGCAAGCTGCACTTGCTCAGCTTGGTGTGTATTGCTAGAGAGTTTTAATGCTGCATTAGACAAAATCATACTTAAACATGGTCATCAGGCCAAACAACGTCGCAAAAAACCTAGTCCGACCTCCTGGTTGGACTCCTTTGCTGAGAACGTCAACAAGTCCAGACCAGACTGTATTATTGAAATGGAACTGGTTAGACTCCAGGATGCCATAAGGGATCATTCTGTATACAAAGCAAAACATGTTCTGTTGAAGGCCTGTCGTTCTTTTTACGAATACAAAGATAAGTGCGGCCGCCTACTGGCCAATGCCTTACGCACCGAGCGTTCAAAGACATATGTTCCCACTTTACTTTTGTTGTCGGGTTCTAACGTTTATTCTTCTCAAGAACTAGCAGAGCTACACTCTAAATTATATTATTTAGACCAACCCCCCCCTTCTGGTTCACCGCCCCGGAGCTCTTGGGACATCTGCGACTATATTAGGGAATCCATCTCCCTACATTGACTACGGAGGAGCGTGAGGAGCTCTCTAAACCCATTACAGTAGAAGAATTTGTATCGGCCATAGCCAACACTCAGTCTGGGAAGGCTCCCGGTCCTGACGGATTTACCCTCCCTTAATATAAAAAGTACCAGGACTCCTTGGCACGTTACTTCATCACGGTCTTTAACTCTGTCTTAGACAGGCACAGCTTCCCTGCAGACATGCAATGTGCTTCTATTTTAGTGTTTCCTAAGCCGGGTAAGGACCCATTGCTATGTACCAGCTATTGGCCCATCTCTCTTCTGAATTGTGATGTGAAACTATTCACCAAAATCTTGGCTTCTAGGATGAATGTCTTGTTACATTGCTTAATTGCAACAGATCAAGTCGGCTTTGTTCAGACTAGAGAGGCTAGGGACAACACTATTTGGACACTAGACATCATAGAGACAGCAAAATTCTCCCGTATTCCCCTTTTGCTCCTGTCCACAGGTGCCAAGAAGGTTTTTTTCAGGGTGGAATGGCCCTTTCTCCAAGAGACACTCAAATTTGTGGGAATACCAAACTCCAGCCTGTCTTGGATTTTAGACATTTATAAGAATCCCACTGCTACAGTACGGGTCAACGGCTACGATTCCAGCCCTTTTTCCATCTCACACGACACCATACAGGGTTGTCCCCTGTCCCCCCCTACTATTTGTTCTCTCTCAGGAGCTCTTTCTACAGCATATCAGAAGTAATCTGTCCATCTACTGTCCCATGTCTCCGCTATATCCTCAAAGACTGCAGAGGTTAACTATAAATTACTTATGCGTTGGCACTACACCCCGGAAGTTTTACACCAGACTTTCCCATTGATCTCGGACCGCTGCTGGAGGGGATGTGGGGTCCGAGGCTCTCATGCGCATATCTGGTGGTTTTGCCCTTTAATCAAACCTTTCTGGTCATTAGTTTTGCACTGGATCGAAAAGATCCAGGGGTCTAAAGTTGTTGAAGATCCCTGGGTGGTACTGTTTCATTGCACAAGCAGCAGGCAGGATCATTCTCTAAGTCAATTACTCCCCATCTCCTTAATGCGGCCAAAGTGCTTATACCTAAGTTCTGAAAGCAACATAAGGTCCCAACCTTACCAATGGCTATTGGAAGTATATCACATTTACCACATGGAAAGTAGCACGATAACGATACGCAATAAATCTGACTTGGCCCATAAGATATGGTCCTGCTGGATCGCTTTTAAGTTTTCTTCCACATATGCAGAGGCTATGGCAATAAATAATTAGTGTCTGTATGTTAGAAATACACATTTGCGTTATTGAATGCCCTGCGATGGCTGGTCCCTCCCTTTGCCTTGTCCCCCTCTGGCCCTTTCTCTATTTTCTTTTTTCTTTTCCCATTTCTTTCCATTTGACTCTTTTTCTTTCTTTCCTACTATGCATACAGGTTTTTATACTAAAGGTTTCAGCATAGAGGTTTAAGTCACCTGAGAGACTCGGTACATATGTGTAGACCTCACTGTTAGCTGGTTTTGTATAATCGGTTTACCTGCACTGTGTGAATCATTGTTATCTTCACTATGCTCATTTATGGCTCTGTTGGAGTGAAGTGGTGCAAACTCTCCACACAGGGCTCATGTGCCTGACTGTCATACATTTGTCCTGTTGGTTGATGAACCTCCTCATGCTGATTATATATGGTTTGTTACTGTGATGCTTTCCTTTTATTTTCAATAAAAACGTATTGAACAAAAAAAGAAGTAATCCGTCCATCCGAGGAATTGAAACTGGGAAAATACCAGCACAGTGGCAGCTTATGCTGATGACCTCTTGTTTTATATTACTGAGCCTCTTACCTTCTTACCCTCCTTGTTACAGGAGTTAAAAAGCTAAGTCTAAGTTCAAAGTCAACTTACAAAAATCGGAGGCCTTAAATATTTTTTATCAGAAGTTACCAGAAAGAGATTACGTCCCTTTTTTCACGTTCAAATGGGCTGCCTGCTCGATTCAATATCTGGGAACGAAAATTGATGCAAACCTAAATTACATTCTTCCTCAGCTAACCACTGACCTTAAAAAGTGGGACTCTCTGGCTCTTTCCTGGTTTGGCCGCTGTAAAATACCTAAGATGAACGCGATGCCCAGACTCCTATACTTATTGCAGGCTCTGCCGGAAAAAATACCTTAAACCTTTTTTCATGTGGTGCATTCAGTATTTAGCAAATTATTTTGGCAAGGTAAACATCCACGCTTTAGCAGAGTGTTGCTGTTATGTCCTCCTAAGCTAAGGGCGGTGTTGGTTTCCCAGACCCGGCCTTGTATTTTACTGCGGCACATACTGTATGACCAGAGTTGTGCACTGGTGTTGACACAGTGATCTGAAACTTGCTGCAACAGGAAACGGACAAACGGCCAAGGCTTCCTGGCCTACTTTGGGCTGGGAAAATCAACATTACCCATTTAACTACTAATCTGTTGACTGGTCCCACTTTAGCGGAACTTAACATGTTTTTCCAACTATCTTCACTGAGCTGTTTCCCATCCCCAATAACTCAAATTGTTGGTCACCCAGGGTTCACACCTGGTCTCACTGATCCAACTTTTCTTTTGCAAAGCTCACAGGGGCTTCTGAGGGCCTCTCAGCTTTTATGATCTTCCGGTTGGACACCTACGGAGACTTTTCTGTCTGGACGGGCTCCTCTTAAATTGGATCACTGGCGGACTATTCAATTGTTGCACTTTCTTTGATCTTTGCCTAAACCGTCCCTTTTTGCCCATGAGCTCCACTCTTTCGAGGAACTTTGCTTGGGCGAGGGCCCGATCTGGAGTTCCTTATCGACTTCTTATAAGTCTCAGCTAGTTCTCCATGCCACTGAAGGCCCCCCGTTCTTAGCAAAATGGGAAAAAGACTTGCAAGCTACCTTTACTGAACCCCAAAAAGAATGCATACTTTTTTTGCGCAGAAATCCTCCCTCTGCAGCAAATATCAGGAGATCACATACAAAATTATGACGTGTTGGTACGCTCAGGCAAAGATATTCCTTCACCAGAAGGAACGCTATTGGCGTTGTGGCCTTCATTCGGGTACCCTTCTAAATATTTTTTGGAAGTCTCCTTTGCTTGCAACTTTCTGGCAACCAATGCTTAAGCTCATACATAAATTCACAGACATTTCTTTACAAGATGAACCAGCTGCAGTTAACCTACTTAAAGAGGGGGTTCACCCTTAAAACTACTTTCCCCCATCCCATCCAGCATACTGGCGTCAGCGCCAGTATGCTGTCTTTTTTTTTTTTTTTATCCGTGTACTTACTTCTAAATAGAGAATTTAATTTTCGTTCTACCGCGGTATATGGCGCCGCTATATCGCGTCACGCCTTCCGAAAACAGCCGACTAGCACTCGGCTGTTCTCGGCGCCTGCGCACAGACCTACGAGCTAACTGCGCAGGCGCCGTATATAGCCGCGTCACGCCCTCCGAAAAAAGCCGAAATAGGACGGCGCCTGCGCAGTCAGCTCCTGGGTCTGTGCGCAGGCGCCGAGAACAGCCGAATGCTAGTCGGCTGTTTTCGGAAGGCGTGACGCGATATAGCGGCACCATATACCGCGGTAGAACGAAAATTAAATTCTCTATTTAGAAGTAAGTACACGGATAAAAAAAAAAAGGACAGCATACTGGCGCTGACGCCAGTATGCTGGATGGGATGGGGGAAAGTGGTTTTAAGGGTGAACCCCCTCTTTAACCTTACCCCCTTGTCAAGGAAACGTTACCACAAATCTCTTCTCAAGCATCTACTTAATGCTGCACAGGCTTGTATTCCATCTCTGTGGAAACTACAGTCTGCTCCAATGGTGACCCAGTGGCTCTCAAGAGTAAAGGGCATAGAGCAAATGGAAGATCTGACCTCTGCTTTATGGGATAAGTCAGAGGAACACAAGTCCAGATGGGTTTTCTGGGACCTCTTCCGCTTCTCTGACAAATTCCTCCAATATACCTTATAAAGATTCATTGTCAGTGGTCCTCACTGCTTGACTGATGCTGTTGATTTCTGCTCTTTGGAGGTGACCCCTACCACCCTCCCTAGCTTTCCTCTAACATCTCCCCCCCCCCTTTTTTTCCCTTAACTCTCCCTCTCACTCCTTCCTCATCTGCTTCTTTTCTATTTATTTTACAACAAATATGTAAAAAGCATGATGTGTACAGGCATGTGTTATCTACCCCATTTTAGACTTCCTTCTATGACGTGATAGATTTTTCAGGCAATATGGGGTCATCCCCCTCAAACAGTCTTGCCTTCAGCACAACCTGCTTGAAAGGTTCTATACATTTAGGTACAATTGTTTAGTATTCCTTATCGCATTTAATGTTTGACTTTATCTTTCCTGATACAATACGCGGCTTTGGTCGTGCCCTATAAGCTGGACCCTGATTAATTCGAGATTTTCCTAGCTTGTGACGGAAAATATTGATTATATGAAGACAGGAGGCGAGTATCTTATGCATTAATCCTTCTTTATTAATGCTCACAGCAGATAGTGTAAAACCATGTAACGTAAGTAGTAGTAAAGAAAAAACAGTAGGAACTACGTATCCCAGCAGCCCTGGGCCTTAGCCACTCCTACTCAAGTCTCTATAAATGTCCTGTTCTATCCTGGATCCTCCTCTTTCTTTGTGTGAACCTAGAGGTGTCTAGATCCAGGCCCATACTTGCAACGTCTCGTCAACCGTCGATTCTTCGGCCAGTCGGCCCACGACTTCTTAACTGACGACTCCCGAGGAAACATCCACAGGTCCCAACAGGGTCAGCCAACTGGGCTATTCAGACCGGTTGGTCATCCAAAAGCGGGGAACATCACCCGAACAATATTCCAAACGGGAACGATGTCAGTAGCCTGAAATAAAACACATGACCGTGAAAGGGTTGGGAAGGGAGGGAAGATACTCGCCTCCTGTCTTCATATAATCAATATTTTCCGTCACAAGCTAGGAAAATCTCGAATTATACATCAGACAGGAGGCTCATATCTTATGCAAGTTCAAAGCCCATACAATATTCATACCATCATTGCAAACAAAACATGAACTCCCGAATCATACATTATAAAACAGACATAGTGACATGTTCCTCCGGTCTGAAATAGAAAAAGAGGAAAACGGTCTCAGAAGACCAGTCGGCCGCCAATAAAAGGTCCGAAAGAGAGCCTCCGGTCGTAACCACCTTGGTAGCCATGGCTCCTATGGCAGAGTGTGCTCCGAACATGGTGACGTCTATGCCTGCCATAGCCATGGTTGACTTAACCCAACGTGCCAGCGTGGCCGGGGAGACCGGGTGGTGAGGCCTCACGTAGGATATTAAAAGTTGAGAAGAACCCGAGGTTCGTAGGTCGTTCGTGCTCGCTTCGTAAGCTTGTAAGCATCTAACCAAACAGAGTCGTGGGTGAGCCGGAAAAAAGGGGTAAAACACCGAATGTAGACCAGTTTTGGTTCTGCGGACAACCGTGAACCTTACTCCGTGGGGTGAAAACTGACGTCTGGAGATATCCAAGGCCCTAACGTCTGAGACACGTTTGACGGAGATCAGGCACAGCAGAACTGTAAGTTTAAACGACAGCATCTTGAGAGACAGTGAATTGTTGTCTTCCCATCCTGAAAACATGTCGAGGACCTTGGAAACATCCCAGGTGGACTGATATTTAGGACGAGGAGGCCGTTTGAACCTGATGCCTCGAAGCAGTCTGCAGATTAGAGGGTGTTTGCCGACTGGCAGGGAATCCACCGGATCGGTAGGCCGAAATGGCAGACCTGTATATATTGATGGAGCTGTAGGACCTGCCGGAGTTAAAGGAGTCCACCAGGAAATTCGCTATGACTGTGACAGGGGCACGTACGGGATCAGCTTGCCGTTGGTCACACCAACGTACCCAGAGTTGCCAGGCTGATCGATACGCCGATCGAGTCCCGGGGGCCCAGGCCACGGAGAGGAGATCTCTAGCTGAGTTTGAAAGGCCGTCGTGCGCGTCCGGCATCCCGAGATCAACCATGCTAATAGTGTCAGTGCGCCCTCCTCTACCAGAGGGTGAACGCCCTTGTTCGGGTGGGAGAGGATGTGAGGGAATTGGGGAAGAAGCCTGGGGTGGTCTATGGCCAAGTCCAGGAGGAGAGGGAACCATGGTTGCGTTGGCCACCACGGCGTGATCAAAACTATCGTCGCCTTCTGGTATGTAGTCTGCAGCAGAGTCCTGGGGATCATTGAGAATGGGGGGAACGCGTAGTGTGTTCCCCCTGTCCAAGAGTGACGGAAAGCGTCCACTGCCGAGGACTCTGGATCCGGTCTCCAACTGAAAAAACGGGGCAGTTGGTAATTGAGGCGAGAGGCGAAAAGGTCTATGTCCAAAGGACCCCAAAGTAAGTTCAATTGGGCGAAGACTGATCGGTCCAAGCACCAATCGCTGGCGTCGACAAGATATCGGGAATTCCAGTCCGCGACAGTATTGGAAGTACCCGGGATGTATTCCGCCATAAGGATGATGTCTCGAGACAGGCAGAAGTGCCAGATCTTTGTGGCAATGTCCGTCAGGACCTTGGATCTGGTGCCACCTAAGCGGTTGATGTATTGTACTGCTGCAATATTGTCCATGCGTAATAAGACGCAACAATTGTCCCGTTCCGCTAGGAAACTCTGAACAGCGAAGAGTGCCGCTGAGAGTTCCAAAGCGTTGATGTGTAAAAGAGATTCCTCCCTGGACCAGGTCCCTCCTGTCGAGGTTTCCCCCAGGCGGGCGCCCCAGCCTTGGAGGCTCGCGTCCGATTCTATGACAACATCCGGGCGTGAGTTGAAGATCGTCTTGCCATTCCACTCGATGGCGTAACGGAGCCACCATTGTAGTTCGACTCGTGCCTCCGGGGAGAGGGGCACCTCGTCCGCATACCGGAGACCTTGGCGGAGGTGTAAGATTTTTAGCCTCTGGAGGGCCCTGTAATGCAGGGGGCCGGAAAGATGGCTTGGATGGATGCCGCTAGCAGGCCTACTATGCGGGCCAGTACGCGTAGGGATAAGAACCCTTTGCGGAGTACTGCCCTGATCTCCTTGCGAATCAGGGCCAATTTCTCGCTGGGCAGACGAAGAACAGCTAGGTTGGTGTCCACGGAGAAACCCAGGAACTCCATTTCCTGGGCTGGGACCAACACCGACTTTTCCTGGTTGATCAAGAAGCCCAGGCTTAGTAAAAGGTTGATCGTCCAAGTCATGTGGTGGTATGCCTGATTCTTGGAATAGGCTATAATGAGGATGTCGTCTAGATATATGATCAGACGTACTCCTCTGGACCTCAGTGATGCCACAACAGGTTTCAAGAAGCACCACGGGGCGGAAGACAGCCCGAATGGGAGGCATGTAAATTGCCACGTGCGTCCCCACCACCTGAAACGGAGAAGGTGTTGTGATGCTTGATGCATGGGGACAGTGAGGTAGGCGTCCTTTAGGTCTACTTTTACCAACCAGTCTCCCGGGACGAGGAGATCTCGGAGGCAGTGGATGCCCTCCATCTTGAAATGTCGATAGGCGACATGTTGGTTCAGGTCCCGAAGGTTTATAACCGGGCGGTAACCTCCCCCTTTCTTCTTGACTAAGAAGAGATTGCTGAGGAACCCCGGGGATGAGGGGTCGACCTCGATAACGGCTTTTTTGGATATCATTTCCCGTAGCTCGTTGTCTATCAGGGCCACATTCTGTTCTGCGAACCGGATAGGGGGTGGAATTACTCCCAGATTCGGTGGGGATAGAAGATCTATCTGAAAACCTGTCACTGTATTTAGTATCCATGTATCTGCCGTAATCGCAGACCAAGCGTGGGTAAAAAACATTAGACGGCCCCCCACAGGTATAAGGGGCAATGGAATGAGTGTGGTACTTACCGGTATATGGTCGGGAACGAGGATATCCTCTCTGGCCACGTCCCCTCCAGGATCTGCCACGTGGTGGGAAGAAGGGTGCGGGTTGCGCAGAGGTGGTGTACGGAGCGGGAGCCTGAGTGTAGTGAGGTTGGGCAGTTGACCTCTGAAAGGGTCTGCCGGAGTTATAGCGGCCGGCAGAACGGCCCCTACTTCTGCCGGCCCGGGAAAAAACTCTAGGGTTGCCCGTTCTCTTGAGGGATGTTTGTGCCTTGTCAAGGCTGTTAAACATGCCCACAAATTTATTTATATCTTTGACCAGGGAGTCACCAAATAGCATGCCCTCTGCTGCGGGGCCTGGTTCGGATTCCGCCAGGTGGGCCAATTGCGGGTCGAGCCGCATGAGGATTGAGCGTCTGCGCTCGACGGAGCAGGCGGTATTGGCACTGCTCGTCAGACATATGGCCCTCTGGGCCCACCCACGTAATTGGGCTAAGTCAACCGCCTGACCAGTGGATGCAGCTTGTTCTGCCAGATTAAGGATCTTGGTCAGGGGTCCGAACAGATCTAGGATGCGATCTTGAATATTTTTAAACGATCGGTCTATCCCTTTCTTGGGGAATTTTCCCGTCTTTAGCAGATATTTCGCTAAAATGGGATCGACCTCAGGTGTCATGATCGCCTTCATGGGTATGTGGGGGCGAGGGCATTCCGCTCTTAGCTTGTTGCGGTTAGATCTCTCTAGGGGTCTACGTGCCCAAAGTTCGATGTATTGGGACACGTGGGGAAGGGGAGACCAGTCCCCAGAGCGAGGGTGGGAAATGGCGTCTGGGTTGAAAAGCGGTTCACCCAAGGCGTCCACAATATCTTTGCCCTGGTTGTCAGGGTTGGCATCCTGTAGGAGTGCCGGTGCCCCGCATCTTCTTCTCTATAGTAGTAATCAGACCCCGAGACCTCAGACCCATCCGACTCAGCGGATGAATCGTCGTCTGACTCTAGGACGTAAGAGTCTGGTTTGGCCCGTTTGGCGGGTCCGTGCCTCTTATGTGACTCCCTGAGGCCCAGGGGTTGAAGGGGGTCTGAAGAATGCGTGGGGTGGCAGTCCGTGTGGGGATCTGCTCCGAGCATATTCTTTGCTTCCCCTGGCGGGGAGTCATAAACCGTCACCGTGTGCTTCCTCTTATGGGATGATTTACCGTTTTTTACGGTCGGTTGGGTATCATGTGGCATGAGTACAGGCAGATTCAGGGTTTTATTTGCTCCAGAAGAGGTGGCAGCTGCAGTTAATGCCGCTTGTATGGATCTATTGATGAGATCCTGGAGTTGGGAAGTGCTCAGGATTTGTGCTGGATCCAGCGCCAGCTCCTGATCTGGGGTGTGGGGGGAGCCTTCTTCTGCCATGTTGCTGGAGTATAGCCAGAAAAACAAACAGTGGCACAGGAGGTAGTGGTTATGTGACACAGGGGCAGACTAATTGGGACAGGGAATTAAATTCCCAGGAAACTTAGCTGAATAGGACTCACTCTGCTGCACACAGCAGTAAGATCAGGCTCTACCTCCGACCACCAGCGCCGACTGGCATGCGATGGGAGGCGGGCCTGAAGGATTTCCTCACTCCAGGGCGAAGTCTCGCGAGACTACAGCCCTGGAGCGCCGATTGGATGACGCCGCATAAAGACACCGCCCCCCCGGTCCACGCGCGGCGCGATTGGACGGGGAAGCGGTGCAGATGGTAGGCTACAGGGAGGTGAAGGACCCGCCTCCCTGTACGCGCGCGTTGTCCTGAGGGGAGAGGAGGGAAGCCAAGATGGCGCCTCCGTGACAGACAGAGGGAGAAAAGGTAGAGAGACCCAGAGAGGGGTAGCCGACTATCGTAGCGCCCTAAGGTGGGGTACAGAGAAACAGCACAGGGGTATAAATATATATATATAAAATGCAGAGGTGATGGAGAGTCAGCGTCAGAAACCCAATGGTAACCCCAAGAGAGCGCAGGGATGGTAATCCCGGCGATACCGGTGCTATCTGACAGTTCCCACACCACAGACAAAAAACACACCTATATGTATATAGGAATTCAGCCAAAACAGAAATAATATATATAAAAATTAATCACACAATCATATGATATTAATAGTAGTACTTATCTTCTAGTGCTCTGCCGTGAGCAGAAAGAAAGAGGAGGATCCAGGATAGAACAGGACATTTATAGAGACTTGAGTAGGAGTGGCTAAGGCCCAGGGCTGCTGGGATACGTAGTTCCTACTGTTTTTTCTTTACTACTACTTACGTTACATGGTTTTACACTATCTGCTGTGAGCATTAATAAAGAAGGATTAATGCATAAGTTGTCTTTTCATTGTACCTATGACACACCTTTAAAAAAAAAAAAAAGATTAAAAAAGCCTAAGTTTAGGTCAGCTCTTTTTTAGGAAAAAATTTGCACAATGTTAAGATGTCTGACTGGCAGCTGGCTCAGCCTCTCAGTGTGCCATTTTTTAAAACAAAAATTAAAAATAATAATCAATTAAAACCAATTAACATACTGAAGAGCAAAGAGACACATGGAGGTTAAGGAAGATGCAATGCATTGACATTCTTAGGCCGCGTACACACGGCAGAGATCCTCGACGGGCAGAACACATCGTTCCGCCCGTCGAGGCTCTCTGCCGGCCGTCGAAATCGGCGACCCGCCCGTCGGGAATGGCAACCAGCCATTCATCCAGGTGGGCCGTCGAGGAAATAGAGAGCGTGCTCTCTATTTCTGCTCGACGGGCTTCCCGACGGGAAGCTCTCCGAGACCGTACACACGGCCGAGGCTCTCGCTGGAATGCACATTCCAGCGAGGTTCTCGCTGGTTTTCAGCGAGAACCTCGGCCGTGTGTACGCCGCCTCAGCCATCAAGTTTTTTCGGATGAAATTTGGGCACTAGCTGGAGATCGTAGATGCCGGTCCATGACTGGCAGTAAGCTCCGGAGACAATGCCTACCTTCTGCCCCCCTCCCAGAGGGCTATATCTGCAAGTGCTAATGATGACCTTGCCAATATAGGAGGTCTACATCTTCTGTTAAGAGTTCCCACTCACAGAGTGACCTGTACACAGATAGCTTCTATCTTTGGAATATTCCATTCTGCTGGAACTTTTTCTACACTTTAGAACTTTTTTGTGTATTAAAGATTGCACTTTATTCTACTAAAGACATTTATTCACTTACTAATCATTATTTGTTTTTCAATTACTCATGTCACTTTTTTAATGGTCCGTTTACATCTGACTGCCCATAGGGGAGAGCGGGCTGTGTCTGCTCCGTATAAGTGGAGCGGACATGGACAAGGCAACCGCATGCTCAACGGAGCCCGTCCTTTGTAGAAGAGGCCTAAAAAATTATAAGCAGGAAAATAAAAATGACCCTTGCAATGTAGTGCCTATACAGGGTTAAATGTTTGTTAAGTCTAGTAAAAGAAGACTATGGTGTAATATCTTAGTCCTCACCAGGGCCGGCCCTATAATGGGAATGGGTGGTACCATGGGTACCAGGCGGCCCATTTAGGGGAGCGGCTTTCTGCCGCCCCTACCAGCCCGTTCCGCTCGCTCTGCTGCCTGCGAGGAGCATGGCGCCAGGCTGCCGTGAGGACACTCGCAGCGGAAGCAGTCAGCGAGTGAGAAGGGCAGGCAGTCACTGCTGCCTCTCAGGAGCCCGGCGCCGCTGCTGTAGTGGTGACATGACAGGACACAGGAGCGGGCGGGCCATCCGTAGGGCTTGTCCGGATTAAACATGTGACATGTGCGTGAGTGACTGTGGGTGATCGTGATTCGCAGCCATCCGGAGTCCCGCCCCCTTGTCTGGCTCGCTGTTCCTTCTGACTGCCTGGGATGAGGTCTGTGACTGTCATCATCCGCTCTTCCACCCGCCCGTCTGTAAGCCTCCCCTGGCTGTCAGGCTCAGCAACCCCCGTCAGCAACACCACCCTGTCAGCAACCCCCCCTGTTTGCCCCCTCAATTTCAGCAAGCCCTCCCCTCTGTCAGCAAGCCCCCCTCTCTGTCAGCATCCCCCCATCATCCCCCCTCCCTGTCAACCCCCCTCTGTCAGCCCCCTCCCTGTCATCAACCCCCTTGTCAGTGCCCCCCTTCTGTCTGCCTGCCACTCTTTGTAAGCCATTCCACTGTCAGCCCGCCGCTCGATTTAAGCCGCCCCCTGTCAGCCCACCCTTCTCTGTAAGCCACCCCCCTCTGTCAGCAACTCCGTCTGTCAGCCTCCTCTCTGTCAGCAACCCCCCTCTCTGTCAACAACCCCCGTTAGCCACCCTCTCTGTCAGCAACCCACCTCCATCAGCCCCTTTCTCTGTCAGCAACCCCCCTCTATCAGCCCCTTTCTCTGTCAGCAACCCACCCGTCTGCCCGCCCCTCTCTGTCAGCCCACCTTTCTCTATAAGCCACCCCTCTGTAAGCCACTCCCCTCTGTCAGTAACCCCCCTCTCTGTCAGCCCCCCTCTCTGCCTCTTTGTCAGCAACCCCCCTGTTAAACCCCCTCCCTGTCAGCCCCCCTCCCTGTCAGCAACCCCTCTGTTAGCCCCCCTCCCTGTCAGCCCCCCTCCCTGTCAGCAACCCCCCTGTCAGCCCCCAACTCTGTCAGCAAACCCCCCTGTCAGCCCCCCTCTCTGTCAGCAACCCCCCCTGTCAGCCCCCTCCCTGTCATCAACCCCCCTTGTCAGTGCCCCCCTTCTGTCAGCCTGCCTCTCTCTGTAAGCCATTCCACTCTGTCAGCCCGCCACCCCCTGTCAGCCCACCCTTCTCTGTAAGCCACCCCCCTTTGTCAGCAACCCCCTCTCTATCAGCCTCCCTCTCTGTCAGCAACCCCATATGTCATCCCCCTCTCTGTCAGCAACCCCCGTCAGCCCCCTCTTTGTCAGCAACCCCAGTCAGGCCCCCTCTCTGTCGGCAACCCCCCTGTCAGCCCCCTCTCTGTCAGCAACCCCCCTCCATCAGCCCCCTTCTCTGTCAGCAACCCACCCCTGTCAGCCCGCCCCTCTCTGTCAGCCCGCCCTTCTCTGTAAGCCACTCCCCTCTGTCAGCAACCCCCCTCTCTGCCTCTTTGTCAGCAACCCCCCTGTCAGCCCTGCTCTCTGTCAGCAGACCCTCTCTGTCAGCCCCCCCTCTCTGTCAACCCGCCCCACTCTGTCAACCCGCCCCTCCCCTCTGTCGCCTACCCCTTCCTCTGTCAGCTACCCCCTTCTATCAGCTGCCCCCAAACAGCATGCAAACCCATCCTTTCTTCCCCCGCTCCAGCTGGGCTAATGTCCTGCAGCCAGGTCACACTGCACTGTCTGTGCACTCCCGAGACAGTGAATGGAGGGCCACATCTTTGCAGTGGCTCCTGGAAGGTAATGTTTTTTTTTGTCTTGATGTAATGGAGGTCTCTATTTGGGGGGTGGGGCAGGCACTGTCTGATATTTAATCTGTTATTTTCTTCTCTATTTGTGGGGTGCCTGTGGATTGCTTTGAATTTTTTGGGCTTTTTTGTAATTAAAAGGTGCTGAAAGGGTTGTAGAATGCACAGTGGCACTTTGTGAACAGTTTGTATGGGGTTGGGTTCAGTAGAGCTGATTCAGGTTTTTGCCCTACTGACACCGTCCACTGCCCTACTGACACCGTCCACTGCTCTACTGACACCGTCCACTGCCCTACTGACACTGTCCACTGCTCTACTGACACCATCCACTGCTCTACTGACACCATCCACTGCTCTACTGACACCGTCCACTGCTCTACTGACACCATCCACTGCTCTACTGACACCGTCCACTGCTCTACTGACACCGTCCACTGCTCTACTGACACCGTCCACTGCCCTACTGACACCATCCACTGCTCTACTGACACCGTCCACTGCTCTACTGACACCCTCCACTGCTCTACTGACACCATCCACTGCTCTACTGACACCGTCCACTGCTCTACTGACACCCTCCACTGCTCTACTGACACCATCCACTGCTCTACTGACACCGTCCACTGCTCTACTGACACCGTCCACTGCTCTACTGACACCGTCCACTGCCCTACCAACACCGTCCACTGCTCTACTGACACCGTCCTCTGCTCTACTGACACCGTCCACTGCTCTACTGACACTGTCCACTGCTCTACTGACACCGTCCACTGCCCTACTGACAGTTTTTATTTATTGTGCTATAAACAACAAAAAAACGACAATTTAAAAAATATATATATATATATTTTACTTTTTGCTATAAGAAAAAAACAAATTTCTTCATCAGTTTAGGCCAATATGTATTCTTCTACATATTTTTGGTACCAAAAAAAACACAATTAGCGTACATGGTTAGTTTGCGCACAAGACATTGTGGCTGCCAGCAATGCACAGGTCCATTTATACTCCTGGATACATGTATAGAGCCATGACAGGTCCTCTTTATACTCCTATATACATGTATAGAGCCATGACAGGTTCTCTTTATACGCCTTTATACATGTATAGAGCTATGACGTGCCCCCTTTAGCTATCATGATATAAAATAATGAATGTGGGGGCCTTTTGGTGGGCGTGATTTATTTGGGGGGGGGGGGGGCAGCATTTCATTCTTGGTCCCAGGCAGCACAATGTCTTGGGCCGGCACTGGTCCTCACCCCACCATGTTCCCTCCATCTGTGCAACCTGTCTCCACCAAACAGAATTTTCTATAAAAAAAAAAATGTTGTTTTGGTAAATGTTCCTCAGGGCAGTGTCCAGACCCCGATGCTATTTGTTTGACAATTCCTTGGCCATTAGTCAAATGGCTATTACTGTTTTGTTTTTTTTTGCCCATAGTGGGGTTCAAAATCAGCACCAGAACTTCAGTATTCTCACTGAACCTGCCTGGATCCAGGTATGTTCGGCTCATCCCTATTGGCTAAATGCAAAAGTTGTGTTGAAATACTTCTTATCCAGTAATCTCATGATCTCTGCTGAAGCCCTACAGTAGGACCACATCACCCATGTACTAGTTTTTGGTCATGTAATCAACTTTTCTAAATGTATAACATTTATGGATTTAATAAAAAAGTTTGGTCAATGTAGCAAGAAGGTTTTTTTTTTATGTGTGCTGTAAATGTGTGCTTTAAATATCTGTATATAAATATGTTGACAGAAATGTTGACAAGTGTAAATGTTCTATTAAACAGCAATGCCTCATTAGCAACATTCCCATGTACTATATGCAAAATCACGGAAAGCAAAAGTGCTGAAAACAGCCTGGGAATGGGATGATTCATTGCCATAGTTACAAGAGATTGAGAACGCTAAACAATACACAGTAATTGTATATTGTTAGCCCCAATGAATGCATGAACTGAAAAAGAAGAAGAGGCAATAAACATGGATTTCTAGAGAGTCAGCCTCTGTACAAAGTATTATTTTCATACCTTCAGTCCCTTCAGTAGGCCATTATTATAGGTCCCTTCATTCTCAAAATAAAAATGTCTGTAACTAATTTTCACCCCATAATACCCTAAAAATAATCTTCTGTTCAGCAGCATGTAGACTGGAAGACGAAGAGTCGGCACTCTAAGCTGTTAGGAGCTCTAATTTTGAAGATTGCAGTCAATTAAACCACGAATTGTCAGGAAAGGAGAGTGAATGAATCAGTTATGTTGTTTTTTTTTTTTTTTTTTTTTTTTTACATATTTTTTAGCCATTTGCTTGCGTAGCAATGTGTCCGTTTTACTCACCATGTTTAGATGCAGGCGCAGGCCTCTTGAAATATTTGCAATTCTCAATCTCCCTCCCTCTCTCAGCAGCATAGAGAGGCTATATCTGATAAGGCACAGGTAGCTGTGAAAGTGATCTGCAGCCAAGTGTTCGGCCCTCTATTTATGAACTGGTGTGTGGAAAACCGAGCCAGGGCCTAGCATGTAACTTCTCCAAAAGACCCAATTCCCAATCACTACCAGAGTATTCCAGTTCCAGTGGAGTGGTGCTTTGTCCTTGGGCCTTGGATCCCTCCAGCGGTTCACCTGTGTTACCAGAGCTACCCTGGACGGTCGCTGTTTATGAGAACAATTGCAAGTTGCCATTTGTGTTCTGAACTTTTCTACTGAGAATCACTACACTAGCTAAACTATCGATTGTTATAGAGCAGGGGTGTCAAACTCAATTTCATCGTGGGCCGCATCAGCATTATGATTGCCCTCAAAGGGGGCGGTGATATCAGTAAGATTAGATGTCCAGCACATCCCCTCCCCTTACATTAGATGTTAAAAGCCACCCCACCATCCGAAGTTGAGTCCCCCTACACTCCCTTACATTACAGTGCACCCCCTTTTCTTATGCTGCTGCTGGGAAGAAGCTGGACGCATTGCTTGAAAGCAGAAAGTAAGGGTCTGGAGGATGACCACAGGAGAGGTGCGAGGGACACATGCAATGGCCTGGAAGGCCAGATTCGGCTTGCGGGCCTTGTGTTTGACACCTGTGTTATAGAGTCTCTCTCTTTATACAGACAGATCTCCAGACAGCTTTTAGGGCAAAATGAACTCTGGCTTGCCCAGCCTATAGTCTATGGCCTTGACCAGTTACAGGCTATAGATGATGATGGGACCTGTACGTGAAACTGCACTGAATAAAGATCAAGTCCTAACCCCTACCGGGCAGGACAGTTGTGTGTGACAGAAATGTGTAATTCTCATGACTGGATGGATAAATACAAACCCTTTGACACGTACAACAGTTCTCATATATGTACTTCATCTGTGTATTTAGCTGTTAAAATAGTAATAATACCTTAAATTTGCCTTTCAATGCTAATATGAACCTATTGTATGAATGTTTCTCCATGGAATAACATTGTCTAGAAGGAGTTGACATCACTGGTTAAACTTGCTTTGATTTATTGTGTAATGAATAATTTGACCCTGATATCATTGCTATCTAATACCGTATAATAAACAAATGAAGGTCTTGTGTGTCTTCTCATTTTGAACACCCACAGATGGGTCTCACGTTAAATGCTAACAAGTCTGTTAATGTAGGGATAACAATGTTAATCCAATGACAGATAGAGGATTACAACAACAGAGTCAATGTTTTCAATCAGTAAATGCTTCATCCAAGAGAACAATGGAAGGAGCTGTCTACCCTGATATATGCCGAACATTTCACATCACATGGGCTCTGTGTACATCTCCTCCACATTTATTCTGTATGCAGGAGGTGTCGGAATATGCAGAATATGCAGAATAATTCACTGAATTTATCCAGGCCATGAAAAATTGCTGCTATGCTAAAATCAATCTACTTTAAAGTAATCCTGTGCTGGCAGAAATACACAGGCTGTTATTGCTAACCTTATTTACTGATCCAGTGGGTTCAATGGCAGACTACATATTTCTGTTGGCACAGGTCTCCTTAACCACTTGCTGACCAGCCGCCATCATTATACGGAGGCAGGTCGGCACGATCCTGCGAACCGTCGTAGCTGTACGTTGGTCCTTTTAAGCGGCATAGCAGGCGCGCATGCACCCACTGCACCACGTGGGTGCTAATGCGCTTGGCCAGCAGTCGCGATGACCGCTGGCCACGAGTAATCGCGGGTACGAGAGGCAGAACAGGGACATGTCCCTGTTCTGTGAGGAGAAGCGGATTGTGAGTTCCTACAAGCTGGGAACCACGATCTGTCATATCCTCCAGTCACTTCCAGCCCCCCTACAGTAAGAACACACACGAGAGAACACATTTAACCCCTTGATCGCCCCCTAATTTTAACCCCTTCCCTGCCAGTGGCATATACATAGTAATCAGTGCATTTTTATTGCACAGATCGCTGTATAAAAGTCATTGATCCCAAAATAGTGTCAAAAGTGTCTGATCTGTCCGCCATAATGTTGCAGTCCTGATAAAAATCACAGATCCTCAGCATTACTAGTAAAAAAAAAAATAATAATAAAAATGCCATTAATCTATCCCCTATTTTGTAGATGCTATAACTTTTGTGCAAACCAATCAATATATGCTTATTGTGATTTTTATTACCAAAAATATGTATAATGGCTCGTACACACGATCTCGATTCCCCAGGAGAAAAGTGTGATTTGAGCTTTTTTTCACGAATTCTGACTGTGTGTTTGCTCCATCACACTTTTTCTGTCAGAATTCCGGCCAAAGATTGAGAGCAGGACCTCAATTTTCGTGACAGGAAAAATTCCTGTTGCAAATCGCGATCGTCTGTATGCAATAAAACGTGCATGCTCAGAATCAAGCAGAAGAGCCGAACTGCCTATTGAACTTCATTGATCTCGGCTCGTTGTACATGTTGTATGTCACTGCGTTCTTGACATTGGAGTTTCAGACAAGATTGACCGTGTGTATGCAAGACAAATTTTAGTCGTTTTCCTGCTGAAAAAAAACACAGTTTTTCTTGTCGGAAATCGCGTGTTCAAGGCATAATAATATACATCGGCCTAAACTGAGGAAAAAAAATAGCTTTTTTTCAAAAAAAATTGGGGATATTTATTTTAGCAAAAAGTACAAAATATTTATTTATTCAAAATAGTCGTCTTTTTTTGTTTATAGGTCAAAAAATTAAAACCACAAAGGTAATCACATACCACCAAAAGAAAGCTCTATTTGTGGGAAAAAAATGGACATTCATTTTATTTGGGTACAATCTGAGTTAAAGCGACGCAGGGCCGTATAGCAAAAAATGGCATGATCATTGAGCAGCCAATTCTTCTGGGGCTGAAGTGGTTAAAGTGTTACTAAACCCAGGACCCTGCATTTTCTATATCTAATCTCACACAGTGCACAGAACACGAAAAGCTTTGTAGGAGGAGTTTTCATTCTACTCTGACTGTCCTGTGAGGCTGCAGGACCCCTGACCCTCTGTCTGGACAGTGCTAATTGGTCCTGTGCTGATCGCATGCACCCTCCCAAGAAAAAAAATCTCTCTCGAAATACACACCAAATTAAGCATGTGCAGAATGCCCCCAAGGCTATGTTCTATCAGGAGATGGATTGTGGCAGTGGAAGAAGGGGAGGATTAGAGAAGACAGGATCATGCAGAAAATGAAACCCTTAGGCGGCGTACACACGACCGAGGTTCTCGCTGGAAACCAGCGAGAACCTCGCTGGAAGCTGGAACCTCGCTGGAAGCTGCATTCCAGCGAGAACCTCGGCCGTGTGTACGCTTTCGGCGAGCATCCCGTCGGGAATGCCGTCGAGCAGAAATAGAGAGCATGTTCTCTATTTGCTCGACGGCCCGCCTGGATGAATGGCTGGTTGGGTCGCCGAATCTGACGGCCGTGTGTTCTCTGCCGTGTGTACGCGGCTTGAGGCTCCACAGTGAGTATAACAAGCATGCTTTACTGCATACACAGACTGATTTTACTGTTGTGAATTTAGTTCCACTTTAAAGTGGAGTTAAAAATTGAACTTCTGCTTTTTGGACCCCCCCCATTTGCTACCACTTCTGGACATAGATCACCGCAGTGACCTACCCCATGTCCGGCTCCTACTCTTTCCCCCCACTGTCTTCTGGGAGACACACAGGTCCCAGAAGACAGAAGGGACCAGTGGGATTGCACAGCGTGATTTGCACATGCTCCATAGGGAACCAGGAAGTGACGCCACAAGGCTTCCCTTCCTGATTCCCTTACCAAAAATGGCAGCGGCAGCAGCACCAGAGAGCCAAAGGGACAGATCGCCTTCGGTTGTTGACATTGCAGGTGCCCTGGACAGGTAAGTGTCCATATATTAAAAGTCAGCCGCTGCAGTATTTGTAGCGGCTGACTTTTAATTATTTTTTTCCGGCGGAACTCCGCTTTAAGTGTGAGATTTATGTATCAGATACATGATCCACTGTAATTAGATTGAGCAGGAATGTGTTGTGCCCCTAGCTAGGACTGTAGCCCCTTGCCAATCGTTTGTGCTCTGTGCTGTCTCTCATTTTTTTACTTCTACATGCATTTTTTCTACAGCAATCTGCACTAGATTCAAAAGTGAATAGTTTCTTAAAGAGTCCCTGTCATAATACAATTTAGGGTGAATGACAGTGTCACTGCATAGTGGCCAACTGATACTCACCTTGCCAGCGTTTCCCATGCTTCTTCCTCTGATGCTGCCAGCGACAATCCTGGTTTCTTCTAAGTATTGAGGAGCATGTGACCTCCTTTTATGTGACAGGGCTCGAATCCAGCAGCCAATTGTAGGCTTGAGCAGTGAGACCAGACTGAGAGAGAGATGTTAAATCATTTGTTACCCCAACTTTTTATATTGCTGATATGTGCCTGCTGTACCATGTCTTTGTATTGCTTCCTTTATGTGAAATTCCTGGTGTTCCTGCTAGTCCCTCTGCTTTCCTGTTTACTGACCACACTAAGCAGGAGAACACACTGTGGTCAGTTCTCTAGCTATGCTGGAAACTCATCCTGCTCTCTTCCAATGATCAGACTTGTCCTAATATGCCCCCTCTGCACAGCCATTCATGGAAAGACCAGTGTACTGCTGCTTCTCCTTCCCTGGCTCTTATGCAAATGAGAACAGAGGGAATGTGATCATTTATAAATAAGGGCCCTTTCACACTAGCGGACGAACGGTCCGCTCATTACAAGTCCGTTTACGGACTTGTAATGGGTCCCTATGGGAGCGGATCCGTTAGCGGATGATGCATCCGCTAACGTCCGCTTGATCCGCATCCGTTTTTGCGGACGGAAGAATGTCCTATTTTTCTTCCGTCCGGCCAAACGGATCGGATGCAAACGGACAGACGGTCCGTTTCCATCCGACTCCCCATAGGGGAGAGCGGAGGAGAGACGGGGCGGTCCCTGCACAGTGTGCGGGGACCGCCCCGTCCGCCCGACAGCTCAGCGGAGACCCCCCGCTGAGCTGACGGACACACGGAGCGGACCGAAAAACGGACCGCTCCGTGTGTAAGGACCCTAAGGGAAAAACATATTTATGCATTTTTATTTATTTTTTATATCTATACACAAATGTTTTGGCTTTCATTTTTATTTTTAAACTCAATGGCTTGTTTACAAGGTGAGGGTTTACAATCAAGTTAACTCTCTCTGACACCATTTTAGTGTTGGAGGAAGGAGTTGAAGGTAAGCAGTGCCAAGGTGAGTATTAATATGTCAGTGGTGCATCTTCGTAAAGACACTGTGGGGGATACTTACTAAAAGTTGAGCGTACAAAATGTGGTGCAGCTCTGCATAGAAACCAATCAGTTTCCAGGTTTTATTGTCAAAGCTTAATTGAACAAGCTGAAGTTAGAAGGTTTCTATGCAGAGCTGCACCACATTTTGTACGCTCAACTTTTAGTAAATTAACCACCTGTGTTTTTGCCCTATGTGACCAAGGTGACAGTGTCTCTTTAAAAATCAAGCGTGTGCATAATCAGACTGAATACAGATACACTCTTTTACAGTGTTATGATTTTTTGGAATACTCATCCAAAAACAAAATCACTGGATGCATTTTTGTGTACAACATGCAATAGATCTAAAAGATCTAGCCAGAACTCCAGCCCAAAATAACACAATGATAATAAATAGCCAATTAAAATATAAAATATTAAAAAGTGTCTTTTGTTGTAATAATCACTTTCAATCTCTAGATTTCCATTGCAGGACTTCTACTCTGTCACAAGATAACCTCAGTCTGATGGACAGCATCATTCAACACGCTGAGGCCCGCCGGGTGCGACATAAGTGTCATGCTACTGTTGATCTAACTTTGCCCTGCAACTTCTGTCCGACATCGATCCAACTTCCATGAGAGTTTAACCACTTCCAGACTGCCCACCGCGCATATACTGCAGCGAACCCTCGTACCTGTACATTGGTCCATGCATTAGATACAGCTGGCATATGCCACGGGAGCTTGCCCGCTGGTTGGGCAGACTCAATGTCTGCTGGCCACCTGCGATCGTGGTAAAGAGAGCCAGAACAGGGATCTGCCTATGTAAACGAGGCGGATCCCCGTTCTGACAGGGGACAAGAAAGAGATCAGCTGTTCCTAGTGATCAGGACCGGTGATCTCTCTCTACTCCCAGTTAGTCCGTCCCCTTAGATAGCATGTCCCTAGGGAACATTTAATCCTTTGATCACCCCAGTGTTAACCCCTTTCCTGGCAGTGCAATTTATACAGTGATCAGTGCATTTTTATAGCACTGATCACTGTAGTGGTGTCACTGGCAGAGGTGTATTTAGGTTTTGTGCTGCCCTAGGCCTGACTAAACTCGTGCACCCCCTAATTTAAATATGACTCACCCCTTGCTGTCACGGCCACACCCTGTGTTGTTTAAGACCCACCCTGAAAATTTAAAATGAGGACACTAGTTCTGAGGGCCTAGGGGGGAGGGGGGGGGGCAATGGATTTCCTTAATTTACTTAGATTTCCTCTTACTTCCTGGTTGCCCATAGAGCAGGAAGTGAAGGGAAATCTTCGCAATGGGACAGGGATGGTAAAAGTGTTGCCTATAGTTCTACTTTAAGTAGATGGTGCAGCAGAAACATATAGCACAGTGAGGAAGGTCAGTGGTCCAGGATGACAAAACAGTCAAAATTGGAAGCGCCCCCTCCCCCCTCACAGTTGCGGAATGCCGTCCGCCCGCATACTAGAAGCAGCGCGGCCGCTTTATGGGTTTGCTAGACTAATTTTCCTAACAGTGTAGCGCAAGCCGGCGGGGACTCTTTTCCTGCTGCCCCCCCTGCAAAGTGCTGCCCTAGGCCTGGGCCTTGTTGGCCTAGGCCAGGATACAGCTCTGGTCACTGGTCACCAAAAAGTGTAACTTAGGGTCAGATTTATCCGCCGCAATGTCGCTGATCCCCGCTATTACTAGTAAAATCATTTGTTTATAGTGCAAAAAATGAAAACTGCAGAGGTTTAAATACCACCAAAAGAAAGCTTTGTGGTGAAAAAAGGACATCAATTTATTTGGGTACAACATTGCAATTGTCAGTTAAATCGATGCAGTTCCGTATTGCAAAAAATGGCCTGGTCATTAAGGGGGTAAATACTTACGGGGCTGAAGTGAATAATGAACAGGATGCGATTTTGATCTGACTTTGAGGGGAAGAAAAGGGGTGTGCCCCCCCAAATCCCCCTTTAAGTCTGGTAAGGATTTTGAGGGGAAAGCCCTCGCCAATTATTTTTTTTTAAACGTTGTGGGGTCCCCTCAAACGTCCATATCAGACCCTTATCTGAGCATGCAGCCTGGCAAGTAAGGAAAGCGGGGGGGGACACGCGAGTACCCCCTCTCCTAAATTATACCAGGCCACATGCACTCAACATGGGGGTGCTTGTCCCCATGTTGATGAGGATGAGGGCCTCTTCCACCCCACCCTGGATTTTGGTGGTCTGCGGGCAGGGGGCTTATTGGAACCTGGAAGCCTCTGTAAGAAAGGGGGCTCCCAGATGTGAATGAGTATGGGGTTTATAGTAACCCTACCCATTTACCCCAAAAAAACTGTGTAATGTGAGAAAAACATGAGGCAGTTTTTGACGAGTCCCCCATAGGAACGTCAATAACAATGGCCGCCGAGCTGATAAAAAATAAAAATGCTCCTTCACAGTGGCGGTTCGTCCATAGAGGGCGCTGGAGCGCTGCCCCCTCTGGCTCTCACCGGCACTGAGTCTAATAACATAGATTCATACATTGCACAAATCTATGTTATTATCGCCGCTGCCGCTATTATTCAGATGGTCGGCGCTCATGTCCGGCCATCTGAATAACGCCAGCTGGTTGGCTGTACGGAAATGTCTATCAAAGCCAACAGCTCTGATAGGCTTTCCCAATACAGCCCTCGGGTCCCGGAAGCTTATTCTCGGAGCGCACAGACTGTACGCCCCTTGGATAAGATGACAGGTGTCTAAGCCAATCAGGTTGGCCAGTTCTGGCTACCGGTAACCTGATTGGCTGAGACACCTGTCAGTCATCGAGGGCTGGAGAAGACATCGTGGGACGTGGATGCCTGACTCCAGTAAAGGTAAGTGCCGGGCGGGGGGGGGGGAGAAAGCAATTTACAGGGCACAGTGGGGACAATTGGCACAGCGGCGACCATTGGCACAGCAGCACAGTGGTGACAATGGATGGCACAGTGACTGAGTTTAATGGCATGGCACAGTGGTGACAATGGATGGCACAGTGGCTGCGTTTAATGGCATGGCACAGTGGTGACAATGGATGATGGCACAGTGGCTGCGTTTAATGGCATGGCACAGTGGTGACAATGGATGGCACATTGACTACGTTTAATGGCATGGCACAGTGGTGACAATGGATGGCACAGTGGCTGCGTTTAATGGCATGGCACAGTGGTGACAATGGATGGCACAGTGGCTGCGTTTAATGGCATGGCACAGTGGTGTCAATGAATGGCACAGTGACTGCATTTAATGGCATGCATGGCACAGTGGTGCAAATTGATGGTACAGTGACTGCATTTGATGGCATGGCACAGTGACTGCATTTGATGGCATGGCACAGTGACTGCATTTGATGGCATGGCACAGTGACTGCATTTGATGGCATGGCACAGTGACTGCGTTTAATGGCATGGCACAGTGGTGCGAATTGATTGCACAGTGGCTGCATTTGATGGCATGGCACAGTGGTGACAATGGATGGCACAGTGGCTGCGTTTAATGGCATGGCACAGTGGTGACAATGGATGATGGCACAGTGGCTGCGTTTAATGGCATGGCACAGTGGTGACAATGGATGGCACATTGACTACGTTTAATGGCATGGCACAGTGGTGACAATGGATGGCACAGTGGCTGCGTTTAATGGCATGGCACAGTGGTGACAATGGATGGCACAGTGGCTGCGTTTAATGGCATGGCACAGTGGTGTCAATGAATGGCACAGTGACTGCATTTAATGGCATGGCACAGTGGTGCAAATTGATGGTACAGTGACTGCATTTGATGGCATGGCACAGTGACTGCATTTGATGGCATGGCACAGTGACTGCATTTGATGGCATGGCACAGTGACTGCGTTTAATGGCATGGCACAGTGGTGCGAATTGATTGCACAGTGGCTGCATTTGATGGCATGGCACAGTGGTGCAAATTGATGGCACAGTGGCTGAGTTTGATGGCATGGAACAGTGGCTGCGTTTGGCCACAGTGAGACTGCAATTTTTTTTTCCTTTGCGCCCCCCCAAAAGTTTTGAGCACCAGCCGCCACTGCTCCTTCACCAACAAACTCTTCCGCCGTTCTGTTAGCCCCAGTATCTGACAGTCCTTAACCAGGCCCCGTAGATATATATGTGGTGATGTCATCCAAATACCCCGCCCCCTTGTGACCTGACGGACCCATCCTGCCCATCAACATAAACTGCTTGCATTTAAAAGTATATTAATTGATGTATCAATGATTGGAATTTCATTCATTTGTGTATATTGTATCTGCCTGGAGTTCAGCTTTAATACTCTATCACAAGCTAAAGAAGCCTAGTTATACCCTTAGTGCTAGTGCAAAGCTGTCTTGCAGAAAAGCATGTATTTTTCTCTTCACTCATCACAAATAAACACAGATACTAATATAAGTTACAATATTTATAAAGGAATACTCTATTGATACTCTATTGATAAAGTTGTATTGATTTGTCAAATTCATCTATTCATGATATTGTTAGGGGATTGGAATTTGGTGTCAGCTTACTAGGTGGTATAAGTCAATTTTAAAAATGCAAACCAAGAAATTGTTTTGGTTTGCTGAAACAGTATATGCCATTATAATAAATAAAACACCTATTGTAGCCTTAATACCCTGTACACACGATCGGTCCATCGGATGAGAACGGTCCGACTGACCGTTTTCATCGGTTCACCGATGAAGCTGACTGATGTGCCTACACACCATCGTTTCATGAACCGATCGTGTCAGAACGCGGTGACATAAAACACAACGACGTGATGAAAAAACAAAGTTGAATGCTTCCAAGCATGCGTCGACTTGATTCTGAGAATGCGTGGATTTTTAACCGATGCTTGTGCGTACTAGCGGTCGGTTTTGACCCATCGGTTAGCCGTCCATCGGTTCGATTTTAAAGCAAGCCATCTGTTTTTGGACCGAAGTATAACGGACCAATGGGGCCTACACACGATCGGTTTGGACCAATGAAAACTAACTTCAGTCCGTTTTCATCGGTTTGAACCAATCATGTGTACGCGGCCTTATACTACTGATTTTCTGTAGCCTCTTTGCAGTCACTTCCTGTCTACAAGCATGTACAACAGTAATGGCTGCATGACTATTTTCTGGATAGTTTTTTTTTGAGACAACAATGAAAAAAGCCACTTGTAATCACCATCAGAAGCTGTAACAAGGTGACAATATATGAGAGCAATAGAGGGATAGAGACAAAGGGGTTGATTTAGAAAAGATGGAGAGTGCAAAATCTGGCACAGCTCTGCATAGAAACCAATCAGCTTCCAGGATTTTTGTCAAAGCTTAATTGAACAAGCTGAAGTTAGAAGCTGATTGGCTATCCCCCAAAGTGTTATAACCTTAAAACAGGAAGGACCTTTATGTCAAGACCACAAGGCATTATTTTATTAAAAGCTTCAGTTTTAAAAATATAAAAAATTACTTTTGAAATTACATTTCAAAATAGTGGCAAAATCACACCACACTTTTAAAATAATCATAATGCTATATAAAAAATATATTGCGCTAACTACAAGATATAAGTGAAACTAAATGGGTGAATTCTACAAATGGTGAGGCAGCCAACACAACAATAGGAAAATATTGTGAAAAAGTTATAGAAAAAAGTGCAGCGCCAAAAAACCGAGGTCCCCCGATTAGGGGATCCCCAAGTAGTAAAGGAAATAATGATAAATTAGACCTAGATGTCACATCTGGTCCACAGTGAATATAAATCAAAAAACAAATATATAAACTGTGTAAACAATTTATATATTTGTTTTTTGATTTAAAATAATGGCATCTGAAACTGCGTTTTTTGTTTGCGATTGTAGAGTATCATGGGCAGATTTGCAGCGATTTTGCCACAATCCCAAAACGCCCAGATGTGAATGGGACCTAAAGGTCTATGATGATGCTTCTAGAGTTGTGTGTTATGTCCGTAAAAGCAGCCGAGTGTTGTCGTATGTGCCCATGCACAGACCCCTTTCATACTGGGGCATTTTTCAGGCGCTTTAGCGTAAAGCACCTGAAAGAAGCTGCATCTGCAATCCCAACGTGAAAGCCCAAGTGATTTCACACTAAGGCGCCTGAAAAATGCCCCAGTGTGAAAGGGGTCTTAGCGGTAAAAAAAAGCGTCTGTAAAGCGCCTGAAAGAAGCTGCATCTGCAATCCCAACGTGAAAGCCCAGGTGCTTTCACACCAAGGCGCCTGAAAAACGCCCCAGTGTGAAAGGGGTCTTAGCGTTTAAAAAAGCGTCTGTAAAGCGCCTGAAAGAAGCTGCATCTGCAATCCCAATGTGAAAGCCTGAGTGCTTTCACACTGAGGCGCTGCCAGCCGGCGTCAAAAAAAGTCCTGCAAGCAGCCTCTTTGCAGCGCTTTAGGAGCGTTGAATACACCGCTCTTAAAGCCCCCTTGCCATTGAGGGGGCTTTTTTAACGCCAAAGCGCCTGAAAAACGCCCCAGTGTAAAAGGGGTCTTAGCAGCGCTTTACCAGCGTTTTTCGGGTGCTTGCAGTGTGAAAGGGCTCTGTAAGCACTCGGGCTTTCACATTGGGATTGCAGATGAGGCTTCTTTCCGGCGCTTTATAGGCTTTTTTTTATTAACGCCAAAGCGCTTGAAAAACTCCCCCGGTGTGAAAGGGGTCTAAGACATTAAGCCCTGGTTCACATTGATGATACTTTGAAATCGCACCCACTTTACTTGAAGTAGCAAGGTTAGTGCGATTTCAGGTGCTACCTGATAGACATCTGTGTGGCTTCATGCACAGATGTCTATTGAAGTCGCACCTAAAATCGGCAAAAAGTAGTGCAGGTACTACTTTTGCAAATCAAAGTGGCGCCGCAAAATCGGTGTCGCACCAATTAGAACAGTGTCATTGCCTTCAATAGGCTGCGACTTGTCATGCAATTTAATCCCTCAAATCGCATGGCAAATCACTCCAATGTGAACTTCTGGTTTGCATTTTTAGCCCTGGTTCACACTGGGCTGCGGGAGTGAAATCGCGCGATTTCAGCTGAACTCGCGCGATTTCACTCCCTCTGGCAGTCCCGATTTCGGCGCGATTTAGGAGACATTTGTGCAGGGTTCTGCACAGATGTCAATGTAAATCGCGTCCTGAAATTGCAAAAAGTAGTACAGGAACTACTTTTTGAAATCGGTGCAGCGCCGCAGATGCGGCGTCACACCGATTAGGACGGTGTCATTGCCCGCAATTGCTGCCGATTTGAGATGCGATTTCACATGTGAAATCGCATCTCAAATCGAACTAAATCGTACCCAGTGTGAACCTGGGCTAAAGAGCAGTTTTCTGGCAGAAAAAACCCCACCAAACACTCCTAAACTCCAAAGACATGCTGGTAGGTTAATTGGCTTCTGTCTAAATTGACCCTAGTATATAAATGTGATTTAGAGACATTAGATTGCAAGCTCTTTGAGGGTAAGGACTGATGTGAATCTACAATGTATATGTAAAGTGCTGAGTAAATTGACGGAGCGAAATAAGTACCTTTTAATAATAATAATAATAATAATAATTAGGGTTGTCCCGATACCGATACTAGTATCGGTATCGGGACCGATACTGAGCATTTGCGTGAGTACTTGTCTTGGCTTTCTCTGTGGGGAGTGGGACATGGCTGAATTACTGGGGGGACATGGCTGCATCTCTGGGGGCACATGGTTGCATTACTGGGGGGACATCACTGCATCTCTGGGGGGACAAGGCTGAATTACTGGGGGGACATGGCTGTATTACTGGGGGGACATGGCTGCATTACTGGGGGGACATGGCTGCATCTCTGGGGGGACAAGGCTGAATTACTGGGGGGACATGTCTGCATTACTGGGGGGACATGGCTGCATCTCTGGGAGGACATGGCTGCATTACTGGGGGGACATGGCTGCATTACTGGGGGGGACATGGCTGAATTACTGGGGGGGATATGGCTGAATTAATGGGGGGGACATGGCTGAATTACTGGGGGGGACATGGCGGAATTACTGGGGGGACATGGCTGCATTACTGGGGGGACATAGCTGCATTACTGGGGGGACATAGCTGCATTACTGGGGGGACATGGCTGCATCTCTGGGAGGACATGGCTGCATTACTGGGGGGACATGGCTGCATTACTGGGGGGGACATGGCTGAATTACTGGGGGGGATATGGCTGAATTACTGGGGGGGACATGGCTGAATTACTGGGGGGGACATGGCGGAATTACTGGGGGGACATGGCTGAATTACTGGGGGGACATGGCTGCATTACTGGGGGGACATAGCTGCATTACTGGGGGGACATAGCTGCATTACTGGGGGGACATGGTTGAATTACTGGGGGGACATGGCTGAATTACTGGGGGGACATGGCTGCATTACTGGGGGGACATGGCTGCATCTCTGGGGGGACATGGCTGAATTATTTGGGGAACAAGGCTGCATTACTGGAGGGACATGGCTGCATCTCTGGGGGGACATGGCTGCATCTCTGGGGGGACATGGCTGAATTACTGGGGGGACATGGCTGCATTATTTGGGGAACAAGGCTGCATTACTGGAGGGACATGGCTGCATCTCTGGGGGGACATGGCTGCATTTCTGGGGGGACATGGCTGCATCTCTGGGGGGACATGGCTGCATTTCTGGGGACACATTTAAAAAAAAGTATCGGTAATTGGTATCGGCAAGTACATGAAAAAAAGTATCGGTACTTGTACTCGGTCCTAAAAAAGTGGGACAACCCTAATAATAATAATAAACTCTTCTAAACACGCCTAAATGTCTGTACAAAAACGCTCTTTTCAGCTCTCCTCCTTATGGAATGTACCCAAACACAAACACCAATGTGATCATTTTTGTCAGATCACTTTTATATATACACGATACAAAGAAAGAACATGCTATATAAGTAGAATGTTTTGTATATAGAAAATATTTTTTGATTGAACATTTTCCCAATGAATGTGCTGAAATGTATGTTATCAATTGATGCAGTGCTGCCAGGAATGATACATAACAAAGACTTTTCCATTCAGATTTTTCCTGTTGCTGGATAAAGTTGCAGATATAAAAAATAAAATAAAAATGCATATAGGTCTGACTTCTATTTCTTCATCCTGAGAGCTAACAGTCCGCAGTCTGCATTCAAACGTGACCCGGCTTGTTTACCCACAAAAGGATCTATTTAAACCCATGGACTTAGCATTGAATTTCCCCAGGACAATGGATTGAGATATTTTTTTGACACATGGTAGACATAAAACCGATATTTTAATTTTTTTTTTTTTTTTGCACTGAAAAATAGTAGCTACAACAGATTGCATTATACTACAACCAAAAGGTTTAACATGGATCATCTGAATAGATCATTAACCCTTTGTTTCTCTGGGATCAGATGAATAATAGCAAACAAGGTACACCCTGCCCATTCATTTTCTTACGCTGTAGCACAACGGTTAAAGCAACGGAATATTGGGAAGGGAAAGCACAGTACAATAGATTGTTTATCACCTGTTATGATGGAATTCCCTTGATTGCCTCTAGGGGGCCATGGGTCACATTTACAAATCCCCCCTCCTTTGTTAAAACAGAATCCGAACGCAATGCATTGTGGGCCTAAATAGCTTTATTATATTAACCCTCTATCATCCTGATGGCTCGCCATTGTTCTGAGCTTGTAAGATGTATGTGTCAGAAAGATTACACGGGACAGTCTTTTTTTTAATAAAAAGTAGTCTTTAATGAAACACCTATCTATCTGTACATGGGAAGGTTTAATTTTTTACAGTGCCCATCACACCTATCTGTTATCAGATATGCAATGACAATGCTTTACTTGATGCATACAGAAATATAAAAATAGCAACATATAAACTGTTCATTTTTTTGGTGGGGCCCAAACATTGTAAAGCCCTTTACTTGTACAATTAAGCTTATTTGATAAGGCATACAAATATAAAGTTTAGTACCCGATAGCAATTAATTGTGATTTATGTTCACAGGTGTGACAACCATAATCTGAAATCTGATTGTTATAGGTTCCTTCGCCTTATTAAAAACCTTATTAAATAAGCTCCTAATGCTTTAAATGGAATCTTTATTCACAAAGTCAAGACGCCTATGGGAGATCCCTTGGATTGAAGTTGCCATTCTCAGACTTCTGGGTGACTTCACAGCCATGGAACCAGAAGATGGCACAGGGGTCAGATAGTGGCAGCTTTCTTCTAAAGTATCTCACAAAGGTTTTTTGGCTTCTTATCTGGTTCCCCATGAGTGACCGTTACATTTGTGCGTTTATATATATATATATATATATATATATATACACACACAGATTTGAACTTGCACATCAATATCCACATATTTACAGAATACATAGGAAAAAAAAAGTTTGGTCCATACAAGTGCTGTACATGTATAAAGGTTTTGCTGCTCTGTATCTGAGAAGGTGTATAAAAACAATAAACTCTGTATTAGATTCTATACAATGCTGGCCAATGTCTCTTGTACATCAGGGACGGGCATTCAATAGTTCTCTTCAATCAGTGTATCTACAGGTAGCCGGCCTTAATAAAATAGATAAAAGAGCACTGGAGTGCAGTAATTCAGAGCAACCCACAAGAAATCAGCTTTCATTGGCCTACACATGCTATTGTGAGAAAAAAGCCACCAACATTTTGCCAGCAGTGTAGCCAGGTATCGTCAAGGATTATAAGTAAGTGTAAAGCCTCATACACACGATCAGACTTTTCCGTGGATTTTTGTCCGAAGGGGCGTTGGCTGTGAACTTGGTATGGATACACATGGCAGAACTTTTGCAGCCACCATTCACCAAATCATGTGTTATTTCAGCTCATTACCGCCACCCTTTGGGCAACTTCTGCTATTGTTGTCTGATGTTTAGCATTGATTCGGAGCATGCGTTTTTGTACTTTGGACTTTAGTCTGATGGACTTGTGTACACGCGATCAGATGATGCTTCATCGGACATTTGTTGCCGGAAAGTTTGAGAGCATGCACAGCAAACATTTGCCCATTGAGAAAATGAAAACAATTGTCCGATGAAGCATACAGACGGTCCAATTGAGTCCGTCAGACCGTTGTTGTTGAAAAGTCAGATTGTGTGTATGGGCCTTTAGAGACACAGTGATCTTTTATGTTGGTAAATGTTTGTGAATAATATCCGATTTTACCAACATTAACCAGCTTGCCAATTAATGTAGGTTGGCGCAAACATGTCTAAGGCATCAGGGGCTGATACATTATTTCAGGAATGCAGATCTTTTTGTTGACCGTTAAATATGCCTTATCCCTGTGTAGATAGCCAACAAAGGCCACAACATCATATTTAATGGAAGCCCATGTGCCCAGAGAAATACAACACATTATGTGCAAGAAAGGAGGGTTTTGAGATGGTGCTACTCCAACTGCATCTGACTGGCAATATCCTCTTCTACAATACTCATCTTTTGTCATTCATGGAAGGTATAACAGCAACACAATGCCGTATGGGATGGAGCCTGCTATCTTGAGCTACCTCTAGATCTTAAAATCCATTACCAAAGAGCCTCCAGGAAAAAAACAAAGCAGCTTTGTGTTAATTAGACACATGGGGGGGGGGGGAGAAGGGGAATTTAATAAAACTGGAGAGTGCAAAATCTGGTGCAGCTATAGTAACCAATCAGCTTCCAGGTTTTATTGTCAAAGCTTTATTGAACAAGCTGAAGTTAGAAGCTGATTGGCTATCATGCACAGCTGCATCAGATTCTGAGTGCTCCAGTTTAATAACTCTCCTACAGAGAGTCATGTGGCCTTGTACCCTTGGCTGGAGTCCAGAGGTAGCCAGACAAGGCAGGATAAAGAAAAGTACTGTAAATACATACTATAATAATTTGGTGCCCTCACAAGTTCTTTATATAAAAAATGCACATTCAGAGAGTAAAACATGTTTGGCAAGTGGTCTTGTCCTACAAAAAGTCACTTTTGCATCGTTCATCAACATGTATGAAGTGTGCTTTGCAGTACATGTGGAGTGCTCCCTTCATACTAATATATACTTTGTGAACACAGGCCGCAAAAGCTGACCTCTAATTCACTGCCTTATTTAATTTGTACACCACATCAGTTTGCACCATGTCAATAATAGGTCCAAAAGAATGCAGTATGTTAATTAGCCACCAATTTTTAGTTAACGTGTTCAATGGCAGTAATGGCATTATCGGACAGTATAAAATGGATGGCTCTAATGATTTGTGGCACAGTATTGGATGTGAGCTGTGTTTGGCTTCTATTCATATGCAACTCATACTATAACCCTCATAGTATTAATGTTTCATTGTGACACTGTTCTTAGCATAAGACTAGGCATAGAATGGAAGGTGTGTGTGTTGAAGACGGAATCTGATTGGTCAGCTCTGATTGGAAGATTCCTTACTCAATGCACAATTCCTCCTATGGCATTTTAAACTGGGCGTGGAGTCCATGAGGACCCTGGTACCCCACCAATCTGCTAACTTGCATATTTTCTAACAATAACGGACGGCTCTTGGCTCGGTGAACCCACCAAAATTAGTTGATTTCCAAGGTTTCGTGATTTTGTGTCTGCTTTCTTCTAAGGTTAAGAAAGCCATCAAATATCAAACTGCTGCAAATCAAGTGGCACAGTGGTAAGGGTCGGAGAGAGTAGAGACCTCAGTACTGGATATCAATGCAAATAGGCTTTCCAGTATTTGTACTGAAGGTAAAATTCCTTGATAATGCCATCATCCATTTGATGGAAGGATTTTGAGTGAACATTCTGAACTGAGGATATTTTTTTTTTAATTTATATGTGTAGACAAATGTTGTCATACAGAAAAAGGGTGAATGATTTTACAGTGACCAAACAACCCCTAATATGGCCTTGTGTCAGGGAAACAAAGGCAGTCAGCCAGGATAATCCAAGCTAGGTGATCGATCCTCCCACCACAAATCCCAGGGATCAGTCAACCATGGGTGTCTGCTAGATTCCGATGGGGACAAAGTGACAAGCCTCAAACCAGCATAGATTAGTAGATTAGCCATTGCATCCAGTTACCAAAAATAAGGTATATCCAGAATATGTTTGTGGATTAAGCAGGTGGATTCAATGCATGTTGTTTAGATGAAAAAAATATCTGCAACCTTGTATTGAATCTCCTTGCCCACTGGTTTGGCATAACAAACTAGAAAAAGATAATAGTGCCCACAGACAATGCAATTGCTGCCCAAAATCCTTATGCAACAATCATCTGAAGTCAGCATTTTTAAAGCAGTGTTTCACACACAGGGTTTTACTGGTGGAAAAGACACTCATTGTAGGTAGGACACTGGAGGGCTCAGGAACTATGAACAGAACTGTATTGTGGGAGAGTGTCCATGTTTATAGTATACCCACAGATAATGCTGTCCAATCATTACAGTTTCTAATGTGTCTAAACCATGCGTCAAAACCATGCCTACTCCCGACTCTCATTAAGCTAAACATGAATGGTAGCCAGAGTTGGCCATTTGTGTTTGGGGACATAGATGCCCGAGTGTGGTTGCATCATGTCTGCAAAGTTGACCACCCTCTAGTGTCTATGGCCAGCATAACGCTACTGTCAGCAACCAGTGGCAGAGGCCACACTGAGTATAGTAAAACAGATTATATGGCCATGGATGTATTCCAGTAGATAGTTTAGGCAATAAAGAGTTCTAAATTGATACTGGCAATGTAAATGTGGTTGACAGGAGAGTTTGGGAAATACTGCTTTAAAGTTCTCTGTGTTTCAAACGTTTGAAGCCTCCCCACTTGCAAATATTATCATGCTTTAATTGATGATAGATCATGCAAGATTAATAAAAATTAGTTTTGTGGTTTTATTATTGTGTGTAATATGACTACATCCTTTAAGTAATGACAAAAAAAAATGTAAACCTTGTTTAATAAGGCATTTAGCAAAATTTAAATTATAGCAACTATTTTAGTTCTGACAACTGTGAAGGCTGGTTTGTTTCTATACGTAGTTGCACCTTCTGCTCTTTTTTTTATTTTTAATGAAAAAGTTTTAACTTTGTGTCATCACTTCAATTATCTTTACTAACCTATGTGGCTGACAGCTGAACCATCTCATTATAGAACATGTTTCAACCTGAAGGTTAATGTCACACTTCTAAGAAAACCTACCTGCTCCACTTTATACATTCTCTAAAACCAAAAACATCAGCACCATCATATTTGGCAACAGGGTTCTGCAGTTCCACTAAAGCTGAATTTTGCTTGACCAGATCCCTGACTGTTAAAACAGATTAGATTTGAAATCCATCACAATTCAGCCGTCGTAATGTAGACTTGTGTTAAGTATTCATATTTTGATATTGAAAGCTTTAGAAATCTTCTAGCTTATTTAGGCATTAAAATATCCAAATGTTACTGGAAACTTGAAAAAGAGAGTTACAAAATTAAAAAATAAAATAAAAGTGAACCAATCCAAGTTGCCCTTGACATCTTGCTGATGTTAAAAGAATAGTCCTGTATTTGCCAACAACCCATGAAGACAATAGCAAATCACAGCGATCTGATTGGCTTGTCCACCAGTGTTTACGCTACTTCCTTGCTGGATCATGAAGAGCTGTTTTACCTGAGGTTCCGGTGATGGTCTTATTACTGACCCGTCTTACCAAAACTTTTGAAACTGGTATTTTTGTCCTGGGAAGTTCACTTTTTGTAGGGGGGTGTTGTGAAGTTGGGGTGCTGCTACTACTTGTATCAGCTGGTTGGCTAGGGGGATGAACTGGCAGATGTTTGATACTTCTGGGTATTTTGGATTCCTTTGCCAGGTTTGTTTTTGTTGGGCACGTGACGGTTACTGGCGAGATTGCCTTGGAGTGAAGTTGGCTTGGTCTTTTCTCCACCGCATGCGCTCTTGCTGTGTTTTCATCTGTTTCTGTATATAGGTCATAGAGAGCATCTCCACTGCAGCTGTCTCTGGATAGAGCCTTCTTCCCAGAACTTTTTGAAGGCTCTTCCTCTGTCCCAGGTGTAGGTGAGTCCCAATAACCCTCATCGCTGTTACGAACAGAATCTCTTTGCTCCTTTCCTCGTCTTCTAAGATCCCCTCTTTCACTAGAATTAGTTGCAGTCTGTCTCGGCAATAATGATTTCACTCCATTCCCATCACATGTGCTCTCAGAACGTTTGTCCTCTCTTGAGGCCTGTCTACTTACTTTTCCCACCTCTTTGCTTGTGTCCTCAGCTTGGGGTATCATTCCCAAAAACTCTTTGATGTCATTGTCATCAACTTGATCCGGACTTGCCATCTCCTCCCCTCCTCCTTGATAGGCAATAATGTTTGGGGTCTTTCTGGGGATAGCTTTCTTGCCATTCCCAAGGATAATCCTTGCAGCGGTGCTGCTACTGCTGCCTCCTTCATCGTCTGGCTCAGCAATAATATCGCCACATCCTGTAAGAGAGTCAAAGCTTTTCAGTGATGTAACATCAGCCAACATCAAACATATACGATCAAAAGATGGTTCAGAGGGTGGATCAACAGCAGAAGGGTCGGGAATGGCAATCTCTGGCCCACTATCACACTCAGGCTCAACAAAGGAAATACTGGTTATTGGAAGTTCACCTGTTAGTCTTTCATCCTTCTTATCCTGCAGGATCTCCACCTCTGGTTCAGGCGGTTGGCGGACATGGTCCACTTGTGGGCTACTCTCTGTATCCCCAGGTTTGTCAGTGGGGTGTGAAAATGAGGGGGATTCCTTGTTTGATTTCAACTGATGCTCCTCTGTTGAGTTGTTTACAATCTCGCTCTGCTCCTCACAGGGCAAATCAGCTGTGACAGCCTCTGCAGGTACTTCAGGCTCACACAGTGGTTTTTGTATCTCCTCTTTAATACATTCCAGGCTGGCTGTCAAAGAGCCAGACAATATGAGCCCAGGTTGGCTTTCGGTGGCCCCCTCTTTATCGTCTTTGTAATTCTTTTCTTTTCTATTCCATCTCATGCTGTTAAAGAGCCCCTTCAGTCCTTTCTTTTGTCTGCTGCTAGCTCTCTGGTCCACATTGTCCCCTTTCACATTCTCTAGTCTCCCATTCCTTTTTAGCAAAGCGAAGAAGCTGTGGGATTTACCCACCGAGCTGTTGGGTGAGATATCTGCCTTGGTGTCGGTGACAGCCTGGCTGTTTGTGTCAGTGCTTGGTATATCAGCAGCAGCTTGTGTTGAGCATTGCTCTTCTTTCTTGCTGCTCTCCAGCACAACATCAGATAATCCGTCTAGGGTCTTACTGCGTACCATACCCATGTTGCCTGTGTTCTTCCCATCTCCCTTGTTCCTCACCCCAAATATCGATGGCATGGCACTGCCAGATTTCCTTTTGCCGAATAATTTGAAGGCAGTCTTATTAATCTTTCCTGATGGCTGTTCGGCTGCCGGGGACTCGGCAGAATCACAATGCAAGTCCATGTTTGCCTTCTCCCTGATCCTGCCTCCTTCCTCCTGCAGACCCCCACAGATGCTTGATGCTGAATTTCTCACTGGCAGCTTCTCGGCTGCTCCTGTTCATCTCCATGGCGACCAGGGAGGAGGGAGGGGGGGATAAGCAGTTTTCGTCAGTAATGGGGCTAGTGCCAGTTCACTGTCATCCATTCTAAATCAATCTGAAAACTGCAACCCAATACAGGCTCCCCCTTTCCTAAAAGGTTTATGTAACTTGTCCATTTACCCACGGCGCATGTTTGGCGGCAGGTATATCCCAGTCAGAAGACATTCGACTCGCAGGGCACAAGCTGTTTAGCTGTCTGCCTCCGCCATCTTATTGTAACAATACATGCAAATATGGGCCAAAGTATGGGTGACATTTTTTATCCTGATGTGGATTTAACCCTTGCAATGCCAGATCTCTGCATTATTTTTTAATTGCAGGTATGGAGCATGTTGTGCACTATTAGAATTATTTAATGAAGAAGAAAACTGAAGAGCAATAGCCTAGAGGAGGAACCCTTAGGGGTTAGGGATTACCCCGTATTGCACAGCAACACTTGTGTGTTGTGTGAATTGGAGTGTTTCAGGCAATTATATGGTAATAGTCAGCTTACTATAACACATTTTAGAAAGAGTAAAAGGAACTAATTGGGGAGTAATATGATTCTGATTTTTGTAATAAGGGTTGAACTTTCAGCTGATGCAGCACTACGTTTTATAAGTGGTAATGTGCAGAAGCATAGTGGATGTTAAATGACATGATAACAGGTATGATGTCATCCTGCTGCTGAACGGAGTCACATTAGATTCCTCCTGTGTTAAACCTGCTAGGACACCACTGGCCACTGATTAACCCCCAGGCCTGTTTTTCAGACTCTGGGCTAGATTCAGGTACATCCTGCAGTGGCGTCGCGTAAGCTATTTACACTACGCTGCCTCAATTTACAGGAGCAAGTGCCGTATTCTCCAAGCACTTGCTCCGTAATTTGCGGCGGCGTAGTGTAACTGGCCCGGCGTAAGACCGCGTAATTCAAAGGGGGCGGCTTGTATTTAAATTAAGCGCTCCCCCGTGCCGAACGAACTGCGCATGCGCCGGCCTTAAACGTAGGCCACTGCGCATGCTCCGTCGTACGCCGCAAATACAGCGATTACGGCGGCAACGTAATTAACGTAATGGCTTATTCGCGACGAGTTACGCAAACGACATAAACGACGAAAAAACACAACGCTGTCCCGACGTCCATACTTAACACGGCATATGGCGGACTGACGTAAGGTTACCCCTCATATAGCAGGGGTAACCTTACGCTTACGGAAACGACGTAAACTACGACGACGACGCGCAAAAACGTTCGGTAATCGGCGTATCGGCTCATTTGCATATTCGGCGCAGAAATCAACGTAAACGCCACCTAGCGGCCGGCGTATTATTGCATTTAGGATCCGACCGTCTAAGTGACTTACGCAAGTCGGATCCTAGCGTAATTCCGGCGTATCTTGTTTTGTGAATACAAAACAATGATACGCCGGCGGGATATTCGAATTACGCCGGTGTATCTGTAGATACACCGGCGTAATTCTTTGGTGAATCTGGCCCACTGTGTTTACACGTTAAAAACATTTTTTTTTTGCTAGAAAATTACCTAAAACACCCAAACATTATACATTTTTTTCTAACACCCTAGAGAATAAAATGGTGGTCATTGCAATACGTATTTGAGCAGCGTTCTTACAAGCACCCTTTTTTTTTTTTAGAAAAAAATCACTTTTTTTAATTAAAATATAAGACAACAGTAAAGTTAGCCCAATTTTTTTATATATTGTGAAAGATAATGTTATGCCAAGTAAATTGATACCCAACATGTCACGCTTCATAATTGCGTCCGCTTGTGGCATGGCGTCAAACTTTTACCTTAAAAATCTCCATAGGCGAAGTTTAAAAAATTCTAAAGGTTGCATGTTTTGAGTTACAGAGGGGTCTAGGGCTAGAATTATTGCACTCACTCTAACGATTATGGTGAAACCTCACATGTGTGGTTTGAACACTGTTTTCATATGCGGGCGCTACTCGCCTATTATTATTATACAGGATTTATATAGCGCCAACAGTTTGCACAGCGCTTTACATCAGGGAAGACAGTACAGTCACAATACAATTCAATACAGGAGGGGTCAGAGGGCCCTGCTCGTTAGAGCTTACAGTCTAGAAGTATGCGAGAAGTGCACAAGCTCATTGGGATGGGGTGCTTTTAAAAAAAATTATTATTATTTATTTTACTAAATTGTATTTATTTTGACACTGTTTAAAAAAAAATGGGTCACTTTTATTCCTATTACAATATAAACATATAAACATCCCTTGTAATATAAAAAATAATGACAGGTCCTCTTAAATATAAGATCTGAGGTCAAAAATACCTCATCTCATATTTAGACTAAAATGCAATAAAAAAAAATAAAAAATTTTGTCATTTGAAAAAATTACAAAAATAATATGGCCCTTTAAGACATAGGGGCGGAAGTGACATTTGACGTTGCTTCCATGGTATGGATATGGGTGGGGGCCATCTTGCCCTTACTTGTATACATGCCCAGCATGAGAAAGGACCCAATCGCCTCCGCCGCTGACGATGGCTCCGGTAAGCGGCGGAGGGCTCAGGAGATCGGCAGGAGGGGGGCCCCTTTCCCACCTCCGATAATGGTGATCTCACGGCAAACCCGCCATAGAGACCACCATTATCATTTACAGGACCGCTGCCTAAAGAGATGGATACCTCGGTTGTGGCAGCAGCTGCTGCCATTACCGAGATATCCCTCTTCAAACTGTAGCAATTCCGATGTGCAAAATTTCGACGCATGCTCAGAAACAATTCGACGCATGCTCGGAAGCATTTAACTTCATTTTCTCGGCTCATTGTAGTGTTGTACATCACAGCGTTCTTTACGGTCGAAAGCTCAGAGAACTTTTGTGTGTGCAACACAAGTTTGAGTGGAATTCCGTTGGAAAAACCATCCAAGGTTTTTCCGACGGAAAATCCGATCGTGTGTACGCGGCATTACAGTTCCAACAGTGTGTAGAGAGCAGGATTCAGCTCAAATGACAGCACCTTTAGAAAGGATTACAATGTGGCCTGGCCATCTTGGTCAGAGCTCCTCAAACACCCCAGGTGGCTCCACCTTCCTCCCATCTCTCTTTCCATAAACCACTAGAAGCTTCTCAAAAGAGATGGGAGGTCCTGGTTACACCACCTGTGATTCACCCAGCCCTACCCTGAGCCACTCCCAGCCCAAAATGAAAACAAACAAGCCTAGCAACCAGCCAAGCCTGCTTAAATGTACCTAGTGATGAACCAAGTGATGCGCTGGATGTGACTAGGAGTAAGGTGGCGTACACACGACCGAGGTTCGAGCTAGAAAACTCGGCCGTGTGTACGCTCTCGGCGAGCATCCCGTCGGGAATGCCGTCGAGCAGAAATAGAGAGCATGTTCTCTATTTGCTCGACGGCCCGCCTGGATGAATGGCTGGTTGCCATTCCCGACGGGCGGGTCGCCGAATCTGACGGCCGGCAGAGAACCTCGACGGGCGGAACGATGTGTTCTGCCCGTCGAGGTTCTCTGCCGTGTGTACGCGGCTTAACAGTCTGCAGCAAGTAATGTGCTGAAGTGAGGAGTGAAGAGCTTCAAACAAGTTTGTGCAGGAGGAAGCTGTATGTTTTTTTTAGAAAACTGTAAGGAGTATTATATAGCGAAGTGTCTGTCATTTGGCTTTCACACATGAGATGACCGAATACATTGTCATCTGATATACAAGATCAAAAATATAGGATAAAAACGTGAGGTATAAAAGCAAGTATTAAACGTGGGATCGAACAATAAAAGAGGTAATAACAATATCCTAGTAGTATACAGTCAATAGATATGTAAGGAATGATAGTCATTGAGATCTCATGTTACGGTATACTGTAGCTACATCCATTCAATGTCCTTGACCTAGTGGGTAAGAATCTTGCATCCAAGTCTTGACAACATACCAAGGAAGGTAATGAAGCCCATAGGGACTATAGGAAAGAGGATATGGGGATTGTTTTTAACCAAACAGGTAGAGGAAAGATAAAGGGAAAGAGAGCTGGGGTTGTCTCATGGTTGTACATGAAGGACATGTGTATATTTTTCAATCTGGCTTTTTAACTAGCAGTTTTAGTAGTAGCACCATAGAGCTACCAAATCCCTTGTATACTGTAGCTCTAGCTTAAAGGGGTTGTAAAGGTTAGTTTTTTTTAATTTTCTAAATAGGTCCTTTTAAGCCAGTACATTGTTGATTCACTAACTTTTTTTCTTCGATTTCCCTTCTAAATGTTTTTTTTTTCTTGTCTGAATTTCTCACTTCCTGCTTCTCCTCAGTAAGCTTGCCCCCATCACCCAAGCTATTTTGGCTGGAGGTTAGTCGGCGTGCTCGCCCCCTCCCTTGGAACTACCTCCCTGCGGGGAGACGCTGTGTTCACAGCATCTCCCCACAGGGAGGTAGTCCCAATGGAGGGGGCAAGCATGCTGACTAACCTCCAGCCAGAACGGCTCGGATGATACGTTTAGAAGGGAAATCGAAGAAAAAAGTTAGTGAATCAACAATGTACTGGCTTAAAGCGACCTATTTAGAAAAAAAAACCAAAAAAAACAAACCTTTACAACCCTTTTAATATAGTGACTCCCAGCGAGGGGAGGACTGGGAACGCAAACACAACCATTTAGGCCTTTAATGGGGAGGACAGAATTCTGTGAGCTAATTAAAGTGTTCCACGATGTCTCATTGATTGATGATAAGTATTAATAAATGACCCAATTTATTGTGACACTCCTTTTTTCCTTTTGCAACTATTGCCTACCTTTGCGGTTCTCAGCATTTGGTGACAGCAAAGGTATTAAGTGCTGGAAGACTTCCTTTTGGCAAGCATTATGAATGCAGGGAGGACTTAACAAGATAGATACATAACATCCAACATGTGTCACTGATTGTGGGTCACGCTGTGATTGAGGTCTGAATAGTAAAGTGTCTTCACTTAGGGCCACCAACTTAGTACATCTTATTAGTATTGCCCCCCTGCCCCTCAGGCCAGTCCTTCCCTGCTGCCAGCAAGTGGTTAAATCTCTCAAAAGATTAAAATCTCCAAAGTAGCTTAGCCCTATTGGAGATCCTAAGATTATGATTTTTCATTTTAAAGCACTGCTGTAACAAGGAAGCATTGAGGATGTTGTTTCTTTATGAATACAATAGCTCTCTGACTATCATTTTTTGACTTCTCCTGACTGTCCTGATCTGTGCGCTTGTTTTATGTCCGAGACAGAAAGTTTTGTAGACAGAGAGAGACATTTTGCCATGGAGTTTTGCAGTGGCAACTTCTGTATTTCAGTACAAGTTTTCTTTAACCACTTTGCATCTGCGCTATAGCCAAATGATGGCTACAACGGGGACCTGCTTTGCCAGGAGGCCATCAATAGACGTGCTCCCCACACACCCCCTGCAGCTGTGATCACCGAGTCACTGAGACTCTGATGATCACAGATCCGAGTAAGGAGTTGATCCCGACCCCTTACCACCCGATCAGCTGTCAGACAATGACAGCTGATCACATGATGTAAACAAAAGGTCTGTAATGTTTTTTTTCGTTGAGAAGAAGAAAAGCCGATAACCGGCTCTTGTGCAAGGGACATAGGTCCTGAAGAGGAAGGGACACAGGAACCTCATTTGTGCCCACCAGTACCGCCTGCCAGTGCCACCTGCCAATGCCACCTGCCAGTGTCACAGTGCCCACCAGTGCAATAAAGTGCCACCTATCAATTCCCATGAGGTCCACCTATCAATGCCCACCAGTTATGCCAATCAATGCCTCATCAGTACTACCTAGGCAGCACTGCTATCAGTGTTGCCTACAAGTGCCGATCAGTGCCCATCATTGTCACCCATCAGTGCCCATCACTGCCACCTATCAGTGCCCATCACTGCCAGCTTTCAGTGCCACCTATCAGTGCCACTTCTAGGTGCTCACCAGTGCCACCTATCAATGCCCTTCAGTGCCACATCTCAGTGCCCACCAGTGCTGCCCATCAGTGCAGCCTCATCAGTGTACATCAATGAAGGACAAAAATCACCTGTTTTTAAAATTTTATAACAAAATATAAAACGGTTTTGTATTTTTTTATTTTATTTTTAATCTGTCTTTTTTCATTTTTTTTTAACAAAAAATTAAAACCACAGAGATGATCAAATACCACCATAAGAAAGCTTTATTTGTGGGGAAAAAAATGATTAATGATAATTAATTTGGATACAGTGTTATATGACCGCGCAATTCTCATTCAAAGAGTTGGAGCGCTGAAAGCTGAAAATTGGTCTAGGCGGAAGGGGGGTTTAAGTGCCCAGTAAGCAAGTGGTTAACTAAGCACAGTACTGTGTCTAGTGACTGGACAGCTACTGATTTATGTTGTAGACCTAGATCTATTCCCTGCCCATCCTGTGAATCTGTACCGCTCTGCCTAATCCTTTGTTCATTAAAGTCTATTTCTTGTGATTAAGCCGTTTACTTCCCTGACTTTACCCTTGGTTTCCTTCCGGTCATTTTGTATAGTAAGTTGAACTGTCACTCAGAGTGCCAACAAACGATGCCAATGCAAAATGATGGTAAATACTCACCTCTGCTGGCATGGATAGCTAGAACTCACAGGGCCCTATAGCATTTTTTTTTTTTACAGGGCTCCCATGTCAAACAGAAAAAAACATGATTGGACAACAACCTAATTATCATAGTCATGTGGCACAGGTCTAAAGCTACAGCATATACTACTTATTACTTTAACAGATTTTGTATAAATGCCACGTTACACTGGTGGTCAGTAAGACAAAGATTTTTCCCTTGCATTGATAGTTAGTGTAAGGAAGATTGCACTTTTACATTGGGAAGGTGGGTGGTCAGTAGAAGGAAGATTTCTCATTTACGTTGGTAGCCAACAGAAAGAGGACTGCTCCCATACGTTGGTAATCAGTAGAAGGAAGTATTTTGTTTTTACTCTGGTGGTCTGTAGTAAAAAGAATGGCCCAGATTCAGAGAGAATTCGATTCTCGTAGCGTATCAGAAATACACTACGCCGCCGTTTTTTACCTGGCTCTACGTGGAATCCAGGTAGATTTTGTCCAGTAAACGACGGCGGCGTAGTGTATTTCTCCCGTCACAATCCATCTGCGCGAGTAGGGGGCGTGAAGCATTCAAAATAGGCGCGTTCCCGCGGCGATCGAACTGCGCATGCTCCGTTCGCGAATTTCCCGCCGTGCATTGCGCGAAATCACGTCGTTACGTCGTAGTAGCGTCGTTTACGTACATTCCTATTCCCGAACGAGTTACGTTAAAAAAAATAATAATATTTTCAAATCGACGCCGGAATGAAAGCCATACTTTACATGGGTTACGCACTGTTAGACCAGCAAAAAGCTCCTCTAACATTACGTAGCCAAAAAATGATGTAGGCGATTGCGAGGGACACTCGTACCTTCGTGGATCGCCGTAAAAACTAACTGCATATCCCGACGCATGAAAACGACGCAAACTCCTCCCAGCGGCCGCAAAAATATCGCAGCGTAGATCCGAAGGCTTACGAAGACGTAAGCCTCTCGGATCGAAGCCCGAAGCCGCCGTATCATGGTTTGAGGATTCAAACTAGTGATACAGCGCGCGAACAGGGCCGCCATCAGGGGGGTACAGGCATTACACCTGTAAGGGGCCCTGGGGTCCCCAGGGGCCCGGATGGGAACCACCCTAAAAAAAAAAAAAAAAAAAAAAAAAAATTTTTTTTTTTTTTTTTTTTTTTTTAGGGGTCCGAAGATCCCCAGGGGCCCGGAGGCCACCAAGGGCCCCAGACGGCAAGCCCTTTTTTTTATAAATTTTTTTTTTTTTTTTATAAAAAAATATATTTTTTTATAAAAAAAATTTTTTTTTTAAATATATTTTTTTATTATTTTTTTATTAAAGGGCCAATTTTTTTCTTTTATTTTTTTAGAGGTCCCCAGGGGCCCGGAGGCCACCAGGGCCCCAGATGGCAAGCCCTTTTTTTTCTTTATTTTTTTTTATAAAAAAATATATTTTTTTATAAAAAAATATATTTTTTTAATATATTTTTCTTTTTTTTTTTATTAAAGGGCCAATTTTTTTCTTTTATTTTTTTAGAGGTCCGGAGGTCCACAGGGGCCCGGAGGCCCCCAGGGCACCGGATGGCAACCCCCCTTTTTTTTATTTATTTTCTATTAAAAAATATATAGATTTTTTTATATATTTTTATTTTATTTTTTTATTAAAGGGCCATTTTTTTTAGGGGTCTAGGGGCCCGTAGGCCACCAGGGCCCCAGATGGCAACCCACTCTTTTTTTTTTTTTTTAAATATATTTTTTTATAAAAAAATATATTTTTTTAATATATTTTTCTTTAATTTTTTTTTAAAGGGCCAATTTTTTTTATTTTATTTTTTTAGTGGTCCGGAGGTCCACAGGGACCTGGAGATCCCCAGGGCCCCAGAAAAATCGCATTAAAAAAAAAATTAGCTACCTAGCGGGAACAGCGACACTAATACAGCGATCAGAAAAATGATCGCTTAGTGACGCTGGCAATAGGGAGTAAAAGGGTTAACTAGGGCAGTGATCAGGGGGTTAAAACTTTATTGGGGGGGGTGGGGGGGGCTACCCTGACACTACTGACTGTCTGACTGTCACACTGTCTGTCACACTGACACTAAATACAGTAATCATACATGATTACTGCATTCAGTGACACTGTGACAGGGGGGAGGGGGGGGGGGGGGCGATCGCGGGGGTTAAATGTGTGTGTGTAGTGTAGTGTTAGTGCAGACTTACTTGTTCTGTAGTGATCTCTCCTCAGCGGCGCTTGAAACAAACGCCGAGGGAGAGATCACGTCGCTTCCTCCTTCCTGTGTTTACACAGGAGGAGGAAGTGACAGGTCAGGCGGGCGCGCGCATTGGCTGGGAGCGATCCGGAGGGGGCGGATGAAAACGGATAGCCGCCCCCACTTGTCGGATCGCTCCTGCAGCCGTGCGGACCGCCGCATGTACGGGGGGGGGGTCCGATCGGACCCCCGATCCCCCCCAAGGCACCAACGTATATATACGTTGATGTGCCTGTCGGTGCCATTCTGCCGACGTAAATGTACATGCGGCGGTCCTTAAGTGGATATTTATATTATCCTTTTTTATAATTTTTTTTTACTTTTTTATATTATTTTATTTCTTTTTTTTAATATATAGATGTATTTTTATTAAAGGGCTCAGAGGTCCCCAGGGCCCCATGTGTCAAACCCCCTTTTTTTATAATTGTATTTTTTATTTTTGTTTATATATTTTTTATATATATTTTTTTTTTATTAAAGGGCCCAGAGGTCCCCAGGGCCCCGGAAGGCAACCCCTTTTTTTTTATATATAAATGTTTATTTATTTTTTATATATATTTTTTTTTCTTTCTTTCTTTTTTTTTTAAAGGGCCCAGAGGTTTCTTTTTATTAAAGGGCCCAGAGGTCCCGAATGGAAAGCCCCCTTTTTTTTGTAATTTCCTTTTATAAAAAAAAAATAACGTCCCCGGGGCCACAGTTGGCAACCACCCTTTTTAAAAAAATATATATATATATATATATATATATATATTTTTTCTTTATATTAAAGGGCACAGAGGTCCCCAGGGCCCCGGATGGCTACCCCCCTTTATTATATATATTTTTCTTTATTTCTTATTTTTGTAAAGGGCCCCCCCCCGCTTCTCAATTCGCGGCAGCACCTCCCCCCCCCCCGCTTCTCAATTTCATGCGGCAGCACCCCCCCCCCGGTTCTCTGCTCCAGGGGGCCCATGCCTGAAGCTGTGTAAGGGGCCCCAAAATTCCTGATGGCGGCCCTGCGCGCGAAATTTGAAATGACTCCTGTCTAACACCAGTTAGACAGGCGTAATTGCTCTATGAATCTGGGCCAATGTTCCCCTACATTAAAGGGGAGTTCCATCCACAATTTCACTTTTTAAATATAAATACCCCTGTAATACACAAGCTTAATGTATTCTAGTAAAGTTAGTCTGTAAACTAAGGTCCGTTTTGTTAGGTTGTTACAGCATTTAGAGTTTATAATCTAGAAATAGACTGTGGCCATCTTAAGTGTGGGCATCATGAAGCCAGACTGTATGACTTCCTGGATTTCAGCTTTGCATATCTCGCACATGCTCAGTGCTGCACAAGCAATGTAATAGGTTTCAGTCAGGTTTGCAAGGACTACTGGAAAACATGATGCCTATCCCAGAAACCCTTCCAAATAGCCTTGTGACTTAATAGCCTAGGCCAATAAGGAGGAGGAAGTAATGAAGGACTACAAAATAAAGGTATTTACAAGCAACGAAAAAAAAAAAATTGTCCATTCTGAACACTGTGGGCCAGATTCTCAGAGGCGTTATGACGGAGTATCTCAGATACCCCGTCATATCGCCTTTTTTTTGTCCTCGTATCTATGCGAGTGATGCTTAGCATCACTTTTGCATAGATACGCTTCTACATCCGACAAGTGTAAAAGCATTACACTTTCGGATCGTAGTTGTAATGACAACTCCGGCCACTAGGTGGCCTTCACGTTGTTTTTTCATTTGCATTTGCAAATGAGGCTAGTATGGCGATTCCCGAACGCTTTTACGCCGCCCCGTCGTCGCGTACGTCGTTTACGGACTCGTAAGGTTACCCCAGCTTCTATGTGGAGTAACCTTCCGAAGTTCCGTCGGATGCCGTCGGGTGCCGTCGGACGCCATGTTAAGTATGGCGTCGGGTCAGCGTCGGCTTTTTCCGTCGCTTACGTCGTTTTACTAACTCGTTCGCAAATAGGGACTTGCGTAAATGACGCTCACGTCGTTTTGACGTCGGTTTCAACTACGCTTCCCGACGTGAGCTGGAGCATGCGCACTGGGCTTTTTCCCCGGCCGGCGCATGCGCAGTTCGTTCGACGCGGGGGCGCGCTTAATTTAAATACAAGCCGCCCCATTTGAATTGCACGGGTTTACGCTTGGCGATTTACGAGACGCCAGCGAAAACTTACGGAGCAAGTGCTTTGAGAATAAAGCACTTGCTCTAGTACGCAGCGGCGGCGTAGTGTAAATGGCTTACGCTACGCCGCCGAAAATATATGAGAATCTGGCCCAATAAGATTAGGGCATGCAGCACAGACAAACATAAAAAAAATGGGTGGAACTCCACTTTAAGGAAGAATTTAAAGAAGAGTGCTCTATTATAGAAAGGCAAAGTTTATACTCCCGCCATGTTCAACAGTTCATTCTGCGAAGTGGAAGGAAAGCTTAGTTCTAACTATTCTTAAAAATGTTTCCTAAACCCTCCTCTTACCCAGGAAGTATTTTTATTTTTTTGTTTCTTTACCTAGGAAGTATTTTGTTTTTACTCTGGTGGTCAGTAGGAAAAAGAATGTTCCCCTACATTAACCACTTAAGGACCGCCGCATGTACATTTACGTCGGCAGAATGGCACCGACAGGCACATCAACGTATATATACGTTGGTGCCTTGGGGGGGATCGGGGGTCCGATCGGACCCCCCCCCCGTACATGCGGCGGTCCGCGCGGCTGCAGGAGCGATCCGACAAGTGGGGGCGGCTATCCGTTTTCATCCGCCCCCTCCGGATCGCTCCCAGCCAATGCGCGCGCGCCCGCCTGACCTGTCACTTCCTCCTCCTGTGTAAACACAGGAAGGAGGAAGCGACGTGATCTCTCCCTCGGCGTTTGTTTCAAGCGCCGCTGAGGAGAGATCACCACACTACAAGTAAGTCCTGCACCAACACTACACTACACACACACAAAATCACATTTAACCCCCGCGATCGCCCCCCCCCCCCCCCTCCCCCCTGTCACAGTGTCACTGAATGCAGTAATCATACATGTATGATTACTGTATTTAGTGTCAGTGTGACAGACAGTGTGACAGTCAGACAGTGTTAGTGTCAGGGTAGCCCCCCCACCCCCCCCAATAAAGTTTTAACCCCTTGATCACTGCCCTAGTTAACCCTTTCACTCCCTATTGCCAGCATCACTAAGCGATCATTTTTCTGATCGCTGTATTAGTGTCGCTGTTCCCGCTAGGTAGCTAATTTTTTTTTAATGCGATTTTTTTTTTACTAAAGACATGCGGCTAAATAAATTTTGGCCTAAATGTTTGACTAAAATTTAGTTTATTGGTCTTTTATTATAACAAAAAGTAAAAAATATTGATTTTTTTCCAAAAATGTCGCTCTATTTTTGTATATAGCGCAAAAAATAAAAATCGCAGAGGCGATCAAATACCACCAAAAGAAAGCTCTATTTGTGGGAAAAAAAGGACGCAAATTTTGTTTGGGAGCCACGTCGCACGACCGCGCAATTGTCTATTAAAGCGACGCAGTGCCGAATCGCAAAAACCCCTTGGGTCATTTGCCAGCGTATTGGTCCGGGTCTTAAGTGGTTAAGGAAGAAGTTAAAAAAGAGTGCTCTATTATAATTGTGGTCAATAGAAGGAACCTTACCACATTACCTTGGTGGTAAGTAGAAGGAGAATGCTCCCTTATGTGTGTGGTCAGTAGGAAGAATACTCCTATACATTGGTGGTCAGTTGAAGGAAGAATGCTCCCTTAAATGTGTGGTCAGTAGGAGAAAGACTGCATGCTTACGTTGGTGGTAAGTAGGAGGAACAACTGTCAGGGGCCAGCAGAAAGAAGAATGCTCCCTTAAAGAGTAACTCCACTTTCATGGGGACAGAAGTGGATTTAAACCATCACCCTGTAAAACAACTCATTCAGTTTAAAATATAAATGTAAGGCACATTTAAAATAAAAAGATATATATATATTTTTCCCCATTTCTTATTAGTGACCACATTCCCACTCTACTCAGCTGCATAAGAGCTGGAGAAGGAGAAACAGTCACTGAAATGCTGTGTGGAGGGGAGGGGGGTGCATATCAGGACAAATCTCATCACTGGAGCAAAGCAGGCCGAGTTCCCACCATATCTAGAGAGCTTTTATACAAGTACATGGTACAGCAGACACATATCAAGAAAATAAAATGTTGGGTTTACATATTCTTTAATTATGTGGCCAGTAGAGAAAAGAATGCTCCCTCAAGTTGGTGGTCAGTAGGAAGAATAGAAGAAAAATCCTCCCTTGTGCTGATGGTCAGTAGAGAAAAGAATGCTCCCTTATGTTGGTGGTCAGTAGGAAGAAGAATGCCCCTTTATATGGGTGGTCAGTAGGAAGAAGAATGCCCCTTTACATGGGTGGTCAGTAGAAGGAAGAATGGCAAAGTTTATACTCCTGCCATGTGCGACAGTTATAACATTCTGCCAAGTGGAAGGAAAGCTTAGTTCTAACCATGGCCGATCTGCCCTATAGGCTCACTATACAAGCCGCTTAGGGCCCCGCAAAGCTGCGAAGGGCCCGCCAAATTGCTAGAGGCCCCGTCTGGTAAGAAGTAATTTTCGCCCCCTCACCCCGCTTCTCAACTCGCTGGCTGCATAGGAGAAGTCAGCACCCCTTGGTTCTCAATTTAATGTAAGATGTCATTTCCGACAGCAGAACACCCCCTCCCCCCACTTCTCAACTTTCTGTAATGTGACATGTCATGTCGTCAGCGCCCCCCGCTTCTCATTTTTAATGTGCCATGTCATTTTGCTTAGGGCCCCAGGGAGGGCAGGATCGACACTGGTTCTAACTATTCTTAAAAATGTTCCCTAAACCCTCCTCTTACCTATCCTGCCTAACCTGTGTAAAAAAGATGTGTATACTTACCTATTTTAATCGACTTTGGTCCAGTCACCTGATCCTGCCGCTTTGGAAGAAAAAAGCGTCTCTGAATTCTGGGAGCTGTGACATCACCCCTAGGCTCTAATGTCGGTGCTCCCTCTTCTATCCTGCAGCAGCCGCTTACTCACACCAGAGACCTGGGATCATGTAATCAGGATGGAGCAGTTTAAATTGGTAGTAAACTGCCCAAAAAAAAACCTGGGGCTTCTGAACCGATTTGCCACAATGTGCTAGTATATACCCCATACTAGCACATTATGAAAGATTTATCTGCACACAGAGCTCCCCAAAGCAGCATTGTCACGGCTCCATGGTGCTTCAATCTTCAACCATTCATCCTTCCAGGTTGCAGGCTTCCTCTCTATGCATGGCCGGGACCACTAAGATGTCACTCCTGTGCATGTGCTGGGTATGCCATCCCTTCAGAGTGCATGTGCTGGTGACGTCACCGGCTGCATCCTATGTGAATATCTCCTAGACAATGTAAGTTCAGGAGATATTCACTGTACATACAGGTAAGCCTTATTATAGGCTTACCTGTAAGTACAAATTGAAAAGTGCACTTTACGTCCACATTAAAAAGAGGTCAGAAAACCTTTTAAGAATAGATAGTACTCTGCATTTCTTCTACTTGAAATGCACTGTACAGATGTAAATGAACCTTTATATTTGTGACAGTGCAATGTGCAATTAGTAATATTAGTAGCAGCATTCTTCCTCAGATAAAGTCAAGGGGCCGCATTCAGAAAGAACTTACATCGGCGTATCTGTTAATGGAGTTCTAGGATGCGCCGGCGTATCTTTTTTCTGTATTCAGAAAGCAAGATACACCGGATACACCGTAAGTCTCTTATGCCGTCGTATCTAAGTTGCATATTTACGCTGGCCGCTAGGTGGCGCTTACGTCGATTTACGCGTTGAATATAGTAATGAGATAGATACGCCGATTCTTTTTGCGTAAGGCTTTTTTCGGCGTAAAGTTACCCCTGCTTTAGGAGGCGTAGCCAATGTTAAGTATGGACGTCGGGACAGCGTCGAATTTTCCATCGTTTACGTCGTTTGCATAAGTCGTTCGCGAATAGGGCTTTACGTAAGTTACGTTCACGTCGAAACCAATGAGTATTTGCGGCGTAATTTTGAGCATGCGCACTGGAATACGTCCACGGCCGGCGCATGCGCAGTTCGTTAGGCGCGTCATGTACGTGGGGTCACGGCTAATTTTAATACAACACGCCCCCTACCTTCCTAATTTAAATTACACGCACTTACGCCGGCACATTTACACTACGCCGGCGTAACTTAGGACACAAGTGCTTTGTGAATACAGCACCTGCCTCTCTAAGTTGCGGCGGCATATCGTAAATAAGATACACTACGCCTGCACAAAGTTACGCCGGTCTTTCTGAATCTGGCCCACGCTGTCGTGAACTGTGTGAAATATACTAAAATAAACTGTGACCTTCAAAATAAAATTGTAGCAATTCATTTATTTGTTACAGAACTAGGCTGAAGAATGTTAACATGGAAACAAACTATCATATGTATGCAGCCATGAATGAGAAGCCAGACATAATACATACTGTATATCCAATAACAGTTACATTTACACTTCGATTTACATTTAGGCTCCATTCACATCTAGGCGTTTTGTCGCCCTACGCCTGACGCTGTAGCAGGCTGAAATACGCTGGAGGGGCAAATTTACATTGTCGGCTATGGAGATGGTTCACATCTCTACGCCAAACGCCGAAACGCCGTACGCCTGAAGCTTGAAACAAGTCCCGGACCCTTTTTTTCATGTTGACCAGGGTAGAATGCTCCATGAAAAGATAGCATAAACAATGAAAACTTAAAGGGGTTTTAAAGGTAAAAAATTATTCCCTTAAATAGCTTCCTTTACCTTAGTGCAGTTCTCCTTCACTTACCTCATCCTTCCATTTTGCTTTTAAATGTCCTTATTTCTTCTGAGAAATCCTCACTTCCTGTTCTTCTGTCTGTAAGTACACACCGTAATGCAAAGCTTTCTCCCTTGAGGGGGTGAGCAGGAGGGTCAGGATGCTCTCTACTTTACATCTAGAGAAAGGAGCTGTGTCAGGGCCGATCCTAGGCAGGGCGCACAGGGTGCATTGCACTCAGGCGCCTGCAGAGGTGGGGGCGCCGAAGTGCCAAAGTTCTCCCCTCCCTCCTTCTCTCCTTTTTTGTGTCCGTCCAGAACTAGTGTTATGAGCATAGGTGTGTGTCCGTCCAGAACTGATGTGTGAGCATAGGGCAGCCCGTCCAGCCTGGCAGTGCTCGGGGGAGGGGCCACTCCTCTTCCTGACATGAGAGTTCTAGGTTTCAGTGGCTGCTGAGTGCTGATGTGCAGGAATGAATTCCTCACACTGGGAGTCTTGGATCTCGCACTGTTTCCACCAACTCCAGTTGGAATGCCTCCCGCTCCCATCTCTATCTCAGGCTGCACAGAGAAAGAATCAAGGTGAGTCACAGTGTTCAGTGTGCTGTGTGCTGGGGGATGATATCCCCAGCATCCCTTTACATGTGCTCTGGGCTGCCCCATGCTCTAGATGTTTTATGGCATGATAGATTGCATAGGATACACAGCACCAGCCCATTCCTGCGCCTAGTCCATCTACAGATGCGATGTATAATGAGATGTAAAAGTTAGTAAAATGACAACGCCCATGTGGGGGCGCCAGAAATATTTCTGCACCCAGGCGCCTGTGACCCTAGGATCGGCCCTGAGCTGTGTGTTAGTGGGTGTTCTGACACTCCTGCTCCCCCCCCCCCTCAAGAGGCTTTCTCCACACCAGGGAGAAAGCCTTGCATTACTGTGTGGAGTTACAGACAGAAGAACAGGAAGTGAGGATTTCTCAGAAGAAAGAAGGGCTTTTAAAAGCAAAATCGAAAGATGAGGTAAGTGAAGGAGGACTGCGCTAAGGTAAAGGAAGCTATTTAGGGACATTTTTTTTGAATGGACTTAAAGCTGATCAGGATAAGCGAATATTGTCTAAATACAAGAGACAGGGCCAGCGCTCCCAATAGGCGAACTAGGCAGCCTCCTAGGACGCACTGCTGCCTAGGGGGCTCAGCCACGGCCGCTGACTTCCCCATTAGCCTGGCCGGGAACACGAGGGGACCTACACAAGGCTGGGACGCTGACTGACTTTCCAGACAAAGGCACATAAAAATGCACAATTTGTATGGTGTTCACCTAAGGAAATTAGAAGTTTCAGCTGTATTGCTGAAAGTCTAATGTATATTGTATCCACAGTGGGCCAGATTCTCAAAGAACTTACGCTGGCGTATATGGAGATGCGCGGCGTAAATGCAAATATGTGCTGCCGTATCTATGCGCCGCAGCCACAGAACCAGATATGCCAGAAAAAAAGGGCTTTTCCTGCGTACTAGCTATTCTGCGATTGCGCAGCGCGATCGGCGAAGGCTACGCGCGGTGCACGTAAGACGAATGGCTTGCCTAAAGTTACCCCTCATAAAGCAGGGGTAGCTTTGCTCCAGACGTGTGCATGTCAGCAGGAGAGCAACTACAGCAGCACCATTCCTGACGAGCTGAGCAATCGCACTTAGGACAACACATTCGTATGCCAACATGCCAGGGGCAGGCCTGGTCTTAGCACTACTAGTGTGTGCAGAGGAAAAGGCAGAGGAAGAGGCACGTAGAAGGAGGAGGAGGGCACGTGAGAGGGCACGGCAGAGGATATACCGAACGCACATTAGCCTCTTTGGCATGGGTGACTTGGAGGTGTATCGCCTCTTCAGATTCACCCCTGCTGCCATCCTGGAAATAACCACAACCCTGCAGGAGGACATCACCAGCAAGACACACCGCTCACATGCACTGCAGCCACTGGTCAAGGTACTGGCAACACTTCATTTCCTTGCGTACATGTGGAGTAGTGGCTGGGATGTCACAGACCAGCATGAGCAGATGTGTGCACCAGGTTGTCCCCGCAATCTTTAGACGCATGGCCAACCAAATCATCAGACCCACCCAGGAGCATCTGCGAAAGAGGGCAATGCGTGATTTCTGCCTAATTGACAGATTGCCACGCACCATCGGGGCCATTGATTGCACACATGTGGCACTACAGCCCCCCCGTGCCACAGAGCACATATACCGCAATCGCAAGCACTGGCATTCCATCAACGTACAGGTGATAGTCGATGCCAAATACCTCATACGGCATGTCCGTGCCAAACACCCCGGGTCCAGCCACGACAGCTACATATACCGTCAAAGCCCCATCCCAGCAGAATTTGAACAGAACGTGTATGGTGACAGCTGGCTGGTTGGTGAGTGACATGGGTGGCAGGCATGACTGCCCCCCCCCCCCATGATGCAAACATCACGAGGGGCACATACATGACTAACATCCTCCTGTATTTTCCCTTCCAGGTGACGCGGCATATGCACTTGGGCCCCATCTCATGACTCCATTCCCGACCCCCAAACCAGTGGAGAGAGAAAATACAATGCGGCACACATACGTACCCGTGCAGTGGTGGAGCGCACATTTGGCCTCCTGAAGTCCCGTTTCCGATGCCTTGATAAGTCCGGGGGGGCCCTGTTGTATTCCCCCAACTTTGTGTGTCATATCATCGTTGCATGTTGCATGCTGCACAACTACGCCGTGAAAAAGGGCCTGGAGATTGACATATGTGATGACCTGACCCCCCAACCACACAGCCCCCCCCCCCTGCCAGAGGAGACCCCATCTGCTGATGGTACAGCAGTCAGGAGATGCCTCGTGGAACGAATCTTTGAACGTTAAACACACACATTCATCATGGCACACAGACAATGCACGCATGCACACCACTGTGGTCCCTAGATCACACACACCACATCCACATCACATCCACATCACATTGGATTAGCCCAAGTCCAACATGCAGGACTTGGGAGCAGCAACGCCGCATCAAGGCCCCAATGATGTTGCTGTCTATTCATACACCATTCACACGGTCGTGGGGAGAACTTATCCCCAACGACCGAGGGTGACACCCCTTACTGGCAGGAGTGCCACCCCCCACATTCACACACCATTCACACACCATTCACACACCATTCACACTGTAGGCTGCACTCCTCACCGTGTGCATATAAAAATCAAACAGGCTCTTAACCAGAGCAATATATAAAAATCAAACAGGCTCTTAACCAGAGCAAGACCAAAAATCACAAAAAAAATCACTTGCCCCGGCGCGGGCTACGCCTGGTGCCCAAGCTTCTGGCCCTCAGTTGCCTGGGTGGAGCCTCAATTGGGGGGGGGGGGGGGTGGGGCATCTGGTTGAGGGGGTGGGGCATTTTGTTGGGGAGCATCCCCAGGTCCCTCCCTGGCTGCCTGTCGGCCCTCCAATGCCACCGCTATGCACGTTTGCACAGCCTCCAGGGAAGCTGTGTGGGCCTCCAGGGAAGCTGTCTGGGCCTGTAGATCTTTTCTTAGGCCCTTAACCTCCCCCACAAGTTCAGCCGTTGTTGCCTGCAGCTCCCCGAGGCCGGTGACTGTTGCTGCACCGTTTCCAGCCACATCCTGCATCGCATCCGGTAATGGACCCGAGGAGGCCAGGCTGTCAGCTAGGCGCCTCAACTCCCCCACGACTTCACCCATATGCCGGCTTTGTTCATCCTGCTGTCTGGCCAGGTTTTCTTTCAGGATCTCGGGCGCACCCCTGTTTTTTTGTGTCGCCTTCCTGGGGACAGGAGTGGCTGGGGCCCTTGCATAGGGTGAGAATCTTGAGGGGCTGGAGATGAGGGGGATGGAACAGGAGGGACTGGAGAGGTTGGGGTGGATCCTGAGGGGCTGGAGAAGATGGGGGTTGGTGTTTGGGATGGACCTGCCAAGATATGGGAGTCATCTAAATAAAGAACGACCTCCTGGTCCGTATGGACCTCCTCCTCCTCGACCACCTCCTGCGCTGAGGAATGTCCACTTCCCTCCACCAAGGCCTCTGGGGTTCCATCCAAGGGGGTCATCCAGAGGAGCAGGATGCTCAGGGGCTGATCTAGGGCGGCCACTGGCAGAATCGGATGGCCTACCTCCCTCCTGCACATCTGTGGATGACACAAAATATTCACATGTTGGTGGACCCACACACTTGTCACATGTTCCCTTACCCCCCCCCCCCCCCCACACACACATGCTACACAGTAGATAAAACACACTTACCTGTCCTCAAGGCCGGCTCACCGGTGTCGTAACCCCCAACTCCCTCCACCTGCTCCCTCTGAAGGCAGCGGGCGACCACTTTCTCCTCCTCAGTCAGCCTGATGGGACAGGGTGGTCCCCCTCCCGTGCCCCTGACATGCCGAGCGATCGCAGCCAGCTTGCCCTTCACAAGACGCCGCAGATCATTCATTTTTTTCTGAATGTCCTGGGGGGTCCTAACCTCATGGGAGAGGGCATTGACCTGTGCAACGATTCGCATGAGGATCTCATCCCTCTTGGATTTGCTGGTGTTGCCACTATCCGCACCATGGAGCCGAGAATAGTACTTTTCCAGGGCAGCAACCACGATTGCTCTCTCATCTGGTGAAAAGTTTCTCTTACGTCTCTCCTTCCTGGGAGCAGACATGATAAAGTAGAGAAGCAGACACCCTCCACCAAACCAAGAAATCGTGTAACGTTGCGCACGACGGGCGCATGTGCTGACGTTTTTATGCTCTGGGCCGGCCCATCTCAGGGCGGATTACGCACGATGTTGTTTTGCGCATGCGCAGAGGGGCGGGGCACATGCGGCGCATGCTCTGTTCGTTCAGGAATTCATTTGCATGGGGTCACGCTTCATTTGAATGGATCACGCCCACCTCCCTCCTACCTTCACTTGCGCAGGCTTACGCAGACACATTTACGTTGCGCTTGCGCAACGTAGAACGCACGTGGTCCGGGAATACGGGACTTGTCTCTCTAAGTTGCCTCGGCGTAGCGCATCTGAGATGCGCTACGCCTGCAAAAAAATGCGCAAATCTACGAGAATCTGGCCCAGTAAGTATATATAGTATAGTATGGTTTCATTTACTTATTTGCTTTACACAGTTTATATGACATAACATCCTGGGGAGAGTCAGGCTTTTAACATGTATCAGACCCCATAAATATCCTCAGTACGGTATTAGCTCACTACAATGAATCACACACAGCATGTCCCTTCACAGCTGTAATTAAAAGAAGTGAGCCATGAATCTGTCAAAAGCTGATTACTGCTGTAGAGCTGACTGCATGAACATTGACTTGTATGACTGCTGAAATACACATTTCAAGAATTTAAAGGGGGTCTGTAGTCCTTTTAATGTTTTTAATAAATGTGTGTATATATATATATATATATATATATATATATATATATATATATATATATATATATATACTTTGTAGGCAGCTATATATTCTTATTATTTAAAGTATACCTAAAGCCAAAAACATTTTTAGTTTAGAGAGAGTAAAGCCTGGTACACACGGTACAATTGTTGGCCAAGCAAGCGTCTGATTTTTGTCAAAAGGGCGTGTTCCAAGATCTTATCTTGCATACAAACGTTACACAATTGTCGTGTCACAAACACGAACGTGGTGACATACTACAAGGAATTTCAGCTCTTGGGCGCCACCCTTTGGGGCCCTTCTGCTAATTTGGTGAGCATTATTCCGAGCATATGTGTTTGTACTTTTGACTTTTGTGCGACGGATTTGTGTACTGACCATACGAAAATCAGACATGCAGCCATTGCCCCCTGAAAATTTACTAGCATGTCATGCAACATTTGTTGGCCGAAAGTTGAACAACAATTGTCAAAAGGAGCGCAGTAACCAGTGACGGTTCGTCCATAGAGGGCGCTGGAGCACCGCCCCCTCTGGCTCTCACCGCCACTGAGTCTAATAACATAGATCCATGCATTGCACGAATCTATGTAATTATCACCGCTGCGGCTGTTACAGGGCAATTTACAGGGCACAGTGGGGACAATTGGCACAGCGGCGACCATTAGCACAGCGGCGACCATTAAAGGGCACGGTGATGACAATTGATGGCACAGTGGCTGCGTTTAATGGCATGGCACAGTGGTGACAATTGATGGCACAGGGGCTGCGTTTAATGGCATGGCACAGTGGTGACAATGGATGGCACAGTGGCTGCGATTAATGGCATGGCACAGTGGTGACAATGGATGGCACAGTGGCTGCGTTTAATGGCATGGCACAGTGGTGACAATGGATGGCACAGTGGCTGCGATTAATGGCATGGCACAGTGGTGACAATGGATGGCACAGTGGCTGCGTTTAATGGCATGGCACAGTGGTGACAATGGATGGCACAGTGGCTGCGTTTAATGGCATGGCACAGTGGTGACAATGGATGGCACAGTGGCTGCGATTAATGGCATGGCACAGTGGTGACAATTGATGGCACAGTGGCTGCGTTTAATGGCATGGCACAGTGGTGACAATTGATTAGACAGTAACTGCGTTTAATGGAATGGCTCAGTGGTGCGAATTGATGGCACAGTGACTGCATTTGATGGCATGGCACAGTGGTGAAAATTGATGGCACAGTGACTGTGTTTGATGGCATGGAACAGTGGCTGCGTTTGGGCACAGTGAGACTGCAATTTTTTTTTTCTTTGCGCCCCCAAAAATTTTGAGCACCAGCCGCCACTGGCAATAACGGTAAGATTTTAGGACAATCCGCTGCCAACAATCATATCATGTGTACGAGCCTTAAAGGGGTTGTAAAGGTAAATGTTTTTTAACCTTAATGCATCCTATTTAAGGTGAAAAAACATCTGATGGTACCACCCCCTCGAACCCCGTTTTACTTACCTCACCTCTCGAAAGTCCCGCGCTCGTCCCTGTCATCCTCTTCGGTTCCCAGCCTGGCCGTTGATTGGTTAGGTTGGACGGATTGGTAGCAGCGCAGCCATTGGCTGGCGCTGCTGTCAATCACATCTGATGACACGGCGCACCGGGGGGTGGGCTGAGTGATACAGTCGGCGGCTATGCCCGCCACTGTATCACGGGAGCGTGCCCGCAAGAGCTTTCCACGGTGGAAAGCTCTTGGGAGGAGGAGCTGAGACAGCCGCGGAGGGACCCCAGAAGACAGGATTCTTGGACACTCTGTGCAAAACGAGCTGCACAGTGGAGGTAAGTATAACATTTTTTTCCTTTAGTGTTTCTTTAAGGCCGGCCATACATGCTTCATTTTCTATCCTTCAACCAGTGGGTCGAATGAAAGAAAATAAATAATTTTCTCCATGTACACGCTCAATGTGGATGGGGTAATTCCCCCATCGTCAGAATACTATAGCCAGGAGCACCGATCGAGCTAACATTTTCCAACAGGCTGGTTATACAGAGGTGGATTGAAAGATCCACTTCTGTACAACCAGCCTGCCCATAGATAGATCAAAATTCTGCCAAGTCCCTGCTGAACCGGACAAATTTTGATCCATCTGTGGCCGGTTTAAGAATATTAATTTTAGTGTATTTTTACCTAAAAATAAGCATTTCATAAGCAGTTGTGCAAATACTGTGCAACATAAAAAAAATTGCAACTGCCACAATTCTATTCCACAGGGCTTTTGCTTTTAGAAAATATGTAACATTTTGGGGGGTTAAAGTAAATTTCTAGCAAAAATTCAGATTTTAACATGTGCGTGAAAAATTATAAAATTGTACTGGTAAGCAAGTGGTTAAGCAGGCCTTCATGTGTGCTTAGTGCTGCTACACAGTGTTGTGTCCCGCTGATCCTCTTATCTCACTGCAAATCTACTAGATTCTACCCGATTCAAAATAAGACTTTGCTTGCAGCCTGTAATGTCTTTAAAGGGGTCGTAAAGGAAATGTTTTATTTTTTTTTCATAATAAGCATCATTTACCTGCAGACATTCCTCTTTTCAATTCCTCATTGTTCGTTTTTGCTCAGAATATGCTCTATTTCTTCTCTGTTCTGTTCACTTCCTGCTTGTCTGATTGTTACTCACCAATGACCTGCTCGCCCCCTCCTGGGATCTACATCTGTGTGGCAGGACGCTCTCTACATGTTAGAGACTTCAAGGAGGTGTGAATTACTGGGCGTGCCGCAATTCATACTGGGAAATTTAGTTCTTACATGAACAAGTGATGCAAACCAGGAAGTGAATGAGAGAACAGAAACTAGAGCGCCGGAGGTGATATAGATGAAGGAATTTAATAGGTATTTACTCGTTTGTTAACAGAATCATTACACTATTCTGTCTGTCTACCTTGCAGACATTCATTTTAGGCATTTTTTTTTCCTTTACAACTCCTTTAACCACTTTAGCCCCGGACCATATTGCTGTCCAAAGGCCAGAGCACTTTTTGTGATTCGGCACTGCGTCGCTTTAACTGACAATTGCGCGGTCGTGCGACGTGGCTCCCAAACAAAATTGGCGTCCTTTTTTCCCCACAAATAGAGCTTTCTTTTGGTGGTATTTGATCATCTCTGCGGTTTTTATTTTTTGCGCTATAAACAAAAATAGAGCGACTATTTTGAAAAAAATGCAATATTTTTTACATTTTGCTATAATAAATATCCCCAAAAAAGATATAAAAAAACATTTTTTTCCCTCAGTTTAGGCCGATACGTATTCTTCTACATATTTTTCGTAAAAAAAAATCGCAATTAGCGTTTATTGATTGGTTTGCGCAAAATTTATAGCGTTTACAAAAAAGGGGGTAGTTTTATGGCATTTTTATTAATATTTTTTTTTTTTACTAGTAATGGCGGCGATCAGCGTTTTTTTTCGGTACTGCGATATTATGGCGGACACATCGGACACTTTTGACACATTTTTGGGACCATTGGCATTTTTATAGCGATCAATGCTATAAAAATGCATTGGATTACTATAAAAATGCCATTGGCAGTGAAGGGGTTAACACTAGGGGGCGGGGAAGGGGTTAAGTGTGTTCCTATTTGTGTTCTTACTGTGTGGGGGGGGTGAACTCACTAGGGGGAATCATTGATCTTCCGTTCATACATTGTATGAACGGAAGATCAGCGTTTCCCCCGTTGACAGGAACGAGTGCTGTGTGTTTACACGCACAGCTCTCGTTCCCCGCTCTGTAACGAACGAGCGCGCGCGCCCGGCGGTGATCGCGCCCGCCGGGCACGCGCGCGGGACTCGGGGACGAGCGGGGGGCGCGCGCGCGGGCCGCCGGCGGCGCGCACGCGCCCCCTAGTGGCCGCGAAAGTCCCGACGTAGGATGACGGGCTCTCGCGCAGGAGCGGCGGCTGGTCGGCTTGTGGTTAAACAACCATGATACTCCTGATAGCCTGAGACTATTTGATCTAGGCTTTGTGTTTGATATTGGGGTCCCTGGAGCAATATTTTTTATTTATGACAAGCAAGAGATAGTACTTAAATAATATTGTGATTGGTAATGCTGATGCAACCCCCCCCCCCCTTCCCCCCCTCACACACACACAGGGCCAGATTTAGGTACGGAGGTTTACACTACGCCGCCGTAAATTAGCGAGGCAAATGCTGTATTCACCAAGCTAAGTTACGGGCCGGGGTAAGCCCGGGTAATTCAAATGTGAATGAGTTGGGCGTGTTTTTTGGTAATGTGCTGTGACCCCACGTTTTTTACGTTTTTTTTTAAACTGCGCAAGCGCCGACCGTGGACGTATCCCAGTGCGCATGCTCCAAATTATGACGCTACGACGCATTGTTTTCGACGTGAACGTAATTGACGTAAATCCCTATTCACGGACGAGTTGCGCAAACGACGTAAAAATTTTAAAATTTTAAAATTCGACGCGGTCCCGACGTCCATACTTAACATAGGATGCGCCATCTTTTTGGTGGTTTATCTTTACGCCGGAAAACGCCTTACATAAACGGCGTAAATTCACTGCGTCGGCCGGGAGTACGTTTGTGAATAGGCGTATCTCGCTGATTTACATATTCTAGGCGTAAATCAGCGGGAACAGCCCTAGCGGCCACCGTAAAATGCAGTTAAGATACTCCGGCGTAGGAGACTTACGCCAGTCGTATCTTAACAATATTTAAGCGTATCTCACTTTGAGAATACGCTTAAATATACTCCGGCGCAGATTCTTAGTTACGACGGCGTATCTACTGATACGCCGGCGTAACTAATGATGAATCTGGCCCACACACACTAACTTATGCCTGGTTCACACCTATGCATTTTTTTGTGCATTTTCAGCTTTTCAGAAACACAAAATATATATTGAAAAACACAAAATGCACCTGGAATATGCAAACTGCAACCTGTGCGAATCAGGCCTTACTTGAAGTTTGAATTTCAATGATAGTTCCACTTTAAGGCCGCGTACACACGAGGAGACATATCCAATGAAAACGGTCCGACGTGTTTACACACGATCAAACCAAAATCCCCGTGGACACACAGCGCGGTGACGTGGCGGTGATGTTGCCGCCGCGACGTCTGCAAACCAGGAAGTAAAATGCTTCCACGCATGGGGAGATTTCGGTCCGCTGGTTAGGAGTACTAACCAGCGGACATGTCCGACAGACAGTTTTCCAGCAGATAAGTTTTAAAGCATATTTTAAAACTTTTGTCTGCTGGAAACCTGTCTGCTAGCCCGTACACACGATCGGATATGTCCGCTGAAACTGGTCTGCGGACCAGTTTCAGCAGATATGTTCGATCGTGTGTACGCGGCCTAAGTGTGCCAAAATGTCATGGGTTACTTGCAAAATCTCTACTTTTCTATGTACATCCTTAAATTTATTTGTGTCATTTTGCTATATGAATGATTTAGGATGATGGCAGCAATTTGACACTGTTTTACAATAAAAATCTGAATATCTTTTTTTTTTTATGTGCGATTGCACATTTTGGACTTTTTGGGCCAGATTCAGGTAGAGTTGCGCTGGAGTAATTCGATATGTGCCGCGTAACTGTGAAGATGCGCCGTCGTTTCTATGTGGCCGTACCCACCAAACTAGATGCGACAGAAAATGGGCCATTTCCGATCGGCTTAACTTTCCGACGCCAGAGTCTCGTCAGCGCATAATTTCGCTTGGCGCATCAGTCGCGCCTATTGATTTCCCCTGCAAATATGCAAATGAGGGAGATTTCCCAATTCGCGAATGGATTAGCACCATACGCCGGCTACATGCGCCGCGTGTATCTCGTCCGTCCGGCGCAAAGTTATTTCTACAAATAGCTGCTTTATCTTTACTCCAGACGGCCCCAGGTCAGCAGGAGAGCAGCTACAGCAGCAGCGTTACCGACGAAACTAGCAAGCTGAACAAACACACTTGCAAGGACAACACCTCTGTGTGCCAACATGCCAGGGGCAGTCGCGGTCCTAGCACTAGTACTGGGTCCCCCGGTACGGAGGAGGCGGGCACGTGAGAGGATATACCGCACACGCATGAGCCTCTTTTGCATGGGTAATGAGGAGGTGTATCGCCTCTTCAGATTCAGCCCAGATGCAATACTTGAACTAACCACAACCCTGCAGGATGACATCACCAGCCCAACACACAAGCAGTGCAGCCACTGGTGAAGGTACTGGCAACACTTCATTTCCTTGCAAGTGGATCATTCCAGCGTACAAGTGGAGTGATGGCTGGGATGTCACAATCCTCCATAAGCAGATGTGTGCACCAGGTTGTCCCTGCAATCCTCAGACGCATGTCCAACCAGTTCATCAGACCAACCACTGAGGAGCTGCGGCTGAAGGCAATGACAGATTTCTACAGCATTGCCAGATTCCCACGCACTGTGGGGGCCATTGATTGCACACATGTGGCACTCCAGCCCCCCAGTGCCACAGAGCACATATACCGCAATCGGAAGCATTGGCATTCCATCAACGTACAGGTGATAGCCGATGCCCAACGCCTCATATGGCACGTCCGTGCCAAACACCCCGGGTCCAGCCATGACAGCTTCATATACCGTCAGAGCCCCATCCCAGCGGAATTCGAGCAGAACATGTATGGGGACAGCTGGTTGGTTAGTGAGTGACATGGGTGGCAGCCATGACTATCCCCTCCCGTGATGCACATCAGAAGTGGCACATGCATGACTAACATCCTCCTGTCTTTTCCCTTACAGGTGACTCTGCATATGCACTGGGACCCCATCTCATGACTCCTTTCCGGAACCCCCAAACCAGAGGAGAGAGAAAATACAATGAAGCACACATCAAAACCCGTGCAGTGGTGGAGCAAACATTCGGGCTCCTGAAGTCCCGTTTCCGCTGTCTGGATAAGTCCGGGGGGACCCTATTGTATTCCCCTACCTTTGTGTGTCAGATCATCGGTGCATGTTGCATTCTGCACAACTTTGCTATGAGAAAAGGCCTGCAGATTGACATGCGTGATGACCTGACCCCCCAACCAGACAATCCCCCCCTGCCAGAGGAGAACCAGTCTGCTGATGGAAGAGCAGTCAGGAGGGTCCTAGCCGTAGGCATCTTTGGACAATAAACCAAAACATTGATCACACAGACAATGCATGCATGCACACCACTGATGTCCCTAGATCACACACACCACATGCACATCACATTGGATTAGCCCAAGTCCAGCATGTAGGACTTGGGAGCAGCAACGCCAGCGTCAAGGCCCCAATGATGTCGCTGTCCATTCATACACCTTTCACACGTCATTCATACAGCCGTGGGGTTAACTTCACCACCACGGCCGAGGGTGACACCCCTTACTGGCAGGAGTGCCCCCCCCTCACATTCACACACCATTCACACTGCAACGTGTGCAGTATCAAAAAAAAAAAATCTCATAACCTGAGCATAATCACAAATAAAATAACTCATAACTTGAGTATTAATAATAAAATAAAAATCTCATAACCTGAGCATTCCCAAAAAAAAAAAAAAAACTCATGTCCTGAGCATCAATCCAAAAAAAAAAAAGAAAAATTATCTGGGATGCCGGGGGCTTCTTCTGGCGGCCCCTCTCTGGCTCCTCAGCTGCCTGGGTGGAGTGGGTGGGGGTGGGGGGGCATCTGGAGGTGGCTGATCCCCGGGTGGGCCACTCCTGGCAGGTGTGGCCTGCCTGCCCTCCAAGGCCACGGCAATCCGGCCGAGGTACGCACTGGTCTGGGCCTGCACCCTGAGCTGCTGGGCCTGCATCCTGAGCTGCCGGGTGACCTGATAATGCTGGTCCCGCCGACTCAGCCTCCCCTGGTCCCGGATGGCAGCAGTGTTTGCCTGTACGGCTGCAGTGAGGTCCCTTAGCTCACCCTGCACCTCCCCCAGGCTGGTCACCACTGCAGCGCAGTTGCAGCTCACATCCTGCACTGCTGAAGACATCTGGGCCACGGAGCACAGGCTGTCAGCCACTCTGTCCAGGTGCCCAGCAATCTCCCCCATTTGCTGGGTCTGCCTGGCGTGATCCCTCGCCACCTGGTCCTGGACCAGATCAGACACCCCCCTGGTCTTATGGGTGGCCTTCCTGGGGCCAGTAGATGTTTGTTCCCAGGGGGATGGAGTCGCCCTTGAGGGGCTTCCTATAATGGGGGAGGGGATCTGAGAGGGTCCTGCAGAAGAGGAGGATTCCTCTAACAATAAAACAAAGTCCTGCTCTGCCCCAACAGGCTTCTCCTCAACGACCTCTGCATGTGTGGTGTGGGCACTCTCCTCCTCCACCTCGGTGTCTTCACCACCCAGGGGCACAGGCACTGGGTGCCGATGGGGGGATGGGGTGGACTGGCCGCCGACAGATGATGGCCCAGCTCCGTCATCTGTGGATGACACAAAGCAGACACATGTTGGTGGTCCCACACAACAAATAGGGGATAAAAAACACTTACCTGTCCTGGAGCCTTCCTCCACAGAATCATAGCCTGGTACCCCCTCCAATTGCTCCCTCTCCAGGCAGCGGGCGACCACCTCCTCCTCTGTGGTCAGGCTGACCGGACATGGTGGACCACCACCTGTTCCCCTCTCATGGCTCCTAATGGTGGCCACCTTGCCCCTGACCTTGCGCCTCAGATCGTTGATCTTCTTGGCAATATCGCCAGCAGTCCGGGTGGAATACCCCAAAATATTAACCCTGGCTTTTCCTGCCATGGAGGACATCGTTGTGGGTCTCCATAGCAGAGATGACCACAGAGACCTCCTGGGCATTAACATTTAGATTCCTCCTCTCTCTAGGGGTAGCGGGAGCAGCCATGACAGAGCAAAAGTAAATTCCCTGGGGTGGGGGGAAACGGAAATACTTTTGCGCCGGAATGGCGCTTCCGCTGGCGCTTTTATACGCGCAACGGAACACATTGCGCTGGCGTTTCCCGTGAAGTGGTGCCGACGGAAGTTGTGAGCATGCGCACAAGGGGGCCAAGTGAAGCATCACTTACTGCGCATGCTCCGTGGATGATGCGCTGAACGTAAGCCTCTGCGCTGGGCTCCGCCCATCATTTACATATGATCACACCCACTTCCACTTGCGTCGGGTTACGCCAGCGCATTATCGTTACTCTGGCGCAAGTTTACGCGCAACTGCTATGTGAATAACAGTACTTGCGCCGAAAGTGTCGGCGGAGTAACGTAAATGAGAAACGTTACTCCAAAGTAAAGAAGCGCCCATCTACCTGAATCTGGCCCTTTATTTTCTTTTTGCATCACACTTTGGAATTTCCCACATTCACCTAATGCACCTTTGCATTTCATTTCATGCTTGTTTTACATATTTCATAGCAAATGTGATTGTTGTAGAGCAGATCTTATTTGCACCTGTACTATTTGAAGTTTTTTCCATGATTATTTTGCATTGTGTTATATACCTCTTCAGCATTTGAGGTTTATTTGGAAACTATATTGTTTGGCACGTTACTTAGTTTGATACTTGCACAATTTTTTGCACTTTGCACTTATTCCTTTAATTAATAAACAGCTCAGCATTAATGTATAGCCCCATCTGAGTTTTTTCATCGGAAATTCCGATGAATTCCATCAGGGTTTAGATATAGAATATGTTCTATTTTTCTCCAATGGAATCTGATGTGATTTGGCCAGGCAAAAGCCTAATCGTGTGTACGCGGCATTAGAGTGTTCTCTCCCGCTGTCCTCTACTTGCTCTCACATGTGCCTCTCCTTTCAGGATCTTGTCACTCCTCCTGGATGCACCCGAGCCCCAGCCAAAGGTCCCCCCCCCACCAGCTTGACAAGCTCTCTGAGGGCCCTGACAGCCTCCACATCCTCTCACTCCTGCTCTTCCACCCGACAACTCCTCCCCAGCTGGGCTGACCCCAGGTTTTTAAGGAGGCCTGCCCCCTGCCAATCCAAGTTGGGGATTGATCAGAGCACCTTAAGATATCCCAGACAGCTTCACCTCTCTTCCCCTCCTCTCCTTCCAGCACATTCTAGAAGGAAGAGGGAGGTGACAGGGAAGTGATGCTGCCTGTGAGTTATCAGCTGCTACCCTGAGCTACTCCCAGGCCAGAGAGAAAACAAACAGGCCTAATAACCAGCTAGGCCTGCCTAAATTTGCCTATACTGCCAGAGAAAAACCTCACTCTGGCACCTTACTCTCTAGAGGGTTCTACACAAACCAAAAAAACAACAATATTGGCACGGTGTAGGCAGAGCAGGATGGAGAGGAGGAGGGTGCTGTAGGAGGGTGAAGGTCTGCTTTAAGCTGCAAAATGTGACATTTTTATTCATAGATTTGGATATATTTTAACACCTAATGATCACATAATGGGCAGTAGCCATGTTCATATCCACAGCACAAGGTTCTCCAAAAGTTCATAAGTACTGAGGTGTCATGACATCCATATGATCTTGCAGCAAAGCATTGTTCAAGGAGAGTTAAACAGAGAAAACATTATGCCGAAGCAGGAAAAATCTTTCAAGTTTTTACTTTTTGCTCTTGCAAACAGTTATATGTGTAGATTACTCGAGCCACTCACTACTCACAGTAGGTGACCGCGATATTGTGTCAATCTCGCTCCCTTTCTCAGCGAGATTGACCACCTGCGAGCCCCATCGCGGGAGCCAGCGCCGAGCTGGCTTGCCGCGATAGAGACAAAGCTGTCATAGAAGCAATGGGGATCCGAAGTGGATTCCCGCCAATTCTACACGTGGGCGGCGTTTGTTATGAATTCTGAGGGGGAACGTGGGTAGGTACCGGGCATGATGGGACTGTGACGTCGTAGGTGGCTTATATAAGTCGGTGCGAGCCACCGCACCCGGCATTGCAGCAAAAGGAAGCGACGTGTCAACATCTAAAGGAAAGAAGAAGCGAAGACAGCAGAAGAAGAAGAAGCAAGAAGAAAGCAGAAGAAGCAAGAAGAAGACAGAAGCACACCACCCCCCCCCCCCCCCCCCCCCCCGCCGAAGACGGAAGAGAACCAGACGGTGGCGAAGAACAGCGGCACCCACCCCCCCGCAGAAGATGTTGGAGGAAGCCCGCCGGGGGGGGCGCTTTTATAAAAGCGACCACCCACCCCCCCGGCGGCCAACTAATAAAATATTTTAATACCTTGTGTGGTTTATTTGTGTTTACACTTTTCTTGCAGGTGAATGGGTAGGGGTACGATGTACCCCCTACTCATTCACTTAGGGTGGGGGGCCGGTATCTGGGGGCCCCCTTATTAAAGGGGGCTCCCAGATTCCGATAAGCCTCCCGCCCGCATACCCCGACAACCAACAGCCAGGGTTTACAGGGAAGGGTCCCTGTCCTCATCAACATGGGGACAGGGTGCTCTGGAGTGGGGGGGCCGCAATGCACCCCCCTGCCCCAGAGCACCTGACCCCCCCATGTTGAGGGCATGCTGCCCGGTACGGCTCAGGAGGGGGGGGGCGCTCGCTCACCCCCACTCCTTTCCTGACCGGCCGGGCGGCGTGCTTTGGATACAGGTCTGGTATGGATTGTGGGGGGACCCCCACGCCATTTTTTCAGCGTAGGGGGGTCTCCTTACAACCCATAACAGACCTAAGGGCCCGGTATGCTCCTGAGGGGGGAACCCATGCCTGATTTTTATTTAAAATCCGGCGGGGACTTCCCCCTTTAGGATTCATAAAAAACGCTGCCCACGTGTAGAATTGGCGGGAATCCACGTCGCATCCCCCTCGCTTCTATGACGCACTCGCTGGAATGTGCTTTTACTATTCCAGCGAGTGCGAGATGTCGGCACCCTGTCGCCGAGAATTAGCACGATGCTGTCGTGCTAAAAACACATTCTCGGCGGCAGGTACTGTACCTTCGTCTATATATTTTGTTTATACATATCCTACACCCATGTCGTTTCTTCATGTGATTCCATATGGCTAATTGAATACTTTTCTCTACCTAGTCGCAATCTCTACAATGGATATCGCTTTCCCCTGAAGAAGCGAAATTTGCGAAACATGTCGGGAATGTGTGAAATTTGTATGGTTTAAACAGCTATTTGTTTATTTGGATGACCACAAATATCCGTGTTATTGATTGGACTATAGATTTTAAATGCTTTTCTTTGTATTTAATAAAATAATTTTGTAATCTTTATGGATATAAGACGAGTTCTTTCTCATCATTACCGTATTATCAACTGCACCGTAATATATCCCTCTTTCCTTCCCTTTACAATTTCAATATTTGTGTTTGGGATTAGGTGCCTAAATTTATGGGTGATTCTATAAGTGTTTGGACTACTTTAAAACAAACATGTAGAATTTCATTATCTAAAAATAGATTATTAGATAAGTGTATAACGCATTCTCTCAGCACAATGAACAGAACAATGAATCTGATGTACCTAGCTGAAAATAAACAAGTCATTTTTTTTTTTAATAGGCAAAAGAACTGGTACTTTATTTATTTTTTATTTTTTTACATACTGTATTTATTGGCGTATAACAGTCACTTTTTAACCCTGAAAATATAGGATAAACTGTGCCTGCGTGTTATAAGCAGGTGACCCGTGGAAAGTTTTTTTCCCGAAACTTCCCTCGTAGGGCTGGTACACACGATCAAATCAGTCTGCTGGAAACGGTCTGCTAGACCGTTTCAGCAGACAGATTCGATCGTGTGTACGGGCAAACAGACGCATGGTTTCGACGCATGCGCGGAAGTGTTTTACTTCCTGGTGCGGTGACGTGGCGGCTTCAACGTCACCGCCACGTCACCGACACGTCAGCGCGCTGTCTGCTGGCGGGGATTTTGGTTTGCTCGTGTGTACACGTGAGCAAACCAAAATGCCAGCAGACAGATTTGTTCAAATCGGTTGGACAGACCGTTTTGAACAAATCTATTTACTCGTGTGTACGAGGCCTTAAAGTCAGGGTGTGTGTGTTATACGTCGATAAATATGGGTAATTATTTTATATTTAAATCTATTTGTAGCGGGGTATCGCCCTTTCTGATGTGAAACAAAAGACTACTATTGCTGATCGTAAAGGATCTCAGCTCCCTCCTGTGGCCGAGTTGGGTTAGAGCCACCTGTTGTTTACATTTCATTCTGGTACCACAGTGAATGTTGGGGAATTGAGTTCAGAGGGAGAAGAAACTTAATTTGCCCTGGCCTGTAATGGACTACATTACCCAGAGAGCAGCTGTTCAACTGCCAGATGCTTTGCCTTCCGCACCGCCTGCAGAGGGAGGTAATTTAAGGTAGAGGACGAGTTTGGCGCACTCTCTCGGGACCGCATCTTTAACCCAAGAGGACAGTGTTAGGAGTGTCTACACGGGGAGTAGGCCGCATTTAAGGCCTGCATACGCCCGGGCGGATCGGTTTGAGATGGAGGGACGGAGTTTCTGCCGGAGTCATCAGACGAGATCCCAGTAACCCTGCGACGTGTCTGAGGACCGGAGACTGCTGACTGATTGGACGGTGTGCCGTAAAAGGACAAGGCCTGAACCGGTTGGGTGAGACAGGCACTTGCCTGAAAGTACTGATTGTCTTGTGGAAGGGCGGATGGTTGATATCCATCTTTGCGGTTTGACTATTCAGGAAACTTTTAACAGTTCATTTTTACCCTTTTGGATTATAAATTGCTCTTTGCACGCCAACGCATGCCAACACACAAGTGCACAAACTATTAGTAGGAGACTGTATTGAAGTTTTTGTCTGGGACGCCAGGCCATCCTTATCCGCTATAGCTATAGTACCCAAGGGTCATCTATTAGTGCTTTATATTGATTATATGCATTGCATTGCTCGTTGACCGAGTAATCAGTTCTATTACTTTATATAGTATTGTAGAGAGGTAGAGAGCTGGGTGAGATTTGGCAAGAGGGTGTTTTGTTGAAGGGGTCCCTGTATGCTCACACAGGTCTATATGACATTGTAGCCTAGCTCACACTTACTGTATGCCTTAATATTGTTATAAATACTGCAGCAATATGCAAATAGAGTATTACTGTTTTACTCATGTTCCTTTGTTTCTTCTTTAAGTAAAGCATTACTTTGGTTATCTTGAAGTCTGTGTGCAGCCTATCTTTCATACTGCAAGACCCCTTTCATTTAAGGTAACCCCTTTTATTCGCATAATAATTAATAATAATTGTAATGTAACGGGATATTGTGCTTTCCCACAAGCTACTGGTGTTCACAACTCCATATTACCAGGTGTGTCAAGGGAGGGCTTTGACCCACTTTAAGAGGTTAATTACAGAGCGTAGACCCAAAACAACCAGCAGCTCCTCTGGGGCTAGTGCTACATATTTATTGGGGGGCAGGGTTTTGTCATAAGGCTTGGGTCAAACCTATGTGTGTGGCTGAGGGTGCAGGAATCACATCTGTTCCTGGAACCGCAACAAAATCACACTGCTCTTAGGTTGACGCACGAGGGGTGCTATTCATTTTGAATAGCACCCCCCATGCATATTAGCACGTGAGGCCTGGACAAACCACCGGGGATCAAGGTAGCCGCACACTGAGGGATTGATCACCTATCAGTCGGTACCTGGGCGACAAGTTGAAGGAGATCCAGGCATAACTATCCGAGAGGGGATATCTACAAGAATCTAACCCAGAGAGGGCCTGTGGCAGAGGTGTCTTTCTAAGGCTCATTGAGAGGGGTCTGTGGCAGAGACTATTTCCTCAAGTTCAAGTTCACTCTGTGGCAGAGACTTTATCCTACAATTGTTCGAGCGATACTCTGGCTGCCAGGTCAGTGAGAGAAGCCTGTGCAGGTACACTAAACCCACTCCGGCAGGAGTGGCGCAGAGAAGTGTTACGTTTGGAAGCAGGACTGTTTCCTTGTTAATTTAGGGTTGTCCCAATACCACTTTTTTAGGACCGAGTACAAGTAGCGATACTTTTTTTCATGTACTCGCCGATACCGAATACCGATACTTTTTTAAAATGTCATGTGACAGTTTTTAAACCACAATACAGACTAAGGATATTTTCTTTAGAATTATGAAGAACTCCAACTCAAGACATTATAAAAGAATAAAAATGAGTAAAAAATGAATAAAAATGTTTTATTTGCTTGTCACGCAGTAGTAAAAAACTCAAAGAATTTTCACAGAACATGTTGATAAATACAAAAATTATCGGCAGAAGCATCGGGAGCATTTGCGCAAGTACAAGTACTCCCGCAAATACTCGGTATCGGTCCCGATACCGATACTAGTATCGGTATCGGGACAACCCTACTTGTTATCACGCCTGAATCTGGTATTCTTCCTTCCCTTCAACTTTACTTTCCTCCCCACAAGTTTATTGTTTTTACCCGGCTGAGAAATAAAGAGCACAGCAAAGAGCACCTGTCATGGACATTCCTTTATGCCGCGTACACACGGTCGTTTTTTGCGATGAAAAAAAACGTTGTTTTTTAAAACGTCATTTAAATTGATCGTGTGTGGGCAAAACGTTGTTTTTTGTCTTAAAAAAAACGACCAAACAAAAATTCCAACATGCTGGAATTTTTTTGTGTCGTTTTTCAAAACGTCGTTTTTTGTTTCACAAAAAGTCACCGTGTGTAGCAAAAACGTTGTTTAACCACTTAAGGACCGCCTACTGCACATTTACGTCGGCAGAATGGCACGGCTGGGCACATCAACGTATATATACGTTGATTTTAGTACCCAGCCGCGGGTCACGGGCGCACGCCCGCGGCGCGCTCCCGTGACCCGGTCCGAAGCTCCAGGACTGGGACCGCGGGATTCGCGGACCCGATCGCCGCTGCAGTGCGGCGATCCGTCCCTGGAGCGGAAGAACGGGGAGAGCCGTGTGTAAACACGGCTTCCCCGTGCTTCTCTGTGGCCGTAGCATCGATTGCGTCATCCCTGTAATAGGGGGACGCGATCGATGACGTCACACCTACAGCCACACCCCCCTACAGTTGTAAACACACACACAGTCACAGCGAGAGTTACAGCGCCCCCTTGTGGTTAACTCCCAAACTGCAACTGTCATTTCCACAGTAAACAATGCAATTTAAATGCATTTTTTGCTGTGAAAATGACAATTGTCCCAAAAATGTGTCAAAATTGTCCGAAGTGTCCGCCATATTGTCTCAGTCACAAAAAAAATCGCTGATCGCCGCTATTAGTAGTAAAAAAAATTTTTTTTATAAAAATGCAATAAAACTATCCCTTATTTTGCGAAAACTAACCAATAAATGCTTATTGCGATTTTTTTTTTACCAAAAATACGTAGAAGAATACGTATCGGCCTAAACTGAGGAAAAAAAATGTTTTTTTTATATATTTTTGGGGGATATTTATTATAGCAAAAAGTAAAAAATATTGATTTTTTTTTAAATTGTCGCTCTATTTTTGTTTATAGCGCAAAAAAATAAAAACCGCAGAGGTGATCAAATACCACCAAAAGAAAGCTCTATTTGTGGGGAAAAAAGGACGCCCATTTTGTTTGGGAGCCACGTCGCACGACCGCGCAATTGTCAGTTAAAACGACGCAGTGCCGAATCGCAAAAAGGGGCAAGGTCCTTTACCTGCATTTTGGTCCGGGTCTTAAGTGGTTAAAACGACGTTTTTCAACCCGCGCATGCCCAGAAGCTAGTTATGAAGCGAGCTTCAATGGAAAAGGGTGGTGAACGTAACCTCGCTTTTTGTGAAAAAAACAATGGTGTGTATGCAACATCGTCTTTGAAAAGTAACGTTTCAAAAACGTTGTTTTTTACTTCACAGAAAACGTCGTTTTTTTTCATCACAAAAAATGATCGTGTGTACGCGGCATTACTTCTGTCTATGCAATGCGCATTGTTCACCCCTAGGAATTCGGAAGGAGCCATGAGGTAATGTGCCGCCCAAAAAATCCAGCAGCTCCACTGGGTATAATGCTACACGTACAAAGTAAAAGAATTTAGAAAGACAATTGTACACATGTACTGAAAACAGAACATCCAATAACAGTACATAAAGAATCTTTTTATTATTATTATTATTTATTATATACAGTATATACCGCGCGGTCTCTAAACGTGAACAAAATAAATAGCAGCCAACACCACAAAACAGACCAATTTTGCAACAAAGAACAATAGAAAAACAGGTGCAGAGCTAACAATAACAACATATCTATTGACTGATAAAAAATGATAAATAACTAAAAACACCATAATGCCGCGTACACACGGTCGTTTTTTGCGATGAAAAAAAAACGACGTTTTCTGTAGCGTAAAAAACAACGTTTTTGAAACGTCACTTTTCAAAGACAATTTTGCATACACACCATCGTTTTTTCACAAAAAGCGAGGTTACGTTCACCACTCTTTTCCATTGAAGCTCGCTTCATAACTAGCTTCTGGGCATGCGCGGGTTGAAAAACGTCGTTTTGAAGCATGTTGGAATTTTTTTTTGGTCGTTTTTTTTTAAGACAAAAAAAGACGTTTTGCCCACACACGATCAATTTAAATGACGTTTTAAAAAACGTTGTTTTTTTTTCATCGCAAAAAACGACCGTGTGTACGCGGCATTAGCTTTCTCTGAGGTGAAAAAATCATATAATAAACAGGATGTGCACACAAAGTCCGTGGAACATTCCAAACATTAGGTGAATAGAACCATATCAAAGTGACTGTATAAAGAAAACTGATAGAAGATCCACCAGCAAAAAAATAGGAGGCTTACCAGAAGGATTGGACCTTCTTAAAATCGATTCAGGACTATTGATGCCACTGTTGAATCGATTTTAAGTGCTTTTTTTATATTCTTCTCAAATGTAATAAATACTGTAAGCCATCTTGCAGCGTTACGCTATGTGCGCCCCTGTTTTTCATCTTTCCTGTTTTATATATCCTGAACTACAACATTGATTGGGTGATCTAATGTCATTATTGGAAGTTTCCATCGGTGCAACCTAGCTGGACCTCCTACATGCAGTATGCTTTTTCTACTAATTTGAATGCGCCAGAAGTTTCATCAAGAATTCCTGGTATCCGAGCAGATTTGGTCTTATCCTTGGGATTTAGTGACCCTAATGCCGCGTACACACGATCACTTTTTGTTTTAAAAAACGTCATTTAAAATGATCATGTGTGGGCAAAACGTCGTTTTATGTCTTAAAAAAAACGACCAAAAAAAAAATTGAATTTTTTGTGTCGTTTTTCAAAATGTCGTTTTTTGTGTCATAAAAAGTGACCGTGTGTGGGCAAAACGACGTTTAAAACAACGTTTTTAAACCTGCGCATGCATAGAAGCAAGTTATGAGATGGGAGCTTCAATGGAACAGAGTGCCGTCGAAAGTGTCTTACGTAACTGCGCTTTGCAAGAGCATTGTGGAAAAACGATGGTGTGTATGCAATGTCGTTTTTTAAAATGAAGTTTGAAAAACGTCGTTTTGTTTCGTCAGATAGAATGACGTTTTTTTTTTCATCACAAAAAGTGATCGTGTGTACGCGGCATAAGTTTGATTGGCCTGGTGAGTGTAAGCTTACCTGGGTCCAATCCTTCTGGTAAGCCTCTTATTTTTTTGCTGGTGGATCTTCTATCAGTTTTCTTTATACAGTCACTTTGATATGGGTCTATTCACCTAATGTTTGGAATGTTCCACGGACTTTGGGCCAGATTCACAGAGCCATTACGCGGGCGTTTCAGGACATGTGCGACGTAAGTCTAATTGTGCGCGTGCGTTTCGATGCGCCGCATCCCCAAAACGATATACGCAAGAAATGTACTTTTCTTTACCCGGCGTACTTTCGATAGACTGGCGCATCCGTCTGCGCAAAACTGCGCTAGACACACCATTGATTTGCTAGTCAAATATGCAAATGGGGGAGTTACGGGGATGCACAAAAGAACGTTGGGGCAGGGCAGGCTACGCGCTGTGCGCAACAGCTGCATGTCCTGTCTAAAATTAGACCATATTAAAGCTGGTATAAAATTAGACAATTCGTCTACATGTCAGATAAAGCAACACTGTTAGTGAGGAGCTGAGCAGTCACACTTGCTGACCAACAAATGGGATGCCAACAAGCCAGGGACATCCTCGCTCATAGCTATACTACTGACTTTAGAGGAGCAAAGAAGGAGGAGGGCACGGAGGAGGGCACGGGAGAGGATATACCGCACACGCATAGACCTGTTTGGCATGAGTGATTCTGAGGTGTATCGCGTCTTCAGATTCACCCCTCATGCCGTCCTGGAATTAACCATAACCCTGCAGGAGGACATCACCAGCCCAACACACCGCTCCCATGCAGTGCAGCCACTGGCAACACTCCATTTCCTTTTCAAAGAACAAGTGGAGTGGTGGCTGGGATGTCACAATCCTCCATGAGCAGATGTGTGCACCAGGTTATCCCAGCAATCCTCACACGCATGGCCAACCAAATCATCAAACCCACCACTGAGGACCTGCGGCTGAAGGCAATGACAGATTTCTACAGAATTGCCAGATTCCCACGCACCGTGGGGGCCATTGATTGCACACATGTGGCACTCCAGCCCCCCCATGAGACAGAGCACATGTACCGCAATCGGAAGCATTGGCATTCCATTAACGTACAGGTGATAGTCAATGCCCAAGGCCTCATATGGCACGTCCGTGCCAAACACCCCGGATCCAGCCATGACAGCTACATCTACAATCAAAGCCCCATCCAAATGGAATTCGAACAAAACGTGTATGGGGACACCTGGCTGGTTGGTGAGTGACATGGGTGGCAGGCATGACTGTACCCCCCCATGATGCACACATCACAACGGCCACATGCATGACTAACATCTTCCTGTCTTTTCCCTTACAGGTGACTCTGCATATACACTGGGACCATATCTCATGACTCCTATCCGGAACCCCCAAACACCAGGAGAGGAAAGATACAATGAAGCCCACGCCCAAACACGTGCAGTGGTGGAGCGCACCTTTGGCCTCCTGAAGTCATGTTTCCGATGCCTGGATAAGTCTGGGGGTACCCTGTTGTATTCCCTAAACTTTGTGTGCCAGATCATCGCTGCCTGTTGCCTGCTGCACAACTTTGCAGTAAGAAAGGGCCTGCAGATTGACCTACGTGATGACCTGACACCCCAACCAGACAATCCCCCCCTAACCGAGGATACCCCGTCTTCTGAGGGAAGAGCAGCCAGGAGACAGCTCACATTGGGCATCTTTGCACGTTAAACACACACATTTATGGTGGCACAATGAGAATGCATGCATGCACACCACTGTGGTCCCTAGCACACACACCCCACATCCTCATCAAATTGGATTAGCACAAGCCCACCATGCAATTATGTCACTGTACATTCATACACCATTCACACGGACCTGGGGATCACTTCTCCCTGGTCCTGGGGAACCCTTCTCAATCAAAAATGAGGGTGACACCCCTTTTCCGGCAGGTATATCACCCCCACATTCAAAAATCACTCACAACACAAAACAAAACAAAAAATTGCCCAGCAAAAACAAAAAATGTCCAGCAAAAAAAAAAAAAAAGCCAAAAAATAAATAAAAATCAGGAAAAAAAGGGGGGAAAACAAATTAATGCCGCTGGCGTGAGCCACGCCTGGGGCGCCCACGGCCACGGCCCCGGCTCCTCAGGGGAGACTTATGGGGGGGGGGGTAATCAGGGGAAGGAGGAGCAGCCCCAGGTCTCTGCCCACCTGGCGGCCTGCCCTCCAAGGCCACGGCAATTTTGTCCAGGCCAGCACTTAATGATGCCGTATTGGCCTGGATAGCCTGGGTGAGGGCCCGCTGTCCAAGATGGCGGGTCTGAAGGGCCTGGTCCCTTCTCAGATTGGCGGGCAGAACCTCCGCCACCCCCCTGGTCTTCTGGGATGACTTCCTGCCTCCAGCTGATGCTTGTGGCCGGGGAGAAGGGGAGCCCTGTTGGGGGAGGAGTGGGAGGGGCTACCCCTTATGGAGGGCTGGCTGCTGCCAGCCAGAGGGGAAGAGTCCTCCAAAAACAACAGGCCACTGCCTGACATGAACTCCTCCTCCTCCTCAAACTCCTCCTCCACAACCTCCTCCGAGGACTCCGGCATTGTCTGGGGGTCCTCATCAGGCTGCTGTCCTGGGGATGGTGCGGTCAGGCCAGATGGCCCAGCACCCTCCTGCACATCTGTGGATGACACTAAACATTCACAGGTTGGAGGATCCACACACTTGCCACATATTCCCTTTCACCCCCCCCCCCCACACATGCTACACACCTGATAGGGCAAAAAAAACGTACCTGTCCTCACGGGCTCCTGACTGGAGTCATAGCCAGGCAGGCCCCCCACCTGTTGCCTATGAAAGGTCTGGGCCACCGCACGCTCCTCCGCTGTCAGCCTAACAGGGCATGGTGGGCTGCCATCTGCCCCAGCTTCTTTCGGACCAGACGCCGGAGATCATTTATTTTCTTCTCAATCCCCTTGCGTGTCCGGGTCTCCCCCCCCCCCACTGAATTTACCTGGTCGGTAATCATCTGCAGAATCTCCCTCCTCCTGGCCGGGGTGGTGTGGGCACTCTCCGGGCCGTGGAGGAAACGCCCATATTGGGTAATGGCCCGGGCAATTAATTGTTTCTCCCCCAACGAAAAATTCATCTTTCGCTTCCTCTCAGTCATACTCATACAAAAACTCGCTCACAAACAATCACCAAAAAACACACACAAAAACAAGCAGGAAAAATCAAGCAACAAAACAAACAAACAAAAATCTATCAACCAAAAAGTCTCACAACCAGTCACCAAAAAACACTATCAAATATATTATCCAAAACACTAGATCAAACAGTCAACAAAGATCACAAATACAAGTCACAACAGAACAAACAACAGAACAAAAGCACCTTGCTGTATAGGGAGGGATACAAAGGGATGTACTTTTGCAAAGGAAGGGCGTTTGTGTCTGTCTATTTAAGCTGTCTGCGTAGCTCACTAAGTTGCCCGGGTCCACTTCCAATTTCACTGATTGCGCCGTTCCTGAGTTGGGAGCATGCGCACAGAGGTGCTGACCATGGTCTGCTTCAAGCGCGCATGCGCGAGCCGGCCGGCCCTTCATTTGCATGGGGTCACGGCTCATTTCAATGTAACATGCCCACGTCCTTCCCAATTTGAATTACTCCGCCTTACGCCTCTGAAATTACGTTGCACAGGCACACATTTCTGCGCAAAACCTACGAGAATAGGGTGATTGCGCCGCTACATTGCGCCAGTCTGTTTATTATATGATTTTTTCACCTCAGAAAAACACTTATGGGGCCAGATTCTCAAAAGAATTACGCCGGTGTATCCACAGATACACCGGCGTAATTTGAATATCCCACCGGCGTATCATTGTTTTGTATTCACAAAACAAGATACGCCGGAATTACGCTAGGATCCGACTGGCGTAAGTCACTTACACCGTCAGATCCTAAAAGCAATAATACGCTGGCCGCTAGGTGGCGTTTACGTTGATTTCAGTGTTGAATATGCAAATGAGCTGATACGCCGATTCCAGAACGTTTTTGCGCCGCGTCGATGTAGTTCACGTAGTTTGCGTACGCGTAAGGTTACCCCTGCTATATGAGGGGTAACCTTGCGTAGGTCTGGCGAAAGCCATGTTAAGTACGGACGTCGGGACAGCGTTGTGTTTTTCCGTAGTTTACGTTGTTTGCGTAACTCGTCGCGAATAGGCCTATAAGTTAATTACGTCGTAATCGCTGTATTTGCGGCGTACGACGAAGCATGCGCAGTGGCCTACATTTTAGGCCGGTGCATGCGCAGTTCATTCGGCACGGGGGCGTGCTTAATTTAAATACAGCACGCCTCCCCCTTGTTCCCTATTTGAATTACGCGGCCTTACGCCGTCCCCTTTACGCTACGCCAACGCAAATTACGGAGCAAGTGCTTTGAGAATACAGCACTTGCCTGTAAAAACTGCGTAGGCATAGCGTAAATGGGATACGCTGCAAATACGCCATTTTTTAAAAATCTGTCCCATGGTGTTTTTAGTTATTTATCATTTTTTATCAGTCAATAGATATTTTGTTATTGGTGCTGCGCCTCATCTGTTTTTCTCTTGGTACCATTATAGTCCTTTAACATAGAGGTTAGGGTTTTTTGTGTAATGATTTCCCAGGATCAGGTATCATACCACTGTTGTCCAAAAATGTAGGGCTCTCCCACGAGATCCCCTTCCCCATTTTCTCTTTTCTCATACAATAATTGTAGAAATTAAGACAAGACAGAAATAAAATAATCAGTGGGTCAACCCCATGATTACATAATTTTTTTTAAATTAAAGGACATCTTAAAAGGCATATTCTACTTTTTGTAAAGTTCACCCATATTGCAAAAAAAATTAAAAAATGTGCATTTATTTGTAGCGTCTGGCTACTTTCATAGCAGGTGCTGCTGTAAATTTAGAGGGGGTCAGAGAGTTAGTTGCCTCTTACCATGTTTTGTTTGGCTAAATTAGAGGCCTCTGTTCCAGCTCTGGCTGTGCTGTGTGCCCACGGCTGTTGTTTGGGGACTCGGGCCCCCCAGACAGCTGGTGGCGGCAGTAGGTTCAGGGTCGTGTGTATGCTTTATTTCAGCAGCCAATCAGGAGGGTTGATTGCCTTGCTGTGCATGCTGGGAAGGGGTATTTAGGGGACAGATGCCATTGGTTAAGGGTCGTTGTCTCCACCTGGGCAGTCATCCCACCACCCCGTGTGTGGCCCTCCTGGCTGGGGGGAGGGTGTTGCAGTGTTCCCGGCTCCGGGGCATCAATCTACCCCGTAGGCCCAGTAGGCAGACTGAGTCTACAATTTGCAAGTGGTCCTGCACTGTCCGTTCAAAATGGGAGGAAGCGACCGATGAGGAACCTGTCTGGGGGGATACCGAGCACGAGGCTGGTGTCTCAGAAGAGGCCTACTTGCTCATCAAAGGACACTTCGAGAAGCTGGACGAAGGTCGCCTATCAGTTCCTGACATAACTAAAGCTGTTGGAGGAGGAAGGGTGCTGAATCCAGTTGAGAAGGATTGGACCAAGACTATCTCCACCTTTAGGAGTATCTGTGGCAGAGACTTCACCCTATAGTTTCCGAGTGGCACTCTGGCTGCTAGGCTGGTGAGAGAGGCCTATCCAGATGCACTATACCCACCAGGCTAGAGTGGCGAATAAAATTGTCGTTGGAAGCAGGACTGTTTCCAGTAACCAGTTAACTCTTTCATCCATTCTATCCCTTCACCTACAACTACAGTTTTACTGTTTTTACCCGGCTGGGTAATAAAGCACAGAAAAGACACCTGTCGTGTGGACATCGACTTTATTGCAGCTCTCATCCAGCACACTAGACAGTGGAAAGATAGAGGTAACATGCCACCCAAATCAAACCAGCAGCTCCTTCGGGGGTAGTGCTTGGCGGAGCGAGCAGCGTGCTGGCGTCATCACCCTCATTCGTTTACTCTACACAGATGGGTTTGCCTGTTTAGCGTCCGGCCGGCGCTACAGGCTCAAGGCGTGTTTTTAATTCACTAAATGTGAGTTGTTTACTTTTTACCTTTTATCAATAAAACACTCTGGCCTAGATTCACGTAGGGCGGCGTAACTTTCAGCGGAAGTAGCGTATCGTATTTACGCTACGCCACCGCAACTTAGTGAGGCAAGTGCAGTATTCTCAAAGCACTTGCGTCCTAAGTTACGGCGGCGTAGCGTAAATGTGTCGGCGTAAGTGCGCCTAATTCAAATGGGGAAGAGGTGGGCGTGTTTTATGCAAAATAATCGTGACCCCGCGTAATTGCCGCTTTTAACGAACGATGCATGCACCGCCCGTGGACGTATCCCAGTGCGCATGCGTCGGATGGAATGCCTAAGATACGTTGAACACTGCCTACGATGTGAACGTAACTTACGCACAGCTTTATTCATGTACGACTTACGCAAACGACGTAAAAAGATACGCTTGTTCCGACGTCCATACCTTGCATGGGCTGCGCCACCTAGAGAGCAGCTTTATCTTTACACCGGCGTATGTCTTACGTAAACAGTGTAACTAATTGCGACGGGCGCGCGTACGTTCGAGAATCGGCGTATCTAGCTCATTTGCATATTCAACGCGGAAATCAACGGAAGCGCCACCTAACCGCCAGCGTAAATATGCACCCAAGATACGGCGGCCTAGGAGACTTACGCCGCTCGTATCTTGGCCGAATTTATGCGTAACTGATTCTGAGAATCAGGCGCGCATATACGACGGCGCAGATTTTCGGACTTACGACGGCGTACGTGGAGATACGCTGGCGTAAGTCTTTGAGAATCTGGCCCTCTGGTTTTATGCTATGTGAGGCTCCTTTCCTTCCTTACATGATTCATACGGTTATGAGAGGCTTGAGCTGGGAGTTCAACTGATATCCATTGCACTGTGGACAACTACCCCTCCTGGATTATATATGCTGAATTTGGTCCAAAGGACCCTAGGATTTGGTAAGCGGATCACTTATCTAGTTGTGGTGGATTCACATTGTGCTGCATACGGTGACCACAAGATTACAGCTGTCTGAATATACACAGGGTGTTTCCAACACAGTGGGGTAGATTCACATAGAGATACGACGGTGTATCTACTGATACACCGCCGTATCTGTGAGATCCGACGCTCGGATCTATGCGGCTGATTCCTCGAATCAGGTTCCGCATAGATCTCCCTTAGAGCCGACTTGTGTAAGTGAGTTACACTGTCGGATCTTAGGCCGCGTACACACGAGGGGATATGTCCGCTGAAAACGGTCCGATGGACCGTTTCAGCAGACATCTCCGCTCGTGTGTATGGGCTAGCGGACAGATTTCTCCACCCGACAGATTTCAAAGCATGCTTTGAAATCTATCCGGTGGGGATCTGTCCGCCCGACATGTCTGCTGGTTAGTACACTTACCAGCAGACATGTCGGCCCCCACCGCCGCCGCGCCGCTGCCGAATGGATTCGGCGCATGCGCGGAAGTGTTTTACTTCCTGGTGCGGTGACGTTGCGGTGGCGCGGCGGCGTCAACGTCACCGCCGCGTCACCGCCACGTCACCGCGCCTTCCGGCGGCGGGGAATTTGATCCGATGGTGTGTACACGCCATCGGATCAAACTCCCGATCGGACATATCCGATGGAAATGGTCCGCGGACCGTTTTCATCGGATATATCCGATCGTGTGTACGCCGCCTTAGGCTGCAATCTCCCGCCGTCCGCTAGGTGGCGCTTCTATTACTATACGCGACGAATATGCAAATGAGGAGAACCGCTGATTCTGAAACAGATTTTTTTTTACGACGTTTGCGTTCGGCTTTTTCCGGCGGATCGTTACCCCTGCTATATGCAGGGTAAGTGCGGCGTATCCTATGTTAAGTATGGCCGGCGTTCCCGCGTCAAATTTTTTATTTTTTACGTTGTTTACGTAAGTCGTTCGGGAATACGGCCATACGTTAATAGCGTTAACGTCGAAAACAATGACGTCCTTGCGACGTCATTTGAGGCAATGCACGCTGGGAAATTTAGCGCAGTACGATCGGCGCGGGGACGCGCGTGATTTAAATAGTAAACTCCCCCTAGCCGCGGAATTTGCATTCCGCCGGGGGATTTACGATCCGCCAGGGCAACTTACGACGCAAGTGCTTTCTGAATACAGCACTTGCTTCAAAAACTGGCGCAGGCGGATCGTAAAAAAGATAGATCACGCGGATCAAAAGATCCGCTGATCTCTGTGAATCTGGGCCTGTATTTCTATGGATCCTTTCACGTCTAATCATATGGACTTTTTTCCAATAGACTTCAAAGATCGTCTTTCTGTCACAAATGTTTTTTGATGACTAAGGGCCAGATTCAGGTAGAGTTGCGCTGGAGTATTTCGATATGCGCCGCGTAACTGTGAATATGCGCCGTCGTTTCTATGTGGCCGTACCCACCAAACTAGATGCGACAGAAAACGGGCCATTTCCGGTCGGCTTAACTTTCCGACGCCAGAGTCTCGTCAGCGCATAATTTCGCTTGGCGCATCAGTCGCGCCTATTGATTTCCCCTGCAAATATGCAAATGAGGGAGATTTCCCGATTCACGAACGGATTAGCACCATACGCTGGCTACATGCGCCGCGCGTATCTCGTCCGTCCGGCGCAAAGTTATTTCTACAAATAGCTGCTTTATCTTTACTCCAGACGGCCACAGGTCAGCAGGAGAGCAGGTACAGCAGCGTTACCGACGATAAGAGCTAGCTGAGCACCCCCACTTGCAGGACAACACCTCTGTCCATGCTTGTCTGTCAACTTTTACAGCCATGGAGGAAGACATCATAGGTCTCCATAGCCGAGATGACGGCTGACAGCTCCTGGCCTTTAGAGTTCAGCTTTCTCGTGTGTGTTTGCGGGGAACGGGAGCAGCCACCTCAGAACAAAAGTAACTTCACTGCGGGGAGGGGGAACAGGATATACTTTAGTGCCGGAATGGCGCATCTACGGGCGCATTTAAACGCCCAACGGAACGCATTGCGCTGACGTTTCCCGTGAAGTTGTGCCGACGGAAGTTGTGAGCATGCGCACAAGGGGGCGAGTGAAGCCTCACTTACTGCGCATGCTCCGTGGATGATGCGCTGAACGTAAGCCTCTGCGCTGGGCTCCGCCCATCATTTACATATGATCACACCCACTTCCACTTGCGTCGGGTTACGCCAGCGCATTATCGTTAGTCTGGCGCAAGTTTACGCGCAAGTGCTATGTGAATAACAGTACTTGCGCCGAAAGTGTCGGCGGAGTAACGTAAGTGAGAAACGTTACTCCAAAGTAAAGAAGCGCCCATCTACCTGAATCTGGCCCTAAATCTTTATGTTGATGTTTCCTATGGTGTGCAATTTCTAATGATGTATGCTTGAGATGTGTGTCCTTAGAGTTGCCAATTTATGCATTATTTCACATTAATTTTTGGTGGTTTAATTCATATTCTGTATAATTTTGTTTATATATTTTTATTATTTACATTGACTATACAGTAGGTACGCATACTTGGAAGTGTGTTTGGGATCGTTATGTTGGAATACTGTCCTGCGGCCCAGTCCCTGAAGGGAGAGGATCATGCTCTGCTTCAGTATGTCACAGCACATGTTGGCATTCATGGTTCCCTCAAAGGGGATGTCCGCTCAAAAAAAAATATTTAAAGCCAGCAGCTACAAATACTGCAGCTGCTGACTTTTAATATCAGGACACTTACCTTTCCTAGATTCCAGCGCCGTCCGCAGCAGAGGACGAGCGATCGCTTGTCACTCTGCTGCTCCCCCCGCCATCCACGATGAGGGAACAAGGAAGTGAAGCGCTCCGGCTTCACTGCCCGGTTCCCTACGGCACATGCGTGAGTCGCGCTGCGCCTGCCGATTGGCTCCCGCTATGTGCTGGGAGCCGAGTGTTCCCAGCACACAACAGGGGGGGCCCCGGGAAGTGACGATATGCTCGTATTCTGCCCGAGAATGCTGGGCCGGAAGTGGGTGCAAATACCTGTCTTTAGACCTGTCTTTAGACAGGTATCTGCACCCCCTCCCCCCTGAAAGGTGTCAATTGTGACACCGGAGGGGGGGAGGGTTCCGATCAGCGCAAGTTCCACTTTAGGGTGGAGCTCCACTTTAATGAACTGTAGCTCCCCAGTACTGCCAGCACTCATGCAGCCCCAGACCATGACACTGCTACCACCATGCTTGACTGTAAGACACACTTGTCTTTGTACTCCTCACCTGGTTTCCGCCACACACGCTTGACACCATCTGAACAAAATAAGTTTATCATGGTCTCATCAGAACACAGGACATTCAAGTAATCCATGTCCTTAGTCTGCTTGTCTTTAGAAAACTGTTTGCAGGCTTTCTTGTGCATCATCTTTAGAAGAGGATTCCTTCTGGGATGACAGCCATGCAGAGCAATTTGATGCAATGTGCGGCGTATGGTCAGAGAACTGACAGGCTGACCCCCCTCCCCTTCAACCTCTGCAGCAATGCTGGCAGCACTCATATGTGTATTACCCATAGACAACCTTGGATATGACGCTGAGCACGTGCACTCAACTTCTTTGGTCGACCATAACAAGGCCTGTTCTGAGTGGAACCTGTCTTGTTAAACCGCTGTATGGTTTTCTGCCACCGTGGTGCAGCTCAGATTCAGGGTATTGGCAATCTTCTTATGGTCTAGGCCATCTTTATGTAGTGTAACAAAAAAATTTCAGATCCCCAGGGAGTTTTTTGCCATAAGATGCCATGTTGAACTTCCATTGATCAGTATTAGAGAGTGAGAGCGATAACACCAAATTTAACACACCTGCTCCCCATTCCAGGAAAGTCTGTGTGCATTTCAGAAGGTCATATAATGCCACTGCTCGGCTGACAGACCTCCAAAGGGAATACAACCTGCCCAAGAACCGCCTAATTTGTGACATGCCCACCAGATGGAACTCTACATTGGCCATGCTGCAGCGGCTGCACATGCAGCAGAGGGCCATCAATGAGTACCTGTGCCAATATGGCAGCAAAACTGGGTCAGGGGAGCTTGGGTTTTTTCCCCACGCCAGTGGGCCTTGATCAGGGATGCATGCACTGTCCTGTCACCATTTGAGGAGGCCACAAGGATGGTGAGCAGTGACAGTGCATGCATCAGTGAGACTGTCCCTCTTATTCACATGTTGGAGCACACGCTACGTGGAATAATGGACAGGGCCCTTGAGGCAGAACAGAGGGAGGAAGAGGAGGACTACGTTACCCCTCAAGGCCCCCTTTATCCAGACAGTGGTCCTGCTTGCCCGCCTAGCACACAGGAAGAGGACGAGGAGGAGGATTGTATTAGCAGCATGGAGGTGGAGCTTTTGACTCAGCGTCAGCAGCAGTCTTCAAGGGATCAATTACAGTCCCAAGGAACCCATGGACTTTTACGTGGCTGGGATGAGGTGGCTGCGGATCCTGTCGTCCTAAGAGACCCAGAGGACTGTGCCCCGAATGCCTCAGCAAACCTACGCCGCATGGCCTCCCTGATCCTGCAAAGCCCATTACAAGGGTAAGGTTGCAGACCTTATCTTGTCATCGCAGAGGGAGCAGAAGATAAAACATCTTCCTGAGGCCTTGCAGAAAGGTCTGTGCAATGCGTGCCCAGAGACTGAGGGGTTACCAAATCCTGGTCCTGGACAACGTGTTGCTGAGGCTTCGGTGAGTCACAGAAGGAGCGGTGGAGAAGGTGGCTGTCTGACTGATGCGTTCAGACAATTTTTTAGTCCGCAGCCCCAAGGTTTGATCGGTTCCAGCAACCATTGCCAGCGTCTGTTTTACATGGTGCGGGAATACCTAGGGGGAAGAGCAGACTTGGACACCTTTCCCACCGAAGATCCTCTGGCTTACTGGGTTTCGAGGATGGATCACTGTCCAGAGCTTGCACAGTACACAATTGAGCTACTGGCTTGTCCTGCATCCAGCGTTCTTTCAGAATGCACATTCAATGCTGCTGGAGGCTTTGTGACAGATCGCAGGGAACACCTCTACACCGACTCCGTTGATCGACTGACCTTCATAAAAATGATTCAGGCTTGGATCACCACCAGCTACCAAGCACCTGATGCTGATGTAACTGAACAATTTTTTGGAAATGTCAGATCCCTTGGAGACTGCCTATGATGATGCTGAGTGACTATCCTGTTCTGCTGACTGAATATCCTTCTCCTTCTCAATGATCTTGCTGATAGCTTGTAAGAACATTGTTGGTTCTGGGCACCGCCACCAGTGGCTAAGGCCCAACTTTTCTGCCCCTGTTTAACAGGGGAGTGTAATTTACAATTTTTGATGCAATAGTTTACAGCAGGCTCTTTGCTGCGCTACAACTAGAGCAGGGCTCAAAATTTCAAGCCCTGAGCTACTAGCCAGGCCTCAAGTGTTACTCGCCACCAGTTGCCCCGCCTAACAGCCCATTCATACACTGCCCCACGCCTAATTGCGCCCCTAAACACGCCCTTGTAGATTATCTCATGGAATGACACTGTTAAATGTTTAATGCAGAATCAAGTTACACTATTAAATAAATTAAATTAACAACTTTAACAAAATGGGACAGGGCATGGGGGCAGACCAGAAGGACAGGGCACTGGGGGCAGACCAGAGGGACAGGGCACTGGGGGCAGTCCAGAGACACAGGGCACTGGGGGCAGACCAGAGGCACAGGGCACTGGGGGCAGACCAGAGGCACAGGGCACTGGGGGCAGACCAGAGGCACAGGGCACTAGAACCGGGTCTCTTCCCCATTCTCTTGCAACTCCCATCCATCCAGTCTCCTCTGCAACTCCCATCCATCCTCTCTCTCTCTCTCTCTCTCCCCCTCTCCTATTTATCTCATCATCAGGAGCCCCTGTGTGCGGCTCTACGCTTGCATGTCCCCATTTCTCCCTTTTATTCAGGCTGGCAGTGAGGAGAGGAGCTGCAGCACAGCGGGAGGGAGTACAATCCAGCGCCGAGATCCACACAACTGCACAGCCATTGACACCATAGCACAGCACACACTGACACCGCACAGCACACATTGAGACCAGTCTGCTCGCAGTGCTCAGGCTGAACTGCTGGACACTTACATAGAGCGCAAGAAAAAAAAACTGTACAAACTGGAAGGCTGACGCTCTCATGTCAGGGCAACTTTCAGTGAATGCCGCACTGCCTACCTGGGACACTCGGAGTGGTAATTTTCGCAATCCTACACCTCGCTCAGAGAGGTCATACTGTTAGGTCCCATGGCTATGAGAATTGTAAGTAGAGTACCTGTGTACTGCTCTGCCTGTGCGCCGCTCACCAGACTACTTTTCCTGAGCATGCACCTTTCCTCTTCGGCTGCCATTCGCATTGGGGCTCTAAGTGTAGGTACAGATTGGAGGGAGATTGGTCATGCAGGCCTGTCATCACTCGCCCCCAGCAGAAATCCATTTGCCAAATGCTAGCAGGCGAGTGGAAATTTTGAGGGCCGAACTAGAGTATCTGTGGTGGTTGCAGTGTTGTGGCACCAGTGCCTAAGGCCCAATTTTTCTGCCCCTGTTCAACAGGGGCGTGTAATTACAATTCTTGATCTAATATTTAACTCTGAGGGGTTGCAGTGTTGTCGCAACACCAACACCTAGGGCCCAAATTTCTGCAGCGTATATACGTCAGGCCCCTACTTTAAAACATCCAACTTACAACAGGAAGTGAGAGGAAATCTACCCCTAGGAAGGGAAATTCTCTTCTGTAAAAGGTGTCTCCTGTCCACTGATGCTTTATCACAATCCTTGTTTCACAATTTTATTTTATTTTTTAAATCATTTGTCTTTGGGACAGAAAGTGAGGTGCAATCTTCTGAATAGATGCACACAGAAAGCAAATCAAATGTTACAGGGGTGATAAACTTTCTCTATATTTTCAGAAAAGCTTAAGAAGCACCAGTTGAAAATTACAAACAGATCCTACTTAACAACAAACCTACAGTCTCTGTCTTGTTAGCACCACCTGTATGATGATGTTCAAAGTATATAGAGCCAAAGGGGCTTGTAATGACCTAGGGGGAGGGGGGCGGGGAAACCTGTGCTATTTTTATCAGTGATTTCCATCCATATTGCAGGGATCAGACATTATATTAAAGCCACAAGCATTTTTAAATTAATTAAAATGAGCACTTTTGAATTCGAACGCTCGAGTCCGATTGATGTCAATGGGGTTCTAAATGTTCGCGCGAACGGTCGGTCCGTTCGAAGGTTCTGGTGCGAACCGAACGCAAGGGTGTTTGGCTCATCCCTAGTCCTGGGCTGTCCGTCCAATTAAAGAAAGCGGCCTGATGAAGAACCTGTCCGGGAGATACTAAGCACGAGGCTGGTAATTTATCGGACGACACTTTGGTTCTGAGAGGCTGGACGCTGGTCGCCTATCAGTTGCTGATTTAACTAAAGCTATTTGAAGGAGAACCGGTGCTGAATCCAGTCAAGAAGGATTTTGGACCGCAATTGTCTCCAATCTTCATGAGGGTCTGTGGCAGAGACTTAATCCTAGAGTTCCGAGTGACACCCTGGCTGCCAGGCTAGTGAGAGGGGCCTGTCCAGATGCACTATACCCACTCTGGCTAGAGTGGCGAAGTAAAGTTGTCGTGGGAAGCAGGACTGTTTCCATATCCAGTTACACCTGAATTTGCCGTCTTCCATTCTGCTATCCCTTTACCTTCCACTAATTTTCAATATTTTACCCCGTTGGGTAATAAAAGCCCAGAAAAGATGTGGACATTGACTTCATTGCAGCTCTCATCCAGTACCCTAGACGGCGGAGATACAGAGGTAACGTACCACCCAAAACAAACCAGCAGCTCCTTCGGGGGTAGTGCTACACAATATTCACATATAACTACTCTATATCTCCAAGCAGGTCCAGCACAAGGGGCGGGCAGGAGGGATGGCTGCCCTGGCACTGCGGCTTCATGTGAGGTAGGAGGCGCTGCAAGGAGATTGAGGGGGAGGAGATTTATGCTGGGAGGGGCAATTTGGGAGGCAGCAGGGGATAAGAGTTGCTAGGAGTGATGATGTAGGGGGATTTGTGTTGGGAGGGGGGGATGGGGGAATAGGATGTGTGCTTGTGATTTGGGGGGTTTGTGCTAGAAGAGGTGATATGGTGAAGGGGGAGGAGAATTGTGCTAGGAGGGGGTATATTTTTAGGGGGGTGGCGAGGATGTGTACTTGGAGAGGAGTAGAGAATTTGTGCTAGGAGGGGTGACATTTTTTGGGAGGGGCATTAGAGTTGGGGAGATTTGGGGGATGGGGACAAGGATTTGTCCTCGGAGGAGGTATTTAAGCAAGGGGGGCAGATTTGTACTCGGGAGATTTATGCTTTGGGAGGCAGGCAGATTAGTGCTCATTTTTTGGGGGGGGGGGGGGGGGTTTGCTGACACATAGCACCCATACATCTTGGGGTTGCACAGTTTGGCATGTTCACCCTGGGCTCTAGATTATCGTGTCCCGCTCTGTCACTATGTTACCTGTAAACAGATACACCTTCACTGTCGCAGATCCTGTGGGGCAGTTCCACCAATTTGAACACTGCCATGCAGAATCCAGTTCTGTCATTCCCCTTTCAGCTCCGGAATTTATCTAATTAAATAAAGGGCCCCACTCACCTGATCTGCATATAGAAGCTCTAGAAGAACCAATGAGAGCGAAGAGCCCAACTAACTTATTCCTTTGATAATGTCAGAGGGCCAGATTCTCAGCGGCGTTACGACGGAGTATCTCAGATACCCTGTCGTATCGCCGTTTTTTTTGCCTCGTATCTATGCGCGTGATGCTTAGCATCACTTTTGCATAGATACGCTTCTACATCCGACAAGTGTAAAACCATTACACTTGCGGATCGTAGTTGTAATGACAACTCCGGCCACTAGGTGTCCTTTACATTGTTTTTTCATTTGCATATGCAAATGAGGTAGTACGCCGATTCCCGATCGCTTTTACGTCGCCCCGTCGTCGCGTACGTCGTTTTCGTCTGCGTAAGGTTACCCCAGCTTCTATGTGGAGTAACCTTACGAAGTACCGCCGGATGCCGTCGGGTGCCGTTGGATGCCATGTTAAGTATGGCATCGGGTCGGCTTTTTCCGTCGCTTACGTCGTTTTACTAACTCGTTCTCGAATAGGGAGTTGCGTAAATGACGCTCACGTCGTTTTGACGTCGGTTTCAACGACGCTTTCCGACGTGAGCTGGAGCATGCGCACTGGGCTTTTTCCCCGGCCGGCGCATGCGCAGTTCGTTCGTCGCGGGGGCGCGCTTAATTTAAATACAAGCCGGCCCATTTGAATTGCGCAGGTTTACGCTGGGCGATTTACGCGACGCAGGCGAAAACTACGGAGCAAGTGCTTTGAGATTAAAGCACTTGCTCTAGTACGATGCGGCGGCGTAGGGTAACTGGCTTACGCTACGCCGCCAGAATTCTATGAGAATCTGGCCCAGAGTGATAGATTGAGCTTTTCTTACTAGGACTGTGCAAATGTCCTTTGTTCAGCTAGGTCTGTGAAAACATCCATTTATTCACATAAATGCTTTTATAGAAAACATTGTTGTTTTGTTGATCACATGAGTGATGATTATGGTCTACTAAGTTTTGTTCCTAGATACTTTGGGCCAGATTCGGATAGTCCACCGTAACTTTGTGCGGGCGTAGCGTATCTTGTTTACGCTACGCCGCCGTAACTTTGAGAGGCAGGTGCCGTATTCAGAAAGAAGTTGCGCCCAAAGTTACGGCGGTGTAGCGTAAATGGGCCAGCGTAAGAGCGCCTAATTCAAAATAGGCAGGTAGGGGGCGTGATCCATGTAAATGAATCGTGACCCCGCGCAATTGAAGCTTTTTCTAAACTGCGCATGCGCCGGCCATGAACGTATCCCAGTGCGCATGCTCCAAATAACGTTGCAAATAGTAATTGAAAACAAAGTGAACGTAACTTACGCCCAGGCCCATTCTGAATCGGCTTACGCAAATGACGTAAACGACGTACAATACAACGCTGTCGCGACGTCCATACTTAACATTGGCTGCGCCTCATATAGCAGGGGTACTTTACGCCGGACTTACACTTACGCAAATGACGTAAAATACGATGCCTGGGCGCAAGTACATTCGTGAATCGGCGTATCTAGCTCATTTGCATATTCTACGCGTAAATCGCATATTCTGTAACATGATTTTTTTTTTTTTTTTTTTTATAAAAATGTTTCTTTGCTTCCAGCAAATATCAAACCAAACATTTATGGGTTTTAAGAGTTTTTTTGATGTAAAACATTGTGAAAAATTAAAAAAGGATCATAAAATGTGAAGCATCCATTCAGCTCCAGTTAGGTGATGTTAAACACAGGTCAGAATGTGAGTGATGATTGTCACTTTATCCAGTATGCTAGTAAGTTTCATCAGGCTTTCAATAGGTTCAGAAATCAGAACTACCTGAAACTTGCTAGAAACCTACACAGGAGATCAAAGGGAAGGTAGGTATAATTTTTATGTTATAAAACATAGTATTCTATGCATGAAGGTAAAAAACCGTCTGTGTGTTTCACCCCCTCCTCCCCACAGCTCCACTAATACTTACCCGAACTCCCTCTTGATCCAGCAATATACACAAGAGCCTCCACTGCCCTTTGTCTCTCTCTCTCTTCATTGGTTGAGACACATTGGCTCTCACTGCTGTCAATCAATGAGGGGGGGGGGGGCTGAGCCACAGCTCTATGTGTCTTATGGACAAATAGAGCAGGGCTCGGGAGCAAGCATGCAATTTTTCTGTAAAATAAATTGTAAAAATATAGGGCCAGATTCACAGCCATTACGCCGGCGTTTCAGGAGATGCGCGGCGTAAGTCTAAATTTGCGCGTGCGTTTCGATGCGCCGCATCCCCAAAACGATATACGCAAGAAATGTACTTTTTTTGACCCGGCGTAATTTCGATAGACCGGCGCATCCGTCCGCGCAAAACTGTGCTAGGCACACCATTGATTTGCTATTCAAATATGCAAATGAGGGAGTTACAGGGATCCACAAAAGAATGTTGGTGCAGCGCAGGCTACGCGCTGTGCGCAACAGCTGCATGTCCTGTCTAAAATTAGACCATATAAAAGGTGGTATAAAATTAGACAATCCGTCTATATGTCAGAAAAAGCAACACTGTTAGTAAGGAGCTGAGCAGTCACACTTGCTGCCCAACAATCTGTATGCCAACATGCCAGGGACATCCTTGCTCAAAGCTATACTACTGACTTTAGAGGAGCAAAGAAGGAGGAGGGCACGGAGGAGGGCACTGAGGAGGGCACAGGAGAGGATATACCGCACACGCATAGACATCTTTGGCATGAGTGATTCTGAGGTGTATCGCGTCTTCAGATTCACCCCTCATGCCATCCTGGAATTAACTATAACCCTGCAGGAGGACATCACCAGCCCAACCCACCGCTCCCATGCAGTGCAGCCACTGGTCAAGGTCCTGGCAACACTCCATTTCCTTGCCAGTGGCTCTTTTCAAAGAACAAGTGGAGTGGTGGCTGGGATGGCACAATCCTCCGTGAGCAGATGTGTGCACCAGGTTGTCCCTGCAATCCTTTAGACGCATGGCCAACCAAATCATCAAACCAACCACTGAGGACCTGCGACTGAAGGCAATGACAGATTTCTACAGAATTGCCAGATTCCCACGCACCGTGGGGGCCATTGATTGCACACATGTGGCACTCCAGCCCCCCCATGAGACAGAGCACATATACCGCAATCGGAAGCATTGGCATTCCATCAACGTACAGGTGATAGTCGATGCCCAAGGCCTCATATGGCACATCCTTGCCAAACACCCCGGATCCAGCCATGACAGCTACATCTACAATCAAAGCCCCATCCCAATGAAATTCGAACAGAACATGTATTGGGACACCTGGCTGGTTGGTGAGTGACATGGGTGGCAGGCATGACTGTCCCCCCCCATGATGCACACATCACAACGGGCACATGCATGACTAACATCCTTCTGTCTTTTCCCTTCCAGGTGACTCTGCATATCCACTGGGACCCCATCTCATGACTCCTATCCGGAACCCCCAAACCCCAGGAGAGGAAAGATACAATGAAGCACACGCCCAAACACGTGCAGTCGTGGAGCGCACCTTTGGCCCCCGAACCAGACAATCCCCCCCTAACCGAGGCTACCCCGTCTTCTGAGGGAAGAGCAGCCAGGAGACAGCTCACATTGGGCATCTTTGCACGCTAAACACACACATTAATCATGGCACAATGAGAATGCATGCATGCACACCACTGTGGTCCCTAGCACACACACCACATCCTCATCAAATTGGATTAGCACAAGCCCACCTTGTGAGCAGCAACGCCACGCCACGGCTCCAATTATGTCACTGTACACCATTCACACGGACCTGGGGATCACTTCTCCCTGGTCCTGGGGAACCCTTCTCCACCAAAAATGAGGGTGACACCCCTTTTCCGGCAGGAATATCACCCCCACATTCCGAAATCATTCACAACACAAAAAAAAATTGTCAAGCAAAAATAAAAAATGTCCAGCAAAAAAAAAAAAGCCAAAAAAGCCAAAAAAATAAAAACAGGAAAAAAAAAGAAAAGGGGGAAAACAAATTAATGCCGCTGGCGTGAGCCACGCCTGGGGCGCCCACGGCCACGGCCCCAGCTCCTCAGGGGAGACTCATGTGGGGGGGGTAATCCGGGGAAGGAGGAGCAGCCCCTGGTCTCTGCCCACCTGGCGGCCTGCCCTCCAAGGCCACAGCAATTCTGTCCAGGCCAGCACTTAGTGTTGCTGTGTTGGCCTGGATAGCCTGGGTGAGGGCCCTCAGATCCTGCCCAACGTCTGCTGTTGTAGTCTGCAGTTTGTTTAGGCAGTTTGTAAGAGCCCGGGAGTGGCAGTCCAGGTCCCCAAGCGTATCCTTTATGGAGGACAGGCTCTCCTCCATCCGCACCAAAGTCTGGCTGACCTGTCCAAGATGGCGGGTCTGAAGGGCCTGGTCCCTTCTCAGATTGGCGGGCAGAACCTCGGCCACCCCCCTGGTCTTCTGGGACGACTTCCTGCCTCCAGCTGATGCTTGTGGCCGGGGAGAAGGGGAGCCCCTTGGGAGGGGAGCCGTGTTGGGGGAGGAGTGGGAGGGGCTACCCCTTATGGGGGGCTGGCTGCTGCCAGCCAGAGGGGAAGAGTCCTCCAAAAAGAACAGGCCACTGCCTGACATGAACTCCTCCTCCTCCTCAACCTCCTCCGAGGACTCCGGCATTGTCTGGGGGTCCTCATCAGGCTGCTGTCCTGGGGATGGTGCGGTCAGGCCAGATGGCCCAGCACCCTCCTGCACATCTGTGGATGACACAAAACATTCACAGGTTGGAGGATCCACACACTTGCCACATATTCCCTTTCACATCCCCCCCCCCCCACATGCTACACACCTGATAGGGCAAAAAAAACGTATCTGTCATCACGGGCTCCTGACTGGAGTCATAGCCAGGCAGGCCCTCCACTTGTTGCCTATTAAAGGTCTGGGCCACCCCACGCTCCTCCGCTGTCAGCCTAACAGGGCATGGTGGGCCCCCTCCAGTGCCTCTGGCATAGGCTGCCATCTGCCCCAGCTTCTTTCGGACCAGACGCCGGAGGTCATTGATTTTTATTTTGATCCCCTCGCGTGTCCGGGTCTCCCCCCCCCCCCCCACTGATTTTACCTGGTCGGTAATCATCTGCAAAATCTCCCTCCTCCTGGCCGGGGTGGTGTTGGCACTCTCTGGGCCGTGGAGGAAACGCCCATATTGGGTAATGGCCCGGGCAATTATTTGTTTCTCCCCCAAAGAAAAATTTATCTTACGCTTCCTCTCAGTCATACTCATACAACAACTCTCTCCCAAACAATCACCAAAAAACACACACAAAAACAAGCAGGAAAAATCAAGCAACAAAACAAACAAACAAAATCTATCAACCAAAAAGTCTCACAACCAGTCACCAAAAAACACTATCAAATATATTATCCAAAACACTAGATCAAACAGTCAACAAAGATCACAAAGACAAGTCACAAAGCAACAAACAGCAGAACAAAAGCACCCTGCTGTATAGGAAGGGATACAAAGGGATGTACTTTTGCAAAGGAAGGGCGTTTGTGTCTGTCTATTTATGCTGTCTGCATAGTTCACTAAGTTGCCCGGGACCACTTCCAATTTCACTGATTGCGCCGTTCCCGAGTTGTGAGCATGCGCACAGAGGTGCTGACCATGGTCTGCTTCAAGCACGCATGCGCGAGCCGGCCGGCCCTTCATTTGCATGGGGTCACGGCTCATTTCAATGTAACACGCCCACGTCCTTCACAATTTGAATTACTCCGCCTTACGCCTTTGAAATTACGTTGCACAGGCGCTAATTTATGCGCAAATCCTACGAGAATACGGTGAGTGCGCCACTACATTGTAAAGGAGGTGCGCTACGCCGGTCCAATAATGCGCAGATGTACGTGAATCTGGCCCATCATTTCTTCATAAGTTTAGGCCAATGTGTTATCTGCTAGGTGTTTTTGATAAAATAAATCCCAATAAGCATATATTGGTTTACATGAACGTTCTAGTGTCTACAAACTATGGCATATATTTGTGGAATTTTCATGTATTTATTTATTTTTTATACAAGTAATGATGGCGATCAGCGACTTATAGCAGGACTGTGATATTGTGGCAGACATTCTGACACTTTGTGGGAACCAGTGACACTGATACAGTGATCAGTGCTAAAAATATGCCCTGTGCTGTCACTGTACTAATGACACGGGCTGGGAAGGGGTTGAACACCTCAGGAGATCTCCCAGATGTACTGACCTGCTTTCGCTGTCCTCTCCTTGCATCCAGGACAGGACACCTCTGTGAGTTGTAAAGGGTCCCTCCAGCACCCGAGCCCCAGGCACAAGGTCACCCCCCCAGACTAGGCGCCCTCAAAGGGTAATCTATCAATTACTGGGAAAGCATGTCTGAGTGTTTGCAGAGGGACCAGAGGACTATAGATGTACCAATACTCTTGCGCATCCTATTCACATAGGAGACCTTGTCCCAATTTGAGCATGATATTGCAGCATCCCACCAGCCTTGTGTCAGGAGGTCAAGGAAGTACTTTGCAAAATGCTCCAAATAGAGTCATCAAGGAGAGTAGGAGTCCTTTGGCTGCTACCGAAGTTCTTTTTTGAAAAAAGGATGGGAGCCTGCGCTTCTGTGTAGACTATCATAAATTGAATATCTGCACGCTTTGGGATGCTTACCCATTGCCACAAGGAGAAAACTCTTCATTGGCCTTGGGGCAGGCCTGCCTGTTCTCTACTCTAGACTTGACCACTGGCTTCTAACCAGGGCCGGACTTACCATTGGGCTTGACTGGGCTCAAGCCCATGGGCCCCGCCTAATTGGGGGCCCCTCCAGGGCCCTGGACAGCAACCCCTACTTTTTTTCATTTATTTTTTTATAAAAAATATGTTTTTTTTTATATATTTAGTTATATATATATATATATATATATATATATATATATATATATATTTATATTTATATATGTATATATATTATTATTATTACTATTAAAGGGCCCAGAGGTCCCCCCCTTTTTTTATAAAAAAAATACATTATATATATATATATATATATATATATATTTTTTTTTTTGTTTATTAAAGGGCTCAGAGGTCCCCATGTGGCAACCCCCCCCCCCCTTTTATTTTCTTTATAAATGTTTATTTTTTTATTTATATTTTTTTATTTTTTATTAAAAGGCCCAGAGGTCCTCGGGGCCCCCCAGATGGCAACCTCCCTTTTTTATGTATTTTTTCTAAATGTTTTATTTTTTTTATTTTTTTAGGGGTCTGGAGGTCCCCAGGGGCCCGGAGGCCCCCAGGGCCCCGGACAGCAACCCCTACTTTTTCTGATTTATTTTTTATAAAAAAAATATGTTTATATTTATATATATATACATATATATATATATATATATATATATATATATATATATATATATATATATATTTGTATTTATTTATTATTATTATTATTATTATTAATAATATTATTAAAGGGCCCAGAGGTCTCCAGCAACCCCTCCCCCCATTTTTTTAAATAAAAATATGTACATTTTTTTTTTATTAAAGGGCTTAGATGTCCCTAGGGCCCCATGTTGCAACCCCCCCCCCTTTTTTTTTATAAATGTTTATTTTTTTATTTTTGTTTATATTTGTTTATTCTTTATTAAAAGGCCCAGAGGTCCCCAGGGCCCCCAGATGGCAACTTCTCTTTTTTATGTATTTTTTATAAATATTTTTTTTTTTAGGGGTCTGGAGGTCCCCAGGGGCCCAGAGGCCCCCAGGGCCGCGGACAGCAACCCCCACTTTTTTTATTTCAACAACTGCAAAACCTCCCCCAGGAGGAACCGGAGCGGTGACACATTCCGTGCACAGGTGAGAGTCACCCCCCGCTCAACAACTTTAATGCGCACCCCCCCGCTCAACAACTTCAATTTGCCACCCCCACCGCTCAACAACTTTAATGCGCATCCCCCCCTCGCTCCAGGGGGCCCCTTCAACACTCAAGCCCAGGGGCCCCCACCACCCTAAGTCTTGCCCTGGGTGTAATATTCCTGCTGGGGGGAGTATGGGGGTAATATTTCTGCTGGGGGGGTATGGGGGTAATATTCCTGCTGGGGGGGTATGGGTGTAATATTCCTGCTGGGAGGGTATGGGTTTAATATTCCTACTGGGGGGGGGTATGGGTGTAATATTCTTACTGGGGGGGAGTATGGGGTGTAATATTCCTCCTGGGGGGGAGTATGGGGTGTAATATTCCTGCTGGGGGGAGTATGTGGTGTAATATTCCTGCTGGGGGGGAGTATGGGGTATAATATTCCTGCTGGGGGAAGTATGGGTGTAATATTGCTGCTGGGTGGAGTCTGGGTGTAATATTCCTGCTGGGGGGGAGTCTGGGTGTAATATTCGTGCTGGGGGGACGTATGGGGTGTAATATTCCTGCTGGGGGGGAGTATGTGTGTAATATTCCTGCTGGGGGGGAGTATGGGTGTAATATTCCTCCTGGGTGGAGTATGCGATCACCTTACTTTTAATATCGCCTCAATCAAGGCGTGATTTTTGCCGCGACTGTCGCCTGACAAATCGCATGACTGCTTTTAAAAAACAGGCGTCCCGTCATTCTGATTGTGTGATTTGTCGGGTGACGATATTCTCCCGTGATTGGGGCAATTCGGGAAATTGCGGTTATTCCGCCCGCAATCCGGAACACCTAGGTGTGATCGCAGCCTAAGCTAAGCGTCTTCTATCAGTTGCTGGGTTCTCCTTCTATGGATTCTGGGGGAACGTTTTCTTCCTCGAACATTCCACACGTTCTCTTCATTCTTTATTCCACCGCTAATCTATACTTCGCATTGACCTTGTATAGCGCTTTTCTCATTGAGGACTTCAAGTATTGGAGATTGCGTTGGCCGGGAATCGAACCCGGTACAGCTGCTTGGAAGGCAGCTATGCTTACCACTGCACCACCAACGCAAAGGTAGCATGTCTTTGTAGTGTGGGAGGAAACTGGAGTACTCGGAGGAAACCCACGCAAGCACAAGGAGAACATGCAAACTCCATGCAGATAGTGTCCTGGTCAGAATCTGAAACAAGGACCCCAGTGCCGCAAGGCTCACCACTGAGCCTCTGTGCTGCCCATATGCGGCCTCTGTTCTCTAAGGCCTGCCCCCGCTGAGCGGGGTAAATAACTTTACTCAATGTTTACTCAAAGTGCCTTCAGAAGAAATCCAAACTTATCCTAAACTACAATCTATAGCACTCCTATAATAAAACACGCCCAAATAAAAATAAAGAGGGTTACAGTGTTCTCCTAATTAGCAACACAATGGAGCTAAATATTCCATTCACTCATAGGCCTCATTCACACGGGGGGGGGGTATGAATCCCCCATTGGAGGGCCGTGTTTACCAAAATGGGGATGCACAGGTGTTCCCAGCATCCCGTGTAGGCAGTCCCATTGCTGTCAACTGGGGTGCAGTGACTGTACCCAATGTGACATCTGTGTGGGTGCCGGTGCACGGGTGCGTCCGCGCAACTGCACCCACATGGATGTCCTTTTTGGGGTTAACGCAGCCCCCACACAGGGTACAGATTCATACCTCCCGTGTGAGTAAGGCCTTGGACTTCTCCATGAAGGACCTCACTGGCAGTTAGAGTTTTCATTTCTCCAGCAAAGAAAGCCTAAAGAAAGCTGGAAAGACTTCTCCGACCTCTGAAGACCAAAAGAGTTCCAACCTCCACTTTATAGCCAGTCCAACACGCGCCTCAAAAACATACCGGCCTCCAACCTCCCCTTAGCCGGTCCAACACACGCCTCAAAAATATACCGGCCTCCAACCTCCCCTTAGCCGGTCCAACACACGCCTCAAAAATATACCGGCCTTTAACCTCCTCTTAGCCGGTCCAACACATGCCTCAAAAACATACTGGTTCAACACACGCCTTAAAAACATACCGGCCTCCAACCTCCCCTTAGCCGATCCAACACACGCCTCAAAAAATATACCGGTCTTCAACCTCCTCTTATAGCCAGTCCAACACACACCTCAAAAATATACCGGCCTCCAACCTCCCCTTAGCCGGTCCAACACACGCCTCAAAAATATATTGGCCTTTAAATTTCACAACATAATCAATTTCTTTATGTTGATCGACAATACATAGATCAAACATATCACCTGTAAGAATGTGCTTGAAATGTCGGTGGTAAACAGCCTGCTATGCCCGGGGGGAACCAAACCAAGTCCTCCAAAAGCCCCCTCATATCCAAAAGTTGCCAAGAGTGTAATTGTAGACATTAAGCTTTAAGGTTAATCAAAAATATCACATTCTAAAGGGAAAGGTAGAACATGGGGAGGGGGAGTATGGAAGAGGCAGAGAGGGAGGAAAGTAGAGGGGATGGAAGGTTGCGGGTAGGGAAGGGGTGTGGGGGTCCCCCCAAACCCTCACCCCCCTTCTTCCTCCAACCTTCCCTTCTCCCCCCTTTCCTCCCTCTCTCCCTCTTCCATACTCTCCCTTTGTTCTACCTTTCCCTTTAGAGTGTTATATTTTTGATTAACCTTAAAGCTTAATGTCTACATTTACACTCTTAGCAACTTTTGGAGGGCGTGGTTCGGTTCCCCTCGGGCCTAGCAGGCTGTTTACCACCAACTTTTCAGATGTTTGGGCGATGTATTGTCAAACCTTAAAGCTTCTGCAGAAGCTACAGAAAGGGAAATAGAGGGCTGATAGGAAGACCCTCCGGTTACTGGAGTGGCAGCCGCCACCAGTGTAGGGACCTGTGTTGGTATAGCCGTACCTGGTCCCTGGGAGGGTCCCTCAAACTTTTTGTTGAGTCTTTTTCTAGGAACAGTCAATTGTCTTGTTTATCCAGGTACGCTGATAATTGGTGATTCAGAAGCTGTAGAAAGGTAAATGGAGGTCTGATGGGAAGACCCTCCTTTTACTGGAGTGGCAGCCGCCACCAGTGTAGGGACCTGTGGTACAGCCGTACCTGGCCCCTGTAGTCTCGGCCTGAACCTCGCAGGCGGCTGTAGTCTCGGCCTGCACCTCGCAGGCGGCTGCAGTCTCGGCCTGCACCTCGCAGGCGGCTGTAGTCTCGGCCTGCACCTCGCAGGCGGCTGTAGTCTCAGCCTGCACCTCGCAGGCGGCTGTAGTCTTGGCCTGCACCTCGCAGGCGGCTGTAGTCTCGGCCTGCCCCTCGCAGGCGGCTGTAGTCTCGGCCTGCACCTCGCAGGCGGCTGTAGTCTCGGCCTGCACCTGCTGGGGGAAGTATGGGTGTAATATTGCTGCTGGGTGGAGTCTGGGTGTAATATTCCTGCTGGGGGGGAGTCTGGGTGTAATATTCGTGCTGGGGGGGAGTATGGGGTGTAATATTCCTGCTGGGGGGGAGTATGTGTGTAATACTCCTGCGGGGGGGGGGAGTATGGGTGTAATATTCCTGCTGGGGGGGAGTATGGGTATAATATTCCTGCTGGGGGGGAGTATGGGTGTAATATTCCTCCTGGGTGGAGTATGTGATCACCTTACTTTTAATATCGCCTCAATCAAGGCGTGATTTTTGCCGCGATTGTCGCCTGACAAATCGCATGACTGCTTTTAAAAAACAGGCGTCCCGTCATTCTGATTGTGTGATTTGTCGGGTGACGATATTCTCCTGTGATTGGGGCAATTCGGGAAATTGCGGTTATTCCGCCCGCAATCCGGAACACCTAGGTGTGATCGCAGCCTAAGCTAAGCGTCTTCTATCAGTTGCTGGGTTCTCCTTCTATGGATTCTGGGGGAACGTTTTCTTCCTCGAACATTCCACACGTTCTCTTCATTCTTTATTCCACCGCTAATCTATACTTCGCATTGACCTTGTATAGCGCTTTTCTCATTGAGGACTTCAAGTATTGGAGATTGCGTTGGCCGGGAATCGAACCCGGTACAGCTGCTTGGAAGGCAGCTATGCTTACCACTGCACCACCAACGCAAAGGTAGCATGTCTTTGTAGTGTGGGAGGAAACTGGAGTACTCGGAGGAAACCCACGCAAGCACAAGGAGAACATGCAAACTCCATGCAGATAGTGTCCTGGTCAGAATCTGAAACAAGGACCCCAGTGCCGCAAGGCTCACCACTGAGCCTCTGTGCTGCCCATATGCGGCCTCTGTTCTCTAAGGCCTGCCCCCGCTGAGCGGGGTAAATAACTTTACTCAATGTTTACTCAAAGTGCCTTCAGAAGAAATCCAAACTTATCCTAAACTACAATCTATAGCACTCCTATAATAAAACACGCCCAAATAAAAATAAAGAGGGTTACAGTGTTCTCCTAATTAGCAACACAATGGAGCTAAATATTCCATTCACTCATAGGCCTCATTCACACGGGGGGGGGGTATGAATCCCCCATTGGAGGGCCGTGTTTACCGGAATGGGGATGCACAGGTGTTCCCAGCATCCCGTGTAGGCAGTCCCATTGCTGTCAACTGGGGTGCAGTGACTGTACCCAATGTGACATCTGTGTGGGTGCCGGTGCACGGGTGCGTCCGCGCAACTGCACCCACATGGATGTCCTTTTTGGGGTTAACGCAGCCCCCACACAGGGTACAGATTCATACCTCCCGTGTGAGTAAGGCCTTGGACTTCTCCATGAAGGACCTCACTGGCAGTTAGAGTTTTCATTTCTCCAGCAAAGAAAGCCTAAAGAAAGCTGGAAAGACTTCTCCGACCTCTGAAGACCAAAAGAGTTCCAACCTCCACTTTATAGCCAGTCCAACACGCGCCTCAAAAACATACCGGCCTCCAACCTCCCCTTAGCCGGTCCAACACACGCCTCAAAAATATACCGGCCTCCAACCTCCCGTTAGCCGGTCCAACACACGCCTCAAAAATATACCGGCCTTTAACCTCCTCTTAGCCGGTCCAACACATGCCTCAAAAACATACTGGTTCAACACACGCCTTAAAAACATACCGGCCTCCAACCTCCCCTTAGCCGGTCCAACACACGCCTCAAAAAATATACCGGTCTTCAACCTCCTCTTATAGCCAGTCCAACACACACCTCAAAAATATACCGGCCTCCAACCTCCCCTTACCCGGTCCAACACACGCCTCAAAAATATACTGGCCTTTAAATTTCACAACATAATCAATTTCTTTATGTTGATCGACAATACATAGATCAAACATATCACCTGTAAGAATGTGCTTGAAATGTCGGTGGTAAACAGCCTGCTATGCCCGGGGGGAACCAAACCAAATCCTCCAAAAGCCCCCTCATATCCAAAAGTTGCCAAGAGTGTAATTGTAGACATTAAGCTTTAAGGTTAATCAAAAATATCACATTCTAAAGGGAAAGGTAGAACATGGGGAGGGGGAGTATGGAAGAGGCAGAGAGGGAGGAAAGTAGAGGGGATGGAAGGTAGCGGGTAGGGAAGGGGTGTGGGGGTCCCCCCAAACCCTCACCCCCCTTCTTCCTCCAACCTTCCCTTCTCCCCCCTTTCCTCCCTCTCTCCCTCTTCCATACTCTCCCTTTGTTCTACCTTTCCCTTTAGAGTGTTATATTTTTGATTAACCTTAAAGCTTAATGTCTACATTTACACTCTTAGCAACTTTTGGAGGGCGTGGTTCGGTTCCCCTCGGGCCTAGCAGGCTGTTTACCACCAACTTTTCAGATGTTTGGGCGATGTATTGTCAAACCTTAAAGCTTCGCAGAAGCTACAGAAAGGGAAATAGAGGGCTGATAGGAAGACCCTCCGGTTACTGGAGTGGCAGCCGCCACCAGTGTAGGGACCTGTGTTGGTATAGCCGTACCTGGTCCCTGGGAGGGTCCCTCAAACTTTTTGTTGAGTCTTTTTCTAGGAACAGTCAATTGTCTTGTTTATCCAGGTACGCTGATAGTTGGTGATTCAGAAGCTGTAGAAAGGTAAATGGAGGTCTGATGGGAAGACCCTCCTTTTACTGGAGTGGCAGCCGCCACCAGTGTAGGGACCTGTGGTACAGCCGTACCTGGCCCCTGTAGTCTCGGCCTGAACCTCGCAGGCGGCTGTAGTCTCGGCCTGCACCTCGCAGGCGGCTGTAGTCTCAGCCTGCACCTCGCAGGCGGCTGTAGTCTCGGCCTGCACCTCGCAGGCGGCTGTAGTCTCAGCCTGCACCTCGCAGGCGGCTGTAGTCTTGGCCTGCACCTCGCAGGCGGCTGTAGTCTCGGCCTGCCCCTCGCAGGCGGCTGTAGTCTCGGCCTGCACCTCGCAGGCGGCTGTAGTCTCGGCCTGCACCTCGCAGGCGGCGGAAGTCTCAGCCTGCACCTCGCAGGCGGCGGAAGTCTCAGCCTGCACCTCGCAGGCGGCGGAAGTCTCAGCCTGCACCTCGCAGGTGGCGGAAGTCTCCGTGTTACATTTTATATTCTGTCTCACTCACTAGGGCAGTCCTGCCCTGTGCGCTGTCTCTGCAGTAAATACTGCGTACATCTGCAATAAAAAAAAGAAGAATCAGGTTTAGCACTTTCACCTACATTATATATAATATATATTTATACATCAAATTAGACAGAGAAAAGTTTGAAATTCCAATGCCAGGGACAATAAATAAACCCGACATGACGGGGACACAGGGATCACTAATGGTGGCCTTCCTATAAAAATTCTGGTTGCCTGGCAGTTATGCCGACCCACTAAAATAAATGGAGTCAGAAAGGGAACGGATTCTTAATTTTCATGTGTGGGGGAGTAATCTGCAGTGCTTCTGTTTCTTATTATTAAACACCCAGCCTCTATGGGGGGGGGGGGTAACCTCCTAATCAATATCTATTTCCATTCCTATACATGTGTTACTTTGGTTAAAATGTTCAGCTAATGATGGGACTTCTTCAACTTTTTTTCTACTATTCATACTTTTTAAAATATTAAGCTTTGTAACACTTTTTTTTTTTTACATTGAAGTCAATGAGAGCATGTGACACTTTTTGATGGGTCCAGTTTTTGATGGGGCCATAGGATTGGGGCAGTTTTTGATGGGGCCATAGGATTGGGGCAGTTTTTGATGGGGTCATAGGATTGGGGCAGTTTTTGATGGGACCATAGGATTGGGGCAGTTTTTGATGGGGCCATAGGATTGGGGCAGTTTTTGATGGGGCCATAGGATTGGGGCAGTTTTTGATGGGGCCATAGGATTGGGGCAGTTTTTGATGGGGCAATAGGATTGGGGCCAGTTTTTGATGGAAGGGGGGCAGTTTTTGATGGGAGAAATTTGATGGGGCAGTTTTGATGGGGGAAATTTGATGGAGGCATTTTGATGAAAGCAGTTTTGATGGTAGAAATTTTATGGGACAATTTTATGGGGCAGCGCCTGCAAAAGGTAATCACTTTTAAAAATATGCTAATTAGTGGGATTGCTGAATCTCACTTCAACTTTTTCTTACGGATTTAAGATATTCATTCAGTTAGTTTTAGCAATTCAGCATTCCCACGCATTTTCTGCAGGAAATTAATTTTCTAGTTGTTATTGTTGTTGTTATTATACATTTATATAGCTCTGACATTACCGCAGTGTTGTACAGAGATCACTGAGCCAATCACATTAGTCTCTGTACCAGAGGAGCTTACACTCTAATGTCCCCTCCCCCCACAGTCACATCAGTCTCTGTACAGAGAAGCCTGCACTCTAATGTCCCCACCCCCACAGTCACATTAATCTCTGTACAGAGGAGCTTTCACTCTAATGTCCCCTCCCCCACAGTCACACACTATTATTGTTATTAGTGGGAAAGCATTCCCCTTATTGATATTCATTTTTTATTTTTCTGTATGTTTTTTGTCTCTGTATATTTAACTTTTTTAAATGTTCAACTCTTAAGCTAATGATGGGACTTCTTCAATTTTTTTTTGTACTACTTTTTTATACTTTATAAAACATTAAGCTTTTTTTAACACTTTTTTTTTTTTTTTTTAACATTGAAGTCAATGAGAGCATGCTTCAAATCCTTAAAATCTCCTTCCGCTCCCAAAAGTTTCAGCTCCTTCATACTTTCACCTACAGACACCAAACAAACTTTAAAATGTTCACAAAATATTCAGCTATCCCGCTATATCTTTTCAGTTTGCTATCTTTTTACAGTTTTTGTGAAAAAGCTGTTTACATTTAGTGATCATTTCAGGAAACTTTAGCGATTTAAACAGAATGTCTCTGGGGCTGGTTAGAGTGGATAAATGGAAGAAAAAATATTATGAGCAGCCGCACTCCAATGGATGTAAAACTAAAGTATCTACAAGAACCAAAACAGCAAACGGTGGGATAATACAGCTGACGCGTTTCACATTGATAGACAATGCTTAGTCATAGCTCTGGTTAGAATGGATGATGTCATCGCTACAGCACAGAGCTTTAAAAAAATTATCTTGGTTCCTTCTCTATAAATTGCTCTCACGCCCACAAGATCTACTTGTCATACACATCAAAACGTAGGTATTTTTTTCTAGTTTCAGGCAATGTGCTCAGTTTTGTGATACGCCTTTTACTTTTGCCTGGTTGAGCTTCCAAATGACAAGAGTTCTACACTTTTCTTCCATTGACTGTCCCGTATAAAATTCTTCAGATTCAGAGCCGATTCACACAGGGGGCGGCACGACTTCGGGGGCGACTCTGCAAGTCGTCCTGAAGACGACTTCATGGGCGATTAGCAAAATGACTTCTGTATAGAAGTTAATGCAAATCTCCCCAAATCTCCCCTGAAGTCGTACAAGAACCTTTTTCTAAGTCGGAGCGACTTGCGTCGCTCCTATTAGAACGGTTCTGGTGAATAGAATGGGACGCGACTTGTCAGGCGGCTGAGTCGCCCCAGTGTGAACCGGCTCTGCCACAATAATGGCTGTGTGTTGAGTTATTTGTTATACAAGCTGTACACTCACTACACAACATTGGAGATACAAAGTGTCATTTCTTCAGTGTTGTACATAAAAAGATGCAAGAAAAGATTTACATGAATGCGAGAGATGCTGTATGTGATCTCCCGCACACAGAGGGGTGTACTTACAGTAGTTTTATGAGAAGCTGTATATATTTATTGTGGTCTATAAGTGGTTACATCACACATGGCGTGTGCTGAGGTCTGCAGCAATGAAGGATTTTTGTATTTGGAACTTTAATGTACATCTAGACCAGTGGTCTCCAAACTGCGGCACGAGGGCCGGATGCGGCCCTTTGCTTGCCTTTATCCGGCCCTTGGAGCACACTCCCTCCCACTGATATGAGACATTATTCTGCCATCTGACACCGACAATGGAGCACCATTTCTCCTATTGACACCACTAATGGGGCAATATTCCTCCCTATGATACCCGCAATGGGGCACTATTCCTCCTCCTGATACCAGATGTTTACTCCCACTGATGCCAGGAAAATTTTCACTCCTGCTGGCCAAAGTCCGGCCCTCCAGGAGTCTGAAGGACAATAAACTCCCCCTTTGTTTAGAATGTTTGGAGACCCCTGATCTAGACAGTTGAGGGGGTGTAATATTCCTGCTGGGGGGGGGAGTATGGGTGTAATATTCCTGCTGGGGGGGAGTATGGGGTGTAATATTCCTGCTGTGTGGATTATGGGGTGTAATATTCCTGCTGGGTGGAGTATGGGGTATAATTTTCCTGCTGGGGGGGAGTATGGGGTGTAATATTCCTGCTGGGGGGGAATATGGGTGTAATATTCCTGCTGGGGGGGAGTATGGTTGTAATATTCCTGCTGGGGGGGTATGGGGTGTAATATTCCTGCTGGGGGGGGGGGAGTTTGGTGTGTAATATTCCTGCTGGGTGGAGTATGGGGTGTAATATTCCTGCTGGGGGGGAGTATGGGTGTAATATTCCTGCTGGGGGGGAGTATGGGTGTAATAATCCTGCTGGGGTGGAGTATGGGGTGTAATAATCCTGCTGGGGGGGAGTATGGGGTGTAATATTCCTGCTGGGGGGGAGTATGGGTGTAATATTTCTGCTGGGGGGGAGTATGGGTGTAATATTCCTGCTGAGGGGGGAGTATGGGTGTAATCAGGGCCGGACTTACCATTGGGCTTGACTGGACTCAAGCCCATGGGCCCCGCCTAATAGGGGTCCGGAGGTCCCCAGGGGCCCGGAGGCCTCCAGGGCCCTGGACAGCAACCTCTACTTTTTTTCATTTATTTTTTATAAAAAAATATGTTTTTTTTATATATTTAGTTATATATATATATATATAGATATATCTATATATATATATATGTATATATATATATATATATATATATATATATATATTTATATATGTATATATATTATTATTATTATTAAAGGGCTCAGAGGTCCCCAGGGCCCCATGTGGCAACCCCCCCCCCCCTTTTATTTTCTTTATAAATGTTTATTTTTTTATTTTTGTTTATATTTTTTTATTTTTTATTAAAAGGCCCAGAGGTCCCCAGGGCCCCCCCGGATGGCAACCTCCCTGTTTTATGTATTTTTTCTAAATGTTTATTGATTTTTTATTTTTTTAGGGGTCTGGAGGTCCCCAGGGGCCCGGAGGCCCCCAGGGCCCTGGACAGCAACCCCTACTTTTCTCTATTTATTTTTTATAAAAAAAATATGTTTATATATATATATATATATATATATATATATATATATATATATATATATTTGTATTTATTTATTATTATTATTATTAAAGGGCCCAAAGGTCTCCAGGGCCCCTGGATTGCAACCCCCCCCCCTTTTTTTATAAAAAAAATTTACATTTTTATATATACATATATATATATATATATATATATATTTATTTTTTTATTTTTTTTTTATTAAAGGGCTCAGAGGTCCCCAGGGCCCCATGTGGCAACTCCCCCTTTTTTTTTTTTTAAATGTTTATTTTTTTATTTTTGTTTATTTGTTATTAAAAGTTTTTTTTTAGGGGTCTGGGGGACCCCAGGGGCCCAGAGGCCCCCAGGGCCCCGGACAGCAACCCCCACTTTTTTTATTTCAACAACTGCAAAACCTCCCCCAGGAGGAACCGGAGCGGTGTGGGGATGTCTGCTGAATGAAGACAGCTGACACATTTCGTGCAACAACTTTAATGCGCACCCCCCGCTCAACAACTCCAATTTGCCACCCCCACCGCTCAACAACTTTAATGCGCACCCCCCCCACTCAACAACTTTAATGCCCCCCGCTCAACAACTTCAATTCGCCCCCCCCGCCCCCGCTCAACAAGTTTAATGCCCCCCCTGCTCAACAACTTTAATGCGCACCCCCCCGCTCAACAACTACAATTGGCCCCCCCGCTCAACAACTTTAATGCGCACCCCCCTGCTCGACAACTATGATCCCCCCCCTCGCTCCAGGGGGCCCCTTCAACACTCAAGCCCAGGGGCCCCCACCACCCTATATCCTACCCTGGTCACATGGTACAAAGCCACAACTAACCCCAGAATATCAGGGGATCTGCAGACAACACAGCAATATGGTACAGAGGTATGATGTATGCTGGGATTGATCATTCGATTCATTTCTGGTAAAAAAAAGTTCATCTTTAAAGTCTAACTTCAGGCTTTCCCTCCGGGGGTACCTCCTCCCCTCCTCGCTCCCAAAAAGCTGTCAGTGTTTTGTTTTTTTTGTATACTTTTTCTGAAGTCATTTGGCGTGACATGCAGGCTTTTTTATTCTTCTCAGCAGTGGGCAGAACAAATACACTATAAATAAAAGGCATCAGGGTGACATCCCTCAACAAACACCGCCATGCCCACCGCCCTTTGGTAAAATTAGAAAGAATTAGCCTGCCTCTGCTATGCCCTTTGTTACCATAAAAGTACAATTGTAGTATTAATTAACCACTAATCAATATGAGGATAGGAGTTGCCTATCTGTAAAATATCCAGGACAAGAAGTACTACAGGGAAAATGCTTCATGTTAAAGGCAAACATTGAAGCCTTTTGATTTTCATTTTACCTGGCTGAGGCCCTTATAAAAAAAAATGCCCAAAGCTGACCTTTATATTTTGATCTGCCTGGTTAAGGAACCAATTGAACCAAGTGAACTGACGAGATTAACTAGGATAGGTTCTCTTTAATTGCTGGCATAGTATGATACAATTGTGTAGTTGTCCCATTCACTCCGTACACACTTATGACTTACCTGTTGGTAATAATTCTAATATGAGACATTGATTAGACTTAGGCCCGTGGTGGATTCCTAGAAGAGCCTGGCATGGTGTCATGTGCCGAAGATGAGGTCTTCTTTTTCTTAGGTTCAGGTCCATATTCCCAATCTAAACAAAGAGGCAAAAGATTATTATCATGTATAATACAGATGGAGAAAAAACTGGTGTGGAAAAACACAATAATCTATTATCATTCAGACACAATCAGCACATCCTACAGTTTGGGTTTGCATTGTACTTTGCACAGAGGAATTGGGATTATCCAATACTCATGACTATGAATTATCTCGGGTAATACCCTTATCTGCAGATGTGAAGATCCATAGATTTTGGATTATTGTACAATGTACAGCTAAAAAGCTCACAGCAAATGTTAGTGCTCTTTTAAATGGGTTTGCACACTGAAGTGCAATCCGTGGTGGATCACTTTTCAGAGGATGTTTGATAGGAGGTGAGGAGGCATTTAGTTACCTCCCCATGACCTGTTGAAGCCCCTAAAAACTGATACCACCAGGATGTGTACACCCCTGTCTGCCGCCTCTGCAGTAAGAACTCAACTGGACATCTTTTGGCAAAAAATAAGCGCTGCAGGTTAAAGGCAATCATTTTAACATTTTGATTTTCTTTAACTGGTTGGGGCTTTTTATTTAATTTTTTTAAAGCGCCGAAAGATGGCCTTTAAAGTGGAATTCCAGTCAATTTCTAACTTAAGCCGGGTACACATGAGCCGTATGTCGGGAGATATCAGCCGGTTCAAATACAAAACGCTCACATTCGGCCTGTGTGTATGACGGTCTGTCGGACGTGCATTCTGGAAAACTAGCAGCCGACTGGCTCCCAATCAGTGCTTTTAGCCAGAGTGTTCTGGCGGGGGGTGGGGGGATGGGGCTGGAAACGTCCCCCTGTCAGAACACATCAGCACCATTTTTTTAATGTGTACCAGGCTTAAGCCTAAACCTACGCCCACCCCTACTCTAAGACTATTCTATCTAACCTGTAAAGGAAAAGATGTCTGTACTTACCTATTCTGAAGCCACTCTGGTCACGTGATCCAGTCCCATCGTTGGCTTCTTTGTAGAGGAGGGACAGCTGACAATAGCTGACAATAGATGCCCCATAGTAAGCCTATGGGTGACGTCATCATGCAGGCTCTGCAGCCATTGTCTCTGCCTCTCTACACTGAAAGCCAATGCTGGGACCCGATCATGTGACCGGACTGGGGGGACTTCAGAATAGATAAGTATAGACCTCTTTTCTTTCACAGGGTAGAAAGAATAATCTTAGAATGAGGGTGGAAGTAGGTTTAGGCTTAGTTAGAACTTGACTATAATGTATGGCCAGCTAAAGCCTGGTTAAGGAACCAATTTAAAGATTAACACAACTGTCCGCAGCTATCACAGATTGTCTGCACTTCAGCATTGTTATCCTAGGCACTTTTGAACTAAGATAGTTTAATTGCTAGCATAGTAGGATACGATATGGTATGATTGTGTGGTGTCAGGCTCCATTCACTCAGTACACACTTATGACTTACCTGTTGGTGGGTTGGGTTGAGGAACCATTCCTGAATGTGATGGCCAATTTTGTGGCATTGAATAGGCTGAGGTCGCTGGTGGATCCCTGGAAGAGCCTGGCATAGTGTCATGTGCCGAATAGGATGACTTTCTTTTCTTGATGTCAGGTCGATATTCCCAATCTAAACAAAGAGGCAAAAGATTATTATTGTGTATAATACAGATGGAGAAAAAACTGGCGTAGAAAAGCAGAATCATCTATTATCAGTCAGACACAATCAGCACACCCTACAGATTGGGTTGGCATTGTACTTTGCACAGAGGAATTGGGATTATCCAATACTTATAATTATGAATGATCTCGGATAATACCTATATCTGCAGATCTATAGATTTGGCATTATTGTACAATGCACATTAGAACATACATGTAGGAAGGAATCTGCAGATTGGTAGCAAAATGGCTCCATCTTCAGCTTTACTTGCTGCATGTATGGACACATATAAAGTGATATTAAAGCTTTGGATCTTTTACATTAAAATAATAAACATGTAATACTTACCTGCTCTGTGTAGTGATTTTGCACAGAGTAGCTACAATCCTCTTTTTTTGTCCCCCGCTAGCACTCCTTACCCCTCCCTCCTGCCGAGTGCCCCCATAGAAAGCAGCTTGCTAGGGGGCACCCAGACAGCCTCGCTCCCAGGCCACTGCTCTGTGTGTCTTCTCTGCTGATATCTCAGCCAATGATGAGGCATAGTCACCAGAGAGCCAAGGCTTTCGTGCAAAGCACTGGAAGAAGATTGGACTCAGGTAAGTATTGGGGGGCTGCTGCACGGACAAGGTTTTTACCTTCATACCTAAAATGCATGAAGGTGAAAAATCTTGAGCCTTTACAACCACCTAAGGCTCATCTATGCTAGTAGCAACTGTTGAGGCTTGTTTACATGAGCTTTGCCCTCTGAAAGGTAATTCACAGTGGATCACATGTCAAGGGATGTTTGACAGGAGGTGAGGCATTTTGTTGCTTCCCCACCACATGTTTTAGCCCATAAAATTAACACCACCATCATGTGTACACTCATAGCTGATGCTTTTGGAGCTTTGGTGGGAGAGGGGGAAAGGCAGTTGGAGGGGGCAGTAAAAACACAGCCACCAGTGTAAGCAGCCTTATAGCTCTGCCAGTGAAGGGGGTGATCACCCTACATGGAACCCCTAAACACCCCTCAGGTGAACAGGCCCAGTCCTGCTATGCTAAAAGTAGTAAAATGTGTTTTAGATGAAGATTTGCTTTATCCACTTCATCCTCAAAAGACCTTAGTTTACACATCCTCAGTTTACCCCCTTCAGTTTAGGCTGATATGTATTTTTCTACATATTCTTGTTAAAACAAATCGCAATAGGCGTATATATTGATTGGTTTGCGCAAAAGTAGTGTCTACTATATAGGGGATAGATTTATGGCATTTTTATTATTATGTTTTTTTTACTAGTAATGGCGGTGATCTGCGATTTTTATCGGGACTGCAACATTGTGACAGATTGGACACATTTGACACTTTTTCGGGACCACTGACATTTATACAGCGATCAGGGCTAAAAATAGCCACTGATTACTGTATAAATGTCACTGTCAGGGAAGGGGTTAACACTAGGGGGTGATCAAGGGGTTAAATGTGTTCCCTGAGTGTGTTCTAACTGTGGGGGGGTGTGGCTGACTAGAGGAGAAGACAGATCGTTGTTCCTACTTGGTAGGAACACACAACCTGTTTCCTCTCCCCTGAGAGAACCAAGATTTGTTTACAGATCCCGGTTCTCGCTCTGTCATGAGTGATTGCGGGTGCCCGGCGGTCATTGTGCCCGCCGGGCACGCGTATAGGCTCTGGGAACATGCTTCGGGCCCGCACGCCTGCTACGGCATCTTAAAGAGCCGACATACAGCTACGACGGCTCGCCCAAGAGAGCAATCCTGCCGCAGTATAACTGCAGCGGCTGGTCGGGAAGGGGTTAAGATGTATTTTCTTGTTAGTTAATCACACAGGGAAATGTACAAATTTCATAGGGAGCCATAAAAAATGATTGTACAAATGTGGCAGCACTGTACTGTGCTATTATAACAAAGACTTATTCCATTCTGGAATTTACATATGTAACATGTTATGCATGGGCCTATCCATCAGATAAATGAACTGACCTTTCTGTACTAATAGTAAATTTCAGATTTAATCCATACATATGAATCTTGTAATGAGGGGCTTAGGGCCCTGAGGATTGAGAATTGTGTCTGGACTACTTACTTGGAAATTCTTTGGCGTGTTGTCTTTTAATCTGCTGCGCCTCATCATAATAGGGCTGTTTCTGCTCCTCAGACATTTTGCTCCATTCCTCACCAAGCATAGAACTTATGACGGCAAATTTGGTGTCGGGATTGGCACTGGTCAGAACTGGACGGTGAATTCGGGCCCAGATCATGTAGGCATTCATTGGGCGTTTCACATTTCCTTTCTTGTTCTTGGAGAAAGCCACATCAGATAGTCCTAGAAAAAAGAAGAATGAGGTTATAACTGGGGCAGTCACAACTTACAGACTGTCTTATAAAGGTATTTTTCTGGTTTTTGGTTCCATAGACTTCAATGGATCAAAAAATGTGTATTGAAAAATGCAAAATGTGCTTGGAATATGCAAACTGCAACCTGCATAGGTGTGAATCAGGCCTTAAGCCGCGTACACATGACCATTTTTCAAGTCATGGAAAAAACAAAGTTTTTCTCAACGTGATTCTTGTCAAGCCGACCTTGCATACACACGATCATGAAAAAAATAAAAATGCTTGTGCAAAGTGCGGTGACATACAACACGTACAACGGCACTATAAAGGGGAAGTTCCATTCGATTGGCGCCACCCTTTGGGCTGATTATGCAAATTTCCCTTTTCATAACTTTCTTCTGAGCATGCGCGTTTTTTCCCCCGATGTTAAAGCCTACACACGACCGTTTTTCACGACATGAAAAACGATGACGTGAAAAGCGATAACGTGAAAAATGACAAGAAAAAATAGAGCATGTTCTACATTTTTAATGCCCATTTTTCCACGTCGAGAAAAATGCTCTTGAGTCTGCACACGGTCATTTTTAATGACCAATTAAAAAAATTGCATTTTTCACGTCATGAAAAACAGACGTGTGTATTATGACGTACCTGTTGGTGGGTTAGGTTGAGAAACCATTCCTGAATGCGATGGCCAATTTTGTGGCATTGAATAGGCTGAGGTTGCTGGTGGATCCCTGGAAGAGCCTGGCATGGTTTCATGTGCCAAAGAGGATATCTTCATTTTCTTGATATCAGGTCCATATTCCCAATCTAAACAAAGAGGCAAAAATTAATTATTGTGTATTATACAGATGGAGAAAAAACTGGAGTGGAAAAGCAGAATTCTCTATTATCAGTCAGACACAATCGGCACACCCTACAGATTGGGTTTGCATTGTACTTTGCAGAGGAATAGGGATTATCCAATACTCATGACTATGAATTACCTAGGGTAATACCTATATCTGCAGATGTGCAGATCTATAGATTTGGCATTATTGTACAATGCACATTAGAATATACATGTAGGAAGCAATCTGCAGATTGGTAGTAAAATAGCTCCATCTACAGCTTTACTTGCTGCATGTATGGACACATATAAAGTGATATTAAAGCTTTGGATTTTTTTACATTAAAATAATAAACATGTTATACTCACAGAGTATCCCCAATCCTGTTTTTCTTGGGTGCCCCACTGGTGCTCCTGAACCCTCCCTCCTGCTGAGTGCCCCCAGAGCAAACGGCTTGCCATGGGGCACCCAGGCAGACTCACTCCCGAGCCACTGCTCTGTGTGTCTATTAACACACACACACAGTCACTGCTTGGCCCTGCCTCTCTTTCTCCTGATTGGCTCATTGGTTATGATTGACAGCAGCGGAAGCCAATGGCTCTCGCTGCTATCTCAGCCAATGAAGAGGGATAGTCCCCAAAGAGCCAAGGCTCTCATGCAAAGGGCTGGAGGAATATCGGGCTCAGGTAAGTATTAGGGGGGCTGCTGCACAGAGAAGGCTTTTACCCTCATGCTTAGAATGCATTAAGGTGAAATACCTTGAGTCTTTACAACCGCTTTATGGAGCCCTTTCACACTGGGGCGGGGGGGTGTCGGCGGTAAATCGCCGCTATTTTTAGCGGTGCTTTACCTTCAATTTCGCAGCGCTATTCGGCCACTAGTGGGGCAATTTTACCCCCACTAGCAACAGAGAAAGGGTTAAAACCATCGCAAATCATCTCTGCAGAGGTGCTCTGCCGGTGGGATAGCCGCGGTGCCCATTGATTTCAATGGGCAGGAGCCATGGAGGAGCGGTATACACACCGCTCCAAAGATGCTGCTAGCACACTGGAGAGACATAGCATTATAGCGCCTGCAAAGTGACCCAGTGTGAAAGGGGTATAAAGGAGACATACTTAGAAAACACTTTATTTTCTGTTTTGTGTGAAATGGAGCAGGTTTGGATTCCACATTGGGTCGTCTCTGCCCAGTGAAACTCCAGTGTAGGTATTTTATTCAACCCTGCCTTTCAGCTAAGCCTTTTGTGTCACCAGCAGAGGAGACGTCTCCATATATATCTAGAGGGCGCAGGGCACATAAAACTATATCGAAACAAACAAAGATCAACACAACTGCCTGCAGCTATCACAGATTGTCTGCACTTCAGCATTTGTTATCCTAGGTACTTTTGAACTAGGATAGGTTCTCTTTAATTGCTGACATAGTGTGATACAATTGTGTGGTGTCAGGCTCCATTCACTCAGAACACACTTATGACTTACCTGTTGGTGGGTTGGGTTGAGGAACCATTCCTGAATGTGATGGCCAATTTTGTGGCATTGAATAGGCTGAGACTGCTGGTGGATCCCTGGAAGAGCCTGGCATGGTGTCGTGTGCCGAATAGGATATCTTCCTTTTCTTGATATCGGGTCGATATTCCCAATCTAAACAAAGAGACAAAAGCTTATTATCGTGTATAATACAGATGGAGAAAAAAATGGTGTGGAAAAGCAGAATTCTCTATTATCAGTCAGACACAATCCACACACCCTACAGACTCCTGTAATGAGGGGCTTAGGGCCCTGAGGACTGAGAATTGTGTCTGGACTACTTACTTGGAAACTCTTTGGCATGTTGTCTTTTAATCTGCTGCGCCTCATCAAAATAGGGCTGTTTCTGCTCCTCGGACATTTTGCTCCATTCCTCACCAAGCATAGAACTTATGACAGGAAATTTGGTGTTGGGATTGGCTCTGGTCAGAACTGGACGGTGAATTCGGGCCCAGATCATGTAGGCATTCATTGGTGGTTTCACTTGTCCTTTCTTGTTCTTGGAGAAAGCCACATCACGTAGTCCTAGGGAAAAAAGAAGAATGAGGTTATACCTGGTGAAGTCACAACTTACAGACTGTCTTATAAAGATATTAATACTTAAAGTCTATCTAAAGGTAAAAATAAAATATATATATATTTTGTATCATATCGCAGATCCTGTGGGGCAGTTCCACCAATTTGAACACTGCCATGCAGAATCCAGTTCTGTCATTCCCCTTTCAGCTCGGAAAACATTGTTGTTTTGTTGATCACATGAGTGATGATTATGGTCTACTAAGTTTTGTTCCTAGATACTTTGGGCCAGATTCGGATAGCCCACCGTAACTTTGTGCGGGCGTAGCGTATCTTGTTTACGCTATGCCGCCGTAACTTTGAGAGGCAGGTGCCGTATTCAGAAAGAAGTTGCGCCCAAAGTTACGGCGGTGTAGCGTAAATGGGCCAGTGTAAGAGCGCCTAATTCAAAATAGGCAGGTAGGGGGCGTGATCCATGTAAATGAATCGTGACCCCGCGCAACTGAAGCTTTTTCTAAACTGCGCATGCGCCGGCCGTGAACGTATCCCAGTGCGCATGCTCCAAATAACGTTGCAAATAGTAATTGAAAACAAAGTGAACGTAACTTACGCCCAGGCCCATTCTGAATCGGCTTACGCAAATGACGTAAACGACGTACAATACAACGCTGTCGCGACGTCCATACTTAACATTGGCTGCGCCTCATATAGCAGGGGTACTTTACGCCGGACTTACACTTACGCAAATGACGTAAAATACGATGCCTGGGCGCAAGTACATTCGTGAATCGGCGTATCTAGCTCATTTGCATATTCTACGCGTAAATCGCATATTCTGTAACGTGATTTTTTTTTTTTTTTATAAAAATGTTTCTTTGCTTCCAGCAAATATCAAACCAAACATTTATGGGTTTTAAGAGTTTTTTTGATGTAAAACATTGTGAAAAATTAAAAAAGGATCATAAAATGTGAAGCATCCATTCAGCTCCAGTTAGGTGATGTTAAACACAGGTCAGAATGTGAGTGATGATGGTCACTTTATCCAGTATGCTAGTAAGTTTCATCAGGCTTTCAATAGGTTCAGAAATCAGAACTACCTGAAACTTGCTAGAAACCTACACAGGAGATCAAAGGGAAGGTAGGTATAATTTTTATGTTATAAAACATAGTATTCTATGCATGAAGGTAAAAAACCGTCTGTGTGTTTCACCCCCTCCTCCCCACAGCTCCACTAATACTTACCCGAACTCCCTCTTGATCCAGCAATATACACAAGAGCCTCCACTGCCCTTTGTCTCTCTCTCTCTTCATTGGTTGAGACACATTGGCTCTCACTGCTGTCAATCAATGAGGGGGGGGGGGCTGAGCCACAGCTCTATGTGTCTTATGGACAAATAGAGCAGGGCTCGGGAGCAAGCATGCAATTTTTCTGTAAAATAAATTGTAAAAATATAGGGCCAGATTCACAGAGCCATTACGCCGGCGTTTCAGGAGATGCGCGGCGTAAGTCTAAATTTGCGCGTGCGTTTCGATGCGCCGCATCCCCAAAACGATATACGCAAGAAATGTACTTTTTTTGACCCGGCGTAATTTCGATTGACCGGCGCATCCGTCCGCGCAAAACTGTGCTAGACACACCATTGATTTACTATTCAAATATGCAAATGAGGGAGTTACAGGGATACACAAAAGAATGTTGGTGCAGCGCAGGCTACGCGCTGTGCGCAACAGCTGCATGTCCTGTCTAAAATTAGACCATATAAAAGGTGGTATAAAATTAGACAATCCATCTATATGTCAGAAAAAGCAACACTGTTAGTAAGGAGCTGAGCAGTCACACTTGCTGCCCAACAATCTGTATGAATGAATGAATGAATGAATGAAAACTTGTATAGCGCGGCACATGCGAACTGAATCGCCTCTGGGCGCTTGTTGTTCCTGTCTCCTTTGATATCAAAAGAGAAAAGTCTTGACCTTTTTCCTAAATGCTAGGTGGTTCTCCTCCAACCGAATGCTGGTTGGTAAAGCGTTCCATAGTCTGGGACCTTGGATCGCGAATCTTCTTTCTCCTTTGGACTTGAAGTTGGCTTTCGGAACCTGGAGCAGGTTCTGATTCGTGGATCGCAAAACGCGATTGGGGTTATGAGCTTTTATTATTTCGCATAGATATTGGGGGGCATTCCCATGGACACATCTATGCGTAAGACATAGAGCTTTGAAAGCAATTCTGTCTTTAACTGGCAGCCAATGAAGGGCTCTCAGTGAAGGTGAGATAGATTCCCAGGGTTTTTTCCCAGTCACAAGTCTGGCGGCCGTATTCTGAACGACTTGCAGACGAGCGATTTGGTACTTGGGGAGGCCGAGGTAAAGGGCATTTGCATAATCCAGCCTGGAGTTTACAATAGCTCCCACCACGACCGCTAAATCTTCTTTGGGGATGAACGGAGTGAGTCTACGTAGTAGGCGCAGTAGATGGTGAGATCCGCTGACTACTGATCCTATTTGTGCGTCCATTGTCATAAAGGAGTCAAAAATGACCCCTAGGCTTTTGACTTTGGCGCTAGGGGTGATGGTTTTGCCCAAAATAGGCGGGGGGGTCCACACTGTTGAAAGTTGATTCCTGTGCTTGGCGTGAAACAGAAGAAGTTCTGTTTTCGCTCCGTTGAGTTTAAGATAACTCTTTGTCATCCAGTCTTCTGTATGCCAACATGCCAGGGACATCCTTGCTCAAAGCTATACTACTGACTTTAGAGGAGCAAAGAAGGAGGAGGGCACGGAGGAGGGCACGGAGGAGGGCACAGGAGAGGATATACCGCACACGCATAGACATCTTTGGCATGAGTGATTCTGAGGTGTATCGCGTCTTCAGATTCACCCCTCATGCCATCCTGGAATTAACTATAACCCTGCAGGAGGACATCACCAGCCCAACCCACCGCTCCCATGCAGTGCAGCCACTGGTCAAGGTCCTGGCAACACTCCATTTCCTTGCCAGTGGCTCTTTTCAAAGAACAAGTGGAGTGGTGGCTGGGATGGCACAATCCTCCGTGAGCAGATGTGTGCACCAGGTTGTCCCTGCAATCCTTTAGACGCATGGCCAACCAAATCATCAAACCAACCACTGAGGACCTGCGGCTAAAGGCAATGACGGATTTCTACAGAATTGCCAGATTCCCACGCACCGTGGGGGCCATTGATTGCACACATGTGGCACTCCAGCCCCCCCATGAGACAGAGCACATATACCGCAATCGGAAGCATTGGCATTCCATCAACGTACAGGTGATAGTCGATGCCCAAGGCCTCATATGGCACGTCCGTGCCAAACACCCTGGATCCAGCCATGACAGCTACATCTACAATCAAAGCCCCATCCCAATGAAATTCGAACAGAACATGTATGGGGACACCTGGCTGGTTGGTGAGTGACATGGGTGGCAGGCATGACTGTCCCCCCCCATGATGCACACATCACAACGGGCACATGCATGACTAACATCCTTCTGTCTTTTCCCTTCCAGGTGACTCTGCATATCCACTGGGACCCCATCTCATGACTCCTATCCGGAACCCCCAAACCCCAGGAGAGGAAAGATACAATGAAGCACACGCCCAAACACGTGCAGTCGTGGAGCGCACCTTTGGCCCCCGAACCAGACAATCCCCCCCTAACCGAGGCTACCCCGTCTTCTGAGGGAAGAGCAGCCAGGAGACAGCTCACATTGGGCATCTTTGCACGCTAAACACACACATTAATCATGGCACAATGAGAATGCATGCATGCACACCACTGTGGTCCCTAGCACACACACCACATCCTCATCAAATTGGATTAGCACAAGCCCACCTTGTGAGACTTGTGAGCAGCAACGCCACGCCACGGCTCCAATTATGTCACTGTACACCATTCACACGGACCTGGGGATCACTTCTCCCTGGTCCTGGGGAACCCTTCTCCACCAAAAATGAGGGTGACACCCCTTTTCCGGCAGGAATATCACCCCCACATTCCGAAATCATTCACAACACAAAAAAAATTGGTCAAGCAAAAATAAAAAATGTCCAGCAAAAAAAAAAAAAGCCAAAAAAGCCAAAAAAATAAAAAAACAGGGAAAAAAAAAGAAAAGGGGGAAAACAAATTAATGCCGCTGGCGTGAGCCACGCCTGGGGCGCCCACGGCCACGGCCCCAGCTCCTCAGGGGAGACTCATGTGGGGGGGGTAATCCGGGGAAGGAGGAGCAGCCCCTGGTCTCTGCCCACCTGGCGGCCTGCCCTCCAAGGCCACAGCAATTCTGTCCAGGCCAGCACTTAGTGTTGCTGTGTTGGCCTGGATAGCCTGGGTGAGGGCCCTCAGATCCTGCCCAACGTCTGCTGTTGTAGTCTGCAGTTTGTTTAGGCAGTTTGTAAGAGCCCGGGAGTGGCAGTCCAGGTCCCCAAGCGTATCCTTTATGGAGGACAGGCTCTCCTCCATCCGCACCAAAGTCTGGCTGACCTGTCCAAGATGGCGGGTCTGAAGGGCCTGGTCCCTTCTCAGATTGGCGGGCAGAACCTCGGCCACCCCCCTGGTCTTCTGGGACGACTTCCTGCCTCCAGCTGATGCTTGTGGCCGGGGAGAAGGGGAGCCCCTTGGGAGGGGAGCCCTGTTGGGGGAGGAGTGGGAGGGGCTACCCCTTATGGGGGGCTGGCTGCTGCCAGCCAGAGGGGAAGAGTCCTCCAAAAAGAACAGGCCACTGCCTGACATGAACTCCTCCTCCTCCTCAACCTCCTCCGAGGACTCCGGCATTGTCTGGGGGTCCTCATCAGGCTGCTGTCCTGGGGATGGTGCGGTCAGGCCAGATGGCCCAGCACCCTCCTGCACATCTGTGGATGACACAAAACATTCACAGGTTGGAGGATCCACACACTTGCCACATATTCCCTTTCACACCCCCCCCCCCCCACATGCTACACACCTGATAGGGCAAAAAAAACGTATCTGTCATCACGGGCTCCTGACTGGAGTCATAGCCAGGCAGGCCCTCTACTTGTTGCCTATTAAAGGTCTGGGCCACCCCACGCTCCTCCGCTGTCAGCCTAACAGGGCATGGTGGGCCCCCTCCAGTGCCTCTGGCATAGGCTGCCATCTGCCCCAGCTTCTTTCGGACCAGACGCCGGAGATCATTGATTTTTATTTTGATCCCCTCGCGTGTCCGGGTCTCCCCCCCCCCCCCACTGATTTTACCTGGTCGGTAATCATCTGCAAAATCTCCCTCCTCCTGGCCGGGGGGGTGGTGTTGGCACTCTCTGGGCCGTGGAGGAAACGCCCATATTGGGTAATGGCCCGGGCAATTATTTGTTTCTCCCCCAAAGAAAAATTAATCTTACGCTTCCTCTCAGTCATACTCATACAACAACTCTCTCCCAAACAATCACCAAAAAAACACACACAAAAACAAGCAGGAAAAATCAAGCAACAAAACAAACAAACAAAATCTATCAACCAAAAAGTCTCACAACCAGTCACCAAAAAACACTATCAAATATATTATCCAAAACACTAGATCAAACAGTCAACAAAGATCACAAAGACAAGTCACAAAGCAACAAACAACAGAACAAAAGCACCCTGCTGTATAGGAAGGTATACAAAGGGATGTACTTTTGCAAAGGAAGGGCGTTTGTGTCTGTCTATTTATGCTGTCTGCATAGTTCACTAAGTTGCCCGGGACCACTTCCAATTTCACTGATTGCGCCGTTCCCGAGTTGTGAGCATGCGCATAGAGGTGCTGACCATGGTCTGCTTCAAGCACGCATGCGCGAGCCGGCCGGCCCTTCATTTGCATGGGGTCACGGCTCATTTCAATGTAACACGCCCACGTCCTTCACAATTTGAATTACTCCGCCTTACGCCTTTGAAATTACGTTGCACAGGCGCTAATTTATGCGCAAATCCTACGAGAATACGGTGAGTGCGCCACTACATTGCGCCGGTCTAACGTAAAGGAGGTGCGCTACGCCGGTCCAATAATGCGCAGATGTACGTGAATCTGGCCCATCATTTCTTCATAAGTTTAGGCCAATGTGTTATCTGCTAGGTGTTTTTGATAAAATAAATCCCAATAAGCATATATTGGTTTACATGAACGTTCTAGTGTCTACAAACTATGGCATATATTTGTGGAATTTTCATGTATTTATTTATTTTTTATACAAGTAATGATGGCGATCAGCGACTTATAGCAGGACTGTGATATTGTGGCAGACATTCTGACACTTTGTGGGAACCAGTGACACTGATACAGTGATCAGTGCTAAAAATATGCCCTGTGCTGTCACTGTACTAATGACACAGGCTGGGAAGGGGTTGAACACCTCAGGAGATCTCCCAGATGTACTGACCTGCTTTCGCTGTCCTCTCCTTGCATCCAGGACAGGACACCTCTGTGAGTTGTAAAGGGTCCCTCCAGCACCCGAGCCCCAGGCACAAGGTCACCCCCCCAGACTAGGCGCCCTCAAAGGGTAATCTATCAATTACTGGGAAAGCATGTCTGAGTGTTTGCAGAGGGACCAGAGGACTATAGATGTACCAATACTCTTGCGCATCCTATTCACATAGGAGACCTTGTCCCAATTTGAGCATGATATTGCAGCATCCCACCAGCCTTGTGTCAGGAGGTCAAGGAAGTACTTTGCAAAATGCTCCAAATAGAGTCATCAAGGAGAGTAGGAGTCCTTTGGCTGCTACCGAAGTTCTTTTTTGAAAAAAGGATGGGAGCCTGCGCTTCTGTGTAGACTATCATAAATTGAATATCTGCACGCTTTGGGATGCTTACCCATTGCCACAAGGAGAAAACTCTTCATTGGCCTTGGGGCAGGCCTGCCTGTTCTCTACTCTAGACTTGACCACTGGCTTCTAACCAGGGCCGGACTTACCATTGGGCTTGACTGGGCTCAAGCCCATGGGCCCCGCCTAATTGGGGGCCCCTCCAGGGCCCTGGACAGCAACCCCTACTTTTTTTCATTTATTTTTTTATAAAAAATATGTTTTTTTTATATATTTAGTTATATATATATATATATATATATATATATATATATATATATATATATATATATATATATATATATATATATATATATATATATTTATATATGTATATATATTATTATTATTACTATTAAAGGGCCCAGAGGTCCCCCCCTTTTTTTATAAAAAAAATACATTATACATATATATATATATATATTTTTTTTTTATTAAAGGGCTCAGAGGTCCCCATGTGGCAACCCCCCCCCCCTTTTATTTTCTTTATAAATGTTTATTTTTTTATTTATATTTTTTTATTTTTTATTAAAAGGCCCAGAGGTCCTCGGGGCCCCCCAGATGGCAACCTCCCTTTTTTATGTATTTTTTCTAAATGTTTTATTTTTTTTATTTTTTTAGGGGTCTGGAGGTCCCCAGGGGCCCGGAGGCCCCCAGGGCCCCGGACAGCAACCCCTACTTTTTCTGATTTATTTTTTATAAAAAAAATATGTTTATATTTATATATATATACATATATATATATATATATTTGTATTTATTTATTATTATTATTATTATTATTAATAATATTATTAAAGGGCCCAGAGGTCTCCAGCAACCCCTCCCCCCATTTTTTTAAATAAAAATATGTACATTTTTTTTTTATTAAAGGGCTTAGATGTCCCCAGGGCCCCATGTTGCAACCCCCCCCCTTTTTTTTATAAATGTTTATTTTTTTATTTTTGTTTTTATTTGTTTATTCTTTATTAAAAGGCCCAGAGGTCCCCAGGGCCCCCAGATGACAACTTCTCTTTTTTATGTATTTTTTATAAATATTTTTTTTTTTTAGGGGTCTGGAGGTCCCCAGGGGCCCAGAGGCCCCCAGGGCCGCGGACAGCAACCCCCACTTTTTTTATTTCAACAACTGCAAAACCTCCCCCAGGAGGAACCAGAGCGGTGACACATTCCGTGCACAGGTGAGAGTCACCCCCCGCTCAACAACTTTAATGCGCACCCCCCCGCTCAACCCCCCGCTCAACAACTTCAATTTGCCACCCCCACCGCTCAACAACTTTAATGCGCATCCCCCCCCTCGCTCCAGGGAACCCCTTCAACACTCAAGCCCAGGGGCCCCCACCACCCTAAGTCTTGCCCTGGGTGTAATATTCCTGCTGGGGGGAGTATGGGGGTAATATTTCTGCTGGGGGGGTATGGGGGTAATATTCCTGCTGGGGGGGTATGGGTGTAATATTCCTGCTGGGAGGGTATGGGTTTAATATTCCTACTGGGGGGGGTATGGGTGTAATATTCTTACTGGGGGGGAGTATGGGGTGTAATATTCCTCCTGGGGGGGAGTATGGGGTGTAATATTCCTGCTGGGGGGAGTATTTGGTGTAATATTCCTGCTGGGGGGGAGTATGGGGTATAATATTCCTGCTGGGGGAAGTATGGGTGTAATATTGCTGCTGGGTGGAGTCTGGGTGTAATATTCCTGCTGGGGGGGAGTCTGGGTGTAATATTCGTGCTGGGGGGGAGTATGGGGTGTAATATTCCTGCTGGGGGGGAGTATGTGTGTAATACTCCTGCGGGGGGGGGAGTATGGGTGTAATATTCCTGCTGGGGGGGAGTATGGGTGTAATATTCCTGCTGGGGGGGAGTATGGGTGTAATATTCCTCCTGGGTGGAGTATGCGATCACCTTACTTTTAATATCGCCTCAATCAAGGCGTGATTTTTGCCGCGATTGTCGCCTGACAAATCGCATCACTGCTTTTAAAAAACAGGTGTCCCGTCATTCTGATTGTGTGATTTGTTGGGTGACGATATTCTCCCGTGATTGGGGCAATTCGGGAAATTGCTGTTATTCCGCCCGCAATCCGGAACACCTAGGTGTGATCGCAGCCTAAGCTAAGCGTCTTCTATCAGTTGCTGGGTTCTCCTTCTATGGATTCTGGGGGAACGTTTTCTTCCTCGAACATTCCACACGTTCTCTTCATTCTTTATTCCACCGCTAATCTATACTTCGCATTGACCTTGTATAGCGCTTTTCTCATTGAGGACTTCAAGTATTGGAGATTGCGTTGGCCGGGAATCGAACCCGGTACAGCTGCTTGGAAGGCAGCTATGCTTACCACTGCACCACCAACGCAAAGGTAGCATGTCTTTGTAGTGTGGGAGGAAACTGGAGTACTCGGAGGAACCCACGCAAGCACAAGGAGAACATGCAAACTCCATGCAGATAGTGTCCTGGTCAGAATCTGAAACAAGGACCCCAGTGCCGCAAGGCACCACTGAGCCTCTGTGCTGCCCATATGCGGCCTCTGTTCTCTAAGGCCTGCCCCGCTGAGCGGGGTAAATAACTTTACTCAATGTTTACTCAAAGTGCCTTCAGAAGAAATCCAAACTTATCCTAAACTACAATCTATAGCACTCCTATAATAAAACACGCCCAAATAAAAATAAAGAGGGTTACAGTGTTCTCCTAATTAGCAACACAATGGAGCTAAATATTCCATTCACTCATAGGCCTCATTCACACGGGGGGGGTATGAATCCCCCATTGGAGGGCCGTGTTTACCGGAATGGGGATGCACAGGTGTTCCCAGCATCCCGTGTAGGCAGTCCCATTGCTGTCAACTGGGGTGCAGTGACTGTACCCAATGTGACATCTGTGTGGGTGCCGGTGCACGGGTGCGTGTCCGCGCAACTGCACCCACATGGATGTCCTTTTTTGGGGTTAACGCAGCCCCCACACAGGGTACAGATTCATACCTCCCGTGTGAGTAAGGCCTTGGACTTCTCCATGAAGGACCTCACTGGCAGTTAGAGTTTTCATTTCTCCAGCAAAGAAAGCCTAAAGAAAGCTGGAAAGACTTCTCCGACCTCTAAAGAACCAAAAGAGTTCCAACCTCCACTTTATAGCCAGTCCAACACGCGCCTCAAAAACATACCGGCCTCCAACCTCCCCTTAGCCGGTCCAACACACACGCCTCAAAAATATACCGGCCTCCAACCTCCCCTTAGCGGTCCAACACACGCCTCAAAAATATACCGGCCTTTAACCTCCTCTTAGCCGGTCCAACACATGCCTCAAAAAAACATACTGGTTCAACACACGCCTTAAAAACATACCGGCCTCCAACCTCCCCTTAGCCGGTCCAACACACGCCTCAAAAAATATACCGGTCTTCAACCTCCTCTTATAGCCAGTCCAACACACACCTCAAAAATATACCGGCCTCCAACCTCCCCTTAGCCGGTCCAACACACGCCTCAAAAATATACTGGCCTTTAAATTTCACAACATAATCAATTTTCTTTATGTTGATCGACAATACATAGATCAAACATATCACCTGTAAGAATGTGCTTGAAATGTCGGTGGTAAACAGCCTGCTATGCCCGGGGGGAACCAAACCAAGTCCTCCAAAAGCCCCCTCATATCCAAAAGTTGCCAAGAGTGTAATTGTAGACATTAAGCTTTAAGGTTAATCAAAAATATCACATTCTAAAGGGAAAGGTAGAACATGGGGAGGGGGAGTATGGAAGAGGCAGAGAGGGAGGAAAGTAGAGGGGATGGAAGGTTGCGGGTAGGGAAGGGGTGTGGGGGTCCCCCCAAACCCTCACCCCCCTTCTTCCTCCAACCTTCCCTTCTCCCCCCTTTCCTCCCTCTCTCCCTCTTCCATACTCTCCCTTTGTTCTACCTTTCCCTTTAGAGTGTTATATTTTTGATTAACCTTAAAGCTTAATGTCTACATTTACACTCTTAGCAACTTTTGGAGGGCGTGGTTCGGTTCCCCTCGGGCCTAGCAGGCTGTTTACCACCAACTTTTCAGATGTTTGGGCGATGTATTGTCAAACCTTAAAGCTTCTGCAGAAGCTACAGAAAGGGAAATAGAGGGCTGATAGGAAGACCCTCCGGTTACTGGAGTGGCAGCCGCCACCAGTGTAGGGACCTGTGTTGGTATAGCCATACCTGGTCCCTGGGAGGGTCCCTCAAACTTTTTGTTGAGTCTTTTTCTAGGAACAGTCAATTGTCTTGTTTATCCAGGTACGCTGATAGTTGGTGATTCAGAAGCTGTAGAAAGGTAAATGGAGGTCTGATGGGAAGACCCTCCTTTTACTGGAGTGGCAGCCGCCACCAGTGTAGGGACCTGTGGTACAGCCGTACCTGGCCCCTGTAGTCTCAGCCTGAACCTCGCAGGCGGCTGTAGTCTCGGCCTGCACCTCGCAGGCGGCTGTAGTCTCGGCCTGCACCTCGCAGGCGGCTGTAGTGTCTCGGCCTGCACCTCGCAGGCGGCTGTAGTCTCAGCCTGCACCTCGCAGGCGGCTGTAGTCTTGGCCTGCACCTCGCAGGCGGCTGTAGTCTCGGCCTGCCCCTCGCAGGCGGCTGTAGTCTCGGCCTGCACCTCGCAGGCGGCTGTAGTCTCGGCCTGCACCTCGCAGGCGGCGGAAGTCTCAGCCTGCACCTCGCAGGCGGCGGAAGTCTCAGCCTGCACCTCGCAGGCGGCGGAAGTCTCCGTGTTACATTTTATATTCTGTCTCACTCCCACTAGGGCAGTCCTGCCCTGTGCGCTGTCTCTGCAGTAAATACTGCGAACATCTGCAATAAAAAAAAGAAGAATCAGGTTTAGCACTTTCAACCTACATTATATATAATATATATTTATACATCAAATTAGACAGAGAAAAGTTTGAAATTCCAATGCCAGGGACAATAAATAAACCCGACATGACGGGGACACAGGGATCACTAATGGTGGCCTTCCTATAAAAATTCTGGTTGCCTGGCAGTTATGCCGACCCACTAAAATAAATGGAGTCAGAAAGGGAACGGATTCTTAATTTTCATGTGTGGGGGAGTAATCTGCAGTGCTTCTGTTTCTTATTATTAAACACCCAGCCTCTATGGGGGGGGGGGTAACCTCCTAATCAATATCTATTTCCATTCCTATACATGTGTTACTTTGGTTAAAATGTTCAGCTAATGATGGGACTTCTTCAACTTTTTTTCTACTATTCATACTTTTTAACCACTTAATCACCGCCCTATAGACGAAATACGGCTATAGGGCGGTTCCTGTACTCTAACAGGACGTCCATGGACGTCCTCCGTTAGAGTCAGGTGTGCGCGCCCCAACCGGCGCGCACACGCGATCACCGGTGCTCACCGGGTCCACGGGACCCGCAGCACCGATGATCGCGGTATGGAGCAATGGCGGCGGCTCCTTACCACGTGATCGCGCCGTCCAATGACGGCGCGACCACGTGTGTAAACAAATCTGACGTGCGTCAGATCCGCGCGCCCGCGCGGGCGCGCCACAGCGGGTCACGGCGCTCGGCGGGTCCACGGGACCCGCAGCGTCAGTGATCTCGGTAAGGAGCCAATGGTGGCGGCTCCTTACCACGTGATCGCGCCGTCCAATGACGGCGCGATCACATGTAAACAAACCGCGTCACTTGCTGACGCCCGGTTCTTCCCCCTCCTCTCGCTGTAGACGATCGGTACAGCGTGAGAGGAGAGCGCGGATGGCTGCAGCAGTGTGGGATGGATCTGTGACTATTGCAGTCACAGATCCATCCATCCCTGCTCAGCCATCCCTGCATTAACTCCTTCCTTCCCTGCGCAAAACTCTGCATACCCCCCACAATACTCTGCATACCCCCCAATACTCTGCATACCCCCCAAATACTCTGCATACCCCTCAATACTCTGCATACCCCTCAATACTCTGCATACCCCCCAATACTCCGCAGTACCCCCCAATACTCCGCAGTACCCCCCCCAATACTCTGCATACCCCTCAATACTCTGCAATACCCCTCAATACTCTGCAATACCCCTCAATACTCCGCAATACCCCGCAGTACTCTGCAATACCCCGCAGTACCCCGCAATACCCCGCAATACCCCGCAGTACCCCGCAATACCCCGCAGTACCCCGCAGTACCCCGCAGTACCCCGCAGTACTCCGCAGTACCCCGCAATACTCCGCAGTACCCCCCAATACTCTGCATACCCCTCAATACTCTGCATACCCCGCAGTACCCCCCAATACTCCGCAGTACCCCCCAATACTCTGCAGTACCCCCCAATTCTCTGCAATAATCTGCAATACTCCCGCACAATACTCCCGCACAATACTCCCGCACAATACTCCCGCACAATACTCTGCAATACCCCCGAACAATACTCTGCAGTACCCCCGCGCAATACTCCCCACGCAATACTCCCCGCGCAATACTCCCCGCGCAATACTCCCCGCGCAATACTCTGCAATCGTTTTTTTTCAGGCTTCCCAGCCTAGAGGGGAGATGTGGGGTCTTATTGACCCCATATCTCACTGTAAAGAGGACCTGTCATGCTATATTCCTATTACAAGGGATGTTTACATTCCTTGTAATAGGAATAAAAGTAACCAAAACATTTATTTTTGGGGAAAAAGGTGTCAAACTAAAATAAATAAAGTAAAATGAACAATAAAAAAAAATAAAAAAAATTACAGCGCCCCTGTACCCGTGTGCTCGTATACAGACGCGACCGCACACGTAAGTCCCGCCCACATATGAAAACGGTGTTCAAACCACACATGTGAGGTATCGCTGCGAACGTTAGAGCGAGAGCAATCATTTTGGCCCTAGACCTCCTCTCCAACTAAAAAGATGTAACCAGGAAAAACATTTAAAGCGTCGCCTATGGGGATTTTTAAGTCGCGTAGTTTGGCGCCATTCCACAAGCGTGTGCAATATTGAAGGGTGACATGTTGGGTATCTATTTACTCGGCGTAACTTCATCTTTCATATTATGCAAAAACATTGGGCTAACTTTACTGTTTTTTTTTTTTTAAGCACAAAACTGTTTTGTTTCCAAAAAAAAACGCGTTCGAAAAATTGCTGTGCAAATACAATGCGAGATAAAAAGTTGTAACGGCCGCCATTGTATTCTCTAGGGTCTTTGCTAAAAAAGCATATATAATGTTTTGGGGTTCTATGTAATTTTCTAGCAAATAAATGATGATTTTTCCATGTAGGAGAGAAATGTCAGAATTGGTCTGGGTGTTCCAGAACGCCTGATGGTGCTCCCTGCATGTTGGGCCTCTGTATGTGGCCACGCTGTGTAAAAGTCTCACACATGGGGGTATCGCCATACTCGGGAGGAATAGCAGAATGTGTTTTGGGGTGTAATTTGTGGTATGCATATGCTGTGTGTGAGAAATAACCTAATAATATGAACATTTTGTGGAAAAAAAATTAAAATAAAAAAATCTTGATTTTGCAAAGAATTGTGGGGAAAAAATGACAACTTCAAAAAACTCACGATGCCTCTTTCTAAATACCTTGGAATGTCTTCTTTCCAAAAAGGGGTCATTTGGGGGGTATTTGTACTTTTCTGGCATGTTAGGGTCTTAAGAAATGAGAGAGCCTGTCAGTACATCAGATGTGATCAAATTGATCATTTTTCAGTAATTGGTACCATAGCTTGTAGACCCCATAACTTTCACCCAGACTAAATATTATCCAATTTTTTTTTTTTTTTTGTTACCAAAGATATGTAGCAGTATACATTTTAGGCCAAATTTATGAAGAAAAATTACTTTTTTGCAAAATTTTATAATAGAAATGAAGAAAAATTCATTTTTTTACAAAATTTACGTTCTTTTTTCATTTATAGCGAAAAAAATAAAAACCGCAGAGGTGATCAAATACCACCAAAAGAAAGCTCTATTTGTGGGAAAAAAAGGACAAAAATTTCATTTGGTTAGAGTGTTGTATGACTGAGTTATTGCCATTCAAACTGTGAGAGCACCGAAAGCTGAAAATTGGTCTGGTTATTAAGGGGGTTTAAGTGCCCAGTGGTCAAGTGGTTAAAATATTAAGCTTTGTAACACTTTTTTTTTTTTACATTGAAGTCAATGAGAGCATGTGACACTTTTTGATGGGTCCAGTTTTTGATGGGGCCATAGGATTGGGGCAGTTTTTGATGGGGCCATAGGATTGGGGCAGTTTTTGATGGGGTCATAGGATTGGGGCAGTTTTTGATGGGACCATAGGATTGGGGCAGTTTTTGATGGGGCCATAGGATTGGGGCAGTTTTTGATGGGGCCATAGGATTGGGGCAGTTTTTGATGGGGACATAGGATTGGGGCAGTTTTTGATGGGGCAATAGGATTGGGGCCTGTTTTTGATGGAAGGGGGGCAGTTTTTGATGGGAGAAATTTGATGGGGCAGTTTTGATGGGGGAAATTTGATGGAGGCATTTTGATGAAAGCAGTTTTGATGGTAGAAATTTTATGGGACAATTTTATGGGGCAGCGCCTGCAAAAGGTAATCACTTTTAAAAATATGCTAATTAGTGGGATTGCTGAATCTCACTTCAACTTTTTCTTACGGATTTAAGATATTCATTCAGTTAGTTTTAGCAATTCAGCATTCCCACGCATTTTCTGCAGGAAATTAATTTTCTAGTTGTTATTGTTGTTGTTATTATACATTTATATAGCTCTGACATTACTGCAGTGTTGTACAGAGATCACTGAGCCAATCACATTAGTCTCTGTACCAGAGGAGCTTACACTCTAATGTCCCCTCCCCCCACAGTCACATCAGTCTCTGTACAGAGAAGCCTGCACTCTAATGTCCCCTCCCCCACAGTCACATTAATCTCTGTACAGAGGAGCTTACACTCTAATGTCCCCTCCCCCACAGTCACACACTATTATTGTTATTAGTGGGAAAGCATTCCCCTTATTGATATTCATTTTTTATTTTTCTGTATGTTTTTTGTCTCTGTATATTTAACTTTTTTAAATGTTCAACTCTTAAGCTAATGATGGGACTTCTTCAATTTTTTTTTGTACTACTTTTTTATACTTTATAAAACATTAAGCTTTTTTTAACACTTTTTTTTTTTTTTTAACATTGAAGTCAATGAGAGCATGCTTCAAATCCTTAAAATCTCCTTCCGCTCCCAAAAGTTTCAGCTCCTTCATACTTTCACCTACAGACACCAAACAAACTTTAAAATGTTCACAAAATATTCAGCTATCCCGCTATATCTTTTCAGTTTGCTATCTTTTTACAGTTTTTGTGAAAAAGCTGTTTACATTTAGTGATCATTTCAGGAAACTTTAGCGATTTAAACAGAATGTCTCTGGGGCTGGTTAGAGTGGATAAATGGAAGAAAAAATATTATGAGCAGCCGCACTCCAATGGATGTAAAACTAAAGTATCTACAAGAACCAAAACAGCAAACGGTGGGATAATACAGCTGACGCGTTTCACATTGATAGACAATGCTTAGTCATAGCTCTGGTTAGAATGGATGATGTCATCGCTACAGCACAGAGCTTTAAAAAAATTATCTTGGTTCCTTCTCTATAAATTGCTCTCACGCCCACAAGATCTACTTGTCATACACATCAAAACGTAGGTATTTTTTTCTAGTTTCAGGCAATGTGCTCAGTTTTGTGATACGCCTTTTACTTTTGCCTGGTTGAGCTTCCAAATGACAAGAGTTCTACACTTTTCTTCCATTGACTGTCCCGTATAAAATTCTTCAGATTCAGAGCCGATTCACACAGGGGGCGGCACGACTTCGGGGGCGACTCTGCAAGTCGTCCTGAAGACGACTTCATGGGCGATTAGCAAAATGACTTCTGTATAGAAGTTAATGCAAATCTCCCCAAATCTCCCCTGAAGTCGTACAAGAACCTTTTTCTAAGTCGGAGCGACTTGCGTCGCTCCTATTAGAACGGTTCTGGTGAATAGAATGGGACGCGACTTGTCAGGCGGCTGAGTCGCCCCAGTGTGAACCGGCTCTGCCACAATAATGGCTGTGTGTTGAGTTATTTGTTATACAAGCTGTACACTCACTACACAACATTGGAGATACAAAGTGTCATTTCTTCAGTGTTGTACATAAAAAGATGCAAGAAAAGATTTACATGAATGCGAGAGATGCTGTATGTGATCTCCCGCACACAGAGGGGTGTACTTACAGTAGTTTTATGAGAAGCTGTATATATTTATTGTGGTCTATAAGTGGTTACATCACACATGGCGTGTGCTGAGGTCTGCAGCAATGAAGGATTTTTGTATTTGGAACTTTAATGTACATCTAGACCAGTGGTCTCCAAACTGCGGCACGAGGGCCGGATGCGGCCCTTTGCTTGCCTTTATCCGGCCCTTGGAGCACACTCCCTCCCACTGATATGAGACATTATTCTGCCATCTGACACCGACAATGGAGCACCATTTCTCCCATTGACACCACTAATGGGGCAATATTCCTCCCTATGATACCCGCAATGGGGCACTATTCCTCCTCCTGATACCAGATGTTTACTCCCACTGATGCCAGGAAAATTTTCACTCCTGCTGGCCAAAGTCCGGCCCTCCAGGAGTCTGAAGGACAATAAACTCCCCCTTTGTTTAGAATGTTTGGAGACCCCTGATCTAGACAGTTGAGGGGGTGTAATATTCCTGCTGGGGGGGAGTATGGGGTGTAATATTCCTGCTGGGTGGATTATGGGGTGTAATATTCCTGCTGGGTGGAGTATGGGGTATAATTTTCCTGCTGGGGGGGGAGTATGGGGTGTAATATTCCTGCTGGGGGGGAATATGGGTGTAATATTCCTGCTGGGGGGGAGTATGGTTGTAATATTCCTGCTGGGGGGGTATGGGGTGTAATATTCCTGCTGGGGGGGGGAGTTTGGTGTGTAACATTCCTGCTGGGTGGAGTATGGGGTGTAATATTCCTGCTGGGGGGGAGTATGGGTGTAATATTCCTGCTGGGGGGGAGTATGGGTGTAATAATCCTGCTGGGGTGGAGTATGGGGTGTAATAATCCTGCTGGGGGGAGTATGGGTGTAATATTCCTGCTGGGGGGGAGTATGGGTGTAATATTTCTGCTGGGGGGGAGTATGGGTGTAATATTCCTGCTGAGGGGGGAGTATGGGTGTAATCAGGGCCGGACTTACCATTGGGCTTGACTGGACTCAAGCCCATGGGCCCCGCCTAATAGGGGTCTGGAGGTCCCCAGGGGCCCGGAGGCCTCCAGGGCCCTGGACAGCAACCTCTACTTTTTTTCATTTATTTTTTATAAAAAAATATGTTTTTTTTATATATTTAGTTATATATATATATATATAGATATATCTATATATATTGTAGCAGAGCGTCCCAGAGAGAGCCTGGGAAAGTCCAGTTCGGGGTTTATACCTCTCCCAGGCTCCTCTCTTACACGTTCAGGGATCTCTGATCCCTGATCCAGGTCAGGTGTTGGCCCTCTCCCCCAGGCCAATTTAAGCTCACCTGAGCTAACAGCCATTGCTCTGTCCTGGGAAACAGATAGTGTGGATCTGTAGGAGCAAGGAGGTTGTTAAAAGACTGGTGAGCAGTTTGTATTTTGAGCTAACAAGCGGTAGGCTTGTTTAGCTTAGTAGTTAGGGCCTACATATCGTGTAGTTAGAGCCGAGACACGGCTAGGTGTTTGTTTAAACTACTTTTGCTTGTTTTGTTTTCTGCACACTGTACAGCACCTGTAAATAGACTTTGTATAGCACCAATAAAAATCCCACTGTTGTTCACTTATCCTATGGACTTTGGTATCTGTGCCTGCTCATCCCAGGGAGCTTTTGTACCCGCTACCTATCCCCAGCTTACATATGGTGGAGGCTGCGATCAGCAGTAGTAAGTTACTATTTTTAAAAGGCCAGTACCTAAAGTGACAACATGGAGGAAATCCTCAAACAAATGATGTTATCCAATGCTGCACAACAGCAAGCAAATGCTGCACAACAGCAAACTAACGCTGCATTGCAGCAAGCCAATGCTATCGCACAGGAGCAAACCAAGGCGCTGTACAAACACATTGGTGCTGCACAGGAGCAATCGCAGAGGCAGATTAGTGCTGTACAGGAGCAATCGCAGAGGCTGTTTGAACAGCTTGCCACTGCTGCAGAAGTGGATAGGAAAACCCTGACTAAGGTTGCAGAGACGCTAGCACAGTGGGCACCTGCGGAAATTAAGGATATGGGAGACAAGCCTTCAGCCATCCATGTGGCTCGCTTTCTGTCTAAAATGACTACGGATGATGATCCAGAGGCCTTCCTGTTAACGTTTGAACGGACCGCTGAGAGGGAATGTTGGCCTAAAACCAAGTGGGCAGGACTGATTGCCCCCTTACTTTCTGGTGAATCGCAGAAGGCCTACTATGATCTGGAGTCAGCAGAAGCAGAAGACTACGAAAAGGTCAAGCAGGAAATTCTGGCGCGACTCGGCGTCACCTTGGCCGTTCGAGCCCAACGGGTCCACAGCTGGTTCTTCAAAATCGAGAGGCCCCCAAGATCGCAGATGTTCGACCTAATCCACCTGGTGCGAAAATGGCTACAGCCTGAGTCCCTGTCTGCGCCACAAATAGTGGAGCGTGTGGTCATGGACCAATTCCTGAGGTCACTCCCAATTCCCCTGCAGAAGTGGGTGAGTCAAGGGGACCCCAAGTCGGCAGATAACCTGGTGGAACTCGTCGAAAGGTACTTTGCTGCAGAGAACCTGGTCACCACCCCAACAACCGCACGGACTTTCCACCCAAAGCCACGGTCTCCCCAGGCAACCGGTAAGACTGTTCCAGGGGAAGTGGGTGGTAAGCATGGCAAGGAAATAGGGGGGAGGATTTTTGGGTGCCAGGACTGAAGTTTGGCGTCCCAAGCAAGGGAAACCACTGCCTGTCAGCAAACCAACTTGGGGAAACATCAGGTGTTTTCGTTGCCAAGAGCTGGGACATGTTGCAGCAAACTGTCCATTGACTGATGAACCAATGCAGTGTGATATGTCTATTAGAAGGCAGTCCATGTTTGCTGCTGTTTCATGCGCTGCAGCGCCAAATGTGGGGAAACACATGTGTCACATGACTGTTAATGATAAGCCTATTACGGCCTTACTGGACTCTGGAAGTCTGGTTACTTTGGTTACAGCTGAGATGGTTGAAACTGTGAATTTTCATGCTAAAAAAGTTGCTGTGATCTGTGTACATGGGGATACCCGGGAGTATCCTATAGCCACAGTTCAGTTTAAAACTGGCTTAGGTACGGTGTCCCATGCGGTCGGACTTGTGCCCCACTTGGTGCACGAGGCCATCATTGGTAGGGACTTCCCTAAGTTTTGGGAACTGTGGGATCGTCCCGACCCGGTCGCAGTACCTGACTCAGTCGCAGAGCCAGAGCTCCTGACTACTTCCGATATTGTGGGTTCAGGGGACTCATCTCAGGGCTCTCCGAGTTATCCTTTCTCGGTTATGGCAGGAGAGCTGGAGGAGCCTGAGGAAGTCCCCACAACCAGTAGAGCCGGACAGCCGTCTGCCGACTCGGAGCCTATGTTGGAGTTTACTGACCTTAATGTGCACAAGGAAAATTTTGGTACTGAGCAGAGAAAAGACCCTACCCTTGCCAGGGCCTGGGAAAATGTAATGGTGATTAATGATGTACCTGTTGAACCAGGGGATAGGCCCTGTTTTCCTTATTTCAGCAGCAATGATGATTTACTGTATCGTGTATGTAAAAAGAATGATGAAGTTACTGAACAGTTGGTGGTCCCCAAGCCTTACAGAAGGGTGGTGTTGGAACTTGCCCATGGGCACTTGCTAGGAGGTCATTTAGGGGTTGAGAAAACCACTGAAAGAGTGTTGCGCAGGTTTTACTGGCCTGGGATACAGAAAAATATTGAGAATTATTGTCAATCCTGTCCTGTGTGTCAGATGTCAGCCCCCCAGCCCCACTTCCGAAGTCCTTTAGTGCCCTTGCCCATTATTGAAGTGCCCTTCGAGAGGATTGCCATGGACCTTGTGGGTCCCCTCCCCAAATCCGCCCGTGGTCATCAGCATATCCTTGTGATTATGGATTACGCTACCCGTTACCCTGAGGCCGTTCCCTTACGCGCCGCATCTGCTAAAAATATTGCCAAAGAGCTGTTTATGGTGTTCAGTCGGGTGGGCATCCCTAAAGAAATCCTGACAGACCAGGGTACCCCATTTATGTCACGGATAACTAGGGAGCTGTGCAAGTTATTTAAGGTGACGCAGTTGCGAACCTCTGTGTATCATCCGCAAACGGATGGCTTGGTGGAACGTTTCAATAAGACGTTAAAGGGCATGTTAAAAAAGGTTGTTGACAAAGATGGGAAAGACTGGGACTTCCTGATACCGTACCTGATGTTTGCTATCAGGGAGGTTCCCCAGTCCTCTACAGGGTACTCTCCATTTGAGTTGCTTTATGGGAGACACCCTCGGGGACTCTTGGACATAGCCAAGGAAACTTGGGAGGGGGAACAGACACCCCACAAAAGTGTAATTGAGCATATCGCTCAAATGCAGGACAGGATTGCAGCCGTAATCCCAGTGGTGAAAGAACATTTACTACAGGCTCAAGCAGCCCAACAGAGAATATACAACCGGGGGCCCAACTCCGTGTTTTCTCACCGGGTGACAGGGTCCTCGTTTTAGTTCCCACTGTTGAGAGCAAGTTCCTGGCTAAGTGGCAGGGCCCCTTTGAAGTAATTGAAAGAGTTGGGGAAGTCAATTACAAGGTGTATCAACCAGGTAAAAGGAAGCCCGAACAGATTTACCACGTGAATCTGTTAAAGCCCTGGAAGGATAGACTGGCGTTAACTGCGAGGTCCCTACCGGTAACGCCTAAGGGTACTGAATCCCCTCTGATCCCTGAGGTCACGATTCCAGACACCCTGTCATATTCCCAAAAACAGGAAGCTAGAGAGTTCCTAATAAGGAATAGAGAGAAATTTTCAGAGTTGCCTGGCACGACTTCAGCGGTTCAGCATGATATTGTTACTGAACCTGGGGTCCGTGTCAAGCTCAAACCATACCGAATTCCTGAAGCGAGGAGAAAGGACATCAGTGATGAAGTTAGAAGGATGTTGGAACTAGATGTCATTGAGGAATCCAATAGTGACTGGTCGAGCCCCATCGTGTTGGTCCCAAAACCGGATGGCACTTGGAGGTTTTGTAACGACTTCAGAAAGCTCAATGCAGTAACAAAGTTTGACACGTACCCGATGCCCAGGGTAGATGAACTTATAGACCGACTGGGCAAGGCCCGTTATCTGACCACTTTGGACTTGACCAAAGGATATTGGCAAATACCCCTGACTAATAGTGCCAAAGAAAAGACTGCGTTTGTGACCCCGGAGGGATCATTCCAGTATAAGAAAATGCCTTTTGGGTTGCAAAATGCCCCTGCAACCTTTCAGAGGGCCATGGACAGGACCCTAAGACCGCACCAGCAGTATGCTGCAGCTTATTTAGATGACATAGTGGTGCATAGCACTGACTGGGAGTCTCACTTGCCCCGTGTCCAAGCTGTCCTTGATTCCCTCTTCAAGGAAGGTTTTACGGCAAATCCCAAAAAATGTGCCATTGGTTTGGAGGAAGCCAAGTATTTGGGCTATACTATTGGCCGTGGAGTTATTAAACCCCAAGTGAATAAAGTAGAAGCCATCCAGCAGTGGCCACGTCCTGCAAACAAGAAGCAGGTCAGGGCCTTTCTTGGCATTGCGGGATATTATAGAAGGTTTATTCCAAATTTTGCCACTATAGCTGCCCCACTGACAGACCTGACGAAAGGGAAAGACTCCGTAATGATAAAATGGTCCCCAGTAGCAGAAGAATCTTTCCAAGTCCTGAAGAAGGCTCTTTGTGCACAGCCAGTGCTATACTCCCCCGATTTCTCCAAAGATTTTTTGGTTCAGACAGATGCCTCTGATGTAGGTATCGGGGCAGTACTATCACAGGTATACAATGGGGAAGAACACCCTGTGGTCTACCTAAGCAGAAAGCTCAATGATCATGAGAAAAAATATGCAGTCATTGAAAAGGAATGTTTAGCCATAAAGTGGGCCGTGGACGCGCTCAGGTACTACCTGTTAGGGCGCCAGTTTGAGTTAATAACTGACCATGCTCCCCTGAAATGGATGGCCCAAAAGAAGGAGACTAATAGGCGGGTGAACCGGTGGTTTTTGGCCCTCCAGGATTATTCCTTTTCGGTAAAACACAGGCCAGGGGTTGAGATGGGTAATGTAGATGCCCTGTCCCGTGTTCACTCCTGTTGGGCTACAGGTGTTCCAACCCTGGGGTTGAAACAAGAGGGGAGGGTGTGTAGCAGAGCGTCCCAGAGAGAGCCTGGGAAAGTCCAGTTCGGGGTTTATACCTCTCCCAGGCTCCTCTCTTACACGTTCAGGGATCTCTGATCCCTGATCCAGGTCAGGTGTTGGCCCTCTCCCCCAGGCCAATTTAAGCTCACCTGAGCTAACAGCCATTGCTCTGTCCTGGGAAACAGATAGTGTGGATCTGTAGGAGCAAGGAGGTTGTTAAAAGACTGGTGAGCAGTTTGTATTTTGAGCTAACAAGCGGTAGGCTTGTTTAGCTTAGTAGTTAGGGCCTACATATCGTGTAGTTAGAGCCGAGACACGGCTAGGTGTTTGTTTAAACTACTTTTGCTTGTTTTGTTTTCTGCACACTGTACAGCACCTGTAAATAGACTTTGTATAGCACCAATAAAAATCCCACTGTTGTTCACTTATCCTATGGACTTTGGTATCTGTGCCTGCTCATCCCAGGGAGCTTTTGTACCCGCTACCTATCCCCAGCTTACAATATATATATATATGTATATATATATATATATATATATATATATATATATTTATATATGTATATATATTATTATTATTATTAAAGGGCTCAGAGGTCCCCAGGGCCCCATGTGGCAACCCCCCCCCCCTTTTATTTTCTTTATAAATGTTTATTTTTTTATTTTTGTTTATATTTTTTTATTTTTTATTAAAAGGCCCAGAGGTCCCCAGGGCCCCCCCGGATGGCAACCTCCCTGTTTTATGTATTTTTTCTAAATGTTTATTGATTTTTTATTTTTTTTAGGGGTCTGGAGGTCCCCAGGGGCCCGGAGGCCCCCAGGGCCCCGGACAGCAACCCCTACTTTTCTCTATTTATTTTTTATAAAAAAAAAATGTTTATATATATATATATATATATATATATATATTTGTATTTATTTATTATTATTAAAGGGCCCAAAGGTCTCCAGGGCCCCTGGATTGCAACCCCCCCTTTTTTTATAAAAAAAATTGACATTTTTATATATACATATATATATATATATATATATTTTTTTATTTTTTTTTATTAAAGGGCTCAGAGGTCCCCAGGGCCCCATGTGGCAACTCCCCCCTTTTTTTTTTTTAAATGTTTATTTTTTTATTTTTGTTTATATTTGTTTATTTTTTTTTAAAAGTTTTTTTTTAGGGGTCTGGGGGACCCCAGGGGCCCAGAGGCCCCCAGGGCCCCGGACAGCAACCCCCACTTTTTTTATTTCAACAACTGCAAAACCTCCCCCAGGAGGAACCGGAGCGGTGTGGGGATGTCTGCTGAATGAAGACAGCTGACACATTTCGTGCAACAACTTTAATGCGCACCCCCCGCTCAACAACTCCAATTTGCCACCCCCACCGCTCAACAACTTTAATGCGCACCCCCCCCCCCACTCAACAACTTTAATGCCCCCCGCTCAACAACTTCAATTCGCCCCCCCCGCCCCCGCTCAACAAGTTTAATGCCCCCCCCTGCTCAACAACTTTAATGCGCACCCCCCGCTCAACAACTACAATTGGCCCCCCCGCTCAACAACTTCTTTAATGCGCACCCCCCTGCTCGACAACTATGATCCCCCCCCCTCGCTCCAGGGGGCCCCTTCAACACTCAAGCCCAGGGGCCCCCACCACCCTATATCCTACCCTGGTCACATGGTACAAAGCCACAACTAACCCCAGAATATCAGGGGATCTGCAGACAACACAGCAATATGGTACAGAGGTATGATGTATGCTGGGATTGATCATTCGATTCATTTCTGGTAAAAAAAAGTTCATCTTTAAAGTCTAACTTCAGGCTTTCCCTCCGGGGGTACCTCCTCCCCTCCTCGCTCCCAAAAAGCTGTCAGTGTTTTGTTTTTTTTGTATACTTTTTCTGAAGTCATTTGGCGTGACATGCAGGCTTTTTTATTCTTCTCAGCAGTGGGCAGAACAAATACACTATAAATAAAAGGCATCAGGGTGACATCCCTCAACAAACACCGCCATGCCCACCGCCCTTTGGTAAAATTAGAAAGAATTAGCCTGCCTCTGCTATGCCCTTTGTTACCATAAAAGTACAATTGTAGTATTAATTAACCACTAATCAATATGAGGATAGGAGTTGCCTATCTGTAAAATATCCAGGACAAGAAGTACTACAGGGAAAATGCTTCATGTTAAAGGCAAACATTGAAGCCTTTTGATTTTCATTTTACCTGGCTGAGGCCCTTATAAAAAAAAAATGCCCAAAGCTGACCTTTATATTTTGATCTGCCTGGTTAAGAAACCAATTGAACCAAGTGAATTGACGAGATTAACTAGGATAGGTTCTCTTTAATTGCTGGCATAGTATGATACAATTGTGTAGTTGTCCCATTCACTCCGTACACACTTATGACTTACCTGTTGGTAATAATTCTAATATGAGACATTGATTAGACTTAGGCCCGTGGTGGATTCCTAGAAGAGCCTGGCATGGTGTCAAGTGCCGAAGATGAGGTCTTCTTTTTCTTAGGTTCAGGTCCATATTCCCAATCTAAACAAAGAGGCAAAAGATTATTATCATGTATAATACAGATGGAGAAAAAACTGGTGTGGAAAAACACAATAATCTATTATCATTCAGACACAATCGGCACATCCTACAGATTGGGTTTGCATTGTACTTTGCACAGAGGAATTGGGATTATCCAATACTCATGACTATGAATTATCTCGGGTAATACCCTTATCTGCAGATGTGAAGATCCATAGATTTTGGATTATTGTACAATGTACAGCTAAAAAGCTCACAGCAAATGTTAGTGCTCTTTTAAATGGGTTTGCACACTGAAGTGCAATCCGTGGTGGATCACTTTTCAGAGGATGTTTGATAGGAGGTGAGGAGGCATTTAGTTACCTCCCCATGACCTGTTGAAGCCCCTAAAAACTGATACCACCAGGATGTGTACACCCCTGTCTGCCGCCTCTGCAGTAAGAACTCAACTGGACATCTTTTGGCAAAAAATAAGCGCTGCAGGTTAAAGGCAATCATTTTAACATTTTGATTTTCTTTAACTGGTTGGGGCTTTTTATTTAATTTTTTTAAAGCGCCGAAAGATGGCCTTTAAAGTGGAATTCCAGTCAATTTCTAACTTAAGCCGGGTACACATGAGCCGTATGTCGGGAGATATCAGCCGGTTCAAATACAAAACGCCCACATTCGGCCTGTGTGTATGACGGTCTGTCGGACGTGCATTCTGGAAAACTAGCAGCCGACTGGCTCCCAATCAGTGCTTTTAGCCAGAGTGTTCTGGCGGGGGGTGGGGGGATGGGGCTGGAAACGTCCCCCTGTCAGAACACATCAGCACCATTTTTTTAATGTGTACCAGGCTTAAGCCTAAACCTACGCCCACCCCTACTCTAAGACTATTCTATCTAACCTGTAAAGGAAAAGATGTCTGTACTTACCTATTCTGAAGCCACTCTGGTCACGTGATCCAGTCCCATCGTTGGCTTCTTTGTAGAGGAGGGACAGCTGACAATAGCTGACAATAGATGCCCCATAGTAAGCCTATGGGTGACGTCATCATGCAGGCTCTGCAGCCATTGTCTCTGCCTCTCTACACTGAAAGCCAATGCTGGGACCCGATCATGTGACCGGACTGGGGGGACTTCAGAATAGATAAGTATAGACCTCTTTTCTTTCACAGGGTAGAAAGAATAATCTTAGAATGAGGGTGGAAGTAGGTTTAGGCTTAGTTAGAACTTGACTATAATGTATGGCCAGCTAAAGCCTGGTTAAGGAACCAATTTAAAGATTAACACAACTGTCCGCAGCTATCACAGATTGTCTGCACTTCAGCATTGTTATCCTAGGCACTTTTGAACTAAGATAGTTTAATTGCTAGCATAGTAGGATACGATATGGTATGATTGTGTGGTGTCAGGCTCCATTCACTCAGTACACACTTATGACTTACCTGTTGGTGGGTTGGGTTGAGGAACCATTCCTGAATGTGATGGCCAATTTTGTGGCATTGAATAGGCTGAGGTCGCTGGTGGATCCCTGGAAGAGCCTGGCATAGTGTCATGTGCCGAATAGGATGACTTTCTTTTCTTGATGTCAGGTCGATATTCCCAATCTAAACAAAGAGGCAAAAGATTATTATTGTGTATAATACAGATGGAGAAAAAACTGGCGTAGAAAAGCAGAATCATCTATTATCAGTCAGACACAATCAGCACACCCTACAGATTGGGTTGGCATTGTACTTTGCACAGAGGAATTGGGATTATCCAATACTTATAATTATGAATGATCTCGGATAATACCTATATCTGCAGATCTATAGATTTGGCATTATTGTACAATGCACATTAGAACATACATGTAGGAAGCAATCTGCAGATTGGTAGCAAAATGGCTCCATCTTCAGCTTTACTTGCTGCATGTATGGACACATATAAAGTGATATTAAAGCTTTGGATCTTTTACATTAAAATAATAAACATGTAATACTTACCTGCTCTGTGTAGTGATTTTGCACAGAGTAGCTACAATCCTCTTTTTTTGTCCCCCGCTAGCACTCCTTACCCCTCCCTCCTGCCGAGTGCCCCCATAGAAAGCAGCTTGCTAGGGGGCACCCAGACAGCCTCGCTCCCAGGCCACTGCTCTGTGTGTCTTCTCTGCTGATATCTCAGCCAATGATGAGGCATAGTCACCAGAGAGCCAAGGCTTTCGTGCAAAGCACTGGAAGAAGATTGGACTCAGGTAAGTATTGGGGGGCTGCTGCACGGACAAGGTTTTTACCTTCATACCTAAAATGCATGAAGGTGAAAAATCTTGAGCCTTTACAACCACCTAAGGCTCATCTATGCTAGTAGCAACTGTTGAGGCTTGTTTACATGAGCTTTGCCCTCTGAAAGGTAATTCACAGTGGATCACATGTCAAGGGATGTTTGACAGGAGGTGAGGCATTTTGTTGCTTCCCCACCACATGTTTTAGCCCATAAAATTAACACCACCATCATGTGTACACTCATAGCTGATGCTTTTGGAGCTTTGGTGGGAGAGGGGGAAAGGCAGTTGGAGGGGGCAGTAAAAACACAGCCACCAGTGTAAGCAGCCTTATAGCTCTGCCAGTGAAGGGGGTGATCACCCTACATGGAACCCCTAAACACCCCTCAGGTGAACAGGCCCAGTCCTGCTATGCTAAAAGTAGTAAAATGTGTTTTAGATGAAGATTTGCTTTATCCACTTCATCCTCAAAAGACCTTAGTTTACACATCCTCAGTTTACCCCCTTCAGTTTAGGCCGATATGTATTTTTCTACATATTCTTTTCTACAAATCGCAATAGGCGTATATATTGATTGGTTTGCGCAAAAGTAGTGTCTACTATATAGGGGATAGATTTATGGCATTTTTATTATTATGTTTTTTTTACTAGTAATGGCGGTGATCTGCGATTTTTATCGGGACTGCAACATTGTGACAGATTGGACACATTTGACACTTTTTCGGGACCACTGACATTTATACAGCGATCAGGGCTAAAAATAGCCACTGATTACTGTATAAATGTCACTGTCAGGGAAGGGGTTAACACTAGGGGGTGATCAAGGGGTTAAATGTGTTCCCTGAGTGTGTTCTAACTGTGGGGGGTGTGGCTGACTAGAGGAGAAGACAGATCGTTGTTCCTACTTGGTAGGAACACACAATCTGTTTCCTCTCCCCTGAGAGAACCAAGATTTGTTTACAGATCCCGGTTCTCGCTCTGTCATGAGTGATTGCGGGTGCCCGGCGGTCATTGTGCCTGCCGGGCACGCGTATAGGCTCTGGGAACATGCTGCGGGCCCGCACGCCTGCTACGGCATCTTAAAGAGCCGACATACAGCTACGACGGCTCGCCCAAGAGAGCAATCCTGCCGCAGTATAACTGCAGCGGCTGGTCGGGAAGGGGTTAAGATGTATTTTCTTGTTAGTTAATCACACAGGGAAATGTACAAATTTCATAGGGAGCCATAAAAAATGATTGTACAAATGTGGCAGCACTGTACTGTGCTATTATAACAAAGACTTATTCCATTCTGGGATTTACATATGTAACATGTTATGCATGGGCCTATCCATCAGATAAATGAACTGACCTTTCTGTACTAATAGTAAATTTCAGATTTAATCCATACATATGAATCTTGTAATGAGGGGCTTAGGGCCCTGAGGACTGAGAATTGTGTCTGGACTACTTACTTGGAAATTCTTTGGCGTGTTGTCTTTTAATCTGCTGCGCCTCATCATAATAGGGCTGTTTCTGCTCCTCGGACATTTTGCTCCATTCCTCACCAAGCATAGAACTTATGACGGCAAATTTGGTGTCGGGATTGGCACTGGTCAGAACTGGACGGTGAATTCGGGCCCAGATCATGTAGGCATTCATTGGGCGTTTCACATTTCCTTTCTTGTTCTTGGAGAAAGCCACATCAGATAGTCCTAGAAAAAAGAAGAATGAGGTTATAACTGGGGCAGTCACAACTTACATACTGTCTTATAAAGGTATTTTTCTGGTTTTTGGTTCCATAGACTTCAATGGATCAAAAAATGTGTATTGAAAAATGCAAAATGTGCTTGGAATATGCAAACTGCAACCTACATAGGTGTGAATCAGGCCTTAAGCCGCGTACACATGACCATTTTTCAAGTCATGGAAAAAAACAAAGTTTTTCTCAACGTGATTCTTGTCAAGCCGACCTTGCATACACACGATCATGAAAAAAATAAAAATGCTTGTGCAAAGTGCGGTGACATACAACACGTACAACGGCACTATAAAGGGGAAGTTCCATTCGATTGGCGCCACCCTTTGGGCTGATTATGCAAATTTCCCTTTTCATAACTTTCTTCTGAGCATGCGCGTTTTTTCCCCCGATGTTAAAGCCTACACACGACCGTTTTTCACGACATGAAAAACGATAACGTGAAAAATGACAAGAAAAAATAGAGCATGTTCCACATTTTTAATGCCCATTTTTCCACGTCGAGAAAAATGCTCTTGAGTCTGCACACGGTCATTTTTAATGACCAATTAAAAAAATTGCATTTTTCACGTCATGAAAAACAGACGTGTGTATTATGACTTACCTGTTGGTGGGTTGGGTTGAGAAACCATTCCTGAATGCGATGGCCAATTTTGTGGCATTGAATAGGCTGAGGTCGCTGGTGGATCCCTGGAAGACCCTGGCATGGTTTCATGTGCCAAAGAGGATATCTTCATTTTCTTGATATCAGGTCCATATTCCCAATCTAAACAAAGAGGCAAAAAGTTATTATTGTGTATAATACAGATGGAGAAAAAACTGGAGTGGAAAAGCAGAATTCTCTATTATCAGTCAGACACAATCAGCACACCCTACAGATTGGGTTTGCATTGTACTTTGCACAGAGGAATAGGGATTATCCAATGCTCATGACTATGAATTACCTAGGGTAATACCTATATCTGCAGATGTGCAGATCTATAGATTTGGCATTATTGTACAATGCACATTAGAACATACATGTAGGAAGCAATCTGCAGATTGGTAGTAAAATAGCTCCATCTACAGCTTTACTTGCTGCATGTATGGACACATATAAAGTGATATTAAAGCTTTGGATTTTTTTACATTAAAATAATAAACATGTTATACTCACAGAGTATCCCCAATCCTCTTTTTCTTGGGTGCCCCACTGGTGCTCCTGAACCCTCCCTCCTGCTGAGTGCCCCCAGAGCAAACGGCTTGCCATGGGTCACCCAGGCAGACTCACTCCCGAGCCACTGCTCTGTGTGTCTATTAACACACACACAGTCACTGCTTGGCCCTGCCTCTCTTTCTCCTGATTGGCTCATTGGTTATGATTGACAGCAGCGGAAGCCAATGGCTCTCGCTGTTATCTCAGCCAATGAAGAGGGATAGTCCCCAAAGGCTCTCATGCAAAGGGCTGGAGGAATATCGGGCTCAGGTAAGTATTAGGGGGGCTGCTGCACAGAGAAGGCTTTTACCCTCATGCTTAGAATGCATTAAGGTGAAATACCTTGAGTCTTTACAACCGCTTTATGGAGCCCTTTCACACTGGGGCGGGGGGGTGTCGGCGGTAAATCGCCGCTATTTTTAGCGGTGCTTTACCTTCAATTTCGCAGCGCTATTCGGCCACTAGTGGGGCAATTTTACCCCCACTAGCAACAGAGAAAGGGTTAAAACCATCGCAAATCATCTCTGCAGAGGTGCTCTGCCGGTGGGATAGCCGCGGTGCCCATTGATTTCAATGGGCAGGAGCCATGGAGGAGCGGTATACACACCGCTCCAAAGATGCTGCTAGCACACTGGAGAGACAGCAGCGGCTGTTTCAGGTTGCTTTGCAGGTGCTATTTTTAGCGTTCTAGCGCCTGCAAAGTGGCCCAGTGTGAAAGGGGTATAAAGGAGACATACTTAGAAAACACTTTATTTTCTGTTTTGTGTGAAATGGAGCAGGTTTGGATTCCACATTGGGTCGTCTCTGCCCAGTGAAACTCCAGTGTAGGTATTTTATTCAACCCTGCCTTTCAGCTAAGCCTTTTGTGTCACCAGCAGAGGAGACGTCTCCATATATATCTAGAGGGCGCGGGGCACATAAAACTATATCGAAACAAACAAAGATCAACACAACTGCCTGCAGCTATCACAGATTGTCTGCACTTCAGCATTGTTATCCTAGGTACTTTTGAACTAGGATAGGTTCTCTTTAATTGCTGACATAGTGTGATACAATTGTGTAGTGTCAGGCTCCATTCACTCAGAACACACTTATGACTTACCTGTTGGTGGGTTGGGTTGAGGAACCATTCCTGAATGTGATGGCCAATTTTGTGGCATTGAATGAGCTGAGACTGCTGGTGGATCCCTGGAAGAGCCTGGCATGGTGTCGTGTGCCGAATAGGATATCTTCCTTTTCTTGATATCGGGTCGATATTCCCAATCTAAACAAAGAGGCAAAAGATTATTATTGTGTATAATACAGATGGAGAAAAAAATGGTGTGGAAAAGCAGAATTCTCTATTATCAGTCACACACAATCTGCACACCCTACAGACTCCTGTAATGAGGGGCTTAGGATCCTGAGGACTGAGAATTGTGTCTGGACTACTTACTTGGAAACTCTTTGGCGTGTTGTCTTTTAATCTGCTGCGCCTCATCAAAATAGGGCTGTTTCTGCTCCTCGGACATTTTGCTCCATTCCTCACCAAGCATAGAACTTATGACAGGAAATTTGGTGTTGGGATTGGCTCTGGTCAGAACTGGACGGTGAATTCGGGCCCAGATCATGTAGGCATTCATTGGTGGTTTCACTTGTCCTTTCTTGTTCTTGGAGAAAGCCACATCACGTAGTCCTAGGGAAAAAAGAAGAATGAGGTTATACCTGGTGAAGTCACAACTTACAGACTGTCTTATAAAGATATTAATACTTAAAGTCTATCTAAAGGTAAAAATAAAATATATATATTTTGTATCATATCAGTCTTTTTAGATGTAGTAACTGCATTAGTTCCTTTTCTCTGGCCTTGTTTCTTTTATTTTCACCTTCTGATCCCCCAAGTAAGTTCCTGTCCTGGGGGTGACAACACTCCTCCTGTATATATGGAGGGAGCAGGATTTCCACCCTAGGCATCTCTCCTACAGACTCCCCCCCCCCCCCCCCCCCCCCCTCATCTCTATTGCACAGGACATTTCAAGGACTCTACATTGCTGACAAGATCAGAAGGTACTGTTCTGTTTATAAAAATGTACTGTGCCTGAGAAGCTAAAACTAAGGCCTGGGTTACACATGTGCACTTTCGCTGCATTAATATGCACCTTCCAGCGCATCAAAAGCCCATAAAAATAGTCCCCTTCATTCTAGAAGGAGATGCTTATTTCTAAAGAAATTGATGCCATCTTATCCCTGTCCTGGGGGCTAGCTATAGACTGATATGTTTGTTAATGTATCTGTAGCTGGGAAGACCTATGCCTTTATTATACTAATGATCTGTTACTATACCCAAGTCTTATATTACTCATTGCGAATGCCCTATGAAATGCTCTTTCTTTCTAATTTCTTGAGAAAAAAATTATGTACACCCTTTCTAGTCAGGTTGGTGCTAGAGTGAGGATTTTTCTAGCAGAGTAGGAAAATTTAGGCAGGCCTAAATGGTGGCTAGGCCTGGGCTGTCTGGGAGTGGCTCCAGACAGGGCTGGGTGACTCACAGGTAGCATCACTGTCACCTCCCTCTTTTTTCTAGAAGGTACTAGAAGGAGAGTTAAAATGGGTGCAGAACCAGAAGAGAGGACTTTGGAAAGGGCAGTGGAAAGAGGTCATTGTAGCCAGGCTGGCTGGCAGGGCCTGAAGAGAGCTTTTTGGGATTGGTAGATGAATTGAAGCCAATTGGCAACTGAACTATTTCTACACCAAAGGGGGCCGAGGTCCCACAAAAGGCAGTTTACTGAGACCTGGCTGAACTAGTATCAGCCCTAATCTCTTCTCTTCAGGGAAGCCTATCACGTCTCCAACTAATCTTTTACCACTTCCACAGCTCATTCCCCACAATTACAACCTTTTGTACCACCAGTCCCACCCTATTAAATTGTAAGCTCTTCTGAGCAGGGCCCTCTTAATCCTTTTATATTTTAATGTATTATAACTGTATTGTCACCCTTTTAATATTGTAAAGCGATGCGTAAACTGTTGGCGCTATATAAATCACTGCATGTAAACGCACCAAAACAGACGTTTTTAAACATCGGTTACTATCTGTCAAGTTAAATTGTTCAGGAGAAGTTGTAAAATGTCCTGTGTACATTAGGCCTAAATGTCTAAGAGATGGGCTGGGTGGGCAGGGTGACAGGTAAATCACTACATCCAGCAACCCCTACGGGGGCATGGGTGCAATAGTTAATAAAAGATTGTTAATATAAAAACAATCCCCTTTAAATCCTATCTAAGGCCGCGTACACACGAGGAGACATGTCCGCTGAAACTGGTCCGCAGACCAGTTTCAGCGGACATGTCCGATCGTGTGTACGGCCTAGCGGACAGGTTTCCAGCGGACAAAAGTTTCTAAGCATGCTTAGAAACTTGTCCGCTGGAAACCTGTCCGTCTGACATGTCCGATGGTTAGTACGCCCAACCATCGGACAGAAATCCCGCGCATGCGTCAAATTGATTTCGACGCATGCGTGGAAGCATTGAACTTCCTTCTTTGAGCACGTCGCCGCGTCACCGTCACTGCCACATCACCGTCACCTCACCGCATTCTCTGTCCACAGGGATTTTGGTCTGATGGTGTGTACACACATCAGACCAAAATATCCCTGGAGACATGTCCGATGAAAACGGTCCGCGGACCGTTTTCATTGGACATGTCTCCTCGTGTGTACAGGGCCTAAGTGTTTACATCTGTGCTCTGTGTTTTGTGGCCCAGTGGTCTTCACTTTTGCAATGTCCTTCTTGCAGCATCTTTAGTGTACAGTTTGAAAAACACACCAAAAACACACCTTCCAATGTAGTCTATGGGAGCGCACTAAAAATGCACTGCGCTAAAAAAATGCCAGTGCATCAAAAACATGCTAAAAATGCAACATGCGTTTTGAAAAAAATGCACATGGAGTTTTACAATGCATATGTGTGAACAGGTCCTAATGCCTCATTGACATTGAATTTTTATTTACATTTTTACTTTTATTTTCATGTTTATTTTATTTTTTATTAAATTTGTATTTGTGTTTGTTTTGAAAACAATAAATAAAAATTGGGCTTCCCTATAAACCTACCATTTCACTTATTTTTAATGTGACAATATTAATATTAATAAATATTAGTGCCCAGCAACAAAACAGGAAGAAAAAAGATTTTTCTATATAATTTCCTATATAGCCTGGGCACTATTTGCTAGATTTAGGTCTTATGTTGTGAATGATGGTGACTGGCTGTAGGAATGGCTGGTCCTGGCATTAGCCTGTATTTACCTAGGAAACTCTGCATGTCACTTTCTAAATTTAAAGCTAAAGAACTGTCCTAATAAATCCTGATTTGTACCTGCTTGTGATGGAGGAATACACAGAGGTATATGTTGGACGTTGTTGGTATCTGCTGGTAGATTCTGACGTCCAGTAGAAAGTGGCTCCAGCATTGGGTTTGCTGTTGGGTGATGGTTTGCTGGGCTGGAGTCAGAGAAAAAGCTCTCAATCCAATTACTTATTTCTTGGAGGGCTGGGACTTGCCCCTTTTCTGAGCTGGCTAGCTGGCTTGTTGACTCATAGCCAATCATAGGTTCTGAAATCATGTCCCCGACACTGTCATTCTTCACTGGGTCAGACAGTGCAGATGAAAAATCATATTGGTTAGGAGATAGGTCCAGCACTGGGTTTGCTGTGCTGGGCTGTGGAGAGGAGTTGTTGGGTCCATTTTCCACATTGCTGATGTCCTTATCTCCTAGCAGGTCAGAGAGGACACTGTGCGTCCAATCAGCTGAGACCTGCTCCTTTTCTGAGCTAGATGGCTGGCTAGTTGACTCATAGCCATTCACAAGCTCAGAAATCACATCCCAGAGCTCTTCATTGTTCACTGGGGCAAGCTGTGCCCATGAACAGTCATATTGGGTAGGAGGTAGCTCCAGCGCTTGTTTTGCTGGGCTGGGCTGTGGAGATTGGGTGTTGGTATTATCTTCCACATCTGGGATGTCCTGTTCTCCTACCAGATTACAGATGTTGCTCTCAAACCAATCAGTTGTTTCTGGATTGGCCCGGGCAAACTGAGACTCATGGAAATCCACGAGCTCAGATAGCATGTCCCAGTCGTTGTTGTTGTTCACTGGGTCATACTCTTCCCATGGAAATTCATGGATATCGATGTCAACATCAGAAGACCATTGTATTTCCATGTCTAGGTGGTTATATAACACCGGTGTTACTGGTGTATCAGGGGGCTGTGACATCAGGTCTACAACCCCTGAAGGCTGGGTTTCACCCCTAAACCCAGGCATTTCCCTCCTTAAACGATGGTAAATATCAAGGGAAATACAGAAAGAGTTCAAAAATATAGCTAAGCTATGCAGAAATCCAAAATTCTAGAAGAAATCTGGAGTATGCTAACGAGCTGGCTCCTTGTGTGTCTGCTCTCCTCCACTGTTACTCAAGGACTGAGCAGAGTTCCTCCTGCAGCCATATATATACCAGCTGTGGTGATGACATCACCAACTGTCACAATTCAAAAATTAACCCCTTCATGCCTGAACACAAACTACACCTGTGATCACATCACCAACTGTCAAAATTCAAAACTTTAACTCCTTCATGCCTGAACACAAACAACTCCTGAGATTACATTACCAACTGTCAAAATTTAACTCCTTCATGCCTGAACACAAACAACTCCTGAGATTACATTACCAACTGTCAAAATTTAACTCCTTCATGCCCGAACACAAACAACTCCTGTTATTACATTACCAACTGTCAAAATTTAACTCCTTCATGCCTGAACACAAACAACTCCTGAGATTACATTACCAACTGTCAATATTTAACTCCTTCATGCCCGAACACAAACAAGTCCTGTTATTACATTACCAACTGTCAAAATTTAACTCCTTCATGCCCGAACACAAACAAGTCCTGTTATTACATTACCAACTGTCAAAATTTAACTCCTTCATGCCCGAACACAAACAAGTCCTGTTATTACATTACCAACTGTCAAAATTTAACTCCTTCATGCCCGAACACAAACAAGTCCTGTTATTACATTACCAACTGTCAAAATTTAACTCCTTCATGCCTGAACACAAACAACTCCTGTGATTACATTACCAACTGTCAAAATTTAACTCCTTCATGCCTGAACACAAACAACTCCTGAGATTACATTACCAACTGTCAAAATTTAACTCCTTCATGCCTGAACACAAACAACTCCTGAGATTACATTACCAACTGTCAAAATTTAACTGGCCCTTCATGTTCGAACACAAACAAGGTCATTACATTCTGTGAAAAGATTTAACAATGCCTCATGGAATGTGAACAACAAACAGCTGGAGGCCTGTTTGAGGAGTTTTCCAACTGTCAAAGCCATCCACCGCCATCCTCCTTGCACCATGAGCCCGCAACCCTGCTTATCCCTGGACATCTCCTGCCTCTGCCCCAGCCTAAATCTCCAAGCCCGGGCGGCTGATAGGGCAGATATCCAGGCTGTGACTGGCCGCCATCTTGAGGCCTATGTAGAACGGCCATCCATCGCCATCCTTTCTCCAGCACACCTTGGTGAGCCTGCCTCACATCCCTACTTATCCCTGAACATCCCTGAACATCTCCTGCCTCTGCTCCAGCCTAAATCTCCAAGCCCGGGCGGCTGATAGGGCAGATATCCAGGCCGTGACTGGCCGCCATCTTGAGGCCTATGTAGAACGGCCATCCATCGCCATCCTTTCTCCAGCACACCTTGGTGAGCCTGCCTCACATCCCTACTTATCCCTGAACATCCCTGAACATCTCCTGCCTCTGCTCCAGCCTAAATCTCCGAGCCCGGGCGGCTGAGTGCAGATATCCAGGTCACGGCCGGCTCCACACATCTGCAGCCCGCCGCCATCTTGAAGCCTACAAAGAATGGTCATCCTTCTGCCATCCATCGCCATCCTTCCTCTAGCGCACCTTGGTGAGCCCGCCTCACAGTCCTACTTATCCCTGGACATCTCCTGCCTCATGCCCCAGCCTAAATCTCCGAGCCCGGGCGGCTGATAGTGCAGATATCCAGGTCACGGCCGGCTCCACACATCTGCAGCCCGCCGCCATCTTGAGGCCTACAAAGAATGGTCACTCCTTCTGCCATCCATCGCCATCCTTCCTCCAGAGCACCTTGATGTGTGTAGGGGGAGTGGGGCTCTAACTTTTCTGAGATTAGTAATGTTTTTAATATGAAATGATATGGACTCAGTCAAAGTCACATATTTATATTTTATTTTTCTATATTGATAGTTCTTAATTGATACAGAAGTCACTAACTGCATCTGGAACATTCTTATGATTCCTCTGTGAATTATATTGTAATGACTATTATACAATGATTATATTGTAATGACCTTTTTTTTATGAAAATAAAAAACTTGAATAAGAAAAAAACAAAACAATCCTGTGATTACATTACCAACTGCTGTCACACAATTTTGCAGCTTAAGGCCCCTTTCAGACGTGCCCGTATTTCACAAACAAGTCCTGTCGGATGAAATACGGACATACATTATCCCTATGGGAAGCAGGTGTCAGCGGATGAAATCTGCTGAACTCCTTAATTGTCCTATGAAACAACAAAACAACCGCGCTAGTGAAAACCCCCTCCCCCCAGAAAAGACATTACAGGCTGCAGCAAGCGTGTGATAAACAAGAAACAATGGGATATAAAAAGCTCCTTCATGCCTGAACACAGAGGTTAACAACACCAGTGTAAGTGATGATAAAAGTAATAAACACTAAAGTCCATTAACGTCCATAACTGGTTGCAATAATTGATGAATCTCGGAAGCGATCCTTCATGCCTGAAGTGTCACAAACAACTCTGGTGATTACATTACAAACTATCAGGAGCTCCAGAGGTTATCCTAAAGCATGGGTCCTCAAACTATGGCCCTCCAGTTGTCAACACGAGTCAGGAACTACAATTCGGAAGAAAAGAAGGCCATCATGCCTAGTCATGTCTGTGAATATCAGAGTTTTACAATGCCTCATGGAATGTGTAGATCAACAAAACAGCTGGAGGGCCGTAGTTTGAGGATCCCTGTCCTAAAGCCATCCACGTCGCCATCAAAGAGGACGTTTTCAATGGGGATAGGGCTCCAGTGTGCACCTTAGTGAGCCTGCCTCATTGTGAGAAGCAACCCTGCTTATCCCTGGACATCTTTGATGTGGTCCTGCCTCTGCCCCAGGTATTAGCAACTAAATCTCCAAGCCCGGGCGGCTGATAGGGCAGATATCCAGGCCAGTAGTGACTGGCCGCCAAAAGGTTTTAATGATATATAAACTTGAGGCCTATGTAGAACGGCCATCAGGCAGGTGGAAGAACGCCATCCTTTCTCCAGCACACCTTGGTGAGCCTGTAAACAAAACCTCACATCCCTACGAAGGAAAAGATTTATTGAACATCCCTGAACATCTCCTGCCTCTGCTCCAGCCTAAATCTCCAAGCCCGGGACGGTGATAGGGCAGATATCCAGGGGTGAAAAAAGAAGACTGAAAAAAGCCGCCATCTAACAAATGAGGCCTATGTGAAGAACATAAATTGGCCAATCAAAACAATAATGAAGAAGTGATACAATCTAAACTTTCTCCAGCACAGTAGCCTGTATAACCAATCACATCCCTGTGAAGTGAAAGTTATATCAGCCCGAAAAAAACGAACGAAAAAAATATTTTTTATCTAAGTGAAGACCTAGAAGGAACTTTTTTAGATTAAAATATAATCTCATATAGGGTATAAATATATATCTGCCCTCAGGCTGCTCCAGCAATGCTATAATCTTGATAGTGACAACTTACAGATATAAATATCAAAAATCATACAATCATACGGGGCAACAATATCCCTACCATTGCACATGGCCCTGACTCAGTGAGGACCTCAAAAGGGCCAGAAAGAGAAAGAAACCATCTCATGAACTACAAAAAAGAGTTATACCAAAAGGGTCATTGTTCCTGTTTCTGCCATCCATCTAATGAATGCCATCCTTCCTCTAGCGCACCTTGGTGAGCCCGCCTCACAGTCCTACTTATCCCTGGACATCTCCTGCCTCTGCCCCAGCCTAAATCTCCAAGAAGAGCCCGGGCGGCTGATAGTGCAGATATCCAGGTCACGGCCGGCTCCACACATCTGCAGCCCGCCGCCATCTTGAGGCCTACAAAGAATGGTCATCCTTCTGCCATCCATCGCCATCCTTCCTCCAGAGCAGGTAACCTTGATCCCGGTGTGTAGGGGACCTCACACATCTATGAGAACTTGGGGCTCTAAACTTTTCTGAGATTAGTAATGTTTTTAATATGAAATGATATGGACTCAGTCAAAGTCACATATTTAACACATATTTAGGGCTATTTTTCTATATTGATAGTTCTTGGAATTGATACAGAAGTCACTAACTGCATCTGGGAACATTCTTACGTGATTCCTCTGTGAATTCCATACCCAAAATGATGTAATGACCCCTATTATACAATGACCCCTTATCACGAAACCTCTTGTAATGACTGAAGCTTGTTTTGGAACACTTTTCAGAGCAATTCCGTCTTAGCCGGAGAACTCTTGGGGAACCCTTCAAAAGGTTCATGGTGGCAACTTACCGGAATAAGAGTTCCGATCGGTATCCTTGAAAAAAGTGGAGGTAAAACATTCTCTTTGGTGATTACATTACCGAGGTAGTGAACCCTGGTCTGGCTGCCTCATACTTGTTCTATCTATTATTACATTAAGGTACAATGAAGTTGGTCAAATTTGCCCGCCAGCATAGGAGGAGGAGCTTAAGGACCCCTGAGGGGCATTCGGGTAGAGACATCCTCCTCCCATTTGGCCATAAAAAGTGGCCAGGCTTGGGGTATTTAGCCCCCATCCATCCAGTGTTTTGTTTGTAAAATTTTCAAACCAAAAATAATTGGATGATGAAATACAAAAGGGACATGAAAACACTTGCTTAGAGGGAAGGTATCCCAAGGTATGGGAGTCCTAGCAGGATGTCAATGAAGTTACATCGATCGTAACCATCCACATATCAGAAGAAGCGGGGAGATCGGTAAGGATGTTGATAATATGTTTGGAATCCCGTAATTGTCCACCTCCGTAAACATCTGCTTTTGCAGACAGAAGAAAACCCTATTTTTTCTTCCATCTGCAGAGCGGATCGGATGAATGCGGACACACGGTCCGTGTTCATCCAGTCCCCCATAGGGGAGAGTGGAGAAAAAACAGGGCGTTCTCTGCACAGTGTGCGGGGACCGCCCTGTCATCCGACGGTTTAGCGGGGATTTACGGGGCGATCCCCGCTGAGCAAACGGACACACGGGGGCGGATCAATACTGATCCGCCCCATGTGAAAGGGCCCTAAACATGTAATAGTAAAACTGTACATATCATTGCAACTGCTTTGTTAGGTAAATAGGATAGGTAAATTATACCTTGTTTTTTTCAGGACTGATTGAGCTAAATGGTAACAGATATCTCATGATTTTTTTTTTATTAGCAAAGGAGAACTGGCCCAAATTAGTAGACCTGAAAAATGTATGTTATGATCTAAATTTCATTATTTATAATTTGTAACTTTGGAAAACGTAGAATTTGGAAAATCTGAAAATTCAGGAAATCCGAAAATAAACGGAAAATTCGAAAGAACGAAAGTTTGAAAATGCAAAAGCCCTAAAATTTGAATATCCAAAATAATAACAAACTAATAATAACTATTACTATTAAATTATAAGTATTGGAATTTTCTTTCAAATTTGGCTGTTAGTGAACAAATACCAATTTATCCAAAGTGATAAATTATCCGAAATAAAGAATGCCGCATCTAAATGAATGGAATGTAACTAATTAATAATAGAAATAATACTTTTTTATCATATTATTATTTCCTTACGTTCCATTTGTTTAGATGTAGCATTCGTTATTTCGGATAATTCCTAACTTCAGATAAATTTGTATTCTTTAGGTTCACTAATGCCGCGTACACACGATCATTTTTTGTGATGAAAAAAAACGACGTTTTCTGTGAAGTAAAAAACTATGTTTTTGAAACATCACTTTTCAAAGACGATGTTGCATACACACCATCGTTTTTTTCACACGTTCACCACTCTTTTCCATTGAAGCTCGCTTCATAACTAGCTTCTGTTGAAAAACGTCGTTTTAAACAACGTTTTTCCTACACACGGTGACTTTTTGTGAAACAAAAAACGAAACAAAAAATTCAAGCATGTTGGAATTTTTTTTTTGTCGTTTTTTTTAAGACAAAAAACGACGTTTTGGCCACATACGATCAATTTAAATGACGTTTTAAAAAACAACGTTTTTTTTTTCATCGCAAAAAACGACCGTGTGTACGCGGCATTACAGCATTACAGCCAAATTTGAAAGGAAATTCCAATACCTATAACTTAATCGTTAGTAATAGTTACTATTAGTTTCAGGTCTTTATGTTTATCTATTTTCGGATTTTCGTTCTTTTGGATTTTCAGGTTTTCATTCTTATTTTCGGATTTTAGTTCTTTTGAATTTTCGTTTTTATTTTCAAATTTCCAATTTTTTTTAATTTTTGATTTTCGTTTTTGGGAAAATATGTTAAACAGGTTTTTGGTAATTGGAATATTCCTGAATAAAACGAATTTGTCAAATTTTGTAGAAAAACTAATTCGGAACAAAACAAATTGTACATGTCTACATAACATAATATATATTGTTTTTTTTTAAGTTTAACTGTACATATTCTGCTAATACAATAATTTACCACAAAAGAACAACCAAAAATCAAGTCTCCTGCTCCTGTCGATCACAGATGTACTACATAGGTGCATATTAGCTGTTTACTTGTACCTGTAGCACAGGCCAAAAACAATGGAGTGCATTTTGCTTTTTTTTTTTTTATCCTACCTAAAACACACTGACACTGATACTAATTTAAAAAAAATGCTACTCAAAATATACTGAGCCTGACATTTGACCCTGGCTTTGATCTTCGGTCCTTACTGCAAACCTGAGGCCGTGTACACACGGCAGAGATCCTCGACGGGCAGAACACATCATTCCGCCCGTCGAGGCTCTCTGCCGGCCGTCGAAATCGGCGACCCGCCCGTCGGGAATGGCAACCAGCCATTCATCCAGGCGGGCCGTCGAGGAAATAGAGAGCGTGCTCTCTATTTCTGCTCGCCGAGACCGTACACACGGCCGAGGTCCTCGCTGGAATGCACATTCCAGCGAGGTTCTCGCTGGTTTTGAGCGAGAACCTCGGCCGTGTGTACGCCTCCTCACACTTATACCCTATACATACGATCGGTTCATCCGATGAAAACGGTCTGATGGATCTTGCCATCAGTTATCCAATGAAGCTGACTCTTATCAGTCTTGCCTACACACCATCAGTTAAAAAACGATTGTGTCAGAATGCGGTGACGTAAAACACAACAACATGCTGAGAAAAATAAAGTTCAATGCTTCCGAGCATGCGTCGACTTGATTCTGAGCATGCGTTGATTTTTAACCGATGGATTTCCCCACAGACGATAGGTTGTTTCTATTGGTTTTTTAACCATCAGGTAATTTTAAAACAAGATCCTATTTTTTTAACCGATGGATAACAAACCAATGGGTCCCACACACACTATTGGTTCGTCTGATGAAAACGGTCCATCGGCCTGTTTTCAACAGACAACCGATCGTGTGTACACGGCATAACACTGGCACTGATCTAGAACAAATCTTGATCTGTTTTTTTTCCTTAATTTTAACGTTTTTTTTCTTCTTTTTTTTACGCACTTTGCTCCTTGCAAGGATACAGTGGGGGTTATTTACGAAAGGCAAATCCACTTTTCACTACAAGTGCAAACTACACTTGAAATTGCACTGGAAGTGCAGTCGCTGCAAATCTGAGGAGTAGAGCTGAAATGAGAGGCAGCTCTGCTGATTTTATTATCCAATCATGTGCAAGCTAAAATTATGTTTTTTATTTTCCTTGCATGGCCCCCTCAGATCTACAGCCACGGCACTTCCAAGTGCACTTTCAGTGCAATTTCAAGTGCCCTTTGCACTTGTAGTTTCTACTTGTAGTGCAAAGTGGATTTGCCTTTAGTAAATAACCCCCAATGTATCTCTCTCTCTCCAATCAGAGAGAAATAAAAACACGTGGGCGGGGGCACAGTGATTGATCACTGAGATAGCAAATCAGAGGCTATCACATTGATTAGGTGACCAGTCTTGTGTACGGGATTCAGGGGTCCTGGAGAGAGCCCGGGCTCTATGCTGGGAGCGTGCTGTATGGTGCTTTCCTAGCACAAAGACGGATATGCATTTACACAGCCCTATGAATAAGGACCCACTTCAGAGAGTGTATGGTTGGCGGAAAGGGGTTCAATTTATAAATTAGGGACTAAATACACCACATTTCTGTATAGACTCAGTGGATCTATTTATTAAACAGAACTAAAGCCATCCATTTTTACTACTTACTTAAGCAGTAACATAACTGTAAAGCCTAGTACACACAATCGGATTTTCCACTGACAAAGTGTAGGACTTTTTTTTTTTCGAAGGGCGTTGGCCATTAACTTGTCTTGCATACAAACAGGAAAGAATTGTCAGCCAACAAACACAAAATGACATTGTTTTTCAGCTCTTTAGCGTCACCCTTTGGACAACTTTTGCTAATTTGTAATGGCTAGCATTGCTTCTGAGAATGTGTGTCTGTACTTTAGTTCTTTTTTCCAAAGTACGGTCAGATAATCTGACAACCCACATTTTTTGTGGGAAAATTTTAAACCATGCTGTCCCACATTTGTTGGCTGAAAACCCAACAACAATTGTCCGATGGAGCATACAAACAGTCGGATTTTCTGACAACAGCCTGCCGTCACACAATTCCTGGTCGGAAAATCTGATCATGTGTACGGCCTTTCAAGGTTGCCTGTGCTTTCAAAAACAGATCACGTGTGCAGCACCATGTAGGGAGTCACGAGGGGAGGCAGGCTCTGCGTCTACAGGCAACAGTGCTGGTCGTGGACACAGTGCATCCTCATCAGCAAGTGGCCGTGTGACACGCTCGTTCTTGTTTTCGGCAGCTGGCCGTGTTGAGCCACAACATGCCGAAGATTCGGTAGAGTGGATGACCAAGCCATCCTCATCCTCCTCATCCTCTCTCACCCATGCTCAGGGTACTTTGTCTGGCAAAGTAGTTGCCAAGGCGTCCTCTTCCCTCTGCTCAATGGCATCACTTACTCCTTCCCTAGTCCCACCATGTCCTCCTGAGGAGTCCCACAAAGTGTTTAAACACAGTGTTGGGTACATGCTGCATGAAGATGCGCAGCGTTTTGAAGGCTTCGATGATGGAACACAGATAGAGGAAGGCAGTAATGTGAGCCCAGAGAGAGGGGGTGCCCAAGATGGACAGCAATCTGGCAGTCATCTTCCCTCAGTTGCAGCATACTGCCAGGTTTTCAACAGTGATGAGGAGGGAGGGGATGATGAGGTCACTGACTCTACGTGGGTGCCTGATAGGAGAGAGGAGGAGGAGAAAGAGGAGGAGGCACAGGCACATCTCCAAAGAGGCAGGATGCCCTCCAGGGGACAGCTTAAGGGCAGCACACCAACTGCATTACATCGCAGAGCTACGCCTGTGCAGGGCGCTGCTGTGTCTCAGCGTTACTGCAAAAGTTCTTTGGTGTGGGCCTTTTTTGAGACATGTGCATCAGATCGCACCGTTGCTATTTGCAACATATGTCTCAAGCGTAACTCACGTGGCCAAAACATCAACCGCTTGGGCACCACATGCTTGACCAGACATACAGTATGTCGACCTGCCATGCAGTTCGTTGGCAAGCATACCTGAAAGACCCACAGCAAAGAACAAAGCGGACCTCCCCTTGCCCCTCATCAGCTGGGATCCCCAACCGCACTATACCATCAGTCCTCTCTGAAGCCTGCACTGATAGGACTGAAGGTGTAGAATTAGGTGTATCACAACCTAGTAGTACATGCGGAAAATCTACTATCGGTACACCAATGGCAGATTGCACCAGACAAATTTCCCTGCCCCAGCTGCTGCAGCGTCGAAAGAAGTAGTCTCCCAGCCATCCACATGCCCAGCGGTTGAATGCTAGCTTAGCGAAATTGCTAGAACTTCAACTGCTGCCTTTTCAGTTGGTAGATTCTGCCCCCTTCCGTGAGTTTGTGGAATATGCGGTACCTCAGTGGCAAGTTCCCAAACGCCACTTTTTCTAACGAAAGGCGATTATGTCTCTCTACCACCATGAGGAAGGCAATGTCCATGCCTCGCTGGACAGGGCGGTCAGTGGTAAGGTGCATATTACCGCTGACTCATGGTCCAGCAGGCATGGACAGGGACGTTGCCTCTCTTTCAAGGTGCATTGGGTGACTCTGCTGGCAGCTGGGAAGGACACAGGGCAAGGTACAGTAATGTTGGAGGTTGTTCCGCCACCACGCCCCCAAAACACTACTACTGGTTGTGACACACCTCTCTCCTCCACCTCCTCCTCTTCTTTTTCCTCTGTGACCTCTTCCTGTGCGGATGTGTCCTCGAAACCAGCCGTGCTCCGTAGGCGTACAAGGGGCTATGCAGGAATGCAGGCAAAGAGATGCCATGTGGTGCTAGAGCTGGTGTGCTTGGGAGACAGGAGCCACACTGGGGCAGAGGTTCTGTCAGTTCTGCAGGGGCAGGCTCAGAGGTGGTTGACGCCCGACGAGCTTAAGCCAGGAATGGTGGTTAGCGACAATGGCACCAACCTCCTCTCTGCCCTGCGACAGGGACAACGGACCCATGTGCCCTGTTTTGCTCATGTTCTGAATTTGGTGGTGCAGCGGTTCTTGGGCAGGTACCTGGGCTTACAGGATGTCCTGAAGCAGGCCAGGAAAGTCTGCGTGTATTTCAGAAGGTCATATAATGCCACCGCTTGGCTGACAGACCTCCAACGGTAATACAACCTGCCCAAGAACCGCCTAATCTGTGACATGCCCACCAGATGGAACTCTACATTGGCCATGCTGCAGCGGCTGCACACGCAGCAGAGGGCCATCAATGAGTACCTGTGCCAATATGGCAAGAGAACTGGGTCAGGGGAGCTTGGTTTTTTTTCCCCACGCCAGTGGGCCTTGATCAGGGATGCATGCATGTCCTGTCACCATTTGAAGAGGCCACGAGGATGGTAAGCAGTGAGACAGTGCATGCATCAGTGAGACTGTCCCTCTTATTCACATGTTGGAGCACACGCTACGTGGAATAATGGACAGGGCCCTTTAGGCAGAACAGAGGGAGGAAGAGGAGGACTTCCTTACCTCTCAAGGCCCCCTTTATCCAGACAGTGGTCCTGCTTGCCTGCCTAGCACACAGGAAGAGGACGAGGAGGAGGAGGAGGAGGATTGTATCAGCAGCATGGAGGTGGAGCTTTTGACTCAGCGTCAGCAGCAGTCTTCAAGGGATCAATTACAGTCCCAAGGAACCCATGGAATTTTACGTGGCTGGGATGAGGTGGCTGCGGATCCTGTCGTCCTCAGTGACCCATAGGTCTGTGCCCCGAATGCCTCAGCAAACCTACGCCGCATGGCCTCCCTGATTCTGCAAAGCCTGCATAAGGATCCTCGTATTCGTGCTATCAAGGAGAGGGATCATTACTGGCTGGCAACTCTCCTTGATCCATGTTACAAGGGTAAGGTTGCAGACCTTATCTTGCCGTCGCAGAGGGAGCAGAAGATAAAACATCAACGTGAGGCCTTGCAGAAATGTCTGTGCAACGCGTGCCCAGAGACTGGGGGGTTACCAAATCCTGGTCCTGGACAGCGTGTTGCTGAGGCTTCGGTGAGTCACAGAAGGAGCGGTGGAGAAGGTGGCCGTCTGACTGATGCGTTCAGACAATTTTTTAGTCCGCAGCACCAAGGTATGATCGGTTCCAGCAACCATGGACAGCATCTGTTTTACATGGTGCGGGAATACCTAGGGGCAAGAGCAGACTTGGACACATTTCCCATCGAAAATCCTCTGGCTTACTGGGTCTTGAGGATGGATCAAGGTCTAGAGCTTGCACAGTACGCAATTGAGCTACTGGCTTGTCCTGCATCCAGCGTTCTTTCAGAACGCACATTCAGTGCTGCTGGAGTCTTTGTGACCGATCACAGGGTGCGCCTCTCCACCGACTCCATCGAACGACTGACCTTCATTAAAAAAGGAATCAGGCTTGGATCACCACCAGCTACCAAGCACCTGATGCTGATGTAACTGAATAATTTTTTTGAAATGTCAGATCCCTTGGAGACTGCCTATGCTGATGCTGAGTGACTATCCTGTTCTGCTGACTGAAAATCCTTCTCCTTCTCAAGGATATTGCTGATAGCTTGTAAGAACATTGTCGGTTCTGTGCACCGCCACCAGTGGCTAAGGCCCAATTTTTCTGCCCCTGTTCAACAGGGGCGTGTAATTACAATTCTTGATCTAATATTTCACAGCAAGGCGTTCCAGCAGCCACCAAGACTAACTGTGAGTGGTTGCAGTGTTGTCGCAACACCAACACCCAGGGCCCAAATTTCTACAACGTATATATGGCAGGCCCCTACTTTAAAACATCCAACTTACAACAGGAAGTGAGAGGAAATCTACATCTAGGAAGGGAAATTCTCTTCTGTAAAAGGTGTCTCCTGTCCACTGATGCTTTATCACAATCCTTGTTTCACAAAAAAAAAAAAAAAAAGATTTTTTTTTCAAAAAATCATTTGTCTTTGGGACAGAAAGTGAGGTGCAATCTTCTGAACAGATGCACACAGACAGCAAAACAAATGTTACAGGGGTGATAACCCTTCTCTATATTTTCAGAAAACCTTAAAAAAAGATTCTATGGCTGAAGCTACACTTTAAAGAAGTACCAGTTTAAAATTACAAACAGATCCTTCTTAACAACAAACCTACAGTCTCTGTCTTGTTTGCACCACCTGTATACTGCTGTTCAAAGTATATAGAGCCAAAGGGGCTTGTAATGACCTGGGGGGAGGGGGGCGGGGAAACCCATGCTATTTTTATCAGTGATTTTCATTCATATTGCATGGATCAGACATTACATTAAAGCCACAAGCAGTTTTAAATTAATTAAAATGAGCACTTTTGAATTCGAACGCTCGTGTCCCATTGACGTCATGGGGTTCTAAATGTTTGCGCGAAGGGTCGGTCCGTTCAAAGGTTCTCGTGCGAACCGAACACGAGGGTGTTCGGCTCATCTCTAGTCCTGGGCTGTCCATCCAATTGAAAGAAAGCCGCCTGATGAGGAACCTGTCCGGGAGATACTGAGCACTAGGCTGGTGTTACAGGAGAAGCCTGTCCATTCATCGGACAACAGTTTGGTCCTGAGAGACTGGATGCTGGTCGCCTATCAGTTGCTGATTTAACTAAAGCTATTTGAAGGAGAACCTGTGTTGAATCCAGTCAAGAAGGATTTTGGACCGCAATTGTCTCCAATCTTCAGGAGGGTCTGTGGCAGAGACTTAATCCTAGAGTTCCGAGTGACACCCTGGCTGCCAGGCTAGTGAGAGAGGCCTGTCCAGATGCACTATACCCACTCTGGCTAGAGTTGCGAAGTAAAGTTGTCGTGGGAAGCAGGACTGTTTCCATATCCAGTTACACCTGAATTTGCTGTCTTCCATTCTGCTATCCCTTTACCTTCCACTAATTTTCAATATTTTACCCCATTGGGTAATAAAAGCACAATAAAGACACCTGTCATGTGGACATTGACTTTATTGCAGCTCTCAGGGGAATAGGATGTGTGCTTGTGATTTGGGGGGTTTGTGCTAGAAGAGGTCATATGGTGAAGGGGGAGGAGAATTGTGCTAGGAGGGGGTATATTTTTAGGGGGGTGGCGAGGATGTGTACTTGGAGAGGAGTAGAGAATTTGTGCTAGGAGGGGTGACATTTTTTGGGAGGGGCATTAGAGTTGGGGAGATTTGGGGGATGGGGACAAGGATTTGTCCTCGGAGGAGGTATTTAAGCAAGGGGGGCAGATTTGTACTCGGGAGATTTATGCTTTGGGAGGCAGGCAGATTAGTGCTCATTTTTTTGGGGGGGGGGGTTGCTGACACATAGCACCCATACATCTTGGGGTTGCACAGTTTGGCATGTTCACCCTGGGCTCTAGATTATCTTGTCCCGCTCTGTCACTATGTTACCTGTAAACAGATACACCTTCACTGTCGCAGATCCTGTGGGGCAGTTCCACCAATTTGAACACTGCCATGCAGAATCCAGTTCTGTCGTTCCCCTTTCAGCTCCGGAATTTATCTAATTAAATAAAGGGCCCCACTCACCTGATCTGCATATAGAAGCTCTAGAAGAACCAATGAGAGCGTAGAGCCCAACTAACTTATTCCTTTGATAATGTCAGAGGGCCAGATTCTCAGCGGCGGTATGACGAAGTATCTCAGATACCCTGTCGTATCGCCGTTTTTTTTGCCTCGTATCTATGCGCGTGATGCTTAGTATCACTTTTGCATAGATACGCTTCTACATCCGACAAGTGTAAAACCATTACACTTGCGGATCGTAGTTGTAATGACAACTCCGGCCACTAGGTGTCCTTTACATTGTTTTTTTATTTGCATATGCAAATGAGGTAGTACGCCGATTCCCGATCCCTTTTACGCCGCCCCGTCGTCGCGTACGTCGTTTTCGTCTGCGTAAGGTTACCCCAGCTTCTATGTGGAGTAACCTTACGAAGTACCGCCGGATGCCGTCGGGTGCCGTTGGATGCCATGTTAAGTATGGCATCGGGTCGGCTTTTTTCCGTCGCTTACGTCGTTTTACTAACTCGTTCTCGAATAGGGAGTTGCGTAAATGACGCTCACGTCGTTTTGACGTCGGTTTCAACGACGCTTTCCGACGTGAGCTGGAGCATGCGCACTGGGCTTTTTCCCCGGCCGGCGCATGCGCAGTTCGTTCGACGCGGGGGCGCGCTTAATTTAAATACAAGCCGGCCCATTTGAATTGCGCGGGTTTACGCTGGGCGATTTACGCGACGCAGGCGAAAACTACGGAGCAAGTGCTTTGAGATTAAAGCACTTGCTCTAGTACGATGCGGCGGCGTAGGGTAACTGGCTTACGCTACGCCGCCGGAATTCTATGAGAATCTGGCCCAGAGTGATAGATTGAGCTTTTCTTACTAGGACTGTGCAAATGTCCTTTGTTCAGCTAGGTCTGTGAAAACATCCATTTATTCACATAAATGCTTTTATAGAAAACATTGTTGTTTTGTTGATCACATGAGTGATGATTATGGTCTACTAAGTTTTGTTCCTAGATACTTTGGGCCAGATTCGGATAGCCCACCGTAACTTTGTGCGGGCGTAGCGTATCTTGTTTACGCTACGCCGCCGTAACTTTGAGAGGCAGGTGCCGTATTCAGAAAGAAGTTGCGCCCAAAGTTACGGCGGTGTAGCGTAAATGGGCCAGCGTAAGAGCGCCTAATTCAAAATAGGCAGGTAGGGGGCGTGATCCATGTAAATGAATCGTGACCCCGCGCAATTGAAGCTTTTTCTAAACTGCGCATGCGCCGGCCGTGAACGTATCCCAGTGCGCATGCTCCAAATAACGTTGCAAATAGTAATTGAAAACAAAGTGAACGTAACTTACGCCCAGGCCCATTCTGAATCGGCTTACGCAAATGACGTAAACGACGTACAATACAACGCTGTCGCGACGTCCATACTTAACATTGGCTGCGCCTCATATAGCAGGGGTACTTTACGCCGGACTTACACTTACGCAAATGACGTAAAATACGATGCCTGGGCGCAAGTACATTCGTGAATCGGCGTATCTAGCTCATTTGCATATTCTACGCGTAAATCGCATATTCTGTAACGTGATTTTTTTTTTTTTTATAAAAATGTTTCTTTGCTTCCAGCAAATATCAAACCAAACATTTATGGGTTTTAAGAGTTTTTTTGATGTAAAACATTGTGAAAAATTAAAAAAGGATCATAAAATGTGAAGCATCCATTCAGCTCCAGTTAGGTGATGTTAAACACAGGTCAGAATGTGAGTGATGATGGTCACTTTATCCAGTATGCTAGTAAGTTTCATCAGGCTTTCAATAGGTTCAGAAATCAGAACTACCTGAAACTTGCTAGAAACCTACACAGGAGATCAAAGGGAAGGTAGGTATAATTTTTATGTTATAAAACATAGTATTCTATGCATGAAGGTAAAAAACCGTCTGTGTGTTTCACCCCCTCCTCCCCACAGCTCCACTAATACTTACCCGAACTCCCTCTTGATCCAGCAATATACACAAGAGCCTCCACTGCCCTTTGTCTCTCTCTCTCTTCATTGGTTGAGACACATTGGCTCTCACTGCTGTCAATCAATGAGGGGGGGGGGGGCTGAGCCACAGCTCTATGTGTCTTATGGACAAATAGAGCAGGGCTCGGGAGCAAGCATGCAATTTTTCTGTAAAATAAATTGTAAAAATATAGGGCCAGATTCACAGAGCCATTACGCCGGCGTTTCAGGAGATGCGCGGCGTAAGTCTAAATTTGCGCGTGCGTTTCGATGCGCCGCATCCCCAAAACGATATACGCAAGAAATGTACTTTTTTTGACCCGGCGTAATTTCGATAGACCGGCGCATCCGTCCGCGCAAAACTGTGCTAGACACACCATTGATTTGCTATTCAAATATGCAAATGAGGGAGTTACAGGGATACACAAAAGAATGTTGGTGCAGCGCAGGCTACGCGCTGTGCGCAACAGCTGCATGTCCTGTCTAAAATTAGACCATATAAAAGGTGGTATAAAATTAGACAATCCGTCTATATGTCAGAAAAAGCAACACTGTTAGTAAGGAGCTGAGCAGTCACACTTGCTGCCCAACAATCTGTATGCCAACATGCCAGGGACATCCTTGCTCAAAGCTATACTACTGACTTTAGAGGAGCAAAGAAGGAGGAGGGCACGGAGGAGGGCACGGAGGAGGGCACAGGAGAGGATATACCGCACACGCATAGACATCTTTGGCATGAGTGATTCTGAGGTGTATCGCGTCTTCAGATTCACCCCTCATGCCATCCTGGAATTAACTATAACCCTGCAGGAGGACATCACCAGCCCAACCCACCGCTCCCATGCAGTGCAGCCACTGGTCAAGGTCCTGGCAACACTCCATTTCCTTGCCAGTGGCTCTTTTCAAAGAACAAGTGGAGTGGTGGCTGGGATGGCACAATCCTCCGTGAGCAGATGTGTGCACCAGGTTGTCCCTGCAATCCTTTAGACGCATGGCCAACCAAATCATCAAACCAACCACTGAGGACCTGCGGCTGAAGGCAATGACGGATTTCTACAGAATTGCCAGATTCCCACGCACCGTGGGGGCCATTGATTGCACACATGTGGCACTCCAGCCCCCCCATGAGACAGAGCACATATACCGCAATCGGAAGCATTGGCATTCCATCAACGTACAGGTGATAGTCGATGCCCAAGGCCTCATATGGCACGTCCGTGCCAAACACCCTGGATCCAGCCATGACAGCTACATCTACAATCAAAGCCCCATCCCAATGAAATTCGAACAGAACATGTATGGGGACACCTGGCTGGTTGGTGAGTGACATGGGTGGCAGGCATGACTGTCCCCCCCCATGATGCACACATCACAACGGGCACATGCATGACTAACATCCTTCTGTCTTTTCCCTTCCAGGTGACTCTGCATATCCACTGGGACCCCATCTCATGACTCCTATCCGGAACCCCCAAACCCCAGGAGAGGAAAGATACAATGAAGCACACGCCCAAACACGTGCAGTCGTGGAGCGCACCTTTGGCCCCCGAACCAGACAATCCCCCCCTAACCGAGGCTACCCCGTCTTCTGAGGGAAGAGCAGCCAGGAGACAGCTCACATTGGGCATCTTTGCACGCTAAACACACACATTAATCATGGCACAATGAGAATGCATGCATGCACACCACTGTGGTCCCTAGCACACACACCACATCCTCATCAAATTGGATTAGCACAAGCCCACCTTGTGAGACTTGTGAGCAGCAACGCCACGCCACGGCTCCAATTATGTCACTGTACACCATTCACACGGACCTGGGGATCACTTCTCCCTGGTCCTGGGGAACCCTTCTCCACCAAAAATGAGGGTGACACCCCTTTTCCAGCAGGAATATCACCCCCACATTCCGAAATCATTCACAACACAAAAAAAATTTGTCAAGCAAAAATAAAAAATGTCCAGCAAAAAAAAAAAAAAAAAAGCCAAAAAAGCCAAAAAAAAAAAAAAACAGGAAAAAAAAAGAAAAGGGGGAAAACAAATTAATGCCGCTGGCGTGAGCCACGCCTGGGGCGCCCACGGCCACGGCCCCAGCTCCTCAGGGGAGACTCATGTGGGGGGGGTAATCCGGGGAAGGAGGAGCAGCCCCTGGTCTCTGCCCACCTGGCGGCCTGCCCTCCAAGGCCACAGCAATTCTGTCCAGGCCAGCACTTAGTGTTGCTGTGTTGGCCTGGATAGCCTGGGTGAGGGCCCTCACATCCTGCCCAACGTCTGCTGTTGTAGTCTGCAGTTTGTTTAGGCAGTTTGTAAGAGCCCGGGAGTGGCAGTCCAGGTCCCCAAGCGTATCCTTTATGGAGGACAGGCTCTCCTCCATCCGCACCAAAGTCTGGCTGACCTGTCCAAGATGGCGGGTCTGAAGGGCCTGGTCCCTTCTCAGATTGGCGGGCAGAACCTCGGCCACCCCCCTGGTCTTCTGGGACGACTTCCTGCCTCCAGCTGATGCTTGTGGCCGGGGAGAAGGGGAGCCCCTTGGGAGGGGATCCCTGTTGGGGGAGGAGTGGGAGGGGCTACCCCTTATGGGGGGCTGGCTGCTGCCAGCCAGAGGGGAAGAGTCCTCCAAAAAGAACAGGCCACTGCCTGACATGAACTCCTCCTCCTCCTCAACCTCCTCCGAGGACTCCGGCATTGTCTGGGGGTCCTCATCAGGCTGCTGTCCTGGGGATGGTGCGGTCAGGCCAGATGGCCCAGCACCCTCCTGCACATCTGTGGATGACACAAAACATTCACAGGTTGGAGGATCCACACACTTGCCACATATTCCCTTTCACATCCCCCCCCCCCCCCCCCACATGCTACACACCTGATAGGGCAAAAAAAACGTATCTGTCATCACGGGCTCCTGACTGGAGTCATAGCCAGGCAGGCCCTCCACTTGTTGCCTATTAAAGGTCTGGGCCACCCCACGCTCCTCCGCTGTCAGCCTAACAGGGCATGGTGGGCCCCCTCCAGTGCCTCTGGCATAGGCTGCCATCTGCCCCAGCTTCTTTCGGACCAGACGCCGGAGATCATTGATTTTTATTTTGATCCCCTCGCGTGTCCGGGTCTCCCCCCCCCCCCACTGATTTTACCTGGTCGGTAATCATCTGCAAAATCTCCCTCCTCCTGGCCGGGGTGGTGTTGGCACTCTCTGGGCCGTGGAGGAAACGCCCATATTGGGTAATGGCCCGGGCAATTATTTGTTTCTCCCCCAAAGAAAAATTAATCTTACGCTTCCTCTCAGTCATACTCATACAACAACTCTCTCCCAAACAATCACCAAAAAACACACACAAAAACAAGCAGGAAAAATCAAGCAACAAAACAAACAAACAAAATCTATCAACCAAAAAGTCTCACAACCAGTCACCAAAAAACACTATCAAATATATTATCCAAAACACTAGATCAAACAGTCAACAAAGATCACAAAGACAAGTCACAAAGCAACAAACAACAGAACAAAAGCACCCTGCTGTATAGGAAGGGATACAAAGGGATGTACTTTTGCAAAGGAAGGGCGTTTGTGTCTGTCTATTTATGCTGTCTGCATAGTTCACTAAGTTGCCCGGGACCACTTCCAATTTCACTGATTGCGCCGTTCCCGAGTTGTGAGCATGCGCACAGAGGTGCTGACCATGGTCTGCTTCAAGCACGCATGCGCGAGCCGGCCGGCCCTTCATTTGCATGGGGTCACGGCTCATTTCAATGTAACACGCCCACGTCCTTCACAATTTGAATTACTCCGCCTTACGCCTTTGAAATTACGTTGCACAGGCGCTAATTTATGCGCAAATCCTACGAGAATACGGTGAGTGCGCCACTACATTGCGCCGGTCTAACGTAAAGGAGGTGCGCTACGCCGGTCCAATAATGCGCAGATGTACGTGAATCTGGCCCATCATTTCTTCATAAGTTTAGGCCAATGTGTTATCTGCTAGGTGTTTTTGATAAAATAAATCCCAATAAGCATATATTGGTTTACATGAACGTTCTAGTGTCTACAAACTATGGCATATATTTGTGGAATTTTCATGTATTTATTTATTTTTTATACAAGTAATGATGGCGATCAGCGACTTATAGCAGGACTGTGATATTGTGGCAGACATTCTGACACTTTGTGGGAACCAGTGACACTGATACAGTGATCAGTGCTAAAAATATGCCCTGTGCTGTCACTGTACTAATGACACGGGCTGGGAAGGGGTTGAACACCTCAGGAGATCTCCCAGATGTACTGACCTGCTTTCGCTGTCCTCTCCTTGCATCCAGGACAGGACACCTCTGTGAGTTGTAAAGGGTCCCTCCAGCACCCGAGCCCCAGGCACAAGGTCACCCCCCCAGACTAGGCGCCCTCAAAGGGTAATCTATCAATTACTGGGAAAGCATGTCTGAGTGTTTGCAGAGGGACCAGAGGACTATAGATGTACCAATACTCTTGCGCATCCTATTCACATAGGAGACCTTGTCCCAATTTGAGCATGATATTGCAGCATCCCACCAGCCTTGTGTCAGGAGGTCAAGGAAGTACTTTGCAAAATGCTCCAAATAGAGTCATCAAGGAGAGTAGGAGTCCTTTGGCTGCTACCGAAGTTCTTTTTTGAAAAAAGGATGGGAGCCTGCGCTTCTGTGTAGACTATCATAAATTGAATATCTGCACGCTTTGGGATGCTTACCCATTGCCACAAGGAGAAAACTCTTCATTGGCCTTGGGGCAGGCCTGCCTGTTCTCTACTCTAGACTTGACCACTGGCTTCTAACCAGGGCCGGACTTACCATTGGGCTTGACTGGGCTCAAGCCCATGGGCCCCGCCTAATTGGGGGCCCCTCCAGGGCCCTGGACAGCAACCCCTACTTTTTTTCATTTATTTTTTTATAAAAAATATGTTTTTTTTATATATTTAGTTATATATATATATATATATATATATATATATATATATATATATATATTTATATATGTATATATATTATTATTATTACTATTAAAGGGCCCAGAGGTCCCCCCCTTTTTTTATAAAAAAAATACATATATATATATATATATATATATATATATATATTTTTTTTTTATTAAAGGGCTCAGAGGTCCCCATGTGGCAACCCCCCCCCCCTTTTATTTTCTTTATAAATGTTTATTTTTTTATTTATATTTTTTTATTTTTTATTAAAAGGCCCAGAGGTCCTCGGGGCCCCCCAGATGGCAACCTCCCTTTTTTATGTATTTTTTCTAAATGTTTTATTTTTTTTATTTTTTTAGGGGTCTGGAGGTCCCCAGGGGCCCGGAGGCCCCCAGGGCCCCGGACAGCAACCCCTACTTTTTCTGATTTATTTTTTATAAAAAAAATATGTTTATATTTATATATATATACATATATATATATATATATATATTTGTATTTATTTATTATTATTATTATTATTATTAATAATATTATTAAAGGGCCCAGAGGTCTCCAGCAACCCCTCCCCCCATTTTTTTAAATAAAAATATGTACATTTTTTTTTATTAAAGGGCTTAGATGTCCCCAGGGCCCCATGTTGCAACCCCCCCCCCTTTTTTTTATAAATGTTTATTTTTTTATTTTTGTTTATATTTGTTTATTCTTTATTAAAAGGCCCAGAGGTCCCCAGGGCCCCCAGATGGCAACTTCTCTTTTTTATGTATTTTTTATAAATATTTTTTTTTTTTAGGGGTCTGGAGGTCCCCAGGGGCCCAGAGGCCCCCAGGGCCGCGGACAGCAACCCCCACTTTTTTTATTTCAACAACTGCAAAACCTCCCCCAGGAGGAACCGGAGCGGTGACACATTCCGTGCACAGGTGAGAGTCACCCCCCGCTCAACAACTTTAATGCGCACCCCCCCGCTCAACAACTTCAATTTGCCACCCCCACCGCTCAACAACTTTAATGCGCATCCCCCCCCTCGCTCCAGGGGGCCCCTTCAACACTCAAGCCCAGGGGCCCCCACCACCCTAAGTCTTGCCCTGGGTGTAATATTCCTGCTGGGGGGAGTATGGGGGTAATATTTCTGCTGGGGGGGTATGGGGGTAATATTCCTGCTGGGGGGGTATGGGTGTAATATTCCTGCTGGGAGGGTATGGGTTTAATATTCCTACTGGGGGGGGTATGGGTGTAATATTCTTACTGGGGGGGAGTATGGGGTGTAATATTCCTCCTGGGGGGGAGTATGGGGTGTAATATTCCTGCTGGGGGGAGTATGTGGTGTAATATTCCTGCTGGGGGGGAGTATGGGGTATAATATTCCTGCTGGGGGAAGTATGGGTGTAATATTGCTGCTGGGTGGAGTCTGGGTGTAATATTCCTGCTGGGGGGGAGTCTGGGTGTAATATTCGTGCTGGGGGGGAGTATGGGGTGTAATATTCCTGCTGGGGGGGAGTATGTGTGTAATACTCCTGCGGGGGGGGGAGTATGGGTGTAATATTCCTGCTGGGGGGGAGTATGGGTGTAATATTCCTGCTGGGGGGGAGTATGGGTGTAATATTCCTCCTGGGTGGAGTATGCGATCACCTTACTTTTAATATCGCCTCAATCAAGGCGTGATTTTTGCCGCGATTGTCGCCTGACAAATCGCATGACTGCTTTTAAAAAACAGGCGTCCCGTCATTCTGATTGTGTGATTTGTCGGGTGACGATATTCTCCCGTGATTGGGGCAATTCGGGAAATTGCGGTTATTCCGCCCGCAATCCGGAACACCTAGGTGTGATCGCAGCCTAAGCTAAGCGTCTTCTATCAGTTGCTGGGTTCTCCTTCTATGGATTCTGGGGGAACGTTTTCTTCCTCGAACATTCCACACGTTCTCTTCATTCTTTATTCCACCGCTAATCTATACTTCGCATTGACCTTGTATAGCGCTTTTCTCATTGAGGACTTCAAGTATTGGAGATTGCGTTGGCCGGGAATCGAACCCGGTACAGCTGCTTGGAAGGCAGCTATGCTTACCACTGCACCACCAACGCAAAGGTAGCATGTCTTTGTAGTGTGGGAGGAAACTGGAGTACTCGGAGGAAACCCACGCAAGCACAAGGAGAACATGCAAACTCCATGCAGATAGTGTCCTGGTCAGAATCTGAAACAAGGACCCCAGTGCCGCAAGGCTGACCACTGAGCCTCTGTGCTGCCCATATGCGGCCTCTGTTCTCTAAGGCCTGCCCCCGCTGAGCGGGGTAAATAACTTTACTCAATGTTTACTCAAAGTGCCTTCAGAAGAAATCCAAACTTATCCTAAACTACAATCTATAGCACTCCTATAATAAAACACGCCCAAATAAAAATAAAGAGGGTTACAGTGTTCTCCTAATTAGCAACACAATGGAGCTAAATATTCCATTCACTCATAGGCCTCATTCACACGGGGGGGGGGGTATGAATCCCCCATTGGAGGGCCGTGTTTACCGAAATGGGGATGCACAGGTGTTCCCAGCATCCCGTGTAGGCAGTCCCATTGCTGTCAACTGGGGTGCAGTGACTGTACCCAATGTGACATCTGTGTGGGTGCCGGTGCACGGGTGCGTCCGCGCAACTGCACCCACATGGATGTCCTTTTTGGGGTTAACGCAGCCCCCACACAGGGTACAGATTCATACCTCCCGTGTGAGTAAGGCCTTGGACTTCTCCATGAAGGACCTCACTGGCAGTTAGAGTTTTCATTTCTCCAGCAAAGAAAGCCTAAAGAAAGCTGGAAAGACTTCTCCGACCTCTGAAGACCAAAAGAGTTCCAACCTCCACTTTATAGCCAGTCCAACACGCGCCTCAAAAACATACCGGCCTCCAACCTCCCCTTAGCCGGTCCAACACACGCCTCAAAAATATACCGGCCTCCAACCTCCCCTTAGCCGGTCCAACACACGCCTCAAAAATATACCGGCCTTTAACCTCCTCTTAGCCGGTCCAACACATGCCTCAAAAACATACTGGTTCAACACACGCCTTAAAAACATACCGGCCTCCAACCTCCCCTTAGCCGGTCCAACACACGCCTCAAAAAATATACCGGTCTTCAACCTCCTCTTATAGCCAGTCCAACACACACCTCAAAAATATACCGGCCTCCAACCTCCCCTTAGCCGGTCCAACACACGCCTCAAAAATATACTGGCCTTTAAATTTCACAACATAATCAATTTCTTTATGTTGATCGACAATACATAGATCAAACATATCACCTGTAAGAATGTGCTTGAAATGTCGGTGGTAAACAGCCTGCTATGCCCGGGGGGAACCAAACCAAGTCCTCCAAAAGCCCCCTCATATCCAAAAGTTGCCAAGAGTGTAATTGTAGACATTAAGCTTTAAGGTTAATCAAAAATATCACATTCTAAAGGGAAAGGTAGAACATGGGGAGGGGGAGTATGGAAGAGGCAGAGAGGGAGGAAAGTAGAGGGGATGGAAGGTTGCGGGTAGGGAAGGGGTGTGGGGGTCCCCCCAAACCCTCACCCCCCTTCTTCCTCCAACCTTCCCTTCTCCCCGCTTTCCTCCCTCTCTCCCTCTTCCATACTCTCCCTTTGTTCTACCTTTCCCTTTAGAGTGTTATATTTTTGATTAACCTTAAAGCTTAATGTCTACATTTACACTCTTAGCAACTTTTGGAGGGCGTGGTTCGGTTCCCCTCGGGCCTAGCAGGCTGTTTACCACCAACTTTTCAGATGTTTGGGCGATGTATTGTCAAACCTTAAAGCTTCTGCAGAAGCTACAGAAAGGGAAATAGAGGGCTGATAGGAAGACCCTCCGGTTACTGGAGTGGCAGCCGCCACCAGTGTAGGGACCTGTGTTGGTATAGCCGTACCTGGTCCCTGGGAGGGTCCCTCAAACTTTTTGTTGAGTCTTTTTCTAGGAACAGTCAATTGTCTTGTTTATCCAGGTACGCTGATAGTTGGTGATTCAGAAGCTGTAGAAAGGTAAATGGAGGTCTGATGGGAAGACCCTCCTTTTACTGGAGTGGCAGCCGCCACCAGTGTAGGGACCTGTGGTACAGCCGTACCTGGCCCCTGTAGTCTCGGCCTGAACCTCGCAGGCGGCTGTAGTCTCGGCCTGCACCTCGCAGGCGGCTGTAGTCTCGGCCTGCACCTCGCAGGCGGCTGTAGTCTCGGCCTGCACCTCGCAGGCGGCTGTAGTCTCAGCCTGCACCTCGCAGGCGGCTGTAGTCTTGGCCTGCACCTCGCAGGCGGCTGTAGTCTCGGCCTGCCCCTCGCAGGCGGCTGTAGTCTCGGCCTGCACCTCGCAGGCGGCTGTAGTCTCGGCCTGCACCTGCTGGGGGAAGTATGGGTGTAATATTGCTGCTGGGTGGAGTCTGGGTGTAATATTCCTGCTGGGGGGGAGTCTGGGTGTAATATTCGTGCTGGGGGGGAGTATGGGGTGTAATATTCCTGCTGGGGGGGAGTATGTGTGTAATACTCCTGCGGGGGGGGGGGAGTATGGGTGTAATATTCCTGCTGGGGGGGAGTATGGGTGTAATATTCCTCCTGGGTGGAGTATGCGATCACCTTACTTTTAATATCGCCTCAATCAAGGCGTGATTTTTGCCGCGATTGTCGCCTGACAAATCGCATGACTGCTTTTAAAAAACAGGCGTCCCGTCATTCTGATTGTGTGATTTGTCGGGTGACGATATTCTCCCGTGATTGGGGCAATTCGGGAAATTGCGGTTATTCCGCCCGCAATCCGGAACACCTAGGTGTGATCGCAGCCTAAGCTAAGCGTCTTCTATCAGTTGCTGGGTTCTCCTTCTATGGATTCTGGGGGAACGTTTTCTTCCTCGAACATTCCACACGTTCTCTTCATTCTTTATTCCACCGCTAATCTATACTTCGCATTGACCTTGTATAGCGCTTTTCTCATTGAGGACTTCAAGTATTGGAGATTGCGTTGGCCGGGAATCGAACCCGGTACAGCTGCTTGGAAGGCAGCTATGCTTACCACTGCACCACCAACGCAAAGGTAGCATGTCTTTGTAGTGTGGGAGGAAACTGGAGTACTCGGAGGAAACCCACGCAAGCACAAGGAGAACATGCAAACTCCATGCAGATAGTGTCCTGGTCAGAATCTGAAACAAGGACCCCAGTGCCGCAAGGCTCACCACTGAGCCTCTGTGCTGCCCATATGCGGCCTCTGTTCTCTAAGGCCTGCCCCCGCTGAGCGGGGTAAATAACTTTACTCAATGTTTACTCAAAGTGCCTTCAGAAGAAATCCAAACTTATCCTAAACTACAATCTATAGCACTCCTATAATAAAACACGCCCAAATAAAAATAAAGAGGGTTACAGTGTTCTCCTAATTAGCAACACAATGGAGCTAAATATTCCATTCACTCATAGGCCTCATTCACACGGGGGGGGGTATGAATCCCCCATTGGAGGGCCGTGTTTACCGGAATGGGGATGCACAGGTGTTCCCAGCATCCCGTGTAGGCAGTCCCATTGCTGTCAACTGGGGTGCAGTGACTGTACCCAATGTGACATCTGTGTGGGTGCCGGTGCACGGGTGCGTCCGCGCAACTGCACCCACATGGATGTCCTTTTTGGGGTTAACGCAGCCCCCACACAGGGTACAGATTCATACCTCCCGTGTGAGTAAGGCCTTGGACTTCTCCATGAAGGACCTCACTGGCAGTTAGAGTTTTCATTTCTCCAGCAAAGAAAGCCTAAAGAAAGCTGGAAAGACTTCTCCGACCTCTGAAGACCAAAAGAGTTCCAACCTCCACTTTATAGCCAGTCCAACACGCCTCAAAAACATACCGCCTCCAACCTCCCCAGCCGGTCCAAAACGCCTCAAAAATATACCGGCCTCCAACCTCCCCTTAGCCGGTCCAACACACGCCTCAAAAATATACCGGCCTTTAACCTCCTCTTAGCCGGTCCAACACATGCCTCAAAAACATACTGGTTCAACACACGCCTTAAAAACATACCGGCCTCCAACCTCCCCTTAGCCGGTCCAACACACGCCTCAAAAAATATACCGGTCTTCAACCTCCTCTTATAGCCAGTCCAACACACACCTCAAAAATATACCGGCCTCCAACCTCCCCTTAGCCGGTCCAACACACGCCTCAAAAATATACTGGCCTTTAAATTTCACAACATAATCAATTTCTTTATGTTGATCGACAATACATAGATCAAACATATCACCTGTAAGAATGTGCTTGAAATGTCGGTGGAAAACAGCCTGCTATGTGAGTATGACTGTGTGTCCCTAGCGTGTCAAGATACTACGGGGTAAAAATGACCGCACTAGCCAAGCAGACACTGGCTAATTCAGTTCGCATGCGTTGCGCTATACAAGCTATGCCCGGGGGGAACCAAACCAAGTCCTCCAAAAGCCCCCTCATATCCAAAAGTTGCCAAGAGTGTAATTGTAGACATTAAGCTTTAAGGTTAATCAAAAATATCACATTCTAAAGGGAAAGGTAGAACATGGGGAGGGGGAGTATGGAAGAGGCAGAGAGGGAGGAAAGTAGAGGGGATGGAAGGTAGCGGGTAGGGAAGGGGTGTGGGGGTCCCCCCAAACCCTCACCCCCCTTCTTCCTCCAACCTTCCCTTCTCCCCCCTTTCCTCCCTCTCTCCCTCTTCCATACTCTCCCTTTGTTCTACTTTCCCTTTAGAGTGTTATATTTTTGATTAACCTTAAAGCTTAATGTTCATTTACCTTTAGCAACTTTTGGAGGGCGTGGTTCGGTTCCCCTCGGGCCTAGCAGGCTGTTTACCACCAACTTTTCAGATGTTTGGGCGATGTATTGTCAAACCTTAAAGCTTCTGCAGAAGCTACAGAAAGGGAAATAGAGGGCTGATAGGAAGACCCTCCGGTTACTGGAGTGGCAGCCGCCACCAGTGTAGGGACCTGTGTTGGTATAGCCGTACCTGGTCCCTAGGGTCCCTCAAACTTTTTGTTGAGTCTTTTTTAGGAACAGTCAATTGTCTTGTTTTCCAGGTACGGAGTTGGTGATTCAGGCTGTAGAAAGGTAAATGGAGGTCTGATGGGAAGACCCTCCTTTTACTGGAGTGGCAGCCGCCCCAGTGTAGGGACCTGTGGGCCTACCTGGCTGTAGTCTCGGCTGAACCTCGCAGGCGGCTTAGTCTCGGCCCACCAGGCAGCTGTAGTTCGGCCTGCACCTCGCAGGCGGCTGAGTCTCGGCCTGCACCTCGCAGGCGGCTTGTCTCAGCCTGCACCTCGCAGGCGGCTGTAGTCTTGGCCTGCACCTCGCAGGCGGCTGTAGTCTCGGCCTGCCCCTCGCAGGCGGCTGTAGTCTCGGCCTGCACCTCGCAGGCGGCTGTAGCTCGGCCTGCACCTGCTGGGGGAAGTATGGGTGTAATATTGCTGCTGGGTGGAGCTGGGTGTAATATTCCTGCTGGGGGGGAGTCTGGGTGTAATATTCGTGCTGGGGGGGAGTATGGGGGAAATTCCTGCTGGGGGGGAGAGTGGCGGGGGGGGGAGTATGGGTGTAATATTCCTGCTGGGGGGGAGTATGGGTGTAATATTCCTGCTGGGGGGGAGTATGGGTGTAATATTCCTCCTGGGTGGAGTATGCGATCACCTTACTTTTAATATCGCCTCAATAGGCGTGATTTTTGCCGGATTGTCGCCTGACAAATCGCATGACTGCTTTTAAAAAACAGGCGTCCCGTCATTCTGATTGTGTGATTTGTCGGGTGAGATATTCTCCCGTATTGGGGCAACGGGAAATTGCGGTTATTCCGCCCGCAATGAACACCTAGGTGTGTCGCAGCCTAGCTAAGCGTCTTCTATCAGTTGCTGGTTCTCTTCTATGGATTCTGGGAGTTTTCTTCCTCGAACATTCCACACGTTCTCTTCCTTTATTCCACCGCTAATCTAACTTCGCATTGACCTTTTAGCGCTTTTCTCATTGAGACTTCAAGTATTGGAGATTGCGTTGGCCGGGAATCGAACCCGGTAGCTGCTTGGAGGCACATGCTTACCACTGCACCACCAACGCAAGGTAGCATGTCTTTGTAGTGTGGGAGGAAACTGGAGTTCGGAGGAAACCCACGCAAGCACAAGGAGAACATGCAAATCATGCAGATAGTGTCCTGGTCAGAATCTGAAACAAGGACCCCAGTGCCGCAAGGCTCACCATAGTTGGTGCCCATATGCGGCCTCTGTTCTCTAAGGCCTGCCCCCGCTGAGCGGGGTAAATAACTTTACTCAATGTTTACTCAAAGTGCCTTCAGAAGAAATCCAAACTTATCCTAAACTACAATCTATAGCACTCCTATAATAAAACACGCCCAAATAAAAATAAAGAGGGTTACAGTGTTCTCCTAATTAGCAACACAATGGAGCTAAATATTCCATTCACTCAAGCCTCATTCACACGGGGGGGGGTATGAATCCCCCATTGGAGGGCCGTGTTTACCGGAATGGGGATGCACAGGTGTTCCCAGCATCCCGTGTAGGCAGTCCCATTGCTGTCAACTGGGGTGCAGTGACTGTACCCAATGTGACATCTGTGTGGGTGCCGGTGCACGGGTGCGTCCGCGCAACTGCACCCACATGGATGTCCTTTTTGGGGTTAACGCAGCCCCCACACAGGGTACAGATTCATACCTCCCGTGTGAGTAAGGCCTTGGACTTCTCCATGAAGGACCTCACTGGCAGTTAGAGTTTTCATTTCTCCAGCAAAGAAAGCCTAAAGAAAGCTGGAAAGACTTCTCCGACCTCTGAAGACCAAAAGAGTTCCAACCTCCACTTTATAGCCAGTCCAACACGCGCCTCAAAAACATACCGGCCTCCAACCTCCCCTTAGCCGGTCCAACACACGCCTCAAAAATATACCGGCCTTTAACCTCCTCTTAGCCGGTCCAACACATGCCTCAAAAACATACTGGTTCAACACACGCCTTAAAAACATACCGGCCTCCAACCTCCCCTTAGCCGTTCCAACACACGCCTCAAAAAATATACCGGTCTTCAACCTCCTCTTATAGCCAGTCCAACACACACCTCAAAAATATACCGGCCTCCAACCTCCCCTTAGCCGGTCCAACACACGCCTCAAAAATATACTGGCCTTTAAATTTCACAACATAATCAATTTCTTTATGTTGATCGACAATACATAGATCAAACATATCACCTGTAAGTATGATGTGTCTTGAAATGTACTGGCTAAACAGCCTGCATATGCCCGGGGGGAACCAAACCAAGTCCTCCAAAAGCCCCCTCATATCCAAAAGTTGCCAAGAGTGTAATTGTAGACATTAAGCTTTAAGGTTAATCAAAAATATCACATTCTAAAGGGAAAGGTAGAACATGGGGAGGGGGAGTATGGAAGAGGCAGAGAGGGAGGAAAGTAGAGGGGATGGAAGGTAGCGGGTAGGGAAGGGGTGTGGGGGTCCCCCCAAACCCTCACCCCCCTTCTTCCTCCAACCTTCCCTTCTCCCCCCTTTCCTCCCTCTCTCCCTCTTCCATACTCTCCCTTTGTTCTACCTTTCCCTTTAGAGTGTTATATTTTTGATTAACCTTAAAGCTTAATGTCTACATTTACACTCTTAGCAACTTTTGGAGGGCGTGGTTCGGTTCCCCTCGGGCCTAGCAGGCTGTTTACCACCAACTTTTCAGATGTTTGGGCGATGTATTGTCAAACCTTAAAGCTTCTGCAGAAGCTACAGAAAGGGAAATAGAGGGCTGATAGGAAGACCCTCCGGTTACTGGAGTGGCAGCCGCCACCAGTGTAGGGACCTGTGTTGGTATAGCCGTACCTGGTCCCTGGGAGGGTCCCTCAAACTTTTTGTTGAGTCTTTTTCTAGGAACAGTCAATTGTCTTGTTTATCCAGGTACGCTGATAGTTGGTGATTCAGAAGCTGTAGAAAGGTAAATGGAGGTCTGATGGGAAGACCCTCCTTTTACTGGAGTGGCAGCCGCCACCAGTGTAGGGACCTGTGGTACAGCCGTACCTGGCCCCTGTAGTCTCGGCCTGAACCTCGCAGGCGGCTGTAGTCTCGGCCTGCACCTCGCAGGCAGCTGTAGTCTCGGCCTGCACCTCGCAGGCGGCTGTAGTCTCGGCCTGCACCTCGCAGGCGGCTGTAGTCTCAGCCTGCACCTCGCAGGCGGCTGTAGTCTTGGCCTGCACCTCGCAGGCGGCTGTAGTCTCGGCCTGCCCCTCGCAGGCGGCTGTAGTCTCGGCCTGCACCTCGCAGGCGGCTGTAGTCTCGGCCTGCACCTGCTGGGGGAAGTATGGGTGTAATATTGCTGCTGGGTGGAGTCTGGGTGTAATATTCCTGCTGGGGGGGAGTCTGGGTGTAATATTCGTGCTGGGGGGGAGTATGGGGTGTAATATTCCTGCTGGGGGGGAGTATGTGTGTAATACTCCTGCGGGGGGGGGGAGTATGGGTGTAATATTCCTGCTGGGGGGGAGTATGGGTGTAATATTCCTGCAGGGGGGGAGTATGGGTGTAATATTCCTCCTGGGTGGAGTATGCGATCACCTTACTTTTAATATCGCCTCAATCAAGGCGTGATTTTTGCCGCGATTGTCGCCTGACAAATCGCATGACTGCTTTTAAAAAACAGGCGTCCCGTCATTCTGATTGTGTGATTTGTCGGGTGACGATATTCTCCCGTGATTGGGGCAATTCGGGAAATTGCGGTTATTCCGCCCGCAATCCGGAACACCTAGGTGTGATCGCAGCCTAAGCTAAGCGTCTTCTATCAGTTGCTGGGTTCTCCTTCTATGGATTCTGGGGGAACGTTTTCTTCCTCGAACATTCCACACGTTCTCTTCATTCTTTATTCCACCGCTAATCTATACTTCGCATTGACCTTGTATAGCGCTTTTCTCATTGAGGACTTCAAGTATTGGAGATTGCGTTGGCCGGGAATCGAACCCGGTACAGCTGCTTGGAAGGCAGCTATGCTTACCACTGCACCACCAACGCAAAGGTAGCATGTCTTTGTAGTGTGGGAGGAAACTGGAGTACTCGGAGGAAACCCACGCAAGCACAAGGAGAACATGCAAACTCCATGCAGATAGTGTCCTGGTCAGAATCTGAAACAAGGACCCCAGTGCCGCAAGGCTCACCACTGAGCCTCTGTGCTGCCCATATGCGGCCTCTGTTCTCTAAGGCCTGCCCCCGCTGAGCGGGGTAAATAACTTTACTCAATGTTTACTCAAAGTGCCTTCAGAAGAAATCCAAACTTATCCTAAACTACAATCTATAGCACTCCTATAATAAAACACGCCCAAATAAAAATAAAGAGGGTTACAGTGTTCTCCTAATTAGCAACACAATGGAGCTAAATATTCCATTCACTCATAGGCCTCATTCACACGGGGGGGGGGTATGAATCCCCCATTGGAGGGCCGTGTTTACCGGAATGGGGATGCACAGGTGTTCCCAGCATCCCGTGTAGGCAGTCCCATTGCTGTCAACTGGGGTGCAGTGACTGTACCCAATGTGACATCTGTGTGGGTGCCGGTGCACGGGTGCGTCCGCGCAACTGCACCCACATGGATGTCCTTTTTGGGGTTAACGCAGCCCCCACACAGGGTACAGATTCATACCTCCCGTGTGAGTAAGGCCTTGGACTTCTCCATGAAGGACCTCACTGGCAGTTAGAGTTTTCATTTCTCCAGCAAAGAAAGCCTAAAGAAAGCTGGAAAGACTTCTCCGACCTCTGAAGACCAAAAGAGTTCCAACCTCCACTTTATAGCCAGTCCAACACGCGCCTCAAAAACATACCGGCCTCCAACCTCCCCTTAGCCGGTCCAACACACGCCTCAAAAATATACCGGCCTCCAACCTCCCCTTAGCCGGTCCAACACACGCCTCAAAAATATACCGGCCTTTAACCTCCTCTTAGCCGGTCCAACACATGCCTCAAAAACATACTGGTTCAACACACGCCTTAAAAACATACCGGCCTCCAACCTCCCCTTAGCCAGTCCAACACACGCCTCAAAAAATATACCGGTCTTCAACCTCCTCTTATAGCCAGTCCAACACACACCTCAAAAATATACCGGCCTCCAACCTCCCCTTAGCCGGTCCAACACACGCCTCAAAAATATACTGGCCTTTAAATTTCACAACATAATCAATTTCTTTATGTTGATCGACAATACATAGATCAAACATATCACCTGTAAGAATGTGCTTGAAATGTCGGTGGTAAACAGCCTGCTATGCCCGGGGGGAACCAAACCAAGTCCTCCAAAAGCCCCCTCATATCCAAAAGTTGCCAAGAGTGTAATTGTAGACATTAAGCTTTAAGATTAATCAAAAATATCACATTCTAAAGGGAAAGGTAGAACATGGGGAGGGGGAGTATGGAAGAGGCAGAGAGGGAGGAAAGTAGAGGGGATGGAAGGTAGCGGGTAGGGAAGGGGTGTGGGGGTCCCCCCAAACCCTCACCCCCCTTCTTCCTCCAACCTTCCCTTCTCCCCCCTTTCCTCCCTCTCTCCCTCTTCCATACTCTCCCTTTGTTCTACCTTTCCCTTTAGAGTGTTATATTTTTGATTAACCTTAAAGCTTAATGTCTACATTTACACTCTTAGCAACTTTTGGAGGGCGTGGTTCGGTTCCCCTCGGGCCTAGCAGGCTGTTTACCACCAACTTTTCAGATGTTTGGGCGATGTATTGTCAAACCTTAAAGCTTCTGCAGAAGCTACAGAAAGGGAAATAGAGGGCTGATAGGAAGACCCTCCGGTTACTGGAGTGGCAGCCGCCACCAGTGTAGGGACCTGTGTTGTTCAAACTTTTTGTTGAGTCTTTTTCTAGGAACAGTCAATTGTCTTGTTTATCCAGGTACGCTGATAGTTGGTGATTCAGAAGCTGTAGAAAGGTAAATGGAGGTCTGATGGGAAGACCCTCCTTTTACTGGAGTGGCAGCCGCCACCAGTGTAGGGACCTGTGGTACAGCCGTACCTGGCCCCTGTAGTCTCGGCCTGAACCTCGCAGGCGGCTGTAGTCTCGGCCTGCACCTCGCAGGCGGCTGTAGTCTCGGCCTGCACCTCGCAGGCGGCTGTAGTCTCGGCCTGCACCTCGCAGGCGGCTGTAGTCTCAGCCTGCACCTCGCAGGCGGCTGTAGTCTCAGCCTGCACCTCGCAGGCGGCTGTAGTCTTGGCCTGCACCTCGCAGGCGGCTGTAGTCTCGGCCTGCCCCTCGCAGGCGGCTGTAGTCTCGGCCTGCACCTCGCAGGCGGCTGTAGTCTCGGCCTGCACCTCGCAGGCGGCGGAAGTCTCAGCCTGCACCTCGCAGGCGGCGGAAGTCTCAGCCTGCACCTCGCAGGCGGCGGAAGTCTCCGTGTTACATTTTATATTCTGTCTCACTCACTAGGGCAGTCCTGCCCTGTGCGCTGTCTCTGCAGTAAATACTGCGTACATCTGCAATAAAAAAAAGAAGAATCAGGTTTAGCACTTTCACCTACATTATATATAATATATATTTATACATCAAATTAGACAGAGAAAAGTTTGAAATTCCAATGCCAGGGACAATAAATAAACCCGACATGACGAGGACACAGGGATCACTAATGGTGGCCTTCCTATAAAAATTCTGGTTGCCTGGCAGTTATGCCGAACCACTAAAATAAATGGAGTCAGAAAGGGAACGGATTCTTAATTTTCATGTGTGGGGGAGTAATCTGCAGTGCTTCTGTTTCTTATTATTAAACACCCAGCCTCTATGGGGGGGGGGGGGTAACCTCCTAATCAATATCTATTTCCATTCCTATACATGTGTTACTTTGGTTAAAATGTTCAGCTAATGATGGGACTTCTTCAACTTTTTTTCTACTATTCATACTTTTTAAAATATTAAGCTTTGTAACACTTTTTTTTTTTTACATTGAAGTCAATGAGAGCATGTGACACTTTTTGATGGGTCCAGTTTTTGATGGGGCCATAGGATTGGGGCAGTTTTTGATGGGGCCATAGGATTGGGGCAGTTTTTGATGGGGTCATAGGATTGGGGCAGTTTTTGATGGGGCCATAGGATTGGGGCAGTTTTTGATGGGGCAATAGGATTGGGGCCAGTTTTTGATGGAAGGGGGCAGTTTTTGATGGGAGAAATTTGATGGGGCAGTTTTGATGGGGGAAATTTGATGGAGGCATTTTGATGAAAGCAGTTTTGATGGTAGAAATTTTATGGGACAATTTTATGGGGCAGCGCCTGCAAAAGGTAATCACTTTTAAAAATATGCTAATTAGTGGGATTGCTGAATCTCACTTCAACTTTTTCTTACGGATTTAAGATATTCATTCAGTTAGTTTTAGCAATTCAGCATTCCCACGCATTTTCTGCAGGAAATTAATTTTCTAGTTGTAATTGTGGTTGTTATTATACATTTATATAGCTCTGACATTACCGCAGTGTTGTACAGAGATCACTGAGCCAATCACATCAGTCTCTGTACCAGAGGAGCTTACACTCTAATGTCCCCTCCCCCCACAGTCACATCAGTCTCTGTACAGAGAAGCCTGCACTCTAATGTCCCCTCCCCCACAGTCACATTAATCTCTGTACAGAGGAGCTTACACTCTAATGTCCCCTCCCCCACAGTCACACACTATTATTGTTATTAGTGGGAAAGCATTCCCCTTATTGATATTCATTTTTTATTTTTCTGTATGTTTTTTGTCTCTGTATATTTAACTTTTTTAAATGTTCAACTCTTAAGCTAATGATGGGACTTCTTCAATTTTTTTTTGTACTACTTTTTTATACTTTATAAAACATTAAGCTTTTTTTAACACTTTTTTTTTTTTTTTTTAACATTGAAGTCAATGAGAGCATGCTTCAAATCCTTAAAATCTCCTTCCGCTCCCAAAAGTTTCAGCTCCTTCATACTTTCACCTACAGACACCAAACAAACTTTAAAATGTTCACAAAATATTCAGCTATCCCGCTATATCTTTTCAGTTTGCTATCTTTTTACAGTTTTTGTGAAAAAGCTGTTTACATTTAGTGATCATTTCAGGAAACTTTAGCGATTTAAACAGAATGTCTCTGGGGCTGGTTAGAGTGGATAAATGGAAGAAAAAATATTATGAGCAGCCGCACTCCAATGGATGTAAAACTAAAGTATCTACAAGAACCAAAACAGCAAACGGTGGTATAATACAGCTGACGCGTTTCACATTGATAGACAATGCTTAGTCATAGCTCTGGTTAGAATGGATGATGTCATCGCTACAGCACAGAGCTTTAAAAAAATTATCTTGGTTCCTTCTCTATAAATTGCTCTCACGCCCACAAGATCTACTTGTCATACACATCAAAACGTAGGTATTTTTTTCTAGTTTCAGGCAATGTGCTCAGTTTTGTGATACGCCTTTTACTTTTGCCTGGTTGAGCTTCCAAATGACAAGAGTTCTACACTTTTCTTCCATTGACTGTCCCGTATAAAATTCTTCAGATTCAGAGCCGATTCACACAGGGGGCGGCACGACTTCGGGGGCGACTCTGCAAGTCGTCCTGAAGACGACTTCATGGGCGATTAGCAAAATGACTTCTGTATAGAAGTTAATGCAAATCTCTCCAAATCTCCCCTGAAGTCGTACAAGAACCTTTTTCTAAGTCGGAGCGACTTGCGTCGCTCCTATTAGAACGGTTCTGGTGAATAGAATGGGACGCGACTTGTCAGGCGGCTGAGTCGCCCCAGTGTGAACCGGCTCTGCCACAATAATGGCTGTGTGTTGAGTTATTTGTTATACAAGCTGTACACTCACTACACAACATTGGAGATACAAAGTGTCATTTCTTCAGTGTTGTACATAAAAAGATGCAAGAAAAGATTTACATGAATGCGAGAGATGCTGTATGTGATCTCCCGCACACAGAGGGGTGTACTTACAGTAGTTTTATGAGAAGCTGTATATATTTATTGTGGTCTATAAGTGGTTACATCACACATGGCGTGTGCTGAGGTCTGCAGCAATGAAGGATTTTTGTATTTGGAACTTTAATGTACATCTAGACCAGTGGTCTCCAAACTGCGGCACGAGGGCCGGATGCGGCCCTTTGCTTGCCTTTATCCGGCCCTTGGAGCACACTCCCTCCCACTGATATGAGACATTATTCTGCCATCTGACACCGACAATGGAGCACCATTTCTCCCATTGACACCACTAATGGGGCAATATTCCTCCCTATGATACCCGCAATGGGGCACTATTCCTCCTCCTGATACCAGATGTTTACTCCCACTGATGCCAGGAAAATTTTCACTCCTGCTGGCCAAAGTCCGGCCCTCCAGGAGTCTGAAGGACAATAAACTACCTCTTTGTTTAGAATGTTTGGAGACCCCTGATCTAGACAGTTGAGGGGGTGTAATATTCCTGCTGGGGGGGGGAGTATGGGTGTAATATTCCTGCTGGGGGGGAGTATGGGGTGTAATATTCCTGCTGGGTGGATTATGGGGTGTAATATTCCTGCTGGGTGGAGTATGGGGTATAATTTTCCTGCTGGGGGGGAGTATGGGGTGTAATATTCCTGCTGGGGGGGAATATGGGTGTAATATTCCTGCTGGGGGGGAGTATGGTTGTAATATTCCTGCTGGGGGGGTATGGGGTGTAATATTCCTGCTGGGGGGGGGAGTTTGGTGTGTAATATTCCTGCTGGGTGGAGTATGGGGTGTAATATTCCTGCTGGGGGGGAGTATGGGTGTAATATTCCTGCTGGGGGGGAGTATGGGTGTAATAATCCTGCTGGGGTGGAGTATGGGGTGTAATAATCCTGCTGGGGGGGAGTATGGGGTGTAATATTCCTGCTGGGGGGGAGTATGGGTGTAATATTTCTGCTGGGGGGGAGTATGGGTGTAATATTCCTGCTGAGGGGGGAGTATGGGTGTAATCAGGGCCGGACTTACCATTGGGCTTGACTGGACTCAAGCCCATGGGCCCCGCCTAATAGGGGTCCGGAGGTCCCCAGGGGCCCGGAGGCCTCCAGGGCCCTGGACAGCAACCTCTACTTTTTTTCATTTATTTTTTATAAAAAAATATGTTTTTTTTATATATTTAGTTATATATATATATATATAGATATATCTATATATATATATATATATATATATATATATATATATATATATATATATATATATATATTTATATATGTATATATATTATTATTATTATTAAAGGGCTCAGAGGTCCCCAGGGCCCCATGTGGCAACCCCCCCCCCTTTTATTTTCTTTATAAATGTTTATTTTTTTATTTTTGTTTATATTTTTTTATTTTTTATTAAAAGGCCCAGAGGTCCCCAGGGCCCCCCCGGATGGCAACCTCCCTGTTTTATGTATTTTTTCTAAATGTTTATTGATTTTTTATTTTTTTAGGGGTCTGGAGGTCCCCAGGGGCCCGGAGGCCCCCAGGGCCCCGGACAGCAACCCCTACTTTTCTCTATTTATTTTTTATAAAAAAAATATGTTTATATATATACAGTGCAGAAAATAAGTATTTGAACACCCTGCTATTTTGCAAGTTCTCCCACTTGGAAATCATGGAGGGGTCTGAAACTGTCATCGTAGGTGCATGTCCACTGTGAGAGACATAATCAAAAAAAAAATTCCAGAAATCACAATTTATGAATTTTTAACTATTTATTTGTATGATACAGCTGCAAAGAAGTATTTGAACACCTGTCTATCAGCTAGAATTCTGACCCTCAAAGACCTGTTAGTCTGCCTTTAAAATGTCCACCTCCACTCCATTTATTATCCTAAATTAGATGCACCTGTTTGAGGTCATTAGCTGCATAAAGACACCTGTCCACCCCATACAATCAGTAAGAATCCAACTACTAACATGGCCAAGACCAAAGAGCTGTCCAAAGACACTAGAGACTAAATTGTACACCTCCACAAGGCTGGAAAGGGCTACAGGGGAAATTGCCAAGCAGCTTGGTGAAAAAAGGTCCACTGTTGGAGCAATCATTAGAAAATGGAAGAAGCTAAACATGACTGTCAATCTCCCTCGGACTGGGGCTCCATGCAAAATCTCACCTCGTGGGGTCTCAATGATCCTAAGAAAGGTGAGAAATCAGCCCAGGACTACACAGGAGGAGCTGGTCAATGACCTGAAAAGAGCTGGGACCACCGTTTCCAAGGTTACTGTTGGTAATACACTAAGACGTCATGGTTTGAAATCATGCATGGCACGGAAGGTTCCCCTGCTTAAACCAGCACATGTCAAGGCCCGTCTTAAGTTTGCCAATGACCATTTGGATGATCCAGAGGAGTCATGGGAGAAAGTCATGTGGTCAGATGAGACCAAAATAGAACTTTTTGGTCATAATTCCACTAACCGTGTTTGGAGGAAGAAGAATGATGAGTACCAATTTTAAGAACACCATCCCTACTGTGAAGCATGGGGGTGGTAGCATCATGCTTTGGGGGTGTTTTTCTGCACATGGGACAGGGCGACTGCACTGTATTAAGGAGAGGATGACCGGGGCCATGTATTGCGAGATTTTGGGCAACAACCTCCTTCCCTCAGTTAGAGCTTTGAAGATGGGTCGAGGCTGGGTCTTCCAACATGACAATGACCCGAAGCACACAGCCAGGATAACCAAGGAGTGGCTCTGTAAGAAGCATATCAAGGTTCTGGCGTGGCCTAGCCAGTCTCCAGACCTAAACCCAATAGAGAATCTTTGGAGGGAGCTCAAACTCCGTGTTTCTCAGCGACAGCCCAGAAACCTGACTGATCTAGAGAAGATCTGTGTGGAGGAGTGGGCCAAAATCCCTCCTCCAGTGTGTGCAAACCTGGTGAAAAACTACAAGAAACGTTTGACCTCTGTAATTGCAAACAAAGGCTACTGTACCAAATATTAACATTGATTTTCTCAGGTGTTCAAATACTTATTTGCAGCTGTATCATACAAATTAATAGTTAAAAAAATCATACATTGTGATTTCTGGAATTTTTATTTTTGATTATGTCTCTCACAGTGGACATGCACCTACGATGACAATTTCAGACCCCTCCATGATTTCCAAGTGGGAGAACTTGCAAAATAGCAGGGTGTTCAAATACTTATTTTCTGCACTGTATATATATATATATATATATATATATATATATATATATATATATATATATTTGTATTTATTTATTATTATTATTATTAAAGGGCCCAAAGGTCTCCAGGGCCCCTGGATTGCAACCCCCCCCCCTTTTTTTATAAAAAAAATTTACATTTTTATATATACATATATATATATATATATATATTTTTTTTTTTATTTTTTTTTATTAAAGGGCTCAGAGGTCCCCAGGGCCCCATGTGGCAACTCCCCCTTTTTTTTTTTTTAAATGTTTATTTTTTTATTTTTGTTTATATTTGTTTATTTTTTATTAAAAGTTTTTTTTTAGGGGTCTGGGGGACCCCAGGGGCCCAGAGGCCCCCAGGGCCCCGGACAGCAACCCCCACTTTTTTTATTTCAACAACTGCAAAACCTCCCCCAGGAGGAACCGGAGCGGTGTGGGGATGTCTGCTGAATGAAGACAGCTGACACATTTCGTGCAACAACTTTAATGCGCACCCCCCGCTCAACAACTCCAATTTGCCACCCCCACCGCTCAACAACTTTAATGCGCACCCCCCCCCACTCAACAACTTTAATGCCCCCCGCTCAACAACTTCAATTCGCCCCCCCCGCTCAACAAGTTTAATGCCCCCCCTGCTCAACAACTTTAATGCGCACCCCCCGCTCAACAACTACAATTGGCCCCCCCGCTCAACAACTTTAATGCGCACCCCCCTGCTCGACAACTATGATCCCCCCCCCTCGCTCCAGGGGGCCCCTTCAACACTCAAGCCCAGGGGCCCCCACCACCCTATATCCTACCCTGGTCACATGGTACAAAGCCACAACTAACCCCAGAATATCAGGGGATCTGCAGACAACACAGCAATATGGTACAGAGGTATGATGTATGCTGGGATTGATCATTCGATTCATTTCTGGTAAAAAAAAGTTCATCTTTAAAGTCTAACTTCAGGCTTTCCCTCCGGGGGTACCTCCTCCCCTCCTCGCTCCCAAAAAGCTGTCAGTGTTTTGTTTTTTTTGTATACTTTTTCTGAAGTCATTTGGCGTGACATGCAGGCTTTTTTATTCTTCTCAGCAGTGGGCAGAACAAATACACTATAAATAAAAGGCATCAGGGTGACATCCCTCAACAAACACCGCCATGCCCACCGCCCTTTGGTAAAATTAGAAAGAATTAGCCTGCCTCTGCTATGCCCTTTGTTACCATAAAAGTACAATTGTAGTATTAATTAACCACTAATCAATATGAGGATAGGAGTTGCCTATCTGTAAAATATCCAGGACAAGAAGTACTACAGGGAAAATGCTTCATGTTAAAGGCAAACATTGAAGCCTTTTGATTTTCATTTTACCTGGCTGAGGCCCTTATAAAAAAAAATGCCCAAAGCTGACCTTTATATTTTGATCTGCCTGGTTAAGGAACCAATTGAACCAAGTGAACTGACGAGATTAACTAGGATAGGTTCTCTTTAATTGCTGGCATAGTATGATACAATTGTGTAGTTGTCCCATTCACTCCGTACACACTTATGACTTACCTGTTGGTAATAATTCTAATATGAGACATTGATTAGACTTAGGCCCGTGGTGGATTCCTAGAAGAGCCTGGCATGGTGTCATGTGCCGAAGATGAGGTCTTCTTTTTCTTAGGTTCAGGTCCATATTCCCAATCTAAACAAAGAGGCAAAAGATTATTATCATGTATAATACAGATGGAGAAAAAACTGGTGTGGAAAAACACAATAATCTATTATCATTCAGACACAATCGGCACATCCTACAGATTGGGTTTGCATTGTACTTTGCACAGAGGAATTGGGATTATCCAATACTCATGACTATGAATTATCTCGGGTAATACCCTTATCTGCAGATGTGAAGATCCATAGATTTTGGATTATTGTACAATGTACAGCTAAAAAGCTCACAGCAAATGTTAGTGCTCTTTTAAATGGGTTTGCACACTGAAGTGCAATCCGTGGTGGATCACTTTTCAGAGGATGTTTGATAGGAGGTGAGGAGGCATTTAGTTACCTCCCCATGACCTGTTGAAGCCCCTAAAAACTGATACCACCAGGATGTGTACACCCCTGTCTGCCGCCTCTGCAGTAAGAACTCAACTGGACATCTTTTGGCAAAAAATAAGCGCTGCAGGTTAAAGGCAATCATTTTAACATTTTGATTTTCTTTAACTGGTTGGGGCTTTTTATTTAATTTTTTTAAAGCGCCGAAAGATGGCCTTTAAAGTGGAATTCCAGTCAATTTCTAACTTAAGCCGGGTACACATGAGCCGTATGTCGGGAGATATCAGCCGGTTCAAATACAAAACGCCCACATTCGGCCTGTGTGTATGACGGTCTGTCGGACGTGCATTCTGGAAAACTAGCAGCCGACTGGCTCCCAATCAGTGCTTTTAGCCAGAGTGTTCTGGCGGGGGGTGGGGGGATGGGGCTGGAAACGTCCCCCTGTCAGAACACATCAGCACCATTTTTTTTAATGTGTACCAGGCTTAAGCCTAAACCTACGCCCACCCCTACTCTAAGACTATTCTATCTAACCTGTAAAGGAAAAGATGTCTGTACTTACCTATTCTGAAGCCACTCTGGTCACGTGATCCAGTCCCATCGTTGGCTTCTTTGTAGAGGAGGGACAGCTGACAATAGCTGACAATAGATGCCCCATAGTAAGCCTATGGGTGACGTCATCATGCAGGCTCTGCAGCCATTGTCTCTGCTTCTCTACACTGAAAGCCAATGCTGGGACCCGATCATGTGACCGGACTGGGGGGACTTCAGAATAGATAAGTATAGACCTCTTTTCTTTCACAGGGTAGAAAGAATAATCTTAGAATGAGGGTGGAAGTAGGTTTAGGCTTAGTTAGAACTTGACTATAATGTATGGCCAGCTAAAGCCTGGTTAAGGAACCAATTTAAAGATTAACACAACTGTCCGCAGCTATCACAGATTGTCTGCACTTCAGCATTGTTATCCTAGGCACTTTTGAACTAAGATAGTTTAATTGCTAGCATAGTAGGATACGATATGGTATGATTGTGTGGTGTCAGGCTCCATTCACTCAGTACACACTTATGACTTACCTGTTGGTGGGTTGGGTTGAGGAACCATTCCTGAATGTGATGGCCAATTTTGTGGCATTGAATAGGCTGAGGTCGCTGGTGGATCCCTGGAAGAGCCTGGCATAGGTGTCATGTGCCGAATAGGATGACTTTCTTTTCTTGATGTCAGGTCGATATTCCCAATCTAAACAAAGAGGCAAAAGATTATTATTGTGTATAATACAGATGGAGAAAAAACTGGCGTAGAAAAGCAGAATCATCTATTATCAGTCAGACACAATCAGCACACCCTACAGATTGGGTTGGCATTGTACTTTGCACAGAGGAATTGGGATTATCCAATACTTATAATTATGAATGATCTCGGATAATACCTATATCTGCAGATCTATAGATTTGGCATTATTGTACAATGCACATTAGAACATACATGTAGGAAGCAATCTGCAGATTGGTAGCAAAATGGCTCCATCTTCAGCTTTACTTGCTGCATGTATGGACACATATAAAGTGATATTAAAGCTTTGGATCTTTTACATTAAAATAATAAACATGTAATACTTACCTGCTCTGTGTAGTGATTTTGCACAGAGTAGCTACAATCCTCTTTTTTTGTCCCCCGCTAGCACTCCTTACCCCTCCCTCCTGCCGAGTGCCCCCATAGAAAGCAGCTTGCTAGGGGGCACCCAGACAGCCTCGCTCCCAGGCCACTGCTCTGTGTGTCTTCTCTGCTGATATCTCAGCCAATGATGAGGCATAGTCACCAGAGAGCCAAGGCTTTCGTGCAAAGCACTGGAAGAAGATTGGACTCAGGTAAGTATTGGGGGGCTGCTGCACGGACAAGGTTTTTACCTTCATACCTAAAATGCATGAAGGTGAAAAATCTTGAGCCTTTACAACCACCTAAGGCTCATCTATGCTAGTAGCAACTGTTGAGGCTTGTTTACATGAGCTTTGCCCTCTGAAAGGTAATTCACAGTGGATCACATGTCAAGGGATGTTTGACAGGAGGTGAGGCATTTTGTTGCTTCCCCACCACATGTTTTAGCCCATAAAATTAACACCACCATCATGTGTACACTCATAGCTGATGCTTTTGGAGCTTTGGTGGGAGAGGGGGAAAGGCAGTTGGAGGGGGCAGTAAAAACACAGCCACCAGTGTAAGCAGCCTTATAGCTCTGCCAGTGAAGGGGGTGATCACCCTACATGGAACCCCTAAACACCCCTCAGGTGAACAGGCCCAGTCCTGCTATGCTAAAAGTAGTAAAATGTGTTTTAGATGAAGATTTGCTTTATCCACTTCATCCTCAAAAGACCTTAGTTTACACATCCTCAGTTTACCCCCTTCAGTTTAGGCCGATATGTATTTTTCTACATATTCTTTTCTACAAATCGCAATAGGCGTATATATTGATTGGTTTGCGCAAAAGTAGTGTCTACTATATAGGGGATAGATTTATGGCATTTTTATTATTATGTTTTTTTTACTAGTAATGGCGGTGATCTGCGATTTTTATCGGGACTGCAACATTGTGACAGATTGGACACATTTGACACTTTTTCGGGACCACTGACATTTATACAGCGATCAGGGCTAAAAATAGCCACTGATTACTGTATAAATGTCACTGTCAGGGAAGGGGTTAACACTAGGGGGTGATCAAGGGGTTAAATGTGTTCCCTGAGTGTGTTCTAACTGTGGGGGGTGTGGCTGACTAGAGGAGAAGACAGATCGTTGTTCCTACTTGGTAGGAACACACAATCTGTTTCCTCTCCCCTGAGAGAACCAAGATTTGTTTACAGATCCCGGTTCTCGCTCTGTCATGAGTGATTGCGGGTGCCCGGCGGTCATTGTGCCTGCCGGGCACGCGTATAGGCTCTGGGAACATGCTGCGGGCCCGCACGCCTGCTACGGCATCTTAAAGAGCCGACATACAGCTACGACGGCTCGCCCAAGAGAGCAATCCTGCCGCAGTATAACTGCAGCGGCTGGTCGGGAAGGGGTTAAGATGTATTTTCTTGTTAGTTAATCACACAGGGAAATGTACAAATTTCATAGGGAGCCATAAAAAATGATTGTACAAATGTGGCAGCACTGTACTGTGCTATTATAACAAAGACTTATTCCATTCTGGGATTTACATATGTAACATGTTATGCATGGGCCTATCCATCAGATAAATGAACTGACCTTTCTGTACTAATAGTAAATTTCAGATTTAATCCATACATATGAATCTTGTAATGAGGGGCTTAGGGCCCTGAGGACTGAGAATTGTGTCTGGACTACTTACTTGGAAATTCTTTGGCGTGTTGTCTTTTAATCTGCTGCGCCTCATCATAATAGGGCTGTTTCTGCTCCTCGGACATTTTGCTCCATTCCTCACCAAGCATAGAACTTATGACGGCAAATTTGGTGTCGGGATTGGCACTGGTCAGAACTGGACGGTGAATTCGGGCCCAGATCATGTAGGCATTCATTGGGCGTTTCACATTTCCTTTCTTGTTCTTGGAGAAAGCCACATCAGATAGTCCTAGAAAAAAGAAGAATGAGGTTATAACTGGGGCAGTCACAACTTACATACTGTCTTATAAAGGTATTTTTCTGGTTTTTGGTTCCATAGACTTCAATGGATCAAAAAATGTGTATTGAAAAATGCAAAATGTGCTTGGAATATGCAAACTGCAACCTACATAGGTGTGAATCAGGCCTTAAGCCGCGTACACATGACCATTTTTCAAGTCATGGAAAAAAACAAAGTTTTTCTCAACGTGATTCTTGTCAAGCCGACCTTGCATACACACGATCATGAAAAAAATAAAAATGCTTGTGCAAAGTGCGGTGACATACAACACGTACAACGGCACTATAAAGGGGAAGTTCCATTCGATTGGCGCCACCCTTTGGGCTGATTATGCAAATTTCCCTTTTCATAACTTTCTTCTGAGCATGCGCGTTTTTTCCCCCGATGTTAAAGCCTACACACGACCGTTTTTCACGACATGAAAAACGATGAAAAACGATAACGTGAAAAATGACAAGAAAAAATAGAGCATGTTCCACATTTTTAATGCCCATTTTTCCACGTCGAGAAAAATGCTCTTGAGTCTGCACACGGTCATTTTTAATGACCAATTAAAAAAATTGCATTTTTCACGTCATGAAAAACAGACGTGTGTATTATGACTTACCTGTTGGTGGGTTGGGTTGAGAAACCATTCCTGAATGCGATGGCCAATTTTGTGGCATTGAATAGGCTGAGGTCGCTGGTGGATCCCTGGAAGACCCTGGCATGGTTTCATGTGCCAAAGAGGATATCTTCATTTTCTTGATATCAGGTCCATATTCCCAATCTAAACAAAGAGGCAAAAAGTTATTATTGTGTATTATACAGATGGAGAAAAAACTGGAGTGGAAAAGCAGAATTCTCTATTATCAGTCAGACACAATCGGCACACCCTACAGATTGGGTTTGCATTGTACTTTGCACAGAGGAATAGGGATTATCCAATGCTCATGACTATGAATTACCTAGGGTAATACCTATATCTGCAGATGTGCAGATCTATAGATTTGGCATTATTGTACAATGCACATTAGAACATACATGTAGGAAGCAATCTGCAGATTGGTAGTAAAATAGCTCCATCTACAGCTTTACTTGCTGCATGTATGGACACATATAAAGTGATATTAATTAAAGCTTTGGATTTTTTTACATTAAAATAATAAACATGTTATACTCACAGAGTATCCCCAATCCTCTTTTTCTTGGGTGCCCCACTGGTGCTCCTGAACCCTCCCTCCTGCTGAGTGCCCCCAGAGCAAACGGCTTGCCATGGGGCACCCAGGCAGACTCACTCCCGAGCCACTGCTCTGTGTGTCTATTAACACACACACAGTCACTGCTTGGCCCTGCCTCTCTTTCTCCTGATTGGCTCATTGGTTATGATTGACAGCAGCGGAAGCCAATGGCTCTCGCTGTTATCTCAGCCAATGAAGAGGGATAGTCCCCAAAGGCTCTCATGCAAAGGGCTGGAGGAATATCGGGCTCAGGTAAGTATTAGGGGGGCTGCTGCACAGAGAAGGCTTTTACCCTCATGCTTAGAATGCATTAAGGTGAAATACCTTGAGTCTTTACAACCGCTTTATGGAGCCCTTTCACACTGGGGCGGGGGGGTGTCGGCGGTAAATCGCCGCTATTTTTAGCGGTGCTTTACCTTCAATTTCGCAGCGCTATTCGGCCACTAGTGGGGCAATTTTACCCCCACTAGCAACAGAGAAAGGGTTAAAACCATCGCAAATCATCTCTGCAGAGGTGCTCTGCCGGTGGGATAGCCGCGGTGCCCATTGATTTCAATGGGCAGGAGCCATGGAGGAGCGGTATACACACCGCTCCAAAGATGCTGCTAGCACACTGGAGAGACAGCAGCGGCTGTTTCAGGTTGCTTTGCAGGTGCTATTTTTAGCGTTCTAGCGCCTGCAAAGTGGCCCAGTGTGAAAGGGGTATAAAGGAGACATACTTAGAAAACACTTTATTTTCTGTTTTGTGTGAAATGGAGCAGGTTTGGATTCCACATTGGGTCGTCTCTGCCCAGTGAAACTCCAGTGTAGGTATTTTATTCAACCCTGCCTTTCAGCTAAGCCTTTTGTGTCACCAGCAGAGGAGACGTCTCCATATATATCTAGAGGGCGCGGGGCACATAAAACTATATCGAAACAAACAAAGATCAACACAACTGCCTGCAGCTATCACAGATTGTCTGCACTTCAGCATTGTTATCCTAGGTACTTTTGAACTAGGATAGGTTCTCTTTAATTGCTGACATAGTGTGATACAATTGTGTAGTGTCAGGCTCCATTCACTCAGAACACACTTATGACTTACCTGTTGGTGGGTTGGGTTGAGGAACCATTCCTGAATGTGATGGCCAATTTTGTGGCATTGAATGAGCTGAGACTGCTGGTGGATCCCTGGAAGAGCCTGGCATGGTGTCGTGTGCCGAATAGGATATCTTCCTTTTCTTGATATCGGGTCGATATTCCCAATCTAAACAAAGAGGCAAAAGATTATTATTGTGTATAATACAGATGGAGAAAAAAATGGTGTGGAAAAGCAGAATTCTCTATTATCAGTCACACACAATCTGCACACCCTACAGACTCCTGTAATGAGGGGCTTAGGATCCTGAGGACTGAGAATTGTGTCTGGACTACTTACTTGGAAACTCTTTGGCGTGTTGTCTTTTAATCTGCTGCGCCTCATCAAAATAGGGCTGTTTCTGCTCCTCGGACATTTTGCTCCATTCCTCACCAAGCATAGAACTTATGACAGGAAATTTGGTGTTGGGATTGGCTCTGGTCAGAACTGGACGGTGAATTCGGGCCCAGATCATGTAGGCATTCATTGGTGGTTTCACTTGTCCTTTCTTGTTCTTGGAGAAAGCCACATCACGTAGTCCTAGGGAAAAAAGAAGAATGAGGTTATACCTGGTGAAGTCACAACTTACAGACTGTCTTATAAAGATATTAATACTTAAAGTCTATCTAAAGGTAAAAATAAAATATATATATTTTGTATCATATCAGTCTTTTTAGATGTAGTAACTGCATTAGTTCCTTTTCTCTGGCCTTGTTTCTTTTATTTTCACCTTCTGATCCCCCAAGTAAGTTCCTGTCCTGGGGGTGACAACACTCCTCCTGTATATATGGAGGGAGCAGGATTTCCACCCTAGGCATCTCTCCTACAGACTCCCCCCCCCCCCCCCTTATCTCTATTGCACAGGACATTTCAAGGACTCTACATTGCTGACAAGATCAGAAGGTACTGTTCTGTTTATAAAAATGTACTGTGCCTGAGAAGCTAAAACTAAGGCCTGGGTTACACATGTGCACTTTCGCTGCATTAATATGCACCTTCCAGCGCATCAAAAGCCCATAAAAATAGTCCCCTTCATTCTAGAAGGAGATGCTTATTTCTAAAGAAATTGATGCCATCTTATCCCTGTCCTGGGGGCTAGCTATAGACTGATATGTTTGTTAATGTATCTGTAGCTGGGAAGACCTATGCCTTTATTATACTAATGATCTGTTACTATACCCAAGTCTTATATTACTCATTGCGAATGCCCTATGAAATGCTCTTTCTTTCTAATTTCTTGAGAAAAAAATTATGTACACCCTTTCTAGTCAGGTTGGTGCTAGAGTGAGGATTTTTCTAGCAGAGTAGGAAAATTTAGGCAGGCCTAAATGGTGGCTAGGCCTGGGCTGTCTGGGAGTGGCTCCAGACAGGGCTGGGTGACTCACAGGTAGCATCACTGTCACCTCCCTCTTTTTTCTAGAAGGTACTAGAAGGAGAGTTAAAATGGGTGCAGAACCAGAAGAGAGGACTTTGGAAAGGGCAGTGGAAAGAGGTCATTGTAGCCAGGCTGGCTGGCAGGGCCTGAAGAGAGCTTTTTGGGATTGGTAGATGAATTGAAGCCAATTGGCAACTGAACTATTTCTACACCAAAGGGGGCCGAGGTCCCACAAAAGGCAGTTTACTGAGACCTGGCTGAACTAGTATCAGCCCTAATCTCTTCTCTTCAGGGAAGCCTATCACGTCTCCAACTAATCTTTTACCACTTCCACAGCTCATTCCCCACAATTACAACCTTTTGTACCACCAGTCCCACCCTATTAAATTGTAAGCTCTTCTGAGCAGGGCCCTCTTAATCCTTTTATATTTTAATGTATTATAACTGTATTGTCACCCTTTTAATATTGTAAAGCGATGCGTAAACTGTTGGCGCTATATAAATCACTGCATGTAAACGCACCAAAACAGACGTTTTTAAACATCGGTTACTATCTGTCAAGTTAAATTGTTCAGGAGAAGTTGTAAAATGTCCTGTGTACATTAGGCCTAAATGTCTAAGAGATGGGCTGGGTGGGCAGGGTGACAGGTAAATCACTACATCCAGCAACCCCTACGGGGGCATGGGTGCAATAGTTAATAAAAGATTGTTAATATAAAAACAATCCCCTTTAAATCCTATCTAAGGCCGCGTACACACGAGGAGACATGTCCGCTGAAACTGGTCCGCAGACCAGTTTCAGCGGACATGTCCGATCGTGTGTACGGCCTAGCGGACAGGTTTCCAGCGGACAAAAGTTTCTAAGCATGCTTAGAAACTTGTCCGCTGGAAACCTGTCCGTCTGACATGTCCGATGGTTAGTACGCCCAACCATCGGACAGAAATCCCGCGCATGCGTCAAATTGATTCGACGCATGCGTGGAAGCATTGAACTTCCTTCTTTGAGCACGTCGCCGCGTCACCGTCACTGCCACATCACCGTCACCTCACCGCATTCTCTGTCCACAGGGATTTTGGTCTGATGGTGTGTACACACATCAGACCAAAATATCCCTGGAGACATGTCCGATGAAAACGGTCCGCGGACCGTTTTCATTGGACATGTCTCCTCGTGTGTACAGGGCCTAAGTGTTTACATCTGTGCTCTGTGTTTTGTGGCCCAGTGGTCTGCACTTTTGCAATGTCCTTCTTGCAGCATCTTTAGTGTACAGTTTGAAAAACACACCAAAAACACACCTTCCAATGTAGTCTATGGGAGCGCACTAAAAATGCACTGCGCTAAAAAAATGCCAGTGCATCAAAAACATGCTAAAAATGCAACATGCGTTTTGAAAAAAATGCACATGGAGTTTTACAATGCATATGTGTGAACAGGCCCTAATGCCTCATTGACATTGAATTTGTATTTACATTTTTACTTTTATTTTCATGTTTATTTTATTTTTTATTAAATTTGTATTTGTGTTTGTTTTGAAAACAATAAATAAAAATTGGGCTTCCCTATAAACCTACCATTTCACTTATTTTTAATGTGACAATATTAATATTAATAAATATTAGTGCCCAGCAACAAAACAGGAAGAAAAAAGATTTTTCTATATAATTTCCTATATAGCCTGGGCACTATTTGCTAGATTTAGGTCTTATGTTGTGAATGATGGTGACTGGCTGTAGGAATGGCTGGTCCTGGCATTAGCCTGTATTTACCTAGGAAACTCTGCATGTCACTTTCTAAATTTAAAGCTAAAGAACTGTCCTAATAAATCCTGATTTGTACCTGCTTGTGATGGAGGAATACACAGAGGTATATGTTGGACGTTGTTGGTATCTGCTGGTAGATTCTGACGTCCAGTAGAAAGTGGCTCCAGCATTGGGTTTGCTGTTGGGTGATGGTTTGCTGGGCTGGAGTCAGAGAAAAAGCTCTCAATCCAATTACTTATTTCTTGGAGGGCTGGGACTTGCCCCTTTTCTGAGCTGGCTAGCTGGCTTGTTGACTCATAGCCAATCATAGGTTCTGAAATCATGTCCCCGACACTGTCATTCTTCACTGGGTCAGACAGTGCAGATGAAAAATCATATTGGTTAGGAGATAGGTCCAGCACTGGGTTTGCTGTGCTGGGCTGTGGAGAGGAGTTGTTGGGTCCATTTTCCACATTGCTGATGTCCTTATCTCCTAGCAGGTCAGAGAGGACACTGTGCGTCCAATCAGCTGAGACCTGCTCCTTTTCTGAGCTAGATGGCTGGCTAGTTGACTCATAGCCATTCACAAGCTCAGAAATCACATCCCAGAGCTCTTCATTGTTCACTGGGGCAAGCTGTGCCCATGAACAGTCATATTGGGTAGGAGGTAGCTCCAGCGCTTGTTTTGCTGGGCTGGGCTGTGGAGATTGGGTGTTGGTATTATCTTCCACATCTGGGATGTCCTGTTCTCCTACCAGATTACAGATGTTGCTCTCAAACCAATCAGTTGTTTCTGGATTGGCCCGGGCAAACTGAGACTCATGGAAATCCACGAGCTCAGATAGCATGTCCCAGTCGTTGTTGTTGTTCACTGGGTCATACTCTTCCCATGGAAATTCATGGATATCGATGTCAACATCAGAAGACCATTGTATTTCCATGTCTAGGTGGTTATATAACACCGGTGTTACTGGTGTATCAGGGGGCTGTGACATCAGGTCTACAACCCCTGAAGGCTGGGTTTCACCCCTAAACCCAGGCATTTCCCTCCTTAAACGATGGTAAATATCAAGGGAAATACAGAAAGAGTTCAAAAATATAGCTAAGCTATGCAGAAATCCAAAATTCTAGAAGAAATCTGGAGTATGCTAACGAGCTGGCTCCTTGTGTGTCTGCTCTCCTCCACTGTTACTCAAGGACTGAGCAGAGTTCCTCCTGCAGCCATATATATACCAGCTGTGGTGATGACATCACCAACTGTCACAATTCAAAAATTAACCCCTTCATGCCTGAACACAAACTACATGATCACATCACCCTGAACACTTTAACTCCTTCATGCCTGAACACAAACAACTCCTGATTACATTACCAACTGTCAAAATTTAACTCCTTCATGCCTGAACACAAACAACTCCTGTGATTACATTACCAACTGTCAAAATTTAACTCCTTCATGCCCGAACACAAACAACTCCTGTTATTACATTACCAACTGTCAAAATTTAACTCCTTCATTAACTCCTTCATGCCTGAACACAAACAACTCCTGAGATTACATTACCAACTGTCAAAATTTAACTCCTTCATGCCCGAACACAAACAAGTCCTGTTATTACATTACATTACCAACTGTCAAAATTTAACTCCTTCATGCCCGAACACAAACAAGTCCTGTTATTACATTACCAACTGTCATTGCCCGAACACAAACAAGTCCTGTTATTACATTACCAACTGTCAAAATTTAACTCCTTGCCCGAACACAAACAAGTCCTGTTATTACATTACCAACTGTCAAAATTTAACTCCTTCATGCCTGAACACAAACAACTCCTGAGATTACATTACCAACTGTCAAAATTTAACTCCTTCATGCCTGAACACAAACAACTGTTATTACTACCAACTGTCAAAATTTAACTCCTTCATGAACACAAACAAGTCCTGTTATTACATTACCAACTGTCAAAATTTAACTCCTTCATGTCAAAATTTAACTCCCTGCCCGAACACAAACACAAACAAGTCAAAATTTAACTCCTGTTGATTACATTACCAACTGTCAAAATTTAACTCCTTCATGCCCGAACACAAACAAGTCCTGTTATTACATTACCAACTGTCAAAATTTAACTGCCCGAACACAAACAAGTCCTGTTATTACATTACCAACCGTCAAAATTTAACTCCTTCATGCCCGAACACAAACAAGTCCTGTTATTACATTACCAACTGTCAAAATTTAACTCCTTAATGCCTGAACACAAACAACTCCTGTGATCACATTACCAACTGACAAAATTCAAAACTTTAACTCCTTCATGCCTGAACACAAACAACTCCTGAGATTACATTACCAACTGTCAAAATTTAACCCCTTCATGCCTGAACACAAACAACTCTGGTGATTACATTACAAACTATCAGGAGCTCCGGTTATCCTAAAGCATGGGTCCTCAAACTATGGCCCTCCAGTTGTTCAGGAACTACAATTCCCATCATGCCTAGTCATGTCTGTGAATATCAGAGTTTTACAATGCCTCATGGAATGTGTAGATCAACAACAGCTGGAGGGCCGTAGTTTGAGGATCCCTGTCCTAAAGCCATCCACCGCCATCCTTCCTCCAGTGCACCTTAGTGAGCCTGCCTCGCAACCCTGCTTATCCCTGGACATCTCCTGCCTCTGCCCCAGCCTAAATCTCCAAGCCCGGGCGGCTGATAGGGCAGATATCCAGGCCGTGACTGGCCGCCATCTTGAGGCCTATGTAGAACGGCCATCCATCGCCATCCTTTCTCCAGCACACCTTGGTGAGCCTGCCTCACATCCCTACTTATCCCTGAACATCTCCTGCCTCTGCTCCAGCCTAAATCTCCAAGCCCGGGCGGCTGATAGGGCAGATATCCAGGCCATGACTGGCCGCCATCTTGAGGCCTATGTAGAACGGCCATCCATCGCCATCCTTTCTCCAGCACACCTTGGTGAGCCTGCCTCACATCCCTACTTATCCCTGAACATCCCTGAACATCTCCTGCCTCTGCTCCAGCCTAAATCTCCGAGCCCGGGCGGCTGATAGTGCAGATATCCAGGTCACGGCCGGCTCCACACATCTGCAGCCCGCCGCCATCTTGAAGCCTACAAAGAATGGTCATCCTTCTGCCATCCATCGCCATCCTTCCTCTAGCGCACCTTGGTGAGCCCGCCTCACAGTCCTACTTATCCCTGGACATCTCCTGCCTCTGCCCCAGCCTAAATCTCCGAGCCCGGGCGGCTGATAGTGCAGATATCCAGGTCACGGCCGGCTCCACACATCTGCAGCCCGCCGCCATCTTGAGGCCTACAAAGAATGGTCATCCTTCTGCCATCCATCGCCATCCTTCCTCCAGAGCACCTTGATGTGTGTAGGGGGAGTGGGGCTCTAACTTTTCTGAGATTAGTAATGTTTTTAATATGAAATGATATGGACTCAGTCAAAGTCACATATTTATATTTTATTTTTCTATATTGATAGTTCTTAATTGATACAGAAGTCACTAACTGCATCTGGAACATTCTTATGATTCCTCTGTGAATTATATTGTAATGACTATTATACAATGATTATATTGTAATGACCTTTTTTTTATGAAAATAAAAAACTTGAATAAGAAAAAAACAAAACATCTGTGATTACATTACCAACTGCTGTCACACAATTTTGCAGCTTAAGGCCCCTTTCAGACGTGCGTATTTCATCCATCCATTTTCGGATGAAATACGGACATACATGTATCCCTATGGGATAGCAGGTGTCAGCGGATGAACATCTGCTGACACCCGTAATTGTCCACCTCCGTAAACATCTGCTTTTGCAGACAGAAGAAAACCCTATTTTTTCTTCCATCTGCAGAGCGGATCGGATGAATGCGGACACACGGTCCGTGTTCATCCACTCCCCCATAGGGGAGAGTGGAGAAAAAACAGGGCGTTCTCTGCACAGTGTGCGGGGACCGCCCTGTCATCCGACGGTTTAGCGGGGATTTACGGGGCGATCCCCGCTGAGCAAACGGACACACGGAGGCGGATCAATACTGATCCGCCCCATGTGAAAGGGCCCTAAACATGTAATAGTAAAACTGTACATATCATTGCAACTGCTTTGTTAGGTAAATAGGATAGGTAAATTATACCTTGTTTTTTTCAGGACTGATTGAGCTAAATGGTAACAGATATCTCATGATTTTTTTTTTATTAGCAAAGGAGAACTGGCCCAAATTAGTAGACCTGAAAAATGTATGTTATGATCTAAATTTCATTATTTATAATTTGTAACTTTGGAAAACGTAGAATTTGGAAAATCTGAAAATTCAGGAAATCCGAAAATAAACGGAAAATTCGAAAGAACGAAAGTTTGAAAATGCAAAAGCCCTAAAATTTGAATATCCAAAATAATAACAAACTAATAATAACTATTACTATTAAATTATAAGTATTGGAATTTTCTTTCAAATTTGGCTGTTAGTGAACAAATACCAATTTATCCAAAGTGATAAATTATCCGAAATAAAGAATGCCGCATCTAAATGAATGGAATGTAACTAATTAATAATAGAAATAATACTTTTTTATCATATTATTATTTCCTTACGTTCCATTTGTTTAGATGTAGCATTCGTTATTTCGGATAATTCCTAACTTCAGATAAATTTGTATTCTTTAGGTTCACTAATGCCGCGTACACACGATCATTTTTTGTGATGAAAAAAAACGACGTTTTCTGTGAAGTAAAAAACTACGTTTTTGAAACATCACTTTTCAAAGACGATGTTGCATACACACCATCGTTTTTTTCACACGTTCACCACTCTTTTCCATTGAAGCTCGCTTCATAACTAGCTTCTGTTGAAAAACGTCGTTTTAAACAACGTTTTTCCTACACACGGTGACTTTTTGTGAAACAAAAAACGAAACAAAAAATTCAAGCATGTTGGAATTTTTTTTTTGTCGTTTTTTTTAAGACAAAAAACGACGTTTTGGCCACATACGATCAATTTAAATGACGTTTTAAAAAACAACGTTTTTTTTTTTCATCGCAAAAAACGACCGTGTGTACGCGGCATTACAGCATTACAGCCAAATTTGAAAGGAAATTCCAATACCTATAACTTAATCGTTAGTAATAGTTACTATTAGTTTCAGGTCTTTATGTTTATCTATTTTCGGATTTTCGTTCTTTTGGATTTTCAGGTTTTCATTCTTATTTTCGGATTTTAGTTCTTTTGAATTTTCGTTTTTATTTTCAAATTTCCAATTTTTTTTAATTTTTGATTTTCGTTTTTGGGAAAATTTGTTAAACAGGTTTTTGGTAATTGGAATATTCCTGAATAAAACGAATTTGTCAAATTTTGTAGAAAAACTAATTCGGAACAAAACAAATTGTACATGTCTACATAACATAATATATATTTTTTTTTTAAGTTTAACTGTACATATTCTGCTAATACAATAATTTACCACAAAAGAACAACCAAAAATCAAGTCTCCTGCTCCTGTCGATCACAGATGTACTACATAGGTGCATATTAGCTGTTTACTTGTACCTGTAGCACAGGCCAAAAACAATGGAGTGCATTTTGCTTTTTTTTTTTTTATCCTACCTAAAACACACTGACACTGATACTAATTTAAAAAAAATGCTACTCAAAATATACTGAGCCTGACATTTGACCCTGGCTTTGATCTTCGGTCCTTACTGCAAACCTGAGGCCGTGTACACACGGCAGAGATCCTCGACGGGCAGAACACATCGTTCCGCCCGTCGAGGCTCTCTGCCGGCCGTCGAAATCGGCGACCCGCCCGTCGGGAATGGCAACCAGCCATTCATCCAGGCGGGCCGTCGAGGAAATAGAGAGCGTGCTCTCTATTTCTGCTCGACGGGCTTCCCGACGGGAAGCTCGCCGAGACCGTACACACGGCCGAGGTCCTCGCTGGAATGCACATTCCAGCGAGGTTCTCGCTGGTTTTCAGCGAGAACCTCGGCCGTGTGTACGCCGCCTCACACTTATACCCTATACATACGATCGGTTCATCCGATGAAAACGGTCTGATGGATCTTGCCATCAGTTATCCAATGAAGCTGACTCTTATCAGTCTTGCCTACACACCATCAGTTAAAAAACGATTGTGTCAGAATGCGGTGACGTAAAACACAACAACATGCTGAGAAAAATGAAGTTCAATGCTTCCGAGCATGCGTCGACTTGATTCTGAGCATGCGTTGATTTTTAACCGATGGATTTCCCCACAGACGATAGGTTGTTTCTATTGGTTTTTTAACCATCAGGTAATTTTAAAACAAGATCCTATTTTTTTAACCGATGGATAACAAACCAATGGGTCCCACACACACTATTGGTTCGTCTGATGAAAACGGTCCATCGGCCTGTTTTCAACAGACAACCGATCGTGTGTACACGGCATAACACTGGCACTGATCTAGAACAAATCTTGATCTGTTTTTTTTCCTTAATTTTAACGTTTTTTTTCTTCTTTTTTTTACGCACTTTGCTCCTTGCAAGGATACAGTGGGGGTTATTTACGAAAGGCAAATCCACTTTTCACTACAAGTGCAAACTACACTTGAAATTGCACTGGAAGTGCAGTCGCTGCAAATCTGAGGAGTAGAGCTGAAATGAGAGGCAGCTCTGCTGATTTTATTATCCAATCATGTGCAAGCTAAAATTATGTTTTTTATTTTCCTTGCATGGCCCCCTCAGATCTACAGCCACGGCACTTCCAAGTGCACTTTCAGTGCAATTTCAAGTGCCCTTTGCACTTGTAGTTTCTACTTGTAGTGCAAAGTGGATTTGCCTTTAGTAAATAACCCCCAATGTATCTCTCTCTCTCCAATCAGAGAGAAATAAAAACACGTGGGCGGGGGCACAGTGATTGATCACTGAGATAGCAAATCAGAGGCTATCACATTGATTAGGTGACCAGTCTTGTGTACGGGATTCAGGGGTCCTGGAGAGAGCCCGGGCTCTATGCTGGGAGCGTGCTGTATGGTGCTTTCCTAGCACAAAGACGGATATGCATTTACACAGCCCTATGAATAAGGACCCACTTCAGAGAGTGTATGGTTGGCGGAAAGGGGTTCAATTTATAAATTAGGGACTAAATACACCACATTTCTGTATAGACTCAGTGGATCTATTTATTAAACAGAACTAAAGCCATCCATTTTTACTACTTACTTAAGCAGTAACATAACTGTAAAGCCTAGTACACACAATCGGATTTTCCACTGACAAAGTGTAGGACTTTTTTTTTTTCGAAGGGCGTTGGCCATTAACTTGTCTTGCATACAAACAGGAAAGAATTGTCAGCCAACAAACACAAAATGACATTGTTTTTCAGCTCTTTAGCGTCACCCTTTGGACAACTTTTGCTAATTTGTAATGGCTAGCATTGCTTCTGAGAATGTGTGTCTGTACTTTAGTTCTTTTTTCCAAAGTACGGTCAGATAATCTGACAACCCACATTTTTTGTGGGAAAATTTTAAACCATGCTGTCCCACATTTGTTGGCTGAAAACCCAACAACAATTGTCCGATGGAGCATACAAACAGTCGGATTTTCTGACAACAGCCTGCCGTCACACAATTCCTGGTCGGAAAATCTGATCATGTGTACGGCCTTTCAAGGTTGCCTGTGCTTTCAAAAACAGATCACGTGTGCAGCACCATGTAGGGAGTCACGAGGGGAGGCAGGCTCTGCGTCTACAGGCAACAGTGCTGGTCGTGGACACAGTGCATCCTCATCAGCAAGTGGCCGTGTGACACGCTCGTCCTTGTTTTCGGCAGCTGGCCGTGTTGAGCCACAACATGCCGAAGATTCGGTAGAGTGGATGACCAAGCCATCCTCATCCTCCTCATCCTCTCTCACCCATGCTCAGGGTACTTTGTCTGGCAAAGTAGTTGCCAAGGCGTCCTCTTCCCTCTGCTCAATGGCATCACTTACTCCTTCCCTAGTCCCACCATGTCCTCCTGAGGAGTCCCACAAAGTGTTTAAACACAGTGTTGGGTACATGCTGCATGAAGATGCGCAGCGTTTTGAAGGCTTCGATGATGGAACACAGATAGAGGAAGGCAGTAATGTGAGCCCAGAGAGAGGGGGTGCCCAAGATGGACAGCAATCTGGCAGTCATCTTCCCTCAGTTGCAGCATACTGCCAGGTTTTCAACAGTGATGAGGAGGGAGGGGATGATGAGGTCACTGACTCTACGTGGGTGCCTGATAGGAGAGAGGAGGAGGAGAAAGAGGAGGAGGCACAGGCACATCTCCAAAGAGGCAGGATGCCCTCCAGGGGACAGCTTAAGGGCAGCACACCAACTGCATTACATCGCAGAGCTACGCCTGTGCAGGGCGCTGCTGTGTCTCAGCGTTACTGCAAAAGTTCTTTGGTGTGGGCCTTTTTTGAGACATGTGCATCAGATCGCACCGTTGCTATTTGCAACATATGTCTCAAGCGTAACTCACGTGGCCAAAACATCAACCGCTTGGGCACCACATGCTTGACCAGACATACAGTATGTCGACCTGCCATGCAGTTCGTTGGCAAGCATACCTGAAAGACCCACAGCAAAGAACAAAGCGGACCTCCCCTTGCCCCTCATCAGCTGGGATCCCCAACCGCACTATACCATCAGTCCTCTCTGAAGCCTGCACTGATAGGACTGAAGGTGTAGAATTAGGTGTATCACAACCTAGTAGTACATGCGGAAAATCTACTATCGGTACACCAATGGCAGATTGCACCAGACAAATTTCCCTGCCCCAGCTGCTGCAGCGTCGAAAGAAGTAGTCTCCCAGCCATCCACATGCCCAGCGGTTGAATGCTAGCTTAGCGAAATTGCTAGAACTTCAACTGCTGCCTTTTCAGTTGGTAGATTCTGCCCCCTTCCGTGAGTTTGTGGAATATGCGGTACCTCAGTGGCAAGTTCCCAAACGCCACTTTTTCTAACGAAAGGCGATTATGTCTCTCTACCACCATGAGGAAGGCAATGTCCATGCCTCGCTGGACAGGGCGGTCAGTGGTAAGGTGCATATTACCGCTGACTCATGGTCCAGCAGGCATGGACAGGGACGTTGCCTCTCTTTCAAGGTGCATTGGGTGACTCTGCTGGCAGCTGGGAAGGACACAGGGCAAGGTACAGTAATGTTGGAGGTTGTTCCGCCACCACGCCCCCAAAACACTACTACTGGTTGTGACACACCTCTCTCCTCCACCCCCTCCTCTTCTTTTTCCTCTGTGACCTCTTCCTGTGCGGATGTGTCCTCGAAACCAGCCGTGCTCCGTAGGCGTACAAGGGGCTATGCAGGAATGCAGGCAAAGAGATGCCATGTGGTGCTAGAGCTGGTGTGCTTGGGAGACAGGAGCCACACTGGGGCAGAGGTTCTGTCAGTTCTGCAGGGGCAGGCTCAGAGGTGGTTGACGCCCCACGAGCTTAAGCCAGGAATGGTGGTTAGCGACAATGGCACCAACCTCCTCTCTGCCCTGCGACAGGGACAACGGACCCATGTGCCCTGTTTTGCTCATGTTCTGAATTTGGTGGTGCAGCGGTTCTTGGGCAGGTACCTGGGCTTACAGGATGTCCTGAAGCAGGCCAGGAAAGTCTGCGTGTATTTCAGAAGGTCATATAATGCCACCGCTTGGCTGACAGACCTCCAAAGGGAATACAACCTGCCCAAGAACCGCCTAATCTGTGACATGCCCACCAGATGGAACTCTACATTGGCCATGCTGCAGCGGCTGCACACGCAGCAGAGGGCCATCAATGAGTACCTGTGCCAATATGGCAGGAGAACTGGGTCAGGGGAGCTTGGTTTTTTTTCCCCACGCCAGTGGGCCTTGATCAGGGATGCATGCATGTCCTGTCACCATTTGAAGAGGCCACGAGGATGGTAAGCAGTGAGACAGTGCATGCATCAGTGAGACTGTCCCTCTTATTCACATGTTGGAGCACACGCTACGTGGAATAATGGACAGGGCCCTTGAGGCAGAACAGAGGGAGGAAGAGGAGGACTTCCTTACCTCTCAAGGCCCCCTTTATCCAGACAGTGGTCCTGCTTGCCTGCCTAGCACACAGGAAGAGGACGAGGAGGAGGAGGAGGAGGATTGTATCAGCAGCATGGAGGTGGAGCTTTTGACTCAGCGTCAGCAGCAGTCTTCAAGGGATCAATTACAGTCCCAAGGAACCCATGGAATTTTACGTGGCTGGGATGAGGTGGCTGCGGATCCTGTCGTCCTCAGTGACCCATAGGTCTGTGCCCCGAATGCCTCAGCAAACCTACGCCGCATGGCCTCCCTGATTCTGCAAAGCCTGCATAAGGATCCTCGTATTCGTGCTATCAAGGAGAGGGATCATTACTGGCTGGCAACTCTCCTTGATCCATGTTACAAGGGTAAGGTTGCAGACCTTATCTTGCCGTCGCAGAGGGAGCAGAAGATAAAACATCAACGTGAGGCCTTGCAGAAATGTCTGTGCAACGCGTGCCCAGAGACTGGGGGGTTACCAAATCCTGGTCCTGGACAGCGTGTTGCTGAGGCTTCGGTGAGTCACAGAAGGAGCGGTGGAGAAGGTGGCCGTCTGACTGATGCGTTCAGACAATTTTTTAGTCCGCAGCACCAAGGTATGATCGGTTCCAGCAACCATGGCCAGCATCTGTTTTACATGGTGCGGGAATACCTAGGGGCAAGAGCAGACTTGGACACATTTCCCATCGAAAATCCTCTGGCTTACTGGGTCTTGAGGATGGATCAAGGTCTAGAGCTTGCACAGTACGCAATTGAGCTACTGGCTTGTCCTGCATCCAGCGTTCTTTCAGAACGCACATTCAGTGCTGCTGGAGTCTTTGTGACCGATCACAGGGTGCGCCTCTCCACCGACTCCATCGAACGACTGACCTTCATTAAAAAAGGAATCAGGCTTGGATCACCACCAGCTACCAAGCACCTGATGCTGATGTAACTGAATAATTTTTTTGAAATGTCAGATCCCTTGGAGACTGCCTATGCTGATGCTGAGTGACTATCCTGTTCTGCTGACTGAAAATCCTTCTCCTTCTCAAGGATATTGCTGATAGCTTGTAAGAACATTGTCGGTTCTGTGCACCGCCACCAGTGGCTAAGGCCCAATTTTTCTGCCCCTGTTCAACAGGGGCGTGTAATTACAATTCTTGATCTAATATTTCACAGCAAGGCGTTCCAGCGGCCACCAAGACTAACTGTGAGTGGTTGCAGTGTTGTCGCAACACCAACACCCAGGGCCCAAATTTCTACAACGTATATATGGCAGGCCCCTACTTTAAAACATCCAACTTACAACAGGAAGTGAGAGGAAATCTACATCTAGGAAGGGAAATTCTCTTCTGTAAAAGGTGTCTCCTGTCCACTGATGCTTTATCACAATCCTTGTTTCACAAAAAAAAAAAAAAAAGATTTTTTTTTCAAAAAATCATTTGTCTTTGGGACAGAAAGTGAGGTGCAATCTTCTGAACAGATGCACACAGACAGCAAAACAAATGTTACAGGGGTGATAACCCTTCTCTATATTTTCAGAAAACCTTAAAAAAAGATTCTATGGCTGAAGCTACACTTTAAAGAAGTACCAGTTTAAAATTACAAACAGATCCTTCTTAACAACAAACCTACAGTCTCTGTCTTGTTTGCACCACCTGTATACTGCTGTTCAAAGTATATAGAGCCAAAGGGGCTTGTAATGACCTGGGGGGAGGGGGGCGGGGAAACCCATGCTATTTTTATCAGTGATTTTCATTCATATTGCATGGATCAGACATTACATTAAAGCCACAAGCAGTTTTAAATTAATTAAAATGAGCACTTTTGAATTCGAACGCTCGTGTCCCATTGACGTCATGGGGTTCTAAATGTTTGCGCGAAGGGTCGGTCCGTTCAAAGGTTCTGGTGCGAACCGAACACGAGGGTGTTCGGCTCATCTCTAGTCCTGGGCTGTCCATCCAATTGAAAGAAAGCCGCCTGATGAGGAACCTGTCCGGGAGATACTGAGCACTAGGCTGGTGTTACAGGAGAAGCCTGTCCATTCATCGGACAACAGTTTGGTCCTGAGAGACTGGATGCTGGTCGCCTATCAGTTGCTGATTTAACTAAAGCTATTTGAAGGAGAACCTGTGTTGAATCCAGTCAAGAAGGATTTTGGACCGCAATTGTCTCCAATCTTCAGGAGGGTCTGTGGCAGAGACTTAATCCTAGAGTTCCGAGTGACACCCTGGCTGCCAGGCTAGTGAGAGAGGCCTGTCCAGATGCACTATACCCACTCTGGCTAGAGTTGCGAAGTAAAGTTGTCGTGGGAAGCAGGACTGTTTCCATATCCAGTTACACCTGAATTTGCTGTCTTCCATTCTGCTATCCCTTTACCTTCCACTAATTTTCAATATTTTACCCCATTGGGTAATAAAAGCACAATAAAGACACCTGTCATGTGGACATTGACTTCATTGCAGCTCTCATCCAGTACCCTAAACGGCGGAGATACAGAGGTAACGTACCACCCAAAACAAACCAGCAGCTCCTTCGGGGGTAGTGCTACACAATATTCACATATAACTACTCTATATCTCCAAGCAGGTCCAGCACAAGGGGCGGGCAGGAGGGATGGCTGCCCTGGCACTGCGGCTTCATGTGAGGTAGGAGGCGCTGCAAGGAGATTGAGGGGGAGGAGATTTATGCTGGGAGGGGCAATTTGGGAGGCAGCAGGGGATAAGAGTTGCTAGGAGTGATGATGTAGGGGGATTTGTGTTGGGAGGGGGGGATGGGGGAATAGGATGTGTGCTTGTGATTTGGGGGGTTTGTGCTAGAAGAGGTGATATGGTGAAGGGGGAGGAGAATTGTGCTAGGAGGGGGTATATTTTTAGGGGGGTGGCGAGGATGTGTACTTGGAGAGGAGTAGAGAATTTGTGCTAGGAGGGGTGACATTTTTTGGGAGGGGCATTAGAGTTGGGGAGATTTGGGGGATGGGGACAAGGATTTGTCCTCGGAGGAGGTATTTAAGCAAGGGGGGCAGATTTGTACTCGGGAGATTTATGCTTTGGGAGGCAGGCAGATTAGTGCTCATTTTTTTGGGGGGGGGGTTTGCTGACACATAGCACCCATACATCTTGGGGTTGCACAGTTTGGCATGTTCACCCTGGGCTCTAGATTATCTTGTCCCGCTCTGTCACTATGTTACCTGTAAACAGATACACCTTCACTGTCGCAGATCCTGTGGGGCAGTTCCACCAATTTGAACACTGCCATGCAGAATCCAGTTCTGTCATTCCCCTTTCAGCTCCGGAATTTATCTAATTAAATAAAGGGCCCCACTCACCTGATCTGCATATAGAAGCTCTAGAAGAACCAATGAGAGCGAAGAGCCCAACTAACTTATTCCTTTGATAATGTCAGAGGGCCAGATTCTCAGCGGCGGTACGACGGAGTATCTCAGATACCCTGTCGTATCGCCGTTTTTTTTGCCTCGTATCTATGCGCGTGATGCTTAGTATCACTTTTGCATAGATACGCTTCTACATCCGACAAGTGTAAAACCATTACACTTGCGGATCGTAGTTGTAATGACAACTCCGGCCACTAGGTGTCCTTTACATTGTTTTTTTATTTGCATATGCAAATGAGGTAGTACGCCGATTCCCGATCCCTTTTACGCCGCCCCGTCGTCGCGTACGTCGTTTTCGTCTGCGTAAGGTTACCCCAGCTTCTATGTGGAGTAACCTTACGAAGTACCGCCGGATGCCGTCGGGTGCCGTTGGATGCCATGTTAAGTATGGCATCGGGTCGGCTTTTTCCGTCGCTTACGTCGTTTTACTAACTCGTTCTCGAATAGGGAGTTGCGTAAATGACGCTCACGTCGTTTTGACGTCGGTTTCAACGACGCTTTCCGACGTGAGCTGGAGCATGCGCACTGGGCTTTTTCCCCGGCCGGCGCATGCGCAGTTCGTTCGACGCGGGGGCGCGCTTAATTTAAATACAAGCCGGCCCATTTGAATTGCGCGGGTTTACGCTGGGCGATTTACGCGACGCAGGCGAAAACTACGGAGCAAGTGCTTTGAGATTAAAGCACTTGCTCTAGTACGATGCGGCGGCGTAGGGTAACTGGCTTACGCTACGCCGCCGGAATTCTATGAGAATCTGGCCCAGAGTGATAGATTGAGCTTTTCTTACTAGGACTGTGCAAATGTCCTTTGTTCAGCTAGGTCTGTGAAAACATCCATTTATTCACATAAATGCTTTTATAGAAAACATTGTTGTTTTGTTGATCACATGAGTGATGATTATGGTCTACTAAGTTTTGTTCCTAGATACTTTGGGCCAGATTCGGATAGCCCACCGTAACTTTGTGCGGGCGTAGCGTATCTTGTTTACGCTACGCCGCCGTAACTTTGAGAGGCAGGTGCCGTATTCAGAAAGAAGTTGCGCCCAAAGTTACGGCGGTGTAGCGTAAATGGGCCAGCGTAAGAGCGCCTAATTCAAAATAGGCAGGTAGGGGGCGTGATCCATGTAAATGAATCGTGACCCCGCGCAATTGAAGCTTTTTCTAAACTGCGCATGCGCCGGCCGTGAACGTATCCCAGTGCGCATGCTCCAAATAACGTTGCAAATAGTAATTGAAAACAAAGTGAACGTAACTTACGCCCAGGCCCATTCTGAATCGGCTTACGCAAATGACGTAAACGACGTACAATACAACGCTGTCGCGACGTCCATACTTAACATTGGCTGCGCCTCATATAGCAGGGGTACTTTACGCCGGACTTACACTTACGCAAATGACGTAAAATACGATGCCTGGGCGCAAGTACATTCGTGAATCGGCGTATCTAGCTCATTTGCATATTCTACGCGTAAATCGCATATTCTGTAACGTGATTTTTTTTTTTTTTATAAAAATGTTTCTTTGCTTCCAGCAAATATCAAACCAAACATTTATGGGTTTTAAGAGTTTTTTTGATGTAAAACATTGTGAAAAATTAAAAAAGGATCATAAAATGTGAAGCATCCATTCAGCTCCAGTTAGGTGATGTTAAACACAGGTCAGAATGTGAGTGATGATGGTCACTTTATCCAGTATGCTAGTAAGTTTCATCAGGCTTTCAATAGGTTCAGAAATCAGAACTACCTGAAACTTGCTAGAAACCTACACAGGAGATCAAAGGGAAGGTAGGTATAATTTTTATGTTATAAAACATAGTATTCTATGCATGAAGGTAAAAAAAACGTCTGTGTGTTTCACCCCCTCCTCCCCACAGCTCCACTAATACTTACCCGAACTCCCTCTTGATCCAGCAATATACACAAGAGCCTCCACTGCCCTTTGTCTCTCTCTCTCTTCATTGGTTGAGACACATTGGCTCTCACTGCTGTCAATCAATGAGGGGGGGGGGGCTGAGCCACAGCTCTATGTGTCTTATGGACAAATAGAGCAGGGCTCGGGAGCAAGCATGCAATTTTTCTGTAAAATAAATTGTAAAAATATAGGGCCAGATTCACAGAGCCATTACGCCGGCGTTTCAGGAGATGCGCGGCGTAAGTCTAAATTTGCGCGTGCGTTTCGATGCGCCGCATCCCCAAAACGATATACGCAAGAAATGTACTTTTTTTGACCCGGCGTAATTTCGATAGACCGGCGCATCCGTCCGCGCAAAACTGTGCTAGACACACCATTGATTTGCTATTCAAATATGCAAATGAGGGAGTTACAGGGATACACAAAAGAATGTTGGTGCAGCGCAGGCTACGCGCTGTGCGCAACAGCTGCATGTCCTGTCTAAAATTAGACCATATAAAAGGTGGTATAAAATTAGACAATCCGTCTATATGTCAGAAAAAGCAACACTGTTAGTAAGGAGCTGAGCAGTCACACTTGCTGCCCAACAATCTGTATGCCAACATGCCAGGGACATCCTTGCTCAAAGCTATACTACTGACTTTAGAGGAGCAAAGAAGGAGGAGGGCACGGAGGAGGGCACGGAGGAGGGCACAGGAGAGGATATACCGCACACGCATAGACATCTTTGGCATGAGTGATTCTGAGGTGTATCGCGTCTTCAGATTCACCCCTCATGCCATCCTGGAATTAACTATAACCCTGCAGGAGGACATCACCAGCCCAACCCACCGCTCCCATGCAGTGCAGCCACTGGTCAAGGTCCTGGCAACACTCCATTTCCTTGCCAGTGGCTCTTTTCAAAGAACAAGTGGAGTGGTGGCTGGGATGGCACAATCCTCCGTGAGCAGATGTGTGCACCAGGTTGTCCCTGCAATCCTTTAGACGCATGGCCAACCAAATCATCAAACCAACCACTGAGGACCTGCGGCTGAAGGCAATGACGGATTTCTACAGAATTGCCAGATTCCCACGCACCGTGGGGGCCATTGATTGCACACATGTGGCACTCCAGCCCCCCCATGAGACAGAGCACATATACCGCAATCGGAAGCATTGGCATTCCATCAACGTACAGGTGATAGTCGATGCCCAAGGCCTCATATGGCACGTCCGTGCCAAACACCCTGGATCCAGCCATGACAGCTACATCTACAATCAAAGCCCCATCCCAATGAAATTCGAACAGAACATGTATGGGGACACCTGGCTGGTTGGTGAGTGACATGGGTGGCAGGCATGACTGTCCCCCCCCATGATGCACACATCACAACGGGCACATGCATGACTAACATCCTTCTGTCTTTTCCCTTCCAGGTGACTCTGCATATCCACTGGGACCCCATCTCATGACTCCTATCCGGAACCCCCAAACCCCAGGAGAGGAAAGATACAATGAAGCACACGCCCAAACACGTGCAGTCGTGGAGCGCACCTTTGGCCCCCGAACCAGACAATCCCCCCCTAACCGAGGCTACCCCGTCTTCTGAGGGAAGAGCAGCCAGGAGACAGCTCACATTGGGCATCTTTGCACGCTAAACACACACATTAATCATGGCACAATGAGAATGCATGCATGCACACCACTGTGGTCCCTAGCACACACACCACATCCTCATCAAATTGGATTAGCACAAGCCCACCTTGTGAGACTTGTGAGCAGCAACGCCACGCCACGGCTCCAATTATGTCACTGTACACCATTCACACGGACCTGGGGATCACTTCTCCCTGGTCCTGGGGAACCCTTCTCCACCAAAAATGAGGGTGACACCCCTTTTCCAGCAGGAATATCACCCCCACATTCCGAAATCATTCACAACACAAAAAAAATTTGTCAAGCAAAAATAAAAAATGTCCAGCAAAAAAAAAAAAAGCCAAAAAAGCCAAAAAAAAAAAAAAACAGGAAAAAAAAAAGAAAAGGGGGAAAACAAATTAATGCCGCTGGCGTGAGCCACGCCTGGGGCGCCCACGGCCACGGCCCCAGCTCCTCAGGGGAGACTCATGTGGGGGGGGTAATCCGGGGAAGGAGGAGCAGCCCCTGGTCTCTGCCCACCTGGCGGCCTGCCCTCCAAGGCCACAGCAATTCTGTCCAGGCCAGCACTTAGTGTTGCTGTGTTGGCCTGGATAGCCTGGGTGAGGGCCCTCACATCCTGCCCAACGTCTGCTGTTGTAGTCTGCAGTTTGTTTAGGCAGTTTGTAAGAGCCCGGGAGTGGCAGTCCAGGTCCCCAAGCGTATCCTTTATGGAGGACAGGCTCTCCTCCATCCGCACCAAAGTCTGGCTGACCTGTCCAAGATGGCGGGTCTGAAGGGCCTGGTCCCTTCTCAGATTGGCGGGCAGAACCTCGGCCACCCCCCTGGTCTTCTGGGACGACTTCCTGCCTCCAGCTGATGCTTGTGGCCGGGGAGAAGGGGAGCCCCTTGGGAGGGGAGCCCTGTTGGGGGAGGAGTGGGAGGGGCTACCCCTTATGGGGGGCTGGCTGCTGCCAGCCAGAGGGGAAGAGTCCTCCAAAAAGAACAGGCCACTGCCTGACATGAACTCCTCCTCCTCCTCAACCTCCTCCGAGGACTCCGGCATTGTCTGGGGGTCCTCATCAGGCTGCTGTCCTGGGGATGGTGCGGTCAGGCCAGATGGCCCAGCACCCTCCTGCACATCTGTGGATGACACAAAACATTCACAGGTTGGAGGATCCACACACTTGCCACATATTCCCTTTCACATCCCCCCCCCACATGCTACACACCTGATAGGGCAAAAAAAACGTATCTGTCATCACAGGCTCCTGACTGGAGTCATAGCCAGGCAGGCCCTCCACTTGTTGCCTATTAAAGGTCTGGGCCACCCCACGCTCCTCCGCTGTCAGCCTAACAGGGCATGGTGGGCCCCCTCCAGTGCCTCTGGCATAGGCTGCCATCTGCCCCAGCTTCTTTCGGACCAGACGCCGGAGATCATTGATTTTTATTTTGATCCCCTCGCGTGTCCGGGTCTCCCCCCCCCCCCCCACTGATTTTACCTGGTCGGTAATCATCTGCAAAATCTCCCTCCTCCTGGCCGGGGTGGTGTTGGCACTCTCTGGGCCGTGGAGGAAACGCCCATATTGGGTAATGGCCCGGGCAATTATTTGTTTCTCCCCCAAAGAAAAATTAATCTTACGCTTCCTCTCAGTCATACTCATACAACAACTCTCTCCCAAACAATCACCAAAAAACACACACAAAAACAAGCAGGAAAAATCAAGCAACAAAACAAACAAACAAAATCTATCAACCAAAAAGTCTCACAACCAGTCACCAAAAAACACTATCAAATATATTATCCAAAACACTAGATCAAACAGTCAACAAAGATCACAAAGACAAGTCACAAAGCAACAAACAACAGAACAAAAGCACCCTGCTGTATAGGAAGGGATACAAAGGGATGTACTTTTGCAAAGGAAGGGCGTTTGTGTCTGTCTATTTATGCTGTCTGCATAGTTCACTAAGTTGCCCGGGACCACTTCCAATTTCACTGATTGCGCCGTTCCCGAGTTGTGAGCATGCGCACAGAGGTGCTGACCATGGTCTGCTTCAAGCACGCATGCGCGAGCCGGCCGGCCCTTCATTTGCATGGGGTCACGGCTCATTTCAATGTAACACGCCCACGTCCTTCACAATTTGAATTACTCCGCCTTACGCCTTTGAAATTACGTTGCACAGGCGCTAATTTATGCGCAAATCCTACGAGAATACGGTGAGTGCGCCACTACATTGCGCCGGTCTAACGTAAAGGAGGTGCGCTACGCCGGTCCAATAATGCGCAGATGTACGTGAATCTGGCCCATCATTTCTTCATAAGTTTAGGCCAATGTGTTATCTGCTAGGTGTTTTTGATAAAATAAATCCCAATAAGCATATATTGGTTTACATGAACGTTCTAGTGTCTACAAACTATGGCATATATTTGTGGAATTTTCATGTATTTATTTATTTTTTATACAAGTAATGATGGCGATCAGCGACTTATAGCAGGACTGTGATATTGTGGCAGACATTCTGACACTTTGTGGGAACCAGTGACACTGATACAGTGATCAGTGCTAAAAATATGCCCTGTGCTGTCACTGTACTAATGACACGGGCTGGGAAGGGGTTGAACACCTCAGGAGATCTCCCAGATGTACTGACCTGCTTTCGCTGTCCTCTCCTTGCATCCAGGACAGGACACCTCTGTGAGTTGTAAAGGGTCCCTCCAGCACCCGAGCCCCAGGCACAAGGTCACCCCCCCAGACTAGGCGCCCTCAAAGGGTAATCTATCAATTACTGGGAAAGCATGTCTGAGTGTTTGCAGAGGGACCAGAGGACTATAGATGTACCAATACTCTTGCGCATCCTATTCACATAGGAGACCTTGTCCCAATTTGAGCATGATATTGCAGCATCCCACCAGCCTTGTGTCAGGAGGTCAAGGAAGTACTTTGCAAAATGCTCCAAATAGAGTCATCAAGGAGAGTAGGAGTCCTTTGGCTGCTACCGAAGTTCTTTTTTGAAAAAAGGATGGGAGCCTGCGCTTCTGTGTAGACTATCATAAATTGAATATCTGCACGCTTTGGGATGCTTACCCATTGCCACAAGGAGAAAACTCTTCATTGGCCTTGGGGCAGGCCTGCCTGTTCTCTACTCTAGACTTGACCACTGGCTTCTAACCAGGGCCGGACTTACCATTGGGCTTGACTGGGCTCAAGCCCATGGGCCCCGCCTAATTGGGGGCCCCTCCAGGGCCCTGGACAGCAACCCCTACTTTTTTTCATTTATTTTTTTATAAAAAATATGTTTTTTTTATATATTTAGTTATATATATATATATATATATATATATATATATATATATATATATATATATATATATATATATATATATATTTATATATGTATATATATTATTATTATTACTATTAAAGGGCCCAGAGGTCCCCCCCTTTTTTTATAAAAAAAATACATTATATATATATATATATATATATATATATATATTTTTTTTTTTTTATTAAAGGGCTCAGAGGTCCCCATGTGGCAACCCCCCCCCCTTTTATTTTCTTTATAAATGTTTATTTTTTTATTTATATTTTTTTATTTTTTATTAAAAGGCCCAGAGGTCCTCGGGGCCCCCCAGATGGCAACCTCCCTTTTTTATGTATTTTTTCTAAATGTTTTATTTTTTTTATTTTTTTAGGGGTCTGGAGGTCCCCAGGGGCCCCCAGGGCCCCTGACAGCAACCCCTACTTTTTCTGATTTATTTTTTATAAAAAAAATATGTTTATATTTATATATATATATACATATATATATATATATATATATATATATATATATATTTGTATTTATTTTTTATTATTATTATTATTAATAATATTATTAAAGGGCCCAGAGGTCTCCAGCAACCCCTCCCCCCATTTTTTTAAATAAAAATATGTACATTTTTTTTTATTAAAGGGCTTAGATGTCCCCAGGGCCCCATGTTGCAACCCCCCCCCCCCTTTTTTTTATAAATGTTTATTTTTTTATTTTTGTTTATATTTGTTTATTCTTTATTAAAAGGCCCAGAGGTCCCCAGGGCCCCCAGATGGCAACTTCTCTTTTTTATGTATTTTTTATAAATATTTTTTTTTTTTAGGGGTCTGGAGGTCCCCAGGGGCCCAGAGGCCCCCAGGGCCGCGGACAGCAACCCCCACTTTTTTTATTTCAACAACTGCAAAACCTCCCCCAGGAGGAACCGGAGCGGTGACACATTCCGTGCACAGGTGAGAGTCACCCCCCGCTCAACAACTTTAATGCGCACCCCCCCGCTCAACAACTTCAATTTGCCACCCCCACCGCTCAACAACTTTAATGCGCATCCCCCCCCTCGCTCCAGGGGGCCCCTTCAACACTCAAGCCCAGGGGCCCCCACCACCCTAAGTCTTGCCCTGGGTGTAATATTCCTGCTGGGGGGAGTATGGGGGTAATATTTCTGCTGGGGGGGTATGGGGGTAATATTCCTGCTGGGGGGGTATGGGTGTAATATTCCTGCTGGGAGGGTATGGGTTTAATATTCCTACTGGGGGGGGGGTATGGGTGTAATATTCTTACTGGGGGGGAGTATGGGGTGTAATATTCCTCCTGGGGGGGAGTATGGGGTGTAATATTCCTGCTGGGGGGAGTATGTGGTGTAATATTCCTGCTGGGGGGGAGTATGGGGTATAATATTCCTGCTGGGGGAAGTATGGGTGTAATATTGCTGCTGGGTGGAGTCTGGGTGTAATATTCCTGCTGGGGGGGAGTCTGGGTGTAATATTCGTGCTGGGGGGGAGTATGGGGTGTAATATTCCTGCTGGGGGGGAGTATGTGTGTAATACTCCTGCGGGGGGGGGGAGTATGGGTGTAATATTCCTGCTGGGGGGGAGTATGGGTGTAATATTCCTGCTGGGGGGGAGTATGGGTGTAATATTCCTCCTGGGTGGAGTATGCGATCACCTTACTTTTAATATCGCCTCAATCAAGGCGTGATTTTTGCCGCGATTGTCGCCTGACAAATCGCATGACTGCTTTTAAAAAACAGGCGTCCCGTCATTCTGATTGTGTGATTTGTCGGGTGACGATATTCTCCCGTGATTGGGGCAATTCGGGAAATTGCGGTTATTCCGCCCGCAATCCGGAACACCTAGGTGTGATCGCAGCCTAAGCTAAGCGTCTTCTATCAGTTGCTGGGTTCTCCTTCTATGGATTCTGGGGGAACGTTTTCTTCCTCGAACATTCCACACGTTCTCTTCATTCTTTATTCCACCGCTAATCTATACTTCGCATTGACCTTGTATAGCGCTTTTCTCATTGAGGACTTCAAGTATTGGAGATTGCGTTGGCCGGGAATCGAACCCGGTACAGCTGCTTGGAAGGCAGCTATGCTTACCACTGCACCACCAACGCAAAGGTAGCATGTCTTTGTAGTGTGGGAGGAAACTGGAGTACTCGGAGGAAACCCACGCAAGCACAAGGAGAACATGCAAACTCCATGCAGATAGTGTCCTGGTCAGAATCTGAAACAAGGACCCCAGTGCCGCAAGGCTGACCACTGAGCCTCTGTGCTGCCCATATGCGGCCTCTGTTCTCTAAGGCCTGCCCCCGCTGAGCGGGGTAAATAACTTTACTCAATGTTTACTCAAAGTGCCTTCAGAAGAAATCCAAACTTATCCTAAACTACAATCTATAGCACTCCTATAATAAAACACGCCCAAATAAAAATAAAGAGGGTTACAGTGTTCTCCTAATTAGCAACACAATGGAGCTAAATATTCCATTCACTCATAGGCCTCATTCACACGGGGGGGGGGGTATGAATCCCCCATTGGCGGGCCGTGTTTACCGAAATGGGGATGCACAGGTGTTCCCAGCATCCCGTGTAGGCAGTCCCATTGCTGTCAACTGGGGTGCAGTGACTGTACCCAATGTGACATCTGTGTGGGTGCCGGTGCACGGGTGCGTCCGCGCAACTGCACCCACATGGATGTCCTTTTTGGGGTTAACGCAGCCCCCACACAGGGTACAGATTCATACCTCCCGTGTGAGTAAGGCCTTGGACTTCTCCATGAAGGACCTCACTGGCAGTTAGAGTTTTCATTTCTCCAGCAAAGAAAGCCTAAAGAAAGCTGGAAAGACTTCTCCGACCTCTGAAGACCAAAAGAGTTCCAACCTCCACTTTATAGCCAGTCCAACACGCGCCTCAAAAACATACCGGCCTCCAACCTCCCCTTAGCCGGTCCAACACACGCCTCAAAAATATACCGGCCTCCAACCTCCCCTTAGCCGGTCCAACACACGCCTCAAAAATATACCGGCCTTTAACCTCCTCTTAGCCGGTCCAACACATGCCTCAAAAACATACTGGTTCAACACACGCCTTAAAAACATACCGGCCTCCAACCTCCCCTTAGCCGGTCCAACACACGCCTCAAAAAATATACCGGTCTTCAACCTCCTCTTATAGCCAGTCCAACACACACCTCAAAAATATACCGGCCTCCAACCTCCCCTTAGCCGGTCCAACACACGCCTCAAAAATATACTGGCCTTTAAATTTCACAACATAATCAATTTCTTTATGTTGATCGACAATACATAGATCAAACATATCACCTGTAAGAATGTGCTTGAAATGTCGGTGGTAAACAGCCTGCTATGCCCGGGGGGAACCAAACCAAGTCCTCCAAAAGCCCCCTCATATCCAAAAGTTGCCAAGAGTGTAATTGTAGACATTAAGCTTTAAGGTTAATCAAAAATATCACATTCTAAAGGGAAAGGTAGAACATGGGGAGGGGGAGTATGGAAGAGGCAGAGAGGGAGGAAAGTAGAGGGGATGGAAGGTTGCGGGTAGGGAAGGGGTGTGGGGGTCCCCCCAAACCCTCACCCCCCTTCTTCCTCCAACCTTCCCTTCTCCCCCGCTTTCCTCCCTCTCTCCCTCTTCCATACTCTCCCTTTGTTCTACCTTTCCCTTTAGAGTGTTATATTTTTGATTAACCTTAAAGCTTAATGTCTACATTTACACTCTTAGCAACTTTTGGAGGGCGTGGTTCGGTTCCCCTCGGGCCTAGCAGGCTGTTTACCACCAACTTTTCAGATGTTTGGGCGATGTATTGTCAAACCTTAAAGCTTCTGCAGAAGCTACAGAAAGGGAAATAGAGGGCTGATAGGAAGACCCTCCGGTTACTGGAGTGGCAGCCGCCACCAGTGTAGGGACCTGTGTTGGTATAGCCGTACCTGGTCCCTGGGAGGGTCCCTCAAACTTTTTGTTGAGTCTTTTTCTAGGAACAGTCAATTGTCTTGTTTATCCAGGTACGCTGATAGTTGGTGATTCAGAAGCTGTAGAAAGGTAAATGGAGGTCTGATGGGAAGACCCTCCTTTTACTGGAGTGGCAGCCGCCACCAGTGTAGGGACCTGTGGTACAGCCGTACCTGGCCCCTGTAGTCTCGGCCTGAACCTCGCAGGCGGCTGTAGTCTCGGCCTGCACCTCGCAGGCGGCTGTAGTCTCGGCCTGCACCTCGCAGGCGGCTGTAGTCTCGGCCTGCACCTCGCAGGCGGCTGTAGTCTCAGCCTGCACCTCGCAGGCGGCTGTAGTCTTGGCCTGCACCTCGCAGGCGGCTGTAGTCTCGGCCTGCCCCTCGCAGGCGGCTGTAGTCTCGGCCTGCACCTCGCAGGCGGCTGTAGTCTCGGCCTGCACCTGCTGGGGGAAGTATGGGTGTAATATTGCTGCTGGGTGGAGTCTGGGTGTAATATTCCTGCTGGGGGGGAGTCTGGGTGTAATATTCGTGCTGGGGGGGAGTATGGGGTGTAATATTCCTGCTGGGGGGGAGTATGTGTGTAATACTCCTGCGGGGGGGGGGAGTATGGGTGTAATATTCCTGCTGGGGGGAGTATGGGTGTAATATTCCTCCTGGGTGGAGTATGCGATCACCTTACTTTTAATATCGCCTCAATCAAGGCGTGATTTTTGCCGCGATTGTCGCCTGACAAATCGCATGACTGCTTTTAAAAAACAGGCGTCCCGTCATTCTGATTGTGTGATTTGTCGGGTGACGATATTCTCCCGTGATTGGGGCAATTCGGGAAATTGCGGTTATTCCGCCCGCAATCCGGAACACCTAGGTGTGATCGCAGCCTAAGCTAAGCGTCTTCTATCAGTTGCTGGGTTCTCCTTCTATGGATTCTGGGGGAACGTTTTCTTCCTCGAACATTCCACACGTTCTCTTCATTCTTTATTCCACCGCTAATCTATACTTCGCATTGACCTTGTATAGCGCTTTTCTCATTGAGGACTTCAAGTATTGGAGATTGCGTTGGCCGGGAATCGAACCCGGTACAGCTGCTTGGAAGGCAGCTATGCTTACCACTGCACCACCAACGCAAAGGTAGCATGTCTTTGTAGTGTGGGAGAAAACTGGAGTACTCGGAGGAAACCCACGCAAGCACAAGGAGAACATGCAAACTCCATGCAGATAGTGTCCTGGTCAGAATCTGAAACAAGGACCCCAGTGCCGCAAGGCTCACCACTGAGCCTCTGTGCTGCCCATATGCGGCCTCTGTTCTCTAAGGCCTGCCCCCGCTGAGCGGGGTAAATAACTTTACTCAATGTTTACTCAAAGTGCCTTCAGAAGAAATCCAAACTTATCCTAAACTACAATCTATAGCACTCCTATAATAAAACACGCCCAAATAAAAATAAAGAGGGTTACAGTGTTCTCCTAATTAGCAACACAATGGAGCTAAATATTCCATTCACTCATAGGCCTCATTCACACGGGGGGGGGGTATGAATCCCCCATTGGAGGGCCGTGTTTACCGGAATGGGGATGCACAGGTGTTCCCAGCATCCCGTGTAGGCAGTCCCATTGCTGTCAACTGGGGTGCAGTGACTGTACCCAATGTGACATCTGTGTGGGTGCCGGTGCACGGGTGCGTCCGCGCAACTGCACCCACATGGATGTCCTTTTTGGGGTTAACGCAGCCCCCACACAGGGTACAGATTCATACCTCCCGTGTGAGTAAGGCCTTGGACTTCTCCATGAAGGACCTCACTGGCAGTTAGAGTTTTCATTTCTCCAGCAAAGAAAGCCTAAAGAAAGCTGGAAAGACTTCTCCGACCTCTGAAGACCAAAAGAGTTCCAACCTCCACTTTATAGCCAGTCCAACACGCGCCTCAAAAACATACCGGCCTCCAACCTCCCCTTAGCCGGTCCAACACACGCCTCAAAAATATACCGGCCTTTAACCTCCTCTTAGCCGGTCCAACACATGCCTCAAAAACATACTGGTTCAAACACACGCCTTAAAAACATACCGGCCTCCAACCTCCCCTTAGCCGGTCCAACACACGCCTCAAAAAATATACCGGTCTTCAACCTCCTCTTATAGCCAGTCCAACACACACCTCAAAAATATACCGGCCTCCAACCTCCCCTTAGCCGGTCCAACACACGCCTCAAAAATATACTGGCCTTTAAATTTCACAACATAATCAATTTCTTTATGTTGATCGACAATACATAGATCAAACATATCACCTGTAAGAATGTGCTTGAAATGTCGGTGGTCAAACAGCCTGCTATGTGAGTAACTGTGTGTCCCTATGTCGGGGTAAAAATGACCGTGACACTGGTAAACAGCCTGCTATGCCCGGGGGGAACCAAACCAAGTCCTCCAAAAGCCCCCTCATATCCAAAAGTTGCCAAGAGTGTAATTGTAGACATTAAGCTTTAAGGTTAATCAAAAATATCACATTCTAAAGGGAAAGGTAGAACATGGGGAGGGGGAGTATGGAAGAGGCAGAGAGGGAGGAAAGTAGAGGGGATGGAAGGTAGCGGGTAGGGAAGGGGTGTGGGGGTCCCCCCAAACCCTCACCCCCCTTCTTCCTCCAACCTTCCCTTCTCCCCCCTTTCCTCCCTCTCTCCCTCTTCCATACTCTCCCTTTGTTCTACCTTTCCCTTTAGAGTGTTATATTTTTGATTAACCTTAAAGCTTAATGTCTACATTTACACTCTTAGCAACTTTTGGAGGGCGTGGTTCGGTTCTCCTCGGGCCTAGCAGGCTGTTTACCACCAACTTTTCAGATGTTTGGGCGATGTATTGTCAAACCTTAAAGCTTCTGCAGAAGCTACAGAAAGGGAAATAGAGGGCTGATAGGAAGACCCTCCGGTTACTGGAGTGGCAGCCGCCACCAGTGTAGGGACCTGTGTTGGTATAGCCGTACCTGGTCCCTGGGAGGGTCCCTCAAACTTTTTGTTGAGTCTTTTTCTAGGAACAGTCAATTGTCTTGTTTATCCAGGTACGCTGATAGTTGGTGATTCAGAAGCTGTAGAAAGGTAAATGGAGGTCTGATGGGAAGACCCTCCTTTTACTGGAGTGGCAGCCGCCACCAGTGTAGGGACCTGTGGTACAGCCGTACCTGGCCCCTGTAGTCTCGGCCTGAACCTCGCAGGCGGCTGTAGTCTCGGCCTGCACCTCGCAGGCAGCTGTAGTCTCGGCCTGCACCTCGCAGGCGGCTGTAGTCTCGGCCTGCACCTCGCAGGCGGCTGTAGTCTCAGCCTGCACCTCGCAGGCGGCTGTAGTCTTGGCCTGCACCTCGCAGGCGGCTGTAGTCTCGGCCTGCCCCTCGCAGGCGGCTGTAGTCTCGGCCTGCACCTCGCAGGCGGCTGTAGTCTCGGCCTGCAACCTGCTGGGGAAGTATGGGTGTAATATTGCTGCTGGGTGGAGTCTGGGTGTAATATTCCTGCTGGGGGGGAGTCTCTGGGTCTGGGGTGTAATATTCGTGCTGGGGGGGAGTATGGGGTGTAATATTCCTGCTGGGGGTAGGATGTATGTGTGTAATACTCCTGCGGGGGGGGGGGGGGAGTATGGGTGTAATATTCCTGCTGGGGGGGAGTGCCCATGGGTGTAATATTTTTTCCTGTGGGGTCCGGGGAGTATGGGTGTAATATTCCTCCTGGGTGGAGTATGCGATCACCTTACTTTTAATATCGCCCTCAATTCAAGCCGTGAGCGTTTTTGCCGCGATTGTCGCCTGACAAATCGCATGACTGCTTTTAAAAAACAGGCGTCCCCCGTCATTCTGATTGTGTGATTTGTCGGGTGACGATATTCTCCCGTGATTGGGGCAATTCGGGAAATTGCGGTTATTCCGCCCGCAATCCGGAACACCTAGGTGTGATCGCAGCCTAAGCTAAGCGTCTCTTCTATCAGTTGCTGGGTTCTCCTTCTATGGATTCTGGTATCAGGGGGAACGTTTTCTTCTCTCGAACATTCCACACGTTCTCTTCATTCTTTATTCCACCGCTAATCTATACTTCGCATTGACCTTGTATAGCGCTTTTCTCATTGAGGACTTCAAGTATTGGAGATTGCGTTGGCCGGGAATCGAACCCGGTACAGCTGCTTGGAAGGCAGCTATGCTTACCCCACTGCACCACCAACGCATAAAGGTAGCATGTATTTTGTTTTATATATATCCCCCTTTGATTAATAATTTTTTTTAGTGTGGGAGGAAACTGGAGTACTCGGAGGAAACCCACGCAAGCACAAGGAGAACATGCAAACTCCATGCAGATAGTGTCCTGGTCAGAATCTGAAACAAGGACCCCCCAGTGCCGCAAGGCTCACCACTGAGCCTCTGTGCTGCCCATATGCGGCCTCTGTTCTCTAAGGCCTGCCCCCGCTGAGCGTATGGTAAATAACTTTACTCAATGGTTTTACTCAAAGTGCCTTCAGAAGAAATCCAAACTTATCCTAAACTACAATCTATAGCACTCCTATAATAAAACACGCCCAAATAAAAATAAAGAGGGTTACAGTGTTTCTCCTAATTAGCAACACAATGGAGCTAAATATTCCATTCACTCATAGGCCTCATTCACACGGGGGGGGGGTATGAATCCCCCATTGGAGGGCCGTGTTTACCGTAAATGGGGATGCACAGGTGTCCCAGCATCCCGTGTAGGCAGTCTCCCATTGCTGTCAACTGGGGTGCAGTGGGACTGTACCCAATGTGACATCTGTGTGGGTGCCGGTGCACGGGTGCGTCGCCGCGCGCAACTGCACCCACACATGGATGTCCTTTTTGGGGTTAACGCAGAAGCCCCCACACAGGGTACAGATTCATACCTCCCGTGTGAGTAAGGCCTTGGACTTCTCCATGAAGGACCTCACTGGCAGTTAGAGTTTTCATTTCTCCAGCAAAGAAAGCCTAAAGAAAGCTGGAAAGACTTCTCCGACCTCTGAAGACCAAAAAGAGTTCCAACCTCCACTTTATAGCCAGTCCAACACGCGCCTCAAAACATACCGGCCTCCAACCTCCCTCTAGCCAGCTGTTCCAACACACGCCTCAAAAATATATACCGGCCTCCAACTCTCCCTTAGCCGGTCCCAACACACGCCTCAAAAATATACCGGCCTTTAACCTCCTCTTAGCCGGTCCAACACATGCCTCAAAAACATAACTGGTTCAACACACGCCTTAAAAACATACCGGCCTCCAACTCCCCCTAGCCGTTCAAACACACGCCTCAAAAAAATATACGGTCTTCAACCTCCTCTTATAGCCAGTCCAACACACACCTCAAAAATATACCGGCCTCCAACCTCCCCTTAGCCGGTCCAACACACGCCTCAAAAATATACTGGCCTTTAAATTTCACAACATAATCAATTTCTTTATGTTGATCGACAATACATAGATCAAACATATCACCTGTAAGAATGTGCTTGAAATGTCGGTGGTAAACAGCCTGCTATGCCCGGGGGAACCAAACCAAGTCCACCAAAAGCCCCCTCATATCCAAAAGTTGCCAAGAGTGTAATTGTAGACATTAAGCTTTAAAATTAATCAAAAATATCACATTCTAAAGGGAAAGG